>JAUPFN010000007.1:6545926-7171177 GCA_036924255.1 Apodemia mormo | reverse complement strand
ATCTGCTTGTTTGCTATCTTATAACATAAAAAAAAATAAGTATCTCTGAGTTATCGTGCGGACGGAAGACATAGACATATTTATATTTATTTGTAACACTCTGTAGCCTAAATTACTTGATAAATTTAAGCTCTGGAACTGACTATCCAGGCGAGACGCTACCGAGCGAAAGTCTAACTCACCCTGAGAAAAGACTTCATATAGGCCCGAAACTAGTTTGAACCTACACTGATTAAACGTGAGTGTAGCTGATTTTAATTACTCAACCTTAAATCAAAATTATTTTATTAATAATTTTAATTTAAGCTTGATTGAAATCATTAGATTCATCTTTTATATTTTTTTCGGATCGGGTCGAAATTTATTTATTTTGTTATTTAAATAAACACTTGTTGTTAATTCCTATGAATGTATATTTCACAGGAGTTAAATAAAATAAATATTTCATTCTGCAAACATCCGAAGAGGTTTCCTGATAGAATGAGAAGACTTTGTAATATATGCACCAAAAATGTTAATGGTGCGTTGCTATCTGCCAAATTCATATATGTACCATAGTCATAAATGTACCGGCCTAAATACATGCCACATCCATAAGTTTACCTACTACCTATCTTACATTTCAAAAATGAAACATGACCGCCACAAGCACTTACGCTATTGCGGCAGGAACAGCCCCCCAATTCACGCAACAAAACATCAATTGAGTCGAAGCGCGTAGGACTTTTACACACATAAACACGATACAAAGTTGTATCGTGCTGTGACGCGACATAATGCATCACAAAATGTGTAAAACCCTAAAGGCATCCACTTAATTGACGTTTTGTTACGTGATATGAGCCCCAGGTAAGGCGGTGGTACTAGTTCGGGCGAAACATTGCAACATTCTACCACCTAGATAGTAGCCACAAAGTTAGTGACACCTATAAGCTAAATCTCGCTTTTTTACGAGATACCTAATAGGAAGGCATTTACAAAAACGTTTTTATCTTTAACGCACAGTAAAATTATTTATGAATTGGACTAAAATTGGCTTAAACTAAAATTAGCAATAGAATATTGGCCTCTACGTAAACGACACAGAGTGGAATGTCCAATACCAAGTTTTTTGAAGATATATACTAGATTATTTCAAATGATACGAGTTTATTGTAACGTTAAAATTTATATTGTGAATGTAGCTTCGCTAAAAAATCAATCAATGCCTAATTTGTGAAGTGTGCAATATGTTGGATGCGGTCAGGACTTAGCCTCAATTTAAAGAACACTACATTTCATTATTTTCAATAATTACTTTATTTCCTTGATATTTTACACCACTTCATAATTTCCACTTATTTTTCCCTTTTTACAAATATTGTTGGTGACCCGAGCGTTTCTTTCGGAAGGCTGCGATAGAATGCCGCGCTACGCCGGCCGGCCAATCTTGACATACGAAACAAACACAGGAAAGAAACGATCGAAGGGCCAACAAAACAACCATACAGACGATACCGGAAATGATAATATAGAATTTTAAATACAGTAATAGTCAAATGATATCCTTAATTTTAATAAATATCGATGTTTCGCTTTACACTTGTGAATTATTCTAACAAACATCTACAAAAACCTACAACGAGGTTTATGGATGTTGAAAAAATTGTAAAAAAAGGCATTTGATTTCTCCTCCAAAAAAGGGCCCGGACTGGCGTAAGGAAATTAATGATACAAAAAAAACAAATAGCTATGGTTAAACTTGTATTCTTGTGAAACCATAAGGAAATTTCCAATGTATTTATCAAGCTTGGCATATAGACTGATGGTTTTGTTTACATAAAACATCCGGAAAACACGAACAATCTCAGATCACCATAATAAAACGTATTTTGGTATCGAAAGAAGTCTACATTTATTTTGTAATAGAATTGGGCCATAAATGCAAACTAAACGTATGTAAAACTAATTAGCAAATGGCACAAAGCGAAGAACGGCTTAATTAAAAAATACTTCTCTCGGGGAACACAAATAAAGCAATAAATCGGGCAAAGTGGAACATTCATTAGGAGAATTTCGGCTGGAGGAGAGCTAACTTTCAATTTGCTTCTAAAATATTGATGTTTACGCAAATACTCGATAAATTTACTGCCTGTCTGAAGGGATTACTTTAGATTGAGATAGTTGTTTGAAATACTTCTACAGTATTACACTATATAATATTCACGGGACAAATTACATTGACTGATCTAACCCAAAAGTAAGCAAATTATTTTGTTGTGTTATGAGAGTTAGTCAACGATATTAATACATATAAATATTGGAATATAATAATAACATATATAAATACTGAAATAGATTTAATAAACACCCAAACTCGGAAATACAGACATTTATGCTCATCACACAAATTCTTGTCCCCGTCGGGGATCAAACCCGATTGCGTAGTTAGGGTCGCTAGGGCGGTCAATAAATATAATATAGCTTCACATTTCGTCGTTATTAAAAGTTGTCTAA
The DNA here is from genome assembly GCA_036924255.1 of Apodemia mormo. Taxonomy (NCBI): domain Eukaryota; kingdom Metazoa; phylum Arthropoda; class Insecta; order Lepidoptera; family Riodinidae; genus Apodemia; species Apodemia mormo. Next base: position 7,168,681 of record JAUPFN010000007.1, on the reverse strand, counting down.
TATAAATCATTTTGATAGACATTATTTAAAGTTTTCTCAACCATACAATAGCAAACTATCTGTTTGCTCCCCTGATGGAAAGCACAACCATTGCAAATAGACACCAACGATGTTAATCGTTAGCAAACTATTCGTGTGGTGGGATGGTAATGTCACATTAGTAAGTCTACCGACTACCTTACCCTCTAAGACAGACATCGCGTCAAAATTTGAAGTTCCATCCTCACCATCTCGATGTCTGGAAATCCACAACTGTACGATTCTCCCGATACTTTTTACCTCGCACTACTCTGTTGTGGAACCAATTACCGGCAGGGGTATTTTCGAACGAATACTACGTAAGGACCTTCATGAAAAGAACTTACTCATTCTTAAAAGGCCGGCAACGCAACCTCTGGTATTGCGGATGTCCATTGGCGGCGGTAATCACTTACCATCAGGTGCATCTCTTGCTCTTTTGCCCCCTCTTCTATATAAAAAAAAGGCACGCCACGTTTGGAAAAGAAACGTGTCGCCACGCATACGAGCAAATGCTCTTATTTTTATACATTTGTAGGTTATATTATATCGTAGAAAAACAGAAATAAACTATGTTATTCTGTATTATCGTACCGAATGAGACAAGGTTTAAAAATTACGCTTGAAATGATTTTATTTCATTGGTAAGTAGGATAATTCTGTATTTCTGTGTGTAAATGCAAGCTACGCTGACAAACAAAGAATTTGTCTTGAAAGGCGTTTTCATTTAATATTGCAGAATGCTACCAACTAGTATTCACTATGGTAATACCACCCAGTAGTAATTAATTTGGTCAATAGTTTATCTCAAAATTCCTAGCCATCTAAATTCTTACCGACAACTCGACGGTGGAAGGTTGAACATGTCAAAGGATAAAAAACAAAAACTTTTTTCTTTTCTTGCCATCCCCATATTAAATACATTTATCATTAGCATCCTTTAATTTTAATTACAAGTTTGTTACGGAGCTCTTTGGCATGTTCCCAAGTTAAGCCCTAGTAGTTTACCAATCTAAAACTCACCTCCTCTGTGAACTAGTCGTGTGTCAGTGTTGACCACATGAGATTCCGAGTTTGATTCTCGGGTCGGGCAATACAAAAAATTTTTTTTCAGTTTTCTGATAAAAACAACATTGCCCGGGATTGGATTAGTATCCGGTTGGCGATAAGCTTGCCACCTAACATATTGTGTGAGATGTATTTTCGGCTAATCGTGGGTGCCCTTGTTGTACCTCTGCTTACCTACTTGGGGATATGGGCGTGAAGATACTTTAAAAAATTTAATGCTATAAGTTAGCAAACAAATAGATTGTTGCCCTTTGCAGATGGAATATAAAAAAAAACAGACAACCATTGCTAATAAACACCAAATGTGTTATTGTGCATTATTATTTTGCATTAATTTACCGGCTACATTATTTTCTAAACCGGAACACGATAATTTTAATTACTATTGCGTCAGAAATAAAGTAGGTACTGTAACATAGTATAGCATGTAATGTCACTAATTCTTAACATGTCTTTTTTACCATAATAAATAGTGAAGGAGACAGCGCAACAGTTTTCGAGATAAGCGCCTTACACCACGTATAATAAAATTAAAAGCCATTGCTATTTTCATTCTATCATTGCTTTATAGAGATTGACAGCTGCCTGCACCCATAATGTATTAGAATCTAACATGGATGTATTAGAATCTAACATGGATGCATTCGCAAATCACCAACTAAAAGTCTGACAATTCAAAACGCTGATAATAATAAACTCGTTTTTTTGAATAACAACGATACAGTTTTTAAATAAATATCTTCTACGCTCTTTACTACAACATTTTTGCACTATTTCACAACAATATTTAGTAAACAGTACAAGTGTGATTTATATAAAATATTATATCTAAAGAAATACTATTTATAAGAAGCATGCATCAGCAGACTAGAACAAAAAATGCGTGTTCTAATTACTAGACCAATGAACAAAGAAGGAGAGTTTTCTTAGTAAATAATTATAAGATATTGGTGATTAGTGAACTTGTCAAATACAAGGAAATAAATTAATCTAAAGGCTCAGCTCTTTGACAAGAGAATTATTAGGAAGATAATTAAGAGCTTTGGAAGTTTCTTGGATTTCTGGAATGAGCTAAAATGAAGAACAGCCAACATCACCTTCGCGGACAATCTTTCATAATTTAGCTAAGGACGGTATGTCCGTATTGTGCCGCAATAGCGTCAGTGCTTGTTGCTGTCGTGTTCCGGTTTAGAGGGTAAGGTAGCCGGTAAACTTATGCATGTGGCATTAGACCTCGCCTCTGGGTAGCAACGCACCATTAACATCTTTGGTGTCTATAAGCGATGGTTGACTCTTTCCATCTGCGTGTTTGCTATTTTATGGTATAAAAAAAAGCTAAGTCACAAAAAACAGCAGGGAAACACTTACTTTACTTACTTACTAAATCAGTAAAAAGTACAAGTGCATTAATAGATTAATATTTTATTAGAATGGATAAAATGAATTAAAACTACCACGCCAACACCTAAAAGTGCGATATGTTTTCAGCAAAATGTACCACAAAGGGGCATAGATCGTTGCCTAGTGAATCTTTGTAGCATTTTAATTCGTTAGTTTTATAATAGAAGGCGTTAGTAGTAGTAAAATTCTAATACAACATGTATCTTCTACTTTTTTTAATGTTTATAAAATGGTATTTTAATAGTAGATCATGTCTAGATATAAATTTAAACTACCACGTCAAATTTCAAACCTAAAAGTGCGATACTTGTTCTGTAAAATGTACCACAAAAGTGCATAGAAAGTCGTCTAGTGTAGGACAAGCGAAGCGAGTCCTATATAGAATTACAATGCAAAGTTATATTTAAAATGCCAACATATCATTCAACAAAAACATATTATTATAAAATAATGTTTTATCAGTCTCTGATCACACCCTAAGTAAGTTACGGTCGGTATTCGTCCCACTAGTCTCCATTTCGTCGCGGCCGGGGTGTAAACCGCAATCCATCAAACTAAGTAAACACGATTTGCCGAAATTCACACATTGTTTAAGATAAAATCTCCTTGGATTTTAAGATTAGTTTTAGACGAATATACTAATAAAGATTTTTTATTTCATCAATAGACAATGAATGATTTTAACACATAATTAAACACTTATGAAAAGAATTACAAATTAAATCATATATTTTACATTTTTTACCGTCGGTACTTGGTAAAACTCTATTTATAATTATGCAGTACAAGTAAATTGTAATATAACTAAATCATAATCTAGGCTAGAAGTGAGATAGACTATTTTTTTATTCAACTAGGCAAAGGGAAGTTGTGACTATGGATCACGCTAGCGAAGTCGCGAGAGACAGCTAATCATTTATATCTACGGTCAAGTATTATTTGAAGATGATATATCAAATCTAAATATGTCTTAAGTGTTGTCTTATAATTATTGAGGTCACAGCTCACAGCGTATAGTGGATTTGACAAGAGCCTAATATATTATTTTTGATGAGGGAAATTTTGCCAAGATCACATGCATCTTATCGCATGCGAATTTTCATATGTGCCGGCCATTTCATTCGAACATCAATGATAAGTTTAAGTGGACTACAAATGCATGCGCTCAACGGCGCCTATTATTATTTCAGGTGATTATTTTTGTTAGAAAATTTATTATTTTTTTAAATTTAATTATATGGCAGAATTCTAAACTCACAATAATTTTTGCGTCTATTTTAGCATTATGAAACCACAATGCTCAGAAAATATCTTTCAACTTTTACTGTATATTTATTTACACATTTTTCCCCGTTTTGGTCCCGGGCTCCTGTGAAGAATATGCCAACTGCTGTTCTACCAGGCAGGTCTACCAGTCTACAGGTAGGTCAGTCACTACCATCATGGCTACTAGGTGGTAGAGTTCTTTATAGTCTCGCCCGAGTCTGGTACCACCGCCTTACCTATCCCTGCCGCAATAGCGTCAGTGCTTTTCACTGTCGTGTTTCGGTTTGGAGGGTAGGGTAGCCAGTAAACTTATGCATGTGGCCTTAGACCTCGCCACAAGATAGCAACGCACCATTAACACCTTGGTGTCTATAGGCGATGGTTGAATCTTTCCACGGGACACCCATCTCCTTGTTTACTATTTTATGATATAAAATAAAAATAATAATAAAAAAACGGTGATAATTTTCTATAAAATCACAGATAATAATTCTCTAGACAAACATAGCATAGGTACCTCTATAAAAGTATGAATTATGACATTAAAAAGAAAAGCAATAGAGATATATAAATAGAAATACGCTTAAAATACCGAGTGTGATCTCACACGAGGTAGAAGTAAAATTTTTTATTGAAGCAGAAAAGAACAAAAACAAGGAAGAAAGATATAAATTGAAGAAGTCGATGAAAAAGGTTTTTGTATTTTAGAATTAAAAACGTGCAGTATAATCTCTTGGGTTATACTATTTGTATAGCTGGCTTTGGAACCAGTAAATATTTTGTCTTGTTTTAGAAGTAGTAAATAGATGATATTTTATTTTAAAAAAAATACTGTGTAATCTCAATCTTTCGCTAGCTTAATCCTTTACATTTATTTGTTTTTTTTTTTTCTATCATGACGCATTTCCGTTTTATCGAGTTTCCAATCACAATTCTAAAGAACTTTCTCTTCAAAAAATATAAAGGAGAATGATGAGCCTCCCTACAAATTTGGCCTAAAATACAACACATGATGATAGCTGCTTACCTTGTAATACACTATTAATATCTTTTGACATGTAAATTGTACCACGGACACTTTTTATAATACTAAATTTGACGAAACTTCTTCAAAGATTAATATTACTTCAATTTATATTTGTTACATTATATTTTAAGCCACTCACATCGCAATATATCGTCAACATAAATATGATTCATTTTTGTATCACTCATCATGAAGATTATTTGATTTTGACCACTTAAAAGTTAAAAAACGATATAACTTTTGTTTACATTAAAATATTGATTACTCGTTCACAGCATGAAGCTGTATTACATCTGGAGGCAGCACTTCTAATACCTACTTGAAACACAACTTTAAATACTGATGTCATCTTCTGAGGCCCTACCCTCTATTTCTAACACAGCTGTATAAAAAGAGATGATGGGACCTCATAGTTATAACGTAAATATTTGTTTCAAGTGATTAAAAGTGCTACCACCATCGACCACCAATACCTAATACTTCATGGTTCACAGTGAATAAAGATGACACTTGTTTTTTTTTTTCTTTCGGATGATACTAAGAGTACTTGTTTATACAGCCTTCTATGTTGTAGGTTTCGAGTATAATAATAAATATTTTCATTTTTGTTGCATTTTATACAATAGTTTGTTTAGAATTTTGCGTCTGCATCCAACATTTTTATAATTCGTTTAGTTGGTCAAATATAAAAGAAAGTGTTAACTTTATGACAGAAAAGAAAACTTTTGCTTGATTTAGAAATACGAAAAAGCGTACAAGTTTGATTAGTTTCATGACTTCCAAATAAAATCCTTTTAAAATTAATTTGCTATTAAAAAGTGTCCGTTGAATTCTAATATTGACTTATTGTAAATTAAATTAATTAAATAATTTCGGGTGACGCTATATTCTTGTAGCCCTTTTAGGCCGATCTCATCAATCTCCTTTCATGTCAAAATTTCTGTCATTAAAAAAGTAGCAAATTGAATCCTCTTCCTTCCTGCTGCTACTACTGAATGTTAAAATTCCGTTTCCTCGTGAATTATAACATTCAGCAGTTGTAGTACATCCATCTTTTTACAGTTGATTATGCTGAGATCTGATTATTTCAATAAATAGAAGCAACAAAAACATTATCTGTCATTTGTAAACGTTATGCTTTCCAACATAACAAATGTATGGTTTTATAAACTAAATTATAAAATTATTAATCAGACCCTTAAAAGTGACAACTTATGCCCTGTATCCATCCCGAAAGTCTCCCTATTGTCGCAGCATGGATTTAAACTGCCATTCATTACACAGGAAAAATGTTGTTTGCTGAAATACACGTGTTTTTTAAGATAGAATCTGCTCGGACTTTTTGACAAATTTATAATCATAAAGTGTTCACAGCAGTATAAAATATTTCTTACGTAAACATAAGTATCATAAGTATGAACAAGATCTTATTTCATGCCCCGAAAACGCTAGCTTGACGAGATGAAAAAATAAGTTGTTGTCAGAAATGTGACTCTGATAATTTGATAGATTTAGGCGTCACTTTGTGGAAGTCTATAATATAAAGAAGAAATTGTGGTATTTAATTCTCAAAATTTTTGCGAAACCTTATATAGAACTGCTGTGATGCAACTGAAACGAAAGATACCAAAGCCGTATCCAAAGCCTGAAAATTAGAGAAGACCATAGCGGCACAATAGTCCACCGACTTCACCACACTTTCTTCCGCGTCAGAAGTAACACATAAATAGTGTAATCAACGCACGCTTCATTTGCAACCGAAGCATCTTCAGAAGAGCCGAATAGCACTTCATTCTATGAAGGGTGAAATGCCTCGCAGAACATTATTAGATGGTCTATTCTTCAAAAGAGCCCGGACCAATACGGGGGAAAATATATGTATACACCTTGTTACTATTTTTTATATAATTTATATATTATAAATAGCTAATTAAACATCGTCGAGGCGCACAGATTCTAGGCATCGCTATATGGTGGACGTTCCACGTACCCGGACAAAGCGGTTCGACAAAACATTCTTCATTCGAAGCGCAAAGGAATGGAACATGCTTCCTGAGTCTGTGTTCCCCGACGAGTACAATCTGAGGATCTTCAAGAGAAGAGTGAATAGGAAGAATCTTCTAGGAAAGTGCGTTTCATCTTAGGCTGCATCTCAGCTTACCATCAGGCGAGATTGTAGTCAAGCGCTTCGCACAATTGCAAAATGCGCACGCAATAAGAGATAAAAAAAACTTTGATCTCTTATTAATAGGCCGATGTCCACTAAGAAGGAATCGGATTTATTGTAGTTTCTAATGATTGAATATAATATGGATATAACAGAAAATTAAGATAAGGATAATTAATATTTTTAAGATATACTTTCGATAAATACAGGCATTGGTCACGTAATAGTAAACGCAAATCTGGAAGTATTGCGTCACACTGTGGTAAGACGTCATCTTGATGCTGTCATTTTCATAAAAACCACAGAGTATATATTATGCAGATATTACCACGGCGTATTATTAGGACGTCATGACAATCCAGAGCATTTTACGCGGTAATTAATTGTAATTTTTATTATAAATGTACGTTATTTAATAAAAATAAATAGTTTATTAGTTTATTGAATAAGGCAAATATTAAATACTTTTTCAAATTTGGTCAACTAGCCTATTTTGGCCTAGCTTACAATCATTTGTATATTGTTGCCATAATTTAGGTTAAAAACTAAACTAACTCAAAAAACTGACCGTCACGAGGTTTAATGGTTAGTCTATTTGAATCAAGTCTTCCTGGGCCCGTCTCCGGTTCAGCTTAAAAGTTAAAATAAATAACTCATATTTTCACTTTTTTTTTCATTCTAAGCGAGCCGTAACTATAAAGCCTTCCTAGCCACGCTCAAATCTGTAAGGCTTTAATCCTTTCTTTAACCTACAATATGTATAGATTACTCAAGTAAATTTTTTATAATAATGTGAAGTGTAATAAAACGCCGTTACATTCCTGTTAATAAATTAAACGTCAGCATACTGTTACCGAGGCGTAGTTTGTAAATGTCAAAAGAATTCCGAATAATTCAAAGTGACGACAAAACTTTGCTCAACTATGCTACGAGACACTAACTTTATTTGCCTTGCACATAATTTGACAATCTGAATAAAATCAATCTTTGACGAGTAAACGAAGATCAGAGAGAAGAAATAGGTAAATTGCTTTGATATAACGCATAGATCAAATATATAGTAATGGATATATGTACATCACGATGGATAATATCATTATATTATCCATCGTGATGTACATATATCCATACTTTATTTATATGAATATATTACATACATCTTCTTTTTTGTGCGAATATCAATCTATACATATAATAAAATCGTAGGAAAGTCAAAACTGTACATTGAATATTTTTTAAAAGAATACTCGGGGCGTGATCTACAATCGATACCGAAGCCAAAAATATAGTTTTTAGAATTTTTGTCTGTCTGTCTGTATGTCTGTCTGTCTGTCTGTCTGTCCGTCCGTCCGTCCGTCCGTCCGTCCGTCCGTCCGTCCGTCCGTCCGTCTGTCTGTCTGTCCGTCTGTTTGTCTGAATAGAATGTAATAGATTCTCGGGTTTAGACCCCGATTTTTTCCTTGGGATAACTAAAATCAACAACTTTTAGGCAATTACACTCTACCACTAAAAATCGGACTGTTATTGACACTTATCAAAGTAAAACCAATAACACTGTGTCAAGCTCAGAAACATCATTAGCTATTTTCATGTGAAATAAGTAAATATCAATGTGCTGTCCATTGACTAGTTGGTGTTGTCCAATAATAGAAACTAGCGATCACTCTATGGTCAAAATTTGACCATAGAATCTATATATACACATGCACAATATATATAAAAACCAATTGCTGTTCGTTAGCTTCGCTAAAACTCGAGAACCGCTGGACCGATTTGACTAATTTTGATTTTAAATTATTCATGGAGGTTCAGATTATGTTTATAAGGTGAAAAAATGTAAAAAAAAGAACACAAAGTTGACAGAACAACGTTTGCCGCGCCAGCTAGTAAACAATAAAATATCTGTTTGAAAGCAGAATTCGACCGTACAAAAAATAGTATACATGTATACATATCATATGTATGTAAAATAAATGTATATTTTAATTAATTTAATGTTTTCCTAATGCAGTAATATTATTGAAAAATATTAGATTACTGCAGCACTCCTCCGCAATGTAAACTTTGATTGTAGCAAATTTCATACTCTCCACCATTCGCGCAATTGTCTTCGAAATGGGTACTAGGGTGGAGTGAAAAAAAAAAAATTTTTTTTTTCCTTAGCCTGGGGGTCAAATTTGTAGCTTATAAAAAACAAAAATTTTTGAACAAAAAAAAAAAAATTTTACTCAACATCTTGAGGCAGCCCACTCATTTTTAAAATTAATTACGAGTAAAAATATTTGGTTGCAAAAAAAAAAAATTTTTTGTCTTCTAATGTCTTAAAATATCCAAGAATTGGCAATTATGATCATTTCCAACTCAAATTTTATTCTAGTGCCCTAACGAGGAATGTTACTTTTTTGGATTTTTTTTAAATATTAAAACAATAGTCACAAAAATTTTTTTTAACTTGTGATTTTTAACTGGCATAAAAGAGGATACTTTGAAGTTTTTAGAACGCTTTTAAAAATTTTTTTTTGCAACCAAATGTTTTTACTCGTAATTAATTTTAAAAATGAGTGGGCTGCCTCAAGATGTTGAGTAATTTTTTTTTTTTTTTTTGTTCAAAAATTTTTGTTTTTTATAAGCTACAAATTTGACCCCCAGGCTAAGGAAAAAAAAATTTTTTTTTTCACTCCACCCTAATGGGTACAAAGTTTTTTCACGTAATAATATGATAATAGATTCTGTCCAATGCCGATATATTTAGTTACTTTTTAACAGGATTTTTTAAATATTTTTTTAAAGTATTTTGCACTTGTAAAAAAGTTTTTTAGTTTTCTTTCGCTGACTCAGTGCTATGACGCATATATAATGTCAAGCATATTTAATATTATCAAGAACTGCGAATGTCTCGCTATTTGGTAAAATGGGTAATGAAATCCATCGCAACATTCACAAAGCACGGACATTATTGCAGAGGAAATAGTATGTTGTTTACAGTCGAAGTAATGCAAAACTCTAACACATAGTTGTCATCATACTATATTTTTGTATGTATTTATCTTTATGGCGATGATCATCTCTTTCAATCGGGAGAACAATCTGCTTGCTTGTTATGTTATAACATAAGAAAAGCCAAATTTTCTCCTTTTAAGAATTTATTTCATCATAAATCAAAGTATACTCGTAGGAAACATTGTGTTTAGATTTGAAACGATGTTCCAAATTCTTCCGGACCAGTAATTTTTTAGGTTAAATGGCATGCCACCACACTCAGTATAATCAAATAATATGAAATAACGTTTAAATAACAACTTTGAATTCTAATAAAACAATACATATGCGAAAACAAGAAATATGAGTTAAAATAAGTAAGATTTATGAAAACAAACTCGACTACGGACCCGATTTAATAAAATATAACAGACGATAGATATATAAGAACTAGAAAGAGACTAGCGCTGCCTGTCTGGTAATAATTATATAATCTATTACTGTCACAGTTAGAGTAATCAAGTAAGACGAATCTAATGACAACCCTTAAGCTTAAATTTATCAAGCCGTTCAAACCATACTATTACTCTATAGACTACAGAGCGTGCTAAAGAAATAAACATACAAACATACATATATATATATATATATATATATATATATATATATATATATATATATATATATATATATATATATATATATATATATATATATATATATATATATATATATGTATATATATATATATATGTATATGTATATATATATATATATATACATATATATATATATATATATATATATATATATGTATATATATATATATATATATATATATATATACATTTGATAAACACAACTCTCCTTATAGCGTTGACAGGCAATAAAAACGCATTTTGATTCATAATATATTATCGGGAATAAAAACTTTAGCAAGTTAATGAAAAATAACGTTCAATTTGATGAATAACACTTACTCGTAGAATTCGAGACAGCAGTGTAATAAGTTCCCTGATTACACTGGGTGTATCTTGCGAAATCCTCACGTCACAATAAATTCCCCGAGAAATGTCACCATTATTGCGTATTATGTAATCCACGTAGGTACAGAAATATATTTAGTCCTTTTCTGATTGTCATACACTGCCATCTATATATTAATACGTGACAGTTTGTACTCCATTTTATAATCAGAAGGACTGCAGAAACTTAATGTTATTAAAATATTCACTTGTAAAACATAAATTAATAAAAACTTAATTTTATACCGTTGACGAAAGTTATCCAATTTCTAATTTTTATAATACTACTTACAATTACATCAGTTAAGTTGTTAAGATTCTAATTATTTTTACGATGTGATTATTTTATAATATGTGATAATCAAATTCTTAATTATGTACAATTAGGAGCGTCAATTTTAAAAATTACATATTTTTATAGTGCACACATACTGCGCTGGATTAAAATAAAGATTGAGTGATGGAGGTACTATTTGCTTTATTTCACTCAATATAATAGAATATAGTTGTTACGTATTAACATGAAATCTGTGTAATCTACATTCCAATTTTACGGTAAAATAGGTGAGTACAATATATAATAAATAATTCTCGTGTAGTTTGTAAGCCCTAGTTTGCAAATGAATAAAAATTGAAACTAAAACTTCTTCAAATCTATATCTTAAATATAAAAAATCAATTGCTGTTCGTTAGTCTCGCTAAAACTCGAGAACGGCTGAACCGATTTGGGTTATTTTAGTTTTGAATTAATTATTGAAGTCCAGGGAAAGTTTAAAAAGTGAGAAAATATAGAAAAAAATAAGAGTAGTTAAAAAGGCAGAGCAACGATTGCCGGGTCAGCTAGTATATATATAAAAATCAATTGCTGTTCGTTAGTCTCGCTAAAACTCGAGAACGGCTGAACCAATTTGGCTAAGTTTGGTTTTGAATTAATTGTTGAAGTCCAGGGAAGGTTTAAAAAGTGAGAAAATATAGAAAAAAATAAGAGTAGTTAAAAAGGCAGAGCAACGATTGCCGGGTCAGCTAGTATATATATAAAAATCAATTGCTGTTCGTTAGTCTCGCTAAAACTCGAGAACTGCCGAACTGATTTAGCTAATTTTAGTATTGAATTAATTGCTGAAGTCCAGGGAACGTTTAAAACGTGAGAAAATATAGAAAAAATAAGAGTAGTTAAAAAGGCAGAGCAACGATTGGCGGGTCAGCTAGTATGCAATATAAAATATTATAATTTTTTGACATTGTATATCCATACTAATATTATAAATGCGATATTAGTCTGTCTGTCTGTCTGTCTTTCTGTCTGTCTGTCTGTCACGCTTTCACTAAACTAAACCGCTGGACCGATTTTCATGAAATTTGGCATTGATATAATTGAAGATCTAGGGTCAAACATAGACCAATTTTTTTCAAAAATCAGTCCCTGGAGGGCTGAAATAGGGGATGAAATTTTTATTAAAAGCTATTTGGATGACTTACTAATATACTCGCGGGCGAGGCTGCGCGGGTCACCTAGTTGTAATATAATATCAATTATTATAACAGTTATTTTAAAAGTTTATGATACCAATGGATGAAATGCTAAACAGGATTTTAAATCGATAATGTATGAAAATTGTTGAGTAATATATTGTTGTTATTTGTTTTTGGTGCTCAATAAAGAGTTATTGTATTGTATAGTAGAATAGTCAAAATAGTACAGTTTTAATTAAGCAAGTCTTTTATGTACACGATTCTATTAAAATAACTATTTATAAATCTTTAAAAACAACAACGAAAAATATCGGTACGCAGGGATTGAACCTGCGACCATTTCCCTAAAGCAGGGACGCTCTCCCACTGAGCTAGTGTCAACAGGCTTGGCGTGGCGAAATTCTTCTTTGCTATATGATTGATTACCTTTATCTTTGTTGTTTTTAAAGTTTTTCCAGTTTTCCCAAGCACAGGGTGAGTGCTATAACACAAAAATAAGTAGAAATACGAAAGTACTGATCAAAATTATAAATGTGAATTTCATCTGTAACGATGAACTCATTTAACTAGTTATACGTATGTATATCTAACGATCAGTACAATCAACGTAATCGATCATATAGCAAAGAAGAATTTCGCCACACCGAGCCTGTCGACACTAGTTCAGTGAGAGAGCGTCCCGGCTTTAGGGAAATAGTCGCAGGTTCAATCCCTGCGTGTCGATATTTTTCTTTGTTGTTTTTAAAGTTTTCCAGTTTTCCCAAGCACGGGGTGAGTGCTATAACACAAAAATATTTATAAATCATTTAATATTCTTAATATATTTACGACTAGATTATATAAATAATTTAAGCAGAATTTTTTACGTTAATATTTTTAAACTTCAGACAGAACAGTCAAAATCGCACTTTCCAATTACCGAGCAAGCTCAAGCGTATATAAATATCCGCAAATTCCCAAGGAAATCAGCGGTGTAATAGGTTTGGCGCTTGATTGGTGGCAAAGCTTTATCTTGTGCTGGTTCATTAAGCAGCTGTCAGTTCCGGTTTTTGTTACGATTTTATGAAAATTCTAATTGTATAACGTTAAAAATTAACTTTTACACTTAATGTAAATGTTTTTCTCTCCGCTGTTTTGAAAACTCTGGTTTTTTTCTGGTGCTTTTTTCATTTTTGATCTATTTTTAATTATTATACCTAAATTCTCACACTGATATAGAGAGATAGCGAAATGAACTGGTTACCATCAGTAACTTATATATATATATAGAAATAGAATATCCGTTTATAACTTATACGTCTTAAGTTGCTAAAACAGCTTCTTAGTTAATATTCTTAAGGGACCTTGAGAGATTTTATATGGATTCCGTTCACACCCTCCAACAATCACAGGATACATTGCATTCTGTTCATTAGGATCCAAAAAACAAATATATACAATATACATGTTTTAGTTGCATAAGCAATTGGGTTTTTATAAAAGAAATATTTTCGGGTAAAATGTAATTATTTTTGAACTAAAATATTTTTTGTAAACAAAACCATGTTATATATATATTGCCTCTGTAGTCTAGTAGTTCGATATCGGCTTTGTCCACGTAAGGTCGGGCAATTCAAAAATGTTTCTTACTTTTCTGACAAAACAACGTTGACCGGGATTGAAAAAGTGCCCGGTTAGCGATAGGCTTGCAACCTATATATATACATATACATATATATATATACATGTATATATATATATATATATATATATATATATATATATATATATATATATATATATATATATATATATATATATATATATATACATGTATATATATATATATATATATATATATATATACATATAAAACAGTCACTTTCTCTGTCTGTCCCTATGTCCCTAGGTATGCTTAAATCTTTAAAACTACGCAACGGATTATGATGCAGTTTTTTTAATAGATAGAGTGATTAAAGAGGAAGGTTTATGTGTATAATAACATTTAATATATTGTAGAGAAATACTGCAATTTTTGAGTTTTCTGATGGCATGTCGTAAATAATTATATTTTTTTTCGCTTACATTGCAAACGCAGGCTAAACCCTACGAGATTTATCAAAATAATGTAGTAAGAGTTTGTACACCTTGAAAAGGTCTACAGAAAACTCCGCGATGGTGTATGTCAATCTCTTATGGATAACCCACTATAGCATTTTTTTGTCATTTACTTTTTACGAGAACTAATTGCTTTTTTTCGAAGCAATTTTAAGCAATACAGCACTAATCCTTATACAATTAAATAACTTAAATATATTGTTGATTTAATATAGATCAATATGGCCGTATACAGCATGTAATTTAAATGAATATTTTCGAAGACATTACAGATTTAAAATGCAGGGGCATAGCGATTCCGGATTTACAGGGCCTGTGGCGGCGCGCGCACGGTATGTTCTGTTAAACCGCCGTGCTGGGAAACGTGTTAATTTTCGCATAAATAAATATAGGAGCAGCTGAAAACCAAAATTTAGTACATTCTTTTTTTTAAACTAAATATCACCATATAAAAATCACGTCGAAGATTAGAAATAGTACTAACAAATTATTTGTTTTAGAGATTTTTTAGCCTGTTTTCGGAATTTTATATGATCAAGTAAAGTACATTCTATCATGTAATAAGTAAACACATTCCTTAGATAACATATTCAGGTATATCGTATAATTTTTGTAAAATTGTTATTTAACAATTAATGTAAAAAACTACGTATGTAGATAAGGAAGTTACTGATTTTACCCCGATTTTCGAAAATCGAGTTTTTACCAGATTTCCATGTTTTGAGGTCCTAGGAATCTTTTCCGACTATTTTCAGGATGACGTCAGTATGTCTGTCTGTATGTATGTGTGTGTGTGTATGTGTTTATGTAAACATCTCATAACTTTTTAACGGCTAGACCGATCAAAACGCGGTTGATGGCATTCGCGGCGGCGGCCGGCGGCGGCTGAAAATTTGAACCAATTCGGTCCAGGAGATTTTGAGAAATTTTAAAAAAAAACACCAAAAAAATGTTGACGAAAGAGTATTTTTCTAATATAACTTCCAGATTTATGTACCGATTGAATACAAAAACTAATCAGCTCTATTCCTCAAAAAACTACGTCTAATACATAAATTGCATAAAAATCTGTTTATCCGTTTGGGATTAATCGTTGACGAAAAATTTTGAAAAAAATGTTTTTTCGACGTAGCTTCAAAAATTTTCAACCAATAATTTTTTGGTGTTCTACGATATTTTAGTACTAAAAAAACTACGTCAAATAACGTTTCAAAAATCAAAATCGAATTTAATTCTCAAAACTTATAGCTTTTTAAATATTAAAATTACGTTGTTTTTAGCAAACTTACTTAATTTTTTTAATAATTTTCAAGTTAATTTACCGATTGACCTAAAAATATTATCAGCTTTTGTTCTTTAAAAACTGCGTCAAATACCGTTAATTTAATCAAAATCGAAATAAATTTAATAATTTTTTTTTTATTTTTTTTAAATTTAAAAAAAAATTTAAAAAAAATAAAAAAAAGCAAATTAAAAAAAAATGTATTTTGACGTAGCATCAAAAATTTTCAACCTGTCGATTATTTAGCAAAAACAATATTTTAGATCTCAAAAATTGAGTTGAATGCCATCATCGTTTTCAATATATACAGCTTTTCAAAAATTAATAATACTGCCATTTTAACAAAATAGATGTTTGAACTGAAAAATCGTTGCTTATATTTTTTACTCTTTTGAGCTTAAAATACCTTAATTTAGTTAGAAGGTTTAGGGATGGCCCATAGGGTCAACCATTTTTCCCGTTTGCTCCGATGCCTCGCTTAATAAATCGCAAGGTCAAACCTTCAACGTTGCAGGCTTAGATTTGAGCGTTGACTGTTTTTCGCATGGCCAACTATATATCGCTCTTTCAAGAGTAACCCATTTAAAAAAAAAACATGTTCGTATTATCTAATGGCAAGAAAGCTGTACGCGTTGTGTATAAAGACATTCTGTAATATATTAATAGTAAAAATATAGGTAAAAATGTAAAAACTAAAAATGTAGTATCTATATGAATTTAGATATTTCAAAGATAGCAGGAAATCTTCATAGTATAGGGAAAGGGGAATTGTTTTACTCCAAATTTAACGCGTGCGGGCCACGGGCAGTAATGAATAATTCAAAACTACTGGATCGATTTTAATCACTTTTTTCCCGTGCGAATCCGGGGCGGGTCGCTAGTTAATAATAAATATTAAAAAACTTCTAAAAAACCACATAATTATTCCGTGGTTAATTTACACTCTCTAATCACGACCAATTTTATTTATTAATTTATTTTGACAAAAAGCCTACATTTACAGACGGTGTCAAAACAAGTAAAATAATTAACTTATTGCCTACTTCAGCTTCAGCGTGCAGCCCGCTGCATTATAAAAGTTTTTGCCGAACCCCGCGGGATCACATAATTTTTCCGGGATAAAACTTAGACTTTCAAATCATCATCTACCTGTGTGTTAAATTTCATTGAAATCAATTCGGTAATTTTTGCGTGATTGAATCACAAACATCGATCCATCCATTCAGGCATCCGAACTTTTGTCCGGGTTGAAAATATGGGAAAAAATCTTCATATATCGCTCCTAGCAAAATAATATAATTCACACTTTCCAATAACCGAACAAGCGCATGATCTATCTGTACACAGGACAAATTAGATTTACTGATCTAACCCCAAAGTTAACAAATTTGCTTGTGTTATGGGTGTTAGTCAATGATACTAATACATAAAAGTACATGTATAAATACAAGAATATATTTAATAAACATCCAAACCCTGAAACACAAACATTTATGCTCATCACACAAATGATTGCCCCCGTCGGGGATCGGACCCGAACTCCGTCGATTGCGTAGTCAGGGTCGGTTGCCACTCGATCAACGGGGCGAAAATTCCATCATTACTATATCTTAGAAAACATTCGGCACCTAAGTGTTTGCCAAAATAAACCGAATTAGCCCACATTCGACGGGTTTATCTAGATTAGCTTAGAAGTTCTCATGGACTTTTTACTAGAAAGGTTAAACAATTCAAATTAGCGATTCAGTATAAAATATTTTGTTATAAATATGATAATTTGTCATAAAATTAGCGATTGAATAACAAAAATTCAAACATAAACATGTTTGAATTTTTGTTACTCAAACGCTCAAAGATGGCGATTATTTTGTATGAAATTTGGATATTTTTTACCCGGAAAAATTTCCATAGGATTCACCTAAAGCGGCGATTGATTTGAATGAAATTTTTTAACCCTGGAAAATATGTTGTTCTCATTGGATTCACCTAAAGTATTTATAACACACCGGGCTGCAGGCTGCAGTATGCAGCTAGTCTACAAATATATTTCAAACATATTCAGAGATGAACATTTTACAAAACCTAGTTTAACCTAGAAAAATCAATTCTCCCTTGATTTTAATGCAACAAAATTGTGCCGTCGAGAGAGCACCGATTTTAGCGGAGCATTCCAATTCTTTGCTACTGAAATAATACTGCAGAATTCTTTATGAAAGTTTATTTTAATTCAAACTTTAGTATTCAGAATGCTGCAATTCAGAAGATTTTGTAATTAATATGAAAAATTCTACTTATCTGTAATAAAAATAATTTATAGAAATTTTAATCCCTTTTGCAATGTTTCAAACGGAAATATACCAAATGAATAGTTTAACTAGCTGAAATAAGATGTTATAGTAAGATAAGAACTTAAATGTGAAGAGGGGTTTGCTTTAATATTTCTAAACAGTACATCCACATACATAGACTTGTTGAAGAGATGTGTCCGAAATAGGAAACTCACTACCAAGCATTTCTGCGAAAAAAATTCTGCGATGATTTAGTTTTGTTGATACCACATATTCCGAAGGGTACATTAGGTTTAGGGTCTCTTATCTCAGAAGAAAAAAATTAGAACCCTAATACGATCACTTTGTTGTTCACTCATCTGTCAAGACTTTTTATCTCGAGAATGCGTAGAGATATCGAGTTGAAATTCAAACCATATACTCGAGTTTACATTCAATTGAAACTGAAAAAAATCAAACAACTAAGTTAGGGAATTAAAATTTATTATTAGGGTACTTTCCGTTGAACTAAACTACGAATATTGCGACAAAATCATCATATTACTACAAGTATACGAAAAAATCTCAAAATACATTTGTAATTAAATCATAAAAAAATATGTTCTTTATGTATATTTCATAGGTTTCAGAAACTGAATTTCAGAAAAAGCTCGGAAAAACTGCTAAACCCAAATCCTAAAATATTTATATTTATATATTTACAAATTTGTACGGAATCCTCAGTGAGCGAGACTGACTAGCCCTTATCCAAGTTTTTACATATAATTTATATCCCTTGATATCAAATCACCATAACATGTTTGAAGAAATCTATAAACGATTGTCTTTTTCCATCAAGAGAGGCGTTTGCTTGTATCGAAGGCTTATATAACCTTTGCAGGAATTTATCACAAATCAAGGTAAATTTAGTAATAGATTATCTATATTTACCCCGTGTTGGTTGCGGGCTCCTTTGAAGAATACACCAACTGCCGTTCTGCCAGGCATGTCGTAAAAGGCGACCGATTGGCTATGCAAGTCACTAACGTCGTGGCTACTAGGTGTTAGAGTTCTGCATTGTCTCGCTCGGATCTGGTACCACCAAGGCGGTGGTACCAGATCCGGACCTATTCCTGCCGCAATAGCGTCAGTGCTTGTCACTGTCGTGTTCCGGTTTGGTGGGTACGGTAGCCGGTAAACTTATGCATGTGGCATTAGACCTCGCCACAAGATAGCAACGCACCATTAACAGCTATGGTGTCAATAGGCGATGGTTGACTCTTTCCATCAGGAGACCCATCTGATTGTTTGCTATCTTATGATATATATAAAAAAAATATTATCTATATTTTATATTATCTATATCATTATCATTATATATAATAAAACTAAGTTGATAAAATGTGCGTGCCGATAAAACTTAAAAAGGAGTCCCGGCACGATAAAGGGACTTATATAGTGTGATAGCCTTTATCCCCCCTCGAACAAGAAAGTTCCCGTTTTAACCTCAAGGGTGTGTTTTTAAAGATATAAGGGCTCTTCCAACCCTTCAACTTGGAAATTAAGTGTTGTGGTGCCATCTGTTGTCGAGTATTTGAACTTCATTCAGCACAACGATTTTTTAGGTTGCATTTCGAAAGGCGCTGCGAGCTATTGCAGCATGTGTAGTAATGGCGCGAAATTTAAAATTCCAATGTCAATGAAGTCTTACATTAAATTTGTTATATTTCAACTACCACGTAATATCATATCAACTCCCGAGCGAAGACGGATATCATAGCTAGCTATTTATATTAATGATTTATAATTTATTTATTTATAATATTATAAATGCGAAACTTTGGATGTTTGGATGGATGTTTGTTACTCAATCACGCAAAAAGACTACTGAACAGATTTGAATGAAAAATGGCACACAGATAGATGATCTGGAATAGCACATAGGCTATTTTTTATCCCGGAAAAATTCGGTGATCTGGCGGGATTCGTCAAAAACTTATAACGCAGCGGGCTGCACGCTGCAGCTAGTCTATATTAATATTATAAATGCGAAAGTTTGGATGTTTGGATGGATGAATGGATGGATGTTTGTTACTCATTCACGCAAAAACTACTGAACGGATTTGAATGAAATTTGGCACACAGGTAGACCTGAAATAGCACATAGGCTAATTTTTATCCCGGAAAAATTTGGTAATCCCGCGAGATACGCCAAAAACTTTTATAATGAAGCGGGCTGCACGCGGCAGCCAGTTATAAATAAAAATGACATACCCTATCATTTACTTGTTCACGTTTTCTCATTGTAAACTAATTTTTATTAAGATTGGTCAAGCCGTTCTGGAGTTATAGCAGGACGTACAAACAGATGACACATTGTGAACTTCATGTGCTGAAATCATGCAACGAATATTTATGAATAATTTGTCATAGAAATTCAAGGTACAGTCACTATAGATTTATGTAGATAGTGTAGATTAAAACAGTTCCATCTCACTTCAATGCTTCATATAGGTACATAAATGATGTGTGAAATGTGGTAATTCCTACTGATCATAAAGTCAAATTCACGACTCGTCGAATAGCGATAAATCTGTACAAATGAAGAGAAACGGTCTCACTGATACTACAGAATAATACTACCAAAGATAGGAATATAAAATGAACAATATAATCCATTTAATTTAAACACCCCTTTAATCGAGTGGCTAGCGACCCTGACTATGGAATTGATGAGTCGGGTTCAATTTGTTCGGGCTAGCAAAAATGTGATAAAAATATTTTTCATTTAAACATTCCATTAAATCAAAGTTCTGAAGATTTGGACATTGGTGCCCCGCCGAAAATCGTAACTCTGATAAAGACCATCTACAGTAAAATCTATACATATGATAAAATCGTAGGAAAGTCAAAACTGTACATTGAATATTTTTTAAAAAAAATACTTTGGGCGTGATCGATATCGAAGCCAAAAATATAGTTTTTAGAATTTTTGTCTGTTTGTCTGTTTGTCTGTTTATCTGTTTATCTGTTTGTCTGTTTGTCTGTTTGTCTGTTTGTCTGTTTGTCTGTTTGTCTGTTTGTCTGTTTGTCTGTTTGTCTGTATGTATGTCCGGAGTAAACTCAAAAGTACTGCATGGATTTACTTCAAATTTTGCA
Source organism: Apodemia mormo (assembly GCA_036924255.1). NCBI lineage: Eukaryota > Metazoa > Arthropoda > Insecta > Lepidoptera > Riodinidae > Apodemia > Apodemia mormo. The sequence goes on along the minus strand of JAUPFN010000007.1, from coordinate 7,147,452 downwards.
TGAATATTACTAACAGGTCGGGTCAACATATAGGCTACATATTATCACGCTATCATCTACGGGGGAGGTGCTGTGCGGAGTAAACGAAGTCCGCGCGGACGAAGTCGCAGGCAACAGCTAGTATAGCATATAGAATTACTCAAGACAGCCTTATAAGTAAGGTGTCTTCGTAGATATTAAATTTTTCTAAAAATAATGTACCTAAAATTATCCACATATACACTTACACAAACTCACGTATAACTCACACACAATCACACCAATACACGTTAATCTACAGTCTGAAATACAGATTTTACCTAGTTTATGCTCCAGTCCACCGTTTATTGTAATACTAGTTGAATTTGTAAAATAGAACTTGTAATTGAAAATTGGTGGAAAATAAACTCTTATTATTATTATTAAAGACATTCAAGTTTATCTTAGTTATACGTTAAAGCTAGTTATCCTCATCTCTCCTTTTCTTGATTGTTCTCGATGACATCATACATCACGCATGTCACAATAAGCGAATCCCACGTCACTTAATTCTTAAAAGATTTCGATTATACCGACGATGATATGAAATTCAATTTGGACTACCTACACCGAGGGAAAGGTGTCACAGAGCTCAACATTAATACCCGGAAGACAAACAAAATGCGATGTATCGTGAAAAACAGCAACACCAACAAAACACGGCTACAAATTAACTTACCTCGAGCACAGAAGAATATAGCATTACCTAGGCTCGAACTGCCTTTGAACAATTTCAACCTGTGTGGTTATCCAATGTAAAATAAAAAATATATCTATATTGTCTATATTAATATTATAAAATATGTGAAAGGTTGGATGTTTGGATGGATGGAAGGACGTTTGTTACTTAATCACGCAAAAACTTCTGAACGGATTTGAATGAAATTTGGTACAAAAATAGATGACGACCTGAAATAGCACATAGGCTACTTTTTATCCCGGAAAACTTAAGTAATCTCGCGGGATTCGCCAAAAACTTTTATAATGCAGCAAGCTGCACGCTGCAGCTAGTGTGTAATAAAGAAATGGTGTATACAGGGTGTAACGTTAGACCGTCAGCCTCTACGGAGAGTAGAAGGAGAGGATCGAAGTCACAAGATAAGCTGTCACCAGATTCCTGAAGTTCGAGAAACCTGGTGGCACAGGAGGAAAGGTTAAATGAAATGCAGAACAAAATATTATATATTGTCACAAGACAAAGTCCGGCACTAAATATTTATTGGACCCCCCGGCTCAAGTGTAAAAGTCGGAATTGCGCTGGTGTAGATGTACGTGGAGGAATACGAGGAACTTGGCACGTAGTACTGGCACGGAGTACGGTCACGTAGTACAGGACGTAGCACAGTACAGGAAGCACGTAGAAGAGCGCGCGCTCAACTGGCACACACGTCGAGGGGCGAGCGCTCAACTGACACGCACATAGAAGGGCGCGCGCTCAGTAGACAAAGCGTGCCTAGAAGGGCGCACGCTCAGGCACATGCTCAGCTGCGACGCACGTCAAGGGGCGCGCGCTCGGGACACGCTCAGCTGGGACGCACGTCGAGGAGCGCGCGCTCAAGCACGCGCGTAGAGGACGTCTTGTTGGCTTTGGCCCGAACTGTCCCGGCTCTGGACCAACAGAGAAGGCTCCAGAGACTACAGCTTCAAGACTTTTCTTCAAGACTTCTTCCTGATACTTTTAGTTATCCCGGCGATGACTGACTCGATGATGGCCGACTTGGGTATTTATAGGCCCAAGGATGGAACAATGTCGAAATTTAAAGATATTTGAATTATATTTTTTATATTAGGAGTACATTTATTAGAAACTCATTTAGAGCTTAAAAATTTAAAGTTAAGAAAATAATTTTGACATACGTTGTGTCATGTCAAAATTATGAAAATCAAAATAATGGAAAATATCTATAAGTAAAAACATTAATACAGCTTGAAATATAAAGTACAACATAATATAACATTGTACTTTACACAGGGGAAAAATGTAAGTAGCCATATAACTCTCGTAAGATAAATTCAAAATACAGAAACATAAACATAAAAAGTTAGGAATCACAACAAGGGTTACTTTTAAAGGTCCGGCAAAATTTTAAAAATAAAAACTAAATATTGAATTGAAAGTGCGTTTTAATAATTATTGTAAAATTATCACAAGATAATATGAAAATATTGTTTAAAAATATCCCGCTAAATTCATGAATTGTATGCACCGAGTTTTGTGAATGGACTCTTTAAAGCTGGCAGTGTGATATTTTACATTTACCTATAATTATGATAGCTATTATGAAATCTGTCGCTCTAAGTACATTTTTCCTGATTACTTTTAATTTGGTTGAAGGCACTAAAATATTTTAGTTCGAATTTTGCGTAATCGAAACTATATCCATGCGTTTTGTTTGTTTTTTTTTCGGATAAAAATGAAATTTTGAGTTTTTTGATTTATTTATTTTATTACATAGAGCGAACGTATTACCGATTCTAGACAGCCTCTGATTTGGCCGGACCTTGAAAAGTATGTATGTATATGTACAGGCCCGCCGTAAGCCGGCGTGCAAGGCGTGCACTGCACGCGGGCGGCACGTCCAAGGGAGCGGCAAATCGAGCGATTCATCACGAAATAATAAAAGTCATTATCATAATAAATAATTACTCCACCTACAGATAAAAAAACATAAAACTCGACTGACGCAGGGCGAAATCTTTACGCAAGTATCGCCCTTTTTTAACAAAACTCAAAATAATATGAAGTCGTAGGGCGGCATAATCGGTATTGCACGCGGGCGAACAAACAGCTAGCGGCGGCCCTGTATATATATGTGCAATACGTGAAAGTCACTAAACTCGTTTCGCAGCAACTGCAGGTCTTCTCCATACGCTATTTTCGCTATATCATCGATATACACTGACTCGAGTGAATTTCCAACAAATAGCTGATGGAACGCTACTACAAAACCTCGATCGACTAGCAGATAAAGCGCCGGATAGGGGTTCGATCGGGTTCGACACCCGATGAGGACAAACATTTGTCTGGTGAACATAAATGTATGTATTTCCGGGTTTGGGTGTTTATTAAATATATTCTAGTATTTATACATGTATTTCTATGTATTAGTATCGTTGACTAACACCCATGACACAAGCAAATAATTTGCTTACTTTGGGGCTAGATCAGTAAGTGTGATTTGTCCCGTGAATATTTATTATTATTATATAGAACAGCAGCAGACGAATTTCGGAATATTGACAAAGCATGGAGAAAAATCAAACGCGTAACTCAAGACCGATCGCGATAGAAAATTACCGTAAACGCTCTTTGCCCAATCCAGGGGACATAGAATTCAACTCCTGAAAATTCTGTTCAAGGAAGACCGATTAGTAGATAATATTTTGTTGACAAAATTTCTATTTTAAGTAACATGTATTTTCCTCCCGTGTTTGTCCTTCTGGCTTTTATGAAGAATAGGCCAACTGCCGTTCTGCTAGACAGGTCGTAAAGGCGACCAATTGATTATGCGCGTCACTAGCATTGTGGTTACTAGGTAGTAGATGTACGGGCATTTATATGACGGTTGGTGTGAAGGGTAGGTCACAAAAACCTTGACGACTGGCGTCTGTCGTAGTGACAGCGTCACGGAAGCCACCACTGCGGCTTGTGAAACTCTCGGCGGCGGTTACATACACGACTTACGTATAACGACTAAATTCAAAACGGTCGGTTAAGCTATCGAAGGCCACTTTTAGACACTTAAGCGAGCTATTCAACTCCTGGTGGTGCACATATCGGTGATGCTATCAAGAAATTCGAAGGCATCGGCACGGGAACTACACAGCGCGGCTGCAAGGTAAGTGACCAAATGCTTCCGCATTTGCCGTGATATATCTGTGCAGTACAAATTACCTGAAAACCAGAACCAGCCATCCCAGCCTAGCTTTAGGCCACTACAGTAAAGTTTTGCATTGTTTCACCCGGGTCTGGTGCCACCGCCTTACCTATTCCTTCCACAATGGCGTCAGTGCTTGTTACTGTCGTGTTCCGGTTTAGACGGTAAGGTAGCCGGTAATCTTATTCATGTGGCATTAGACCTCGCCACAAGATAGCAAAGCACGATTAACATTTTTGGTGTCTACAGGTGATGGTTGACTCTTTCCATCAGGAGACTCATCTGCTTGTTTGCTATCTTATGATACCTACATAAAAAATAGGAATAAACTTTAAATTAATTTCTAGGAACTAATTATATACGTATATAAGAATTATTTACCTAATAGTCAACAAAGAAATAGAGCCAAATTGCTCATTTACATGTTTGCTATCTAATGATACAAAAAAAGTTAAAAAAAATATCTTACAATATATTTTAACAAAAGTGCTAGAAAATATACCAACATCACATTAACAAAAAATTGAAAAAGCTTTACCCAACAAGGTTTTTATAACTATAAAATTAATGTCGCAACCTCCACAAGCCTAATTAGCGACCACTACTTTTTCATTAACATTTCATAAGCCCTTCGTAGAAATATAAACTTTATTTTCTAGCTATTAAGATCGATGTCAGTTTGAAACAGTAATACTTAGTGTTGTGCTGAAATTGCAAGCGATTGTTTTAACTACCAGTACGTTTTTTTACTACCGCCTATTATGTTAAGTTTAAATTAGTTAATTAGAAATAACAATTAGGCTTAATGAAAGCAATGTTTTTTATTTTAATAAGTAGGATATCAAATCTGTTTGTGTGCACGTTCAATTAGAAACAACGTTACGTCTTCGATAAAATCAATATTAGTTTATTTGATACTTTCCATCGACGGCATTTGGTGAAAGTTGAAACTGTATTAATAAGCTCACTTGTACTTCTCATTAATTTTAGATGTAAACGAGACAGGATTAAACAGGATTTTTTTTTCAAAAATCAATTCCTAAAGGCTGAAATAGGGGATATAAATTCTGTTCGTGAGCAAAGTTGCGTGGGTTAGCTAGTGCTTTAATAAACAGACAAAACGCATTCCATAGTTTTAATATATAGAATGTTTCGTCACACCGGTGCTCTTGCGGGGCAGCCAGAGTAAACCGAACGTCTACAGACTTTCCGGTTCACAAGTCACAACGATTCACTTACGCAACGATTGGCAATGTGTGTAGTGATTCTCATTATCCCTTAATACTCCTAAAGTTTTGAATGCGAAAATGAGTTTATGTGTTTTTTGTTATTTCGCGGCTAGATATATATCAGCCTGCAGGGAATGTTCGTGTTAACGCTATGTGTGTCGCAGACAACGTCACGATAAGTGCTTCCGATATAATATCATCAAACTATGGTATGCATGTGTAATGATTTAACTTGTTTGTAATGGTTTTATTCATCAAAAGAATATGTTTCAATTGTGTTATATTAGAATAAGTGACAAAATATGGCAACACTAGGCGTCATCATCCTATTGGTTAAAGTTGTAAAAGCTAAACGGCGGGACAGAACGCGGCAAGATGGCGCGTAGTGGGGCTTACGATATGAGAAACCTCATTTTTAGCAACAGACGGTTCTGAGCCATGAGCTCGACAACTTGTGAACACTCAAGTCTATAACTGTAATGTTAAAATAGTCTGCAAGAAGTACATTAAAGAAATATCAAGCTTGTATTATATTTTATTCGCAAAAAATCAGACGTGGAAGTAACCTGTGTGCCCACAAGTCTTCAAAGGTAATCCAGCACTTATATACAATAATGTATTATGTATTATAAATATATTACGGGAGTAGATTATTAAAAAGCATATTAAAATGTGCGATAGCATAATTAAAAATTCAAAATTGTACATTTTTCATATTAATAAATCAGGGTTACATGTGATGATAAATACAAGTACTTTGAGCCTGCTTTGCCGAATAAATGGCGTGCAAAAAGAAAAAAAAAATATATTTATTTTTATATAAAATTACAAATTACGTTTAAATACTTTTAAAATCAATAAAACTCAAAAAAAAAGAAGTCAGAATAGATTTAAAAAATAATGTCAAATGAGAATTGAAATAAATTAGATTAGAATTAGAAATTGTTATTTTAAAAGAACATGCGCTATAGTAATTGTGATTACATCAAAATAATAAATATACTCCTATGTCCATCCTTTACATCTTTAACACGTGGTCGGGGCTGCTCTCCGATCGTGTTATTCCTGTACCCATCCTGTACCTAACACGTGGTCAGGGCTACTCTCCGATCGTGTTATCCTTGTACCTTAACACGTGGTCGGGGCTACTCTCCGATCGTGTTATTCCTGTACCCATCCTGTACCTAACACGTGGTCGGGGCTACTCTCCGATCGTGTTATCCCTGTACCCATCCTGTACCTTAACACGTGGTCGGGGCTACTCTCCGATCGTGTTATTCCTGTACCCATCCTGTACCTTAACACGTGGTCGGGGCTACTCTCCGATCGTTATTCCTGTACCCATCCTGTACCTAACACGTGGTCGGGGCTACTCTCCGATCGTGTTATTCCTGTACCCATCCTGTGTTTAACACGTGGTCGGGGCTACTCTCCGATCGTGTTATTCCTATATCCATTTTATACACCCTTAACATGATTAATTAATTTATGCCAAAGATAGCATTTGAGTTTATTTGTTACAATTAATCAAATCTTCAAAAAAAAAAAATAATGATAGTAAAAATTTAAAATAATTTACATGCCACTTCTAGCTACAAACAATACATGATCGTAGCCGCAGTGTCATCCGATGGAATGTAATAGTATTTTGTTAAAACTACCCACATGTTTGATAAGTATTTCTGAGAACCGAGTTACTGTATAAAAATTAATATTAATAGCAAACTCAAAGTACATACAAAAGCATTTCGAGCGTTCGAAAATTACATAACTTCAATTGTCTTAATAATATAGTTGTGTCCTGCTATACGTGAAATAGTATGCTCGATGAAATAATTTATTTCAATTTTACAGTGTAAAGTAAAATATATTTGTGCGTTCTATACCAAAGCATAGATTTTTGAGCAGCTTAAAAAAAATTAGAGTATTAGTTTTTGCGCAGTCGTATATTTTCAAAACGATCGTCGATTTTGATCTTTTGAATAGCACTCGACTCAATTATTTGAGTTCTAAAACCTTTTATTAACTTCAAAATTGATTGAATGGAAAACAACGAAATAATGTCAGTCATGTATTAATTTTTAACAAAAAAAAAAAATATATCGTTGATAAATTCCAAAAGAATTGAGCAAAGAAAATGAGTAAATCCTATTTACGTTATTTGACTCAGTTTTTGAGATCAATTTGAAATCAATCTGTTTACTAGTAATTGTAAACAATCTAATATTTGAAAAGCTATAACTTTACACAACTTGATTCGGTTTTTATTTTGGTAGGGCAACTGCATCAGTTTTTAAATATTTTAATATTAAACAACCTGACCGTAATTTGAAGCCTAACATTAAATGAGAGAGACACCCTGTTTCCGTCCCTTTCTAACCGGTTTTCTCCCACCTATTGCCTTCTCGCTTCAATCCACCCCACCACCAGCGGTGACCGCGATGGCCACTTGAATAAATTTTTACATCATTGACGTCGTTGTTTTCGTCCGATAAAGATATACCAGTAAGAAGCTGCTTTAAGTCGCTATTTTAGTTTATATAAAGTAATTAAAGTCTGTGTGTGGCGTTAAAATATATAAGCAACACAATAATAGAGATTGTTTCTGTTACAAAAAGTGAAGTGCGAGTTACTGTATCTGGACATAAGGTATTTATAATCGTTCTGCTAACCTTATATATTTTTAAAGCAAACTGCTAATTTGATTTCAATTAGATAACTACTATTTCGTTAAATTCAAACAGTAAGACAATGAATATATGGTATTTATTTTAGACATACCGTCAATTAAAATAATAAAACGGTGTTACCGTTCGAATGTATTTTTATTATAAGAATGTTTTTTCCTAAATATGAATGTAGTAGCTAGCTGTTTTACCTTATAGATTTCGCGATCGATATCATAATCATACATATTTTCCTTTCAGCAAGTAGATATTTGCGCATATATTCTATTGAGTTAAAACTTTAATTTTAAATTATGGAACAACAAAATAATAACATGAACGATAAGCCTTCTCGAAAGCGTAAACGCAGTGCTAGCCACACAAATTCTTCATCATCATCTAGTAGTGACTCTAGTTCAAGCAACTCCGATTATAGGAAACGAAGGAATAATAATGACGACAAATTGAATAAACTGATAGAAGAATTCTCGGAGTTTAAAAAACAGGTTTTGTCTCAGCAGCAAAGTCAATCTCGTGACTGTCACAGTTATTGTGATGTCGATACTCGTCCCTGCTACGCAGAAAGTATCGACGATAACATTAGTGGTGAGTTATATAATGATGGGTTGTCTTACAATTCCCATCCAATAGACGATGATTCAAATCAAGAGCTTTCATTGAGTATCGGTACCAAAATAAAAGATCCTGAGATTTTGAAAACCCCGGAAGGATATGTGGAGATCTTAGCGAAAGTTCAAAGGATCGGCGATTCGGATTGGAAAAATGTAAGGTACTCTGATGTACAAAAGTTATATTTACATACGCCTGGTTTTTCAGAGCTTGAAGCCAATGATGAAGTAAAAAGGTATGACACGTCCCGCTCTTTGGCTAATACTGAAAAAGCTTTTGCCGCCATAACGTTTGCACTTATCAAACAAAAAGAACATTTACAAACAGAGCTCCGCTCTTTTTTGAATTGGACTAAACAAAATGAAAATAATTTAAGTAGTGATGCTATAAATGATAAAATTACAAATATTTTTGTGAACGGTGAATTTTCCAAAATTTCGAACGATACACTTCAAATGGTTTGTGGTCATCGAGCGGAACTTATACAACAAAGGCGGGAAAATATAATGATCTCTATTAAGGATCCTATATATAAGAATTTGTTACGGAAGATACCACCTTCTCATCTCAACCTCTTCGAGGCTGACAAAGTTACTGCGGCAATTGAAAAAGTTGGGGGAATTAGAAAAATTTTTTGGCCAAACAATAAAGATCGCGCTCCTGCTACGCAGACCGATCATACCGCGTCACGAGTGCATCACCTCGCACACTCCTCTTTACAGCAACGAAAAGTGAGCTTTAGGCGCAATGACGAATACCCTAACCAATCATATAAAAATAACTGTCCCGGTAAGTCCTTTCGCGGCCGAGGAGGTAAACATCATGAGACTCAAAAGGACAACACGGCCTATAAGGACTCTCGAAAACGCTCTCCCACATTCCACCGGGATAGGAGAGGCAAATCTCGGCAATATTGACTCGCCGATTCATTTTCGCGCCGGTCGTCTAAAATTTTATCGAAGTCAATGGATCTCGTTGGGTGCGCCAGATCATGTACTCAAAATTATATCAGGATATCGCATCCCATTTCAAAGAAGACCAATGGCTTATATTCCCACAATGAATATCAAACAAGCAACTCCTCATTCCATAAAAATGGACCGAATGATAGCAAAAATGTTAACGGAAGGAGTCTTAAAAGAAGTACAGATATCTCCAAGTTTCGTATCCCCCATGTTTATTGTTCCGAAACCCGACGGAAGCCATCGACCGATATTCAATCTAAAATTATTAAATCATTTTGTACTTGCTTCAAAGTTTCGGCTGATCAATATGCACCGAGTCCCGGATTTCTTACAACCTCACGATTGGATGGTAAAAATAGATTTATACCAAGCCTATTATCATTTACCAATTGCCGAGGCTCACCGGAGGTATCTGAGACTGATTTATCGAGGAAAACTGTACCAGATGACCTGCCTACCTTTCGGGCTAAGCTCTGCCCCGAAAGCATTTGCAACTGTAAGCAATTGGGTAGCTCAAATGTTGCGACAAAACGGAATCCGGTTATTGGTTTACTTGGACGATTATATTTTAGTAAACCAAAATCGTCGTATTCTGGAAATAAATGTACAAATGGCAGTAAAAATGTTGACACTTCTCGGTTGGACAATCAATTTCCAAAAATCCGTGTTAACACCTTGCCAGAACATAGAATATCTAGGTATTTGTTGGGATCCATGGCAAAATGTAAAATACCTGCCAAGGAAAAAAGTAGAGAAAATGTCTGTCATGATTTCTCAAATGATAAACCAAAGAAAGACCTCTTTGACAGATTTACAGCGCATGATAGGCTTAATGAATTTTGCCAGCTTTGTGATTCCACGCGGAAGACTAAATTATCGCCAGTTGCAACGTCTTGTCATCAACAACATACGAAAATGACCCCTGGGGACATACCTCTGCCAATGGCTGTTTCCTCAGAACTTCAGTGGTGGAACGACCACCTCAGGGCTGCATCCCCGATACATATACAAAGCCCTTTATATTACATCGTGACGGATGCATCGGACAAGGCTTGGGGTGCATGTGTAAACAATACATATCTGCAGGGCCAGTGGACAGAGGCAGAACAGCTCTTACACTGCAACCAAAAAGAACTACTTGCCATCTTAAAAACCCTTCAAATCAGCAGCTCAAAAATACGAAAGAGTTCTCTGCATATTCAGTGCGACAACAAAACCGCTGTTTCGTACCTAAAAAACGAAGGAGGCACGAAATCGATAGCTCTTTTGAACCTGACTTACAAAATTTTAAAGCTGATGGATACTCTTCAAATAACGTTCACAATTCACCATATCCCAGGTACGTACAACGTAGAAGCGGATTGTATGTCAAGACTACAAAAACCCCCAGAGTGGCACCTGCTTCCGCAAGTGACAAGCCTGATTTTCTCCAAATGGGGAGTCCCAGAAATAGACCTGTTTGCGTCTCAGAGAGCTCACGTAGTCCCCAGGTACTGTTCACTGGACGTCCAAGACTCACAGGCCGAGTTTCACAATGCTTTCTCTCGGATTTGGAATTACAAGCTAGCTTGGATATTCCCACCTCCATTTCTGATACCCAAAATATTACAACACCTCAACAAAAGCAAAGGACAGTACCTGATTGTGGCCCCAAGGTGGCAACAGGTATTTTGGAGACCGGACTTGAAGAACAGGTCATTAGATCACCCTTGGACAATAACGGATTTACAGCAAGTCCTGATAGACCAGTCAACCAGTCTTCCTCCGCCCAGAACCGAGACTATGGTTCTAGAAGTCTGGAAATGTGGGGCTGGGATGAAAAGCTAAACGACTGGACTGATGAACAAAAGAATTTACTCTTAAAAAGCTGGCGGAGCTCAACCTTAGCAACCTATAGACCGATGTGGAATCGGTGGGTGCAGTGGACTACGAGTCGTAATATCCCTATACATAAACCATCTGGTTCACAGCTTGCAAGATTCTTAGCGTATCTTCACCAGAAAGAAAATCTGTCATATAGTTCAATTCTCAGTCACAAGTCAGTTGTTTCAACTCTGTGCAATCCTGAGTCAGAGGAAAGTTTAAGTAATCATCCCTTTGTTAAACGAATCCTTAAATCTATTTCACTCGCCAAACCAAGGTCACCTAAATTACCAATATGGAACATTGACCAGTTAGTTACCGTCATGTCTAAGCAATCAATAGATACCCAAAGTTTATTTGAAATATCAAAACACACAGCTGCTTTATTACTTTTATGTTCAGGACGCCGAGTTCATGATCTAACATTGTTGTTTATTGAGGATAATTATTTTGAAATGACTGAAGATTTTGTTATTCTTTGGCCTATGTTCGGATCCAAAACTGATAATTCGAATTATCAACAGTCAGGCTGGAAATTATTATCAAATAAAAATAATCAAGCTTTAGATCCTGTTTTTTGGATTCGAAAGTTGATAGAGGCCGGACACCGTAGGAGGTCTGAAGCTAAATGTAATCAACTCTTCATTACCATATGCGGGAAACCTAAGCCAGCGTCTAGAACCGTGATAGCTGGATGGGTTAAAAAATTACTAAAAGAAGCAGGAATTGATGCACCTCCAGGTAGTTTTAGAGCTGCTGTTGCCTCCAAAAATTGGGCTGAAAGCTGTTCGTTAGACGAAATTCTCTTAAAAGGAAATTGGCGCTCGGGAAATACTTTTAAGCGCTTTTACTGTAAACAGATATCTAATAGTGTCAAAAATCCAATTAGTTCCTTATTTTCACCTGTTTAATTGCCTAAAAGATTTGATTTACTTTTGTGTGACCCTACTTCAAATAACATTGTTAATTTAGCTCTAGTGTATTAATAAATCATCTTTATTCATAAAATGATTGTATATTAGCAATACGAATAATAATAATAATAAAAATTATTTTCTAAGATATATATTTTTAATCATCCTAAAATTACGATAAGTATGTTTATTTAACACAAAGAAACTATAAATTATTCCTATCACATTGACGTCATCCACCTCCACCACCAGGCGATAACAAACACGTCTCTCATTTAATGTTAGGCTTCAAATTACGGTCAGGTTGTTTAATGCAAACATTTTACCTGAAATTAAAATGTGTATTAAATAACCTACCTAATTTGAAGCCTAACAGTTTCAAATTCTGCCTGGTGTCACAACGACGCCATTGATGTAAAAATTTATTCAAGTGGCCATCGCGGTCACCGCTGGTGGTGGGGTGGATTGAAGCGAGAAGGCAATAGGTGGGAGAAAACCGGTTAGAAAGGGACGGAAACAGGGTGTCTCTCTCATTTAATGTTAGGCTTCAAATTAGGTAGGTTATTTAATACACATTTTAATTTCAGGTAAAATGTTTGCATTGTAGACATCGCAGAACATTATATATATTTAACTTTTATTCAAAGAAATTTACTCCTATTGGAGACAAACATTGATTATAGCGCCAATCATTAATTTGTGGCAGTAATGGAAAACAAACTAGATGTTTCACTAAACGTGGATAAATATATAATTATATTAACAAATAAGCCATGTAGGTGTGCTTGTTTAGAGAAAGAGCCGAAACCATGTAGGTGTGTTTCGAGATATACTGAAAATAAGCCATGTAGGTGTGCTTGTTTGGAGAAAGAGCCGAAACCATGTAGGTGTGTTTCGAGATATATTGAAAATAAGCCATGTAGGTGTGCTTGTTTAGAGAAAGAGCCGAAACCATGTAGGTGTGTTTCGAGAAAACTGAAAATAAGCCATGTAGGTGTGCTTGTTTAGAGAAAGAGCCGAAACCATGTAGGTGTGTTTCGAGATATACTGAAAATAAGCCATGTAGGTGTGCTTGTTTAGAGAAAGAGCCGAAACCATGTAGGTGTGTTTCGAGATATACTGAAAATAAGCCATGTAGGTGTGCTTGTTTAGAGAAAGAGCCGAAACCATGTAGGTGTGTTTCGAGAAAACTGAAAATAAGCCATGTAGGTGTGCTTGTTTAGAGAAAGAGCCGAAACCATGTAGGTGTGTTTCGAGATATACTGAAAATAAGCCATGTAGGTGTGCTTGTTTAGAGAAAGAGCCGAAACCATGTAGGTGTGTTTCGAGATATACTGAAAATAAGCCATGTAGGTGTGCTTGTTTGGAGAAAGAGCCGAAACCATGTAGGTGTGTTTCGAGATATATTGAAAATAAGCCATGTAGGTGTGCTTGTTTAGAGAAAGAGCCGAAACCATGTAGGTGTGTTTCGAGAAAACTGAAAATAAGCCATGTAGGTGTGCTTGTTTAGAGAAAGAGCCGAAACCATGTAGGTGTGTTTCGAGATATACTGAAAATAAGCCATGTAGGTGTGCTTGTTTAGAGAAAGAGCCGAAACCATGTAGGTGTGTTTCGAGATATACTGAAAATAAGCCATGTAGGTGTGCTTGTTTAGAGAAAGAGCCGAAACCATGTAGGTGTGTTTCGATAAAACTGAAAATAAGCCATGTAGGTGTGCTTGTTTAGAGAAAGAGCCGAAACCATGTAGGTGTGTTTCGAGATATACTGAAAATAAGCCATGTAGGTGTGCTTGCTTAGAGAAAGAGCCGAAACCATGTAGGTGTGTTTCGAGATATACTGAAAATAAGCCATGTAGGTGTGCTTGTTTAGAGAAAGAGCCGAAACCATGTAGGTGTGTTTCGAGAAAACTGAAAATAAGCCATGTAGGTGTGCTTGTTTAGAGAAAGAGCCGAAACCATGTAGGTGTGTTTCGAGATATACAGAAAATAAGTCATGTAGGTGTGCTTGTTTAGAGAAAGAGTCGAAACCATGTAGGTGTGTTTCGAGAGATTACAAATGAAATATTTGGGTGTGCTTAGTTTGGCAAACTAACTGAAACCATTCGCAAGGCGTGCACCGTAGATGAGGAGACAAAATTAGAATGATGTAAAGCAATAGATAGTCTGTATGAGCAGCTCGAAGATTTCACTTATGCGTACTAGAGAGAAATTTGAATTTAAGTGTGGCGGTAAGCGATTTAAAAGTAATGTACCATGTACGAAAGATCCTATGTTCACGGCGTTCAACAAACGTCAGCCACTAAAAATGATTAGGTACAGCAAAATGAGATACGGTCAAACTTACATAAACAGAAGGATTGGGTAATGTGATTTTTCATTGACATTAAATCGAAACTTTATAATTGACTAGCTGTTGCCCACGACTTTGTCCGCGCGGACTCCGTTTAATCCGCACAGCTCATCCCCATAGGTGATAGCGTGATAAAATGTAGCCTATATGTTGACCAGACCTATTAGTAATATTCATGAAAAATTTGGAGTAAATCCATGCAGTACTTTTTGAGTTTACCCCGGACATACATACAGACAAACAGACATACAGACAAACAGACAAAAATTCTAAAAACTATATTTTTGGCTTCGATATCGATTGTAGATCACGCTCCAAGTATTCTTTTAAAAAAATATTCAATGTACAGTTTTGCCTTTCTACGATTTTATATGTTTTTTATATTTTATTATATTTGGTACCGGATATCAAAAAATATATATTTTATGAAATTATATATTGATGGATTCTTTCAGATAAACCCGACGAGCTTTATTCGAAAACCATTCAATACGCAATTATCGTAAGATTTGGAATCGTAGATTAATACTAATGTATCTCTCTGATAATATAGCAATTTTAGGTTATCGGCGCACCCACTCTGCTGTCGCGTCATTTTGTCTCGTTGCAAGATTCAGTAAATATTTGACAATATAGTGTTTCGTCAATATATAGGTAGTTCTAGATGTACAGTTTCAATATCTATACATTTTGTATCGCCTACTCCTAGTAAACATAGTATAAGGCGAATTGACTGATAAGAAGCCTCAAAGTTTTGGTTGTTTAGTTCATTATGACAATATCTGATCTTAAAGGAAAATGCATTATTCTTAACTACAGTTATTCCAATTACATATACACATACTTAAAGGCCGTCCACGCGGACATATTCAGAGCTGCAAACACAACACACGTACATAGACAAGAGGATTTAATAAAGAGTTTGTACTGTTATCAATATTAAATTTCAGCAATGGCGGATCCTTCGGCGTCTGAATATAAAGCGCCGTTATCTCTTACTGGAAGTCAGATCTAGAAAGCTGTAGAGCTGATGTCGTCGTTGCAATCACCGAGACAAAGTGGAAACAGATCGCAGGCGGAAGTCCCAAAAGAACCTTATCTATCGGAGTAATCGTGGGAAATGTAAGAAAATCGACACCAATAATATCGAGTGTAAAAAGAAGATTCAAAGACGTAGTTATTATTTATTCGCGGGAAATGCTATAATTATGTCAAATTACACTAGTTGACCAGCCAGTTAATCTCGATTGTTACTCAATGTATGAAATAAAATGTTTTCAATAATATGACGTAATTTCACATTGGATTATGTTTAGTTAAATTCATGATTTTTTTTTGAGAATTATCAGTTGTCACTCTTTGTAGGACTAAGTATTAATTTCGATTGAAATTTCATGTTCCTGTAGTATTTATAAATACTAGATTTTATATTATATGTAGTATGCATATTATAGGTAGATTTATTGTAATAGTAAAATCACACGTTCAGGTACTTGGGAGTAAAATCAGAAATTATTAAACGATAATTTATTTCTGAGGTTGACTTAAGGGTACGATGTAGACCATTTATGACTGGTACTAACAACCTAATTAACATTACTGTCAATGTTGATATATATCACAGACCACATAATACTAATAGACGTGGCGTTAGGCATTGAACGTGTAGTCGTACATATGAGCGAATGCTCATATCAATGTCAAAAGTGTGGCAAATTATATAGGTAAATTGACACTAATTGTAATTAGGTTTTTATTGTTGACGTACTGTTGTATACATTCTCGTATTTATGTCGGTTCAAAATTTAGCTACGATTGACGTCTAACAAATGTCTTAAGAAGGCGCCTCCTATTTCATTATATATTATACTAACGGCCTGTTACATGCTTCGCGACGTATCGTCATTTATTGAATTCATTTGTTACAAAAAAAAAAGTGATAAATGAAGAACCGCTGTACCGATTTTGTGCAAACTTCACATAAACCATCTACTAAACAGTCCGAACAAAGCCTAAACATTTGGTTTGGATAGGTGAGCCCGTTCTTGAGTTATAAAATTACAACGAAAAATGGCATTGATTTTTATAAATATATATAGATTAATTTATGTTGACACGTAAGACAGATATTGTGGCACTTATTTCTCTCTATGTAACATATGTTTATTAAATCTGTATTGTAATTTGTGCACCCTAATCTGCAAGCAATGAATATTGCCACTCGTTGTCTGGAAGAATCACTCTTTAGCAATAAGACCCTCTATTTGTGCGCTTATTTTAAGTGTTATGTAAATGCTACTTGATTATGGTGTACATAAAGCATTAAATTATTAAATTAAATTAATATTCATGAACAATGTTACTTAGAACTTTAAATGAAATAATTAGTCAAATGAAAAATAATTTACAAATCAACATGAAGAAAAGGCAAAATTATTACAATTGAAATTTAATATAAATATGATAATCCTATAGAAGTATAATATAGATGATCAAAGAAATAACAAATCGGCAATATTTGTAACACTTAAGACTAAATTGTATTTGCTCTCCGTAAAATTAGATATAAATATATAAGGAAACGGCAATAACAACATGCTGTGGATATGTTTCATTAGTATTTTCTTATGGACTGCTTATATGAGGTGACTCTGGGTTTGATGGGTAAATTCTTTTACAGCACAAAAGAATGAGTAAGGGCTATATGTAACATTAAACATCACACAAAAACAAACTTTAAGCCTATTTTTAAATCTGAGAATATTAAAACTTGTATGTAGGTACATTAGAGCAGCTTGTTTTTTTTTAAGAACACACTAAATACTTTAAAATCAACCGCAATTTAGTACAAATAACAGACAAGCAAGCAAGCCCTATGTGCCATAGTATAGACTACAACATAGTCATGGTACAAAAAAAAAAAGTTTTTTTTATATATGTATGTACATTATTTCTTTTATCAATTACCAAGTATAATGAAATAGCTAACTATAAACCGGTATAAAATAAAAATGCATATATGGCTAATTTCTCATTCTCTGTAAAAGAATACCTATTTAAATTGTAAAAATGTCAATATCTAGTCAGATGTCAAGATAATAGTTAGTGGAAATGTAAGTATATGTATATATAGTGTCGTTAGTTACTTGTTAGACTTGCGTTATAAAGAAATTAATAATTAGATTGAATAATATATAAATAATTTAATATTATATAATTAAATGTAAATTAATATTTAAATAAATAATTACCTGATGTAAAACAATTTTTTATGAGATATGTTTAACAATGTAATGTAGGATTTAGTAGTAAGAAACTAAAATTGGTACACTTTAGGTTAGAATGAGTAAAACCATATAATGTAATTGACTTTCAGAAAAAAAATATATAATTAGGTATATGGAGTAAAATTGGCCAAACATTTGTAAATTAATCTTATATAATTTATAGATTTTTAGAATATTAATTTTATCGATGCGTTTATAATTAGTAAAATTTCATTCAAATCCGTTCTCTTCAATCAAATCCGTAGTCTTGGCGTGATTGAGTAATAAACATTCATACATCCAAACTTTCGCATTTATAATATTAAAATAGATGCAGATTACAAGCTGAAGTGAAGTTTTGTTTATATTTACGTTTACTATAACAAATATAATATATTACAACTTAAATAAAACTAAAATAATGTTTTGTTTAAAATTATATTTACTATGGATCAACAGAATATATATCAACTTAAAGTAATACGCCTAATAAAGTACGTAACACCAAAGTAAAATAAAGTATTATGTATAATTTTTATAAATGTTATATGACTTATAATATAAATTAAAATAAAATTATGTAGCAAAACTGCTTACTTTTTGCTTTCATAGAAGATATAAATAACACTGTATTATTACTTGTTTTTAAATAATTATGATTATGATTAGTAAGTTATTGAATGTTAGGATTGTGTACAAGCAAATTTTTTTTTTCCTCGTAAAAAAAAAATATATTTGTGTCGACTTATAGTATGGGCGAAGGTAATGATTTAACTTGTTGTACTTTTGCATCTTCAGTATTTCCTAATTGATGCCCTAAGGATTTACGGAAAAGTTAATTTTAGAATTGAGTAGTGTGCCGGGAGTCACACTTTGCCGGATGGCCGAATGTAATGATTTAACTTGTTTGTAATGGTTTTATTCATCAAAAGAATATGTTTCAATTGTGTTATATTAGAATAAGTGACAAAATATGGCAACACTAGGCGTCATCTTCCTATTGGTTAAAGTTGTAAAAGCTAAACGGCGGGACAGAACGCGGCAAGATGGCGCGTAGTGGGGCTTACGATATGAGAAACCTCATTTTTAGCAACAGACGGTTCTGAGCCATGAGCTCGACAACTTGTGAACACTCAAGTCTATAATTGTAATGTTAAAATAGTCTGCAAGAAGTACATTAAAGAAATATCAAGCTTGTATTATATTTTATTCGCAAAACATGTATATTTGTGCGGGCCGCAGATTTCGATATAATATCATCAAACTATGGTATGCATGTAGATTTTTGCGGGCCGCAGATGATATTTGTGCGGCTTGCAGGTGATATTTTTGCGGCCCACAAACAAGAATATTGTTACGTTCCTTAAATTCATTTCTTCCTAAATTCTTAATTCATTAATATTTGTTATTTAAATTCTTTTTTTTTATATCATAAGATAGCGAACAAGCAGATGGGTCTCCTGATGGAAAGAGTCAACCATCGCCTATAGACACCAAAGATGTTAATGGTGCGTTGCTATCTTGTGGCGAGGTCTAATGCCACATGCATAAGTTTACCGGCTACCTTACCCTCCAAACCGGAACACGACAGCGACAAGCACAGACGCTATTGCGGCAGGAGTACCAGGGTACCAGACCCGAGACAGTGCCAGGGCGAGACAATGCAGAACTCTACCACCTAGTAGCCACGATGGTAGTGACTCAATAACCATTCGGTCGCCTTTTACGACCTGCCTGGCAGAACGGCAGTTGGCCTATTCTACAAAGGAGGCCGGGACCAACACGGCGAAAATTTAATTCTTTAATTTTACGCTACTGTTACTTTTATTTCATTCGCCCAAAGTTTACGAAGCTACGATATTCTTTATAACCATGAAGGGTCATATCATCGTATGTTACTTTCGTTCAGACATGGAACAAAATAAAGTAACATACGTCGATATACACTACGTTAATATCAAAATAAGGCTAACACAAGAAGTAACTAAACCTATGTACTCGGGTAAATTATGGTTTGCTATTATTATTATTATTGGTTATCATAATTATATTATTGTTTCGTTATTGAGGTCCGCACAAATATTCGCGGGCCGCAATTTTACTACCACTGCTGTGACGCGCTAATGCCATTCACGAAACAGCAACATAAAAGCAAGTTTTTTCCCGACTTTCATTTAGTCACGCTTGTCACACGTCATAAACATTACTACGGCTACTCATGTAGCTGAAGTAATATTTACGCTTACGCTGTTTTATATTGCAGTAATTCTGGCGTATAAAATGACTAGTAAAATGTCATCGCGCCCAGCATACTTAACTATTATCAAAGAATTTACATACAAGTTTTCAGACGCTCAGGAAAGAACATAGTATAACTTTGATCGATAAAACTACTATTCCTAAGCGATAGAAATATAATTTGTAATGCGACAGAAGTCATGAAATTTTTTTTAATTAAATAATGTAAAATAAAATATTATAAAAAAGTAGATATCTTTAAATTTAAGCTATTGAACGTATGAGAATGCAGTTTTAAATGCACTTCAGTGTATAAAACTATGAATTTTCCTTTTAAAGTACCGACATACAGTAATCTTCCCCGCTTGTCTCTCTTAAGCTCTGTTAACAGCTTGTGTTGAAAATTCTCCCGGAATTTCACTTTGTGAATAGATTTCTCGGAATACGGAATTATATATACAAAACTTTAAATCTTGAAAATGGTAACAAAATTTGTTATATTTTCTTCAATCATAAATTTTTTGTTATGTGTGAAATCTAATCTACTTATATGTGTAATCTATAAAATAATATATCTATTTCTGAAAATCTGAGTTATTGTATCTGATTTTTCTTTAAAAAATTTAAAGCAAGGAAACTGCAACAACCGACTTCTCATTTCCTGTATCTCCAGAACTCTGAGTCAGATCTTCATCAAATTAAATTGGGATCATACAGGGATATGCTCTAAAACAAATCAGGGAATTTTAAAATTAGTTCAGAAATAATCGAGTTCTGAGGTGAAAATCATTAAAAAAAACATACTGCCGAATTGGTTACCTCCTCCTCTTATGAAATTGGTTAAAAATAGTCGATTTTAATCTATGTTAGCTTGCTGACATGTTCGCTACTACATGAAAAGGTAACATCAAAGTAATCAATATAATTTTGCTATTGGCAGATTCTAATAGACATTGTCGTGATTTGGTTAGATGAATTTGACCTAAAGGAAAGAAAATAAAACAAAGAGAAGTTAGATTAAAATTGCATTTAACCTGTTTCAGGTGAATGCCGAAAAAATAGAGGTAATAATATTAAGTGGCGATTGCCTTGTGGTTGAAATTCGACCATAAACTAAACAATAAAATATCTTTTAATTTTGATAAGAGACTTTAGTCGTAAAGGAAATATTATATTATGTATATTCATATTATCATGTATGTCACATTAATATAGTGTGTGTAATATATATTTTTTTTATTTAATGCATTTCTAACACATATTATACAGGGTGTAAAGTATATATATATATATATATATATATATATATATATATATATATATATATATATATATATATATATATATATATATATATATATATATAAATTTTAACTCTGCCAAATTTCAAATAAAATGAAATGAAATTTGTTTTATTCTATTTGCAAAAATATAGGTGTTACAAGTTATTGAAATTAATCAAAGATGCCACCATATATGGTATGGTGTGGATATGGTATGGTGTGAGAATATTTAAAAATTATCATTTATCACATATCACACACAAGTTAATCATATCGCAAAGTTTCTAATTTAAATGTCAAAAATTTAATTACAAATTGCTTAACTTTCGCCAAAGGAAGTGTCAAAGAAAAATAAAACCAAAACTTGTGTATTACATGTCAAGTCAATAATAGTTATTAAAAAAACACTAAATCGGCTTTTAAAAAAAAGAAAGATGGCATTTTATTTCATATTAACTATTTCAGTAGTCAGTTCTATAATTAAATTTAAATACACTGTGATTAACACATTTTTAAAAATCAAAAAACAAAAATAATTTTACATATTACGAGTATGTCAAAAATACTTGTGAACAATAATAATTATTATTAAAAATAGAAACACTCCACAAGAGGTACAGCCTCGTGAATTGAAACTTTTGTTTAGAAAATTTGATGATATTTTTGGAACTTTTTTAAAATTGCGAAAATTTTGAACATTTTTCGAGATTATAAAAAAAAAACTCCTACTTTTTTTCGCTTATTTGTTCATAATTTTTTCCGCTTTTTTTCAGCGCCTTTCCGGACTTTTCCTTAAACTTTCTACGTAGAAATATGAATTAAACGACACCTCGGTCGTAATTTTGGATTGATCGGAGACTACATAAAAAAGTTAGAAAAAAGTACATGTGAACCACGCTATCATCGGACTTAATATACCTCGTTCACTGAATGCAACAGAGATAATAAAGGAAGATGTTCTGGCGCACCGTTAAACAATTAGTAATGTAACATTCGTTTTGTTATTTACATAATTTTATGTTTCGATTTGTCTGGACCCAAAGGCTATAGCAATGTAAACCTCATATCCTCTTATCTTATTTTCATTTTTATTTCGTGACAGAACGAATGTGACAATACCTAGTTATAAGATTTTTTTTTGTATTATAAGATAGTAAACAAGCAGATGGGTCTCCTGATGGAAAGATTCAACCATCACCCAAAGACTTCAAAGGTATTAATGATGCGTTGCTATCTTATGGCGAGGTCTAATGCCACATGCATAAGTTTACAGCCTACCTCACTCTCCAAACCGGAATACGACAGTGACAAGCATTGACGCTATTGCGGCAGGAATAGGTAACATGGTGTTACCAGATCCGGGCGAGAAAATGCAGAACTCTACCACCTAATAGCTACGATAGTAGTGACTCACATAGTCAATCGGTCGCCTTTTAAGATCTGCCTGGCAGAACGGCAGTTGGTCTGTTCTTCAAAGGAACCCGGAACCAACACGGGGAAGAACGATATTATGTTTGCATGACTACTTATTAAGTACTATCTGAATCGCGCAGCTTTACTCGTTAGAGTGTAACATGTCATCAATACTCTTTCATACAAACTTTCATCCCCTACTTCAGCCCTCTAGGGGTTAATTTTTCAAATAAAAAATAGCTTTTGTTCGACCTCGGGCAACAATATATTTGCCACATTTTACCACAATTTTTTCAACGGCTTAGCCGTGAAAGACAGACTGACATACTTTCACATTTTAATCGCCAATTTCCTTGTGGATAGGCAAGATTAAACATCTTGGTCTAAGGCAAGATGTAAAACGAAAATATAAGAGCACTTAAAACGTCTGTTTTAAATATATATGTAATATTAGAATATACTTCATTTTAAACGTCTGTTTTTAAATATATATGTAATATTAGAATATACTTCATTTTAAACGTCTATTTTTAAATTGATATATACGTAAAATTAGAATATACATAACTTTAAAACGTCTGAGTTTATATTAACATATACCGACCCGTAGGTTGAGTAGTTAGTGTCCCTGACTACGCGATCACATGAGCATCAATGTTTGTATTTCCGGATTCGGGTGTTTATTTAATATATTCTTGTATTTATATATGTATTTCTATGCATTAGTATCGTTGACTAACACCCATAACACAGGCAAATAATTTGCTTACTTTGGGGTTAGATCAGTAAGTGTAGTTTTTCCCGTGAATATTTATTATTATTATATACATGAAGTTAGAATACACTTAACTTATAAGCGACAACACAATAAAATAGCAACAATTTTAGCAGAACATTTCGGTGAAAGTCGCATAGATAATTTATGAAACGAAAACAAAGTTGACGATGGTAGTTCAATCTCGCAACGTCTATTGTTCAGTGCGCTATTGTCCAATGTTTTAGAGGAATAAGTTAGTGTTGCGGGAACCGTGCGTCCGTTAATCAATTCTTAGCTGATTATACCTAGAGTTGATAATTTCGATCAATATTGCACCTCCCTTTCTTATTGTTTTCTGGTGTAGATAATTCTTTTAAAGAGTTATAGCTATAATTTAAACGCAATAAAACTGTAATAGCTGATAATCCAGGAGATCATTATATTTCTAGATCCCTGAATCTGAAAGATCTTTGTTAAATTTATATTAGGTTTAATGGGAAGTAAACTCTCTCATAAAAAATAATGAATGTTACAAATTCATACTAACCAAACTAATATTATAAATGGGTATGGGTATAACGACCCCTTTCGATTTGGATGAATTTTGGTCAGAAGTTTTCTTTTATCATAAAACGAAGTTCTGCCAAAGGAAAAAAAATAAAAAATTTTTTTTCGAAAGATACAAATTCAAAATTTCGCAATTTTTCCAGTTTTTCAATTTTGCTTTTGCAATATCTCGAATGCTTTTATAGATACAGGAATGGGCTTTCGTTTGTTTAAAAGGGGACACTTGGGGCTATAGAAAAAAAATATTTTGGAAAAAAATTTTGAAAAATGCCAAATTAGTAAAATTTTGAATTTTTGAAAATCGTCAAAAAAGAAGACCGCCATGAAAATTTTGGCTCAATTTTTTTTGTATGATACCTTGTATTGATCTTAAAAGATCCTGAAATTTTTGGATAGGGTTGAAGAATTTTACTTGGAATTTTAAAATGTCTTGTAGTTTTTATGAAAAACTACAAGCTCCAAGTATTAGCTGCGCAGGACAGCTGCTAGTAATATTATAAATGCGAATGTCTGTTCGTCTGTATGTCTGTCTGTTACACTTTTATGGATAATCTGCTGAACAGATTTTAATGAAATTTCATACTGAGATATTTTAAGACCCGGGGTCAAACATAAGTTACATTTTTTTCAGAAATTAACGGCTGTGAGTTTATGTATAGGTGGTGAAAGTTTGTTAAAAAGATAATATCGGTGTCATGTTACTCTACGCGTGGATGAAGATACGCGAAGCAGCGGTTTATAAAGGACCGAATTTAAGAAAAAAAGTTACCGGTTAAATAAGAACCTTTTCCTTTTTGGGAAAATGGTTGAAAATACATTAATACACAATATTTAAAATAATTTTAGGGTAAAATAAATACTCATATTCATTAATTAATACAAAATCATGTATAAAAGTACTTGTTTGCATAAGAATAATACAGCAACAGTTTGAACGTAACTTCGGTGAAAGTAAAGAGACAATCTATAAAGTGGGCACAAAGGAGACGATGGCTCTGTTCAATCCCGCAGCACTATTGTCCAATGCCCTATTGTCCGATGTTTAAGCGGAATAAGTTAGTGTCGCGGGTGCAGTGCTACCGTTGATAAAGTCTTGGCTTCTTTAATAACAATAAGTTGTTACAATAGTGCAATTTGCTCTAAATACTGTCACATTATAACTCGTAACATTTGATTTAAATATACTGAGGAACTAATTCTTAAATAACAATGAACGCCATTTATCTATAATATAAAATTCATTAAATTTTAATTTTTTGAAGTGAAAACTTCTTTAGGCGCGTTGAGCGTTTTAGTAGAGGGTAAAATCCTCGGTTCGCGTCACCGACATGCTAATGATAATAGTATATCTATAGCTATGGAGAGCCAGACTAGCGCACGCGCAGTAGCCTGTGTACACGTATACACTAATACATCGACTATTTCTGACTGTATTATGTGCGCGTTGGACGCTTTATATAGTTATATAGTTTTAATTACTCTCAACTTAATAGTTCCGTTTTCACTTCTATCGGCAGTCCCACGACTGCTACTGTTTTTTTTTTGGATTGGATCACAAATATATAACAGCACCACAGTAAAGTAGCCAAAGTTAACTTTGCGGTGAAAGAAATGAGATTATCTACAAAGCGGGCACAAAAGCGACGATAGCACTGATCAATCCCGCAACTTGTATTGTTGAATGCCTCATTATCCGATGCTTAAGCGGAAGTGTCGCGGGTGCAGTACTATAGTTTTACAGTTAATTGTTCAGTTAATAACAATAAGTTGCATAAGTTGTTGAATTGTGACTCGTAAAGCCGCGTTTTCACAGGGTCAGTGCACAAATCAGTATCGGCGCCGACACTGCCGCTTCATTCGTTTACATGGAGACAGTAGTCGTGGTAAGCTGAGTACGGTGGCTGCACGTTTGTGAAGTCAGTTGCTTAGTTTACGAGACATTTTAGCGTCTACGCAATGCGACGTCAACCTACAACACAGCGACAGTGACTGACCCAGCGCTGAGCGCTGGCGGGGGGTGCCAACTGACTTTAAAATATTCATCTGCGAATATTGAAGTCAGCGCTGACTTCCCGCCGCTGTATTGACTTCAAATCAGTTTAGATTGGGTATTTTTCGGGTCAGCGCCCACTTGTCTCAAAATTGAAGTCAGTTACTGACCCTGTCTAAACCCGCCTTAACATTCAAATTAAATATTGAGGCACTAATGCCAGGCCTCTGAGACTCGCCTATGCCTATCGCGATAAGCACCTACAGCGGACGACAACGCAATGTTGCAATCAGTCGGGGCCGCCCAGTGCTTATGAGTATACGCGTATCTGTACGGCGGCCTGTCGACCATCGTCGCAACGTAAGGTTTATTGCTGTAGGTACTCTTATAAAAAGGGGAAATCGTAATACAAATAATTGCTGTACGGATGGCTGTCGCCATAAACAGAGGGATTCAAAGTTTTTGTTTTTTGCTTTACCAAAAGATTCTGAAAGGTAAGAAATATTTATGTTTTGTTTAGTTTACTCATAAATTTTTATAAGTAGGTAATAAGTAGATTTTAAGTACTATAGGTAAGAATTCCATAGATTTATCATGCCCTAGTATTACAACTTGAAATGCGCCATAAATTATATTTTAACATTAACTAATTATTAACAAAATTAACTTTCAGTTGGTCAGTTTCTTTGAAGAATAGAGCAACCGCCGCTAAGCCAGTCAAATTGTAAAAGGCGACCGATTAGCTATACGTGTCACCACTACCGTGACTACTAGGTTGTCTCTACCACCTATTGTCCACATTCCACATTGTCTCATCCGGATATACAGTATCACTACTTTAGCTATCCCTTTTGGTAACATTTTTGGTGTCTATAGGCGATAGAGTATCTTTGAGTCAACCCTGATTTCATTAGAAAGAATATGAGTTACGCGATAGAAAGAGATGCAACTTCTAGGTAAATATAACTGTAGGTAATCAAGCGCCGCGCGATCTAGATTCAACTTAATTGTATCGTAGCAAGAGTCCCTATTTCTTTAAACGACTTGCCGGAGTGTCATCTTCTGTACTTGTACTATTATCTATTCTATGCATTGATATAAAAAACTCAAGATACACAATCAGTGTCTCAAAAACGTCCTCCAAAAATGAGCGCACAATTTAAAATGTTGCGCTCATTTTAAATAGTATCGCGTCGGTCGTGACACTGTTAATTTTATTTCTTTTTGTACATTGCTTTGTAAAAACAACTTTAAAACTTGCGCTTAAGGTTGGATATGCAAAGACATATATTTTTGCCATATCTATAACTATTTAAATGAAATTAGGCACTTTTGAGTGTCAGTTTTGTTCGGGACTGTGCATTTCGGGTTTTTATATCAATGATTCTATGCTAATGCTTAAATATCAATAAATTTGGTGTATCTATTATATACAATGGTATATATATATATATATGAAAATTCAATCAATGGATTGAATTTTCATTTTTATTGAATTGGATCACAAATATAAAGACAATAACACAACAGTAAAATAGTCAAAGTTCAGAAGGTAACTTTGCGGTGAAAGTCGGCGGACGATAGCCCTGATAATTGATCAGGGCCTGCAATGTTTATTTTCAGTGCCGCATTGTTTGATCTTTAAGCAGAATAAGTTAGTGTCGCGAGTGCAGTGCTACGGTTGATCAAGTCTGGGATCTTTGATAACAATAAATATATTAAATAAATATTCACGGGACAAATTACGCTTACTGATCTAACCCTAAAGTAAGCAAATTTTTTGCTTATGTTATGGGTGTTAGTCAACGATACTAATACATAGAAATACATATATAAATACTAGAATATATTTAATAAACACCCAAACCCGGTAATACAAACATTTATGCTCACCACACAAATGGTTGTCCCCGTCAGGGATCGAGCCCGCGCCCCTTCGATTGCATTGCCAGTGTCGCTAACCACTCGATCAACAGGGCGGTCATAAGTTTTAATAATAATGCAATTTGCTCTAAAAACTGTTAATATAAAGGCACTCAAAATATTATAATGAACGTCATTTATCTAGAAGACAACATTGTTTAAATATTATTTACATATTTTTAACGTTTTGGTTGGATTAAAAACTATAAACTAAGCAATTGTTACGATTAAAAATTTGTGTTTAATAATTTACTTATTTTTTTGTAATGATAAGGGAGAAATGGTATATTAAGTATTTAACTATAATTTCATTGGTACTAATCATCAATCAGTGGTGAAAATTGGACGTGCGATCTCATTACAATACAAAATTGAAATATAATTGCACTTGATTCATTTTTCAACATGTCTCTTTACCCTTACTAATATTTATCAGCACAACAGTAAAATAGTTAAAGTTTCGAAGGTAAATTTGAGGTGAAAATAAAGACAATCGTTAAGGCGAGTACATAAAAAACTATGTCATGTTCAATTCCTCAGTAATATAACAATATTACTGAGGAATTGAACATGACATAGTTTTTTATGTACTCGCCTTAACGATTGTCTTTATTTTCACCTCAAATTTACCTTCGAAACTTTAACTATTTTACTGTTGTGCTGATAAATATTAGTAAGGGTAAACACAATGCCCTAACGTCCTAATGTGTGAATGTTGTTTCATTCTTGTTTTGAAAGAAAAATTACCCTTTGTACAAATATTTACACATTAGTAATATAACAACCGTTTATAAAATATATTCAATCCGTGCATATGTTTTTCCAGGGCCCTTTGAAGAATAGAATAACGAACGTCCTGCCAGGCAGGTTGTAAAAGGCGTTCGATTAGCTTTAGGTGTCACTAATATCGTACCCACTTAGTGGTAGAATTCCGGAACGTTTCGCCCGGGTATAGTACCACCGCCTTGCGTATTCCTGCCGCAATAGCGTCCTATATATTCCTCGTCCTGATAATTTACCTACAAATTTACTAAGTGGTAAAGTTCTGCAATGTCTCGCCCGGGTATTTGGTACCACCGCTTTACCTATTTCTGCCACAACAGCGTCAGTGCTAGTCACTGAATTCTTCCGGTTTAGAGGGTAAAGTAGCCGGTAAACTTATACACGTGGCATTATATCTCGCCACAAGATAGCAACGCACAATTAACATCTTTGTTGTCTATAGGCGATGGATGACTCCATCAGGAAAATCAACTGCTTGTTTACTATCTTATAATATAATAAAAACCTGTGATATACAACTATTAATAACTACTAAGTATAAAACTATTATAATTAAAAAAAAACATAAATAACTAAACTAGAAAACACTTATACAAAAAATACTCACAGTAATGTTTTTAATAGTAATAATGATCTGCTTACAAACTATTTATCTAATAATCAGATTAATCATTAATAATTAAATCTACTTAATTAAAAAAATGATTTGATTGATACCACCGCTTTTCCTATTCCTGTATTGTTGCCGCAATAGCGTCATAGTCTGTCACTATCGTGTTCCTGTTCGAAAGGTGAGGTAGTCAGTAAACTTATATACGTGGCACTATCATCCCGCCACACGTGTAGCAACGATACAATAACATCTTTGGTGTCTATAGGCTATGGTTTTCTCTTAATATTAGGAGAGCCATCTGCTTGTTTGCTATTAAATTATTCTTTAGTGGATATTTGCTCTTCAATTTCTAATTTATCTTCGATTGAACATTAATATGGTATTTTACTACAGTAAATCTATGTGAGCTTCATAATCCCTAACTGATCCTATATCATATTAGTCTTTAGTAAAAAATATTTTATATTCTTCTATGATTTTTTCTATTTCAATTTTCTTTTCATTACCTAAATGGTCTGCCATACTCATATGCCATACATAATATTTCATTTTCTACTACATATACCACCTCTTCTTCTAAATCAAATATTTTTATTATTATCGAGCCATCCGTTTCTTTCACACCATTAACCGTTTTTATATATGCTATATTCACACTGTCTTTTTTTTCTTTTACTTTAATCAGTCATATAAAATATATATATATCATATAAAAATATAATATCTTATATATTAATAAGGTCTAAAATGAAATTTAGGGTAAAGCGTAAATAGGTCAGTTATACTACAATACAGAAACAATATTGCTAAGAGGCATGCAGTGGAGTGCGAAGTTTAAGCCTTTCTGAATTCTATAGATTTATCGCTTGTTCCTAGTCCTTTGTAAAAGCATCCAATAGTGCATCTGTATTTCTATAGACTAAAGCCAGTTTCAATTGAAATCTGTCTTTAAACTTGCTGCCAATTGAACAACAGTAAATATTAGTCTACACCAAACTTATGTGTGTGTGTGTGTGTGTATATAACACGTGCAGTGAAATATTTTACTTTTGTTTGTGAAAGAAAATGTTTTCACGAAATATATAAAAATCAAGTGTTGTTCGTTAGTCTCGATAAAACTCGAAAACGGCTGAACCGATTTAGCTAATTATGGTTTTGAATTAATTGTTGAAGTCCAGTAAAGGTTTAAATGGTAAAAAAAATATAGAAAAACCATAAGAGTAGTTAAAAAGGCAGAACAACGTTTGCCGGGTCAGCTAGTAAAAAATAAATTGAAGCATGTATACTTCATCGTGGACGCTTGTTAACACACCATTATAATTATTATTTAAAAATTAGACTCCGTTAAACACAAATATATATCGCCGAGTATATTTATATATTGATGAACCGGTTTAAGTTTTTAAACGTCTTGCGATAGGTAGTATTAGGTTCGTTTATAATAATTGACAGTTTGACGTACATAGATGTTAATTCTTTCAAGACTTACAGCAGAATGACCCAAGTAGGCCGGTAATAGGTATTTTATAGTATCACACAGTTTTACAATAATTAAAAGTAGGGTAGATTGAAAATGTTAACTTCAAACAGATAAGTTCAGATGGCACCACTTCCAAGTTTATAATTTGATAGAAACGATTCCACGATGTTGCGGAAGTGGCGCCACTGTAGCGCAGCATTTTGATAACAACAAATTCTAATATCTATTATGCGAGATAAACGAATATTAATATTAGATTCAAGCATTACTTACAATATTATTCATATTACACATAAATATACCCATCAGTAGTGAAGGACTTAACGGGCCGCTAGTATGTATATAAAAATCAATGCCACTTTTCGCTGTAATTTTATAACTCTAGAACGGGCTCACCTATCCAAATCAAACGTTAAGGCTTTGTTTGGGCTATTTAGTAAATGGTTTATGTGAAGTTTGTACAGTCAGCATCAAAAGTTGATGACCATATTTAGATTTTCAAAATCGCTTTACATTATATCACCCATAAATCGCTTAACAAGAAGGGCGGCAGTATTGAATGAACATCATTAAAGTTCAAAATTATCTGGACACTACTCGTCAAAAGTCACTGAACACCATTTTATCAAAAATTGCTGATTGTTATAATATCCGAAAACATCATAACATTCAGTTTTGCAAAAGTCACTCAACAATATAAAATGCTTGTTTTCCTTATCTAGTGTAAATCACGGCAACGTCCAAAAATAACTTAACATCATAAATAACTAAAGTTACTGAACAATATAAAATGCTTGTTTCGTAGTTTATGATTTTATAGTTACGATTGAATTAGAACCTACTCTTTACACATATAAGACTCATTTTCAAAATTCACAAAATTTTAGTTTCGATTCAACTCTTTAGGTAACATACATAATAGTAGGGGAACTGCAGATGCTAAATGGGTAGTTACTCGAGCGTCGTAGGGACCTATTGGATTTTTTAGATTGAGTGATAGGGAAAATAAAAAGTTATATAATGTTTTTCATTTCAGTGGTGGAGAAAAAATCTATAAATACAAAAATGTTTAGAAAAAAACTGTGGCTTGGAAACACTAAATCGCGTCATATTAAAGTATGGTGGGTTAGTTGCCACCTAAAATTTAGAAAATCTGACGATTCGAATGTAGCGTTAGGGAGTGGGAGGGTCACAAAGTTGCAAAGAAAATGTTGTTTTGACATTCTCGAGCGCGTCTGAATGTTCTTTTATTATAGGGGAAGTGATGTAAGAATGACGAAAAAAAATATAATCTGACAATTTCCACAAGCCGAAGTTATTGGAATTTTGTTTTTTTTTTCTGCTCTAGCCCCCTTCCTGTATATAAAGCTCTTACATTTGGTGGAAAGCCTCAACAGCATGTGAGGTACCTCCCCTATGTTAATCTGACGCGCTCGAGTAAATGCAAAAATCCAATCTTGGGCGCCCCTACTATAGTTGTGGGTATTTGAAAAACTGTTTATCCTTAAATGTATTCTACTTATTTCTTAATTTCTACTTAATTATCTCTTTGTATCGGATGTAAACCATTGCGGTTGTAATTATTTACGTTTTTTGTCAACTGCTCAATCCACATGGCCCGAGTGTGCAGTACTTGGTTCGGGGATAACGCTGTTAACATTGTCGAAATTCCATTCCCACCAAAGAGTCCAGACCTTAACCCCATTGAAAACTTATGGTGGCTTATGATCCAGGCTTGGGATGAAAGCACTCCTCGAACAAGGGAAAATCTACTTAATCACGCCATAGAAATCTGGGAAGATTTTAGGTGACGTGATATTTGTGCAAATATAATAAACTCCATGCGAGAATATCTCCAAAATGTTATCGATGCCGATGGGGTACACACTAGGTTTTAATTCTAAGTAGTTTAAGCCTAATCATAATTGTAATTGATAAAAAATTAAACCGTGTTTTTGCTTATAAAACATTGATTTGATTATGAAAGTTTAAATTTGTTGATTTTTAATAAAAACAAATAAATATTATTAACTGTATTGATTTATCAAATCCTTTAATTTTGATGATAATAAATAAAACGGTGGTGATTTACATGTGCATGTGTCTACTTAATTTATATACCAACACATAATATTCATAACGAAAAAAATACACACATATTAAACCCAAAAAACATTTCATTTTGTTCATGAACTTTAGAGATAAACGATGGTAAGCTATTTTTATCAAAAATTGTTCAGAGTCCTTAGAGACAAAGAATGTTATGCTTTTTTTACTATAACTTTGTTAAGCGACTTTTGAAAAGAGATGATCACCTACTTATGCCCTTTTATGATAATCATTAATTTCTGGCACTTGTCATGTTGAGCGATTTAGGTATAATACGGTGTATAACGATTTTGAAAAGCTGAACGTGATCATCAACTTTTGATGCTGACTGTACAAAATCGGTAGAGCGGTTTTTCATTTATCACATTTTTAATATTTCACTTTATACGTAGCGAAGCACGTACCGGGCCGCTAGTCTATATATATATAAATCAATTGCTGTTCGTTAGTTTTGCTAAAACTCGAGAACGGCTGAACCGATTTGGCTAAAGTCCAGGGAAGGTTTAAAAGGTGAGAATATAAAGAAAAAAAAATAAGAGTAGTTAAAAAGGCAGAACAACGTTTGCCGGGTCAGCTGGTATATAATATATAAACTTACTTACTTTATACTTAAGTACATAATCTTGAAAACGCTTAGAAAATTAAAAAATCGGTTGCACAATACACTAAAAATATTCATATATGTTGTGAAGAAATAACATGGCAACGCAACTGCAAGGCCTCTGGTATTGCAGATGTCCATGGGCGGCGGTGATCACTTACCATCAGGTGCCCCTCTTGCTCGTTTGCGCCCTCTTCAATAAAAAAAAACGTACAAGTGCATTTTAAATTGTGTCCAATATTAATGGAATTTCACCAAGTGCCGACGATGGAAAGATCCGGCGGAAGAAATTAGTGTGCTTGACTTTTTTGTCAATTTTCAATTTTTTAAACAAAATTAATGTACTTGAAAATAAATAAATATATACTAGTTATTACCTGCAAATAAAGGCGTAGGTTAACTATCACTAAAAACATATAGACAGACAAAACTTTTATGCTTTATATGTTTCGTAGTAACATATACAGTGTATATCAATTGACATCAAGATCAGTCTAGCCGTTCCAGAGTTATAATGGAACACAAACATATGAAGACAAAAACAAAAATTATACGGCCTATCACAAAAACAAAAATTATACGGCCTATCACTAACGCAATTACGTTTTCTCACTATATAATATCAATTTCCATAAAGATTAGTCAAGTAGTTCTTAAGTTATAGTGGGACATATAGAACGACAGACAAACAGACATGAC
Organism: Apodemia mormo; assembly: GCA_036924255.1. NCBI lineage: Eukaryota > Metazoa > Arthropoda > Insecta > Lepidoptera > Riodinidae > Apodemia > Apodemia mormo. The sequence goes on along the minus strand of JAUPFN010000007.1, from coordinate 7,113,218 downwards.
AAAAAATGAATGTACAGACAGATCCTAAGGATTTACGTACTCATATCACTGTGTATTTACATAGGATAAGGATTTCCTTAGGATCTGTCTGTACATCAGAAATCAATCTGTAATTGAAATTCGACCGTAAGTCTACGACTCTATTTAACCATAGTTAAAAATAGGAAAAACTCTTCTGAGCTTGACAATAACTTTAGCGGTAAAAAAATCCTTTTTTTAAATCTTTTTTTGAGATTTTATCCTTTCAGATATGTCTATCCTATTCTAACTAATCTATCTAATACAAACAAATTATGACTAACTACTGTTATTTCGAATTAAGTCGTACAGACCCTTGGCTGGTTTTGAAGCTGGGTTTGCTAAAATCGTTTGTATCAAACCCACATCATAAATATTTAAATTATAGTTATCAACGAAGTGTCGCCTTGGCGTGTGATTCTTTGCACATTCCATTAGCAAGTGTTGCGCATCTTCTATTGTACCACATCTATCGCAATTAGGTGTAAATGTAGTATCCTGCTATTGATATAAAATATCCTGCATGTACATATTATGTTATCACGTATGTCACGTGAATGTGGTGTAATGTTTATTTTACAAATTTAATGTATTTTAACGCATAATATTAAAAAATATTAGGTTTCTGCATTTCTCGGCAATGTTAACTTTAACTGTACCTTTTATACCCATATACGTCATTATCGGAAAAAAAGCACAAAGTTTTTTACTTTACGTATTAATTATATATTAATATAGGTTAGATTATAATTTTACCCGGCGAAAGGATAAATTATTGTTATATATTTTAAATTTTATAACAGCTTGAAAACGCTTTTAAAATAAAGCTTTTATTATGTTTGAGCTTGTTATACATTTTTAGCAAACAAACATGAATTTATGTATGCCTTTCTTGTTACCCTATCACGATAACACTTGACTCAGTTCCGGTAACGACCTCGTCGGATGACGCTTTTGTTAAAAATACATGCAAACGAGCCACAACGGTGTGTTTAGATAGAAACAGCCTATTACTGGGACCAGTTGTTTCCACCCCTTTCGTAGTTAATTTCTAAAGGAGTTCGCAAACCTTAAGTGAAGATAGGACTTGAATATTTTAGTTTGGAAAAGTTTTTCATGAACACTGAACGTAAAAGTATCTTAGAGATAAGAGTTCATATAAAATTTAGGTTTTGAGATAACTAGTTATTTATTTTTAGTAGCTGCATCTTCATCTACAAAGTATTTAGTTTTATCTTAATAATTTTAAAGTAGGTTTAGATATCTTTTTTCCTAAATGATTTAACAGAAACTAGCTTTTGCTCTGTGATTAAAATTCGACAATAGATTAAAGAATAAAAATTAATTATGACTTTAATACATAAATGTATTCGATTTTGCTTATGTGGTTTGTATTAATTGAGTGAAGCTTATATTTTACTCTGCTCTTTAATTTGTTTTATAGTAATTATAATTTTTTTTATTTCGTATTTAGTATTTTTTTTTTTGATTTTGCATTTGACACCTGTTTTGACATTACTGCAAATTTTATGCTAGTTTTATCTTTAATTTGCCAAATTAATTATAACTTTTAATACGTATGTATTCGAATTTTGCTTTTATTTTGATTTAATAAAATTTCATAACTCATTATGCATATTGATTGTGATTTAAATTACACATAACTAAATTTTGTCTTAGTAACTTTGAAATTCAATTTATGCCAATTTATCAATTTTATATAACATTTAAATAAAGTATTTTCACGCCCATAACCTCGAAGGGGTAGACAGAGGTACAATAAATGCACCCACGATTAGCCGAAGATACTTGATCCCACAAATGTGATAGGTGGCAAGCCTATCGCCAACCGGGCACTATCCAATCCCGGGCAACTTTGTGTTTCTCAGAAAACTGAAAAAACTTTTTTTTATGTGCCCGACCCGGGAATCAAACCCGGGACCTCATGTAGTTAACTCCAACGCTGGACCACGAGACCACAGAGGCGATATATAACATTTGCTTCTAATAAGTCATTTCTGTAGACAAAGAATACTCTTTAGCTGACTTTATTTTTCTGTATTATACCTTAATGTATTTTATAACTATTGTATAACTTGTCATGTATAATTCTGCTTATAAATGACATCTATAAGTGTTCCTACGTGGAATAAAATATTATTTGAATTTAATAAAATCTCTTTGATTTATGCATTTTATGTTTGATAACAGACTTTAGCCGTAAAAAAAATATTGGACAGTGTGTATCTTATCATCTATGCCACTTGGATTTGATGTGTGTAATGCTTATTTTTATTAACTTAACTAGCTGTTTCCCGCGACTTCGTTTGCGTGACACAAAAATATTACGTACATTCGCTCAGTCGGGTAAAATGCTAGCCTATAGCCTTCCTTGTGAATGTAGCTATCATACACAAAAATATTTTTTTAAATTTGACTGGTACATCCAGAGATTAGCGCGTCAACCAAGCAAACAAACAAACTCTACAGCTTTATAATATTAGTATAGATGATTTAGAAGTATTTTAGTGCATATTAAGGTTCTGCAGCCCTCCGTAATATAAACTTTAACTGTACCATATTTTATGCTCCTCTGTTCACCTAATTGTCTTAAAAAGAGGTACAAAGTTAACCCTTCACGTATGGATATAAACATATGGATATTTGAAAAGACAGATGGAAAAAAAATAGTTTTTTATATCACGGTATAACAAACGAACCGTTGAAACAAACTCCGAAGAGTAAGATCATCTGCCAGCCATTTTGTAAAAGGCCATCATGACTACTAGAAGATAGAGTTTTGCAAAGTCTCGTCCGGGTATAGTTTAATCGCCTCACCTTTTTCTGCCGCCATAGTGTTAATATTATCATTGTTGTGTTCTGGTTTGGAGGATAAGGTAGTAGAACCAAGGTGACCCAGGAGGTTTTTAGGAATTTTGAAAAAACGCCAATAAATATTTTTTGGCGAAACAATATTTTTTTAACCTTACTTCCAGATTAATGTACCGATTGAGTACAAAAACTAATCATCTCTATTCCTCAAAAAAAACTACGCCTAATGTATAAATTGCATAAAAATCGGTTTATCGGTTTGGGAGAAAACGTTGATGAAAAATTATGAAAATGTGTTTTTTCGACATAACTTCGATTTTTTTCATTTTTTAATATTCTACGATGGTTTAGTATTAAAAAAACTACATCGAATGCTGTTTCAAAAATCAAAATCGACTCTAATTTTCAAAAGTTTATCAGCTTCTCAAATATTAAAATTACGTTGTCCTTAGCAAACTCAATAGTTTTGAAATAACTTTTAGGTTAATACACCGATTGACTTGAAAATCTAATCGGTTTTTCTTTTAAAAACTGCGTCAAATACCGTTAATTGGATCAAAATCGATCAATTTGTTTGGGATTTATCAATGACGAAAATTTTTGAAAAAAAAATGTTCGTCATCAGTGACGAAAATTTTTGAAAAAATTTAGCAAATGCCATTAGAAAGATTAAAACCGATCAAACGATGATCGATTTTAATATTTCTAATGGCATTTGCTCTCTCTCTCTCTCGATCACTTTGAGCTTAAAATACCTTAATTTAGCGAGAAGTTTCAGGGATGGCCCGCAGGGTCAACCGTTTATAGATTTTTTTTTATATCATTAGATAGAAAACACGCAGATTGCTCTCTTGACGGAAAGAGACGTCTATAGACAATGGTGTGTTGCTATCTGTTTGGTGGAATAGTATCTATGCTTTCCTGATGAAAAGTGAAACCATTGTCTATAGACACCAAAAACGTTACGCAACGCACCGCGTTGCTATTCGTGTGGCGGAATGGAACTGTCACATGCAAAAGTCTATCGGCTACCTTACCCTCCAAACCGGAACATGACAACGAGAAGCACTGGCGCTATTACGGCAAAAATAAGTAATGCGGTACCAAACCTTGGGCTATCGTTCGCTTTTTACGAACTAGGTACCTTTTAGAAAGGCAGATGGTATATTCTTCGTTAGGGGATTAGACTGATACGGAACGGAAGTTACTTAGTAATGGGTATTAGAAATGGGCGATTATTACTTAACCTAATCGAATCAGTCGGTTGTTCAGTTTAGTCGATAACAAACGATGTTATCGACAAGCGGCTAAGGCGAGAGATAATGACTGACAGTTTATACTGTTAAAGTCTTACAGTATTCATAAAAAACTTCAATCCTCTGTTACAGAGTTCTAGAGTGCTTATAATAGGATTGACAATTTTTTCTATTCATAAACGCACTTTAGCGCGAAATCATTGTCATAACCCGGTTATAACAGAGTTTTAGTGTTATTCATAAAAAAAAATCAATCCACTATTACAGAGATATAAAGGGCTTATTATAGGATTGACAATTTTTTTTATTTATAAACGCACTTTAGCGCTAAATCATTGTTATAACGGTGTCATTAGCTAATGAAGGCAATAGACTACTTTAATGGCGTTATAAACCTGTCTTGGTGTCAAATTGCATTAGTAGAAAACGCTTGTATTAGTTTATTCGTACGTATGATTAAATAAGTAATTACCATTGATTGGTGTTGGTTCCGGGCTCCTTTGAAGAATAGACCAACTGCCGTTCTGCCAGGCAGGTCGTAAAAGACGACCGATTGGCTATGCGAGTCACTACCATCGTGGCTACTAGGTGGTAGAGTTCTGCATTGTCTCGCCCCGGGTTAGGTACCACCGCCTTACCTATTCCTGCAGCAATAGCGTCAGTGCTTGTCGCCGTCGTGTTTCGGTTTGGAGGGTAAGGTAACCGGTAAGCTTATGCATGTGGTATTAGACCTCGTCACAAGATAGCAACGCACCATTAACATCTTTGGTGTCTATAGGCAATGGTTGGCTCTTTCTATCAGGAGACCCATCTGCTTGTTTGCTATCTTATGATATAAAATAATAAATAAATAAATAATGATATAAAATAACCAAGATGCAGAATCAGTGTCAAAAACGTCCTCTAAAAATGAGCGCATAATTTTAAATTGTGCGCTCATTTCAAGTAGAATCGCGTTAAGAATCGCGTATTCAAGAATATGCGGGTTTGTGGAAACAATTATTCGATTAAGGGATCCATTTGTAAGATATTAAGTTTAAAGTACTACCAGAAAATTTGTTTTGTGCTAAGTACTTCTGTAAAGACCGTGGTCCCAGGAACATTTTTAATTTTGATCAATAACAAGCTGAATTTTTGTGAATAGCTTAGTTTTGACAAGACGCCAATCTTTTCTATCTTCGAAAAATCTCGAATTGGGTAACTAATAAAATAGGTAAAAAAGGAAATGTAGCCATAAAAACTACAACTTTAGAGTGTCAGACTATGAAAAGTTTCCGCTTTACGTGTAGGAAAAAAATGCTCTTAAGTTATAATAATAAGTACCAAGCCGTGGTGAGAAAATTAGGTTGTTAGTAATTAATTAAAAAATCTCATAATTCCGACATCTTTAAAGGACGCGTCAGAAAACCCATCGCGTGTGTTGGACAAAAGTGTTTTCGCGTTTTTCATAACAAATCAAGTGATGAATGTAAAATTATTGGTTTTAATATTTTTCCTTCAGCAAACTTTTGAAGTCCCGTAACTTTATTAGTTATCCGATTCAAGATTTTTCAAAGAACGAAAAGATGGGCGTCTCGTTTAAACGAAGCTATAAAATTCAGCTTTGTTATTAATCAAAAACAAAAATGTTCCTGAAACCACGGTTTACTAATAATATTATAGCCGACCAACTTATAAAACATATTTAAAATACTTTTAACAGGTGGTGAAAGTATAATGTGAATTTGTCTGTCATTGGCGTTAAATGGGTTAAAACTCTGCAGTATGAAACAATAAAAAACCACCTTTTTAGTCCGCGTTAGTGTGATGGGTAACTACGGAACCCTACATTGCACATGGTTCAACACACACTTGGCCGATTATTTATGTTTGTTACCTCAGAATTCCATTATTTATGAATTTATTAGGAAAATTCTTGTTTGTGTGGAACTGAATACGAAGTATTTCGAAGTAGAAATTTGGTAAAGATCTAATTCAGGGTTGCAGAGGCTCGGTTGCTGCACTTTTGCTGTTTAGAAGCAGATAACAAATAAGCATGTATCTTATATTGCGAATTTCCATCCTACTTCATCAGAAGACCGTGAAACTCAATTGCTTGCTAATATTGGAAAAAAATGTTATCTAACAAAAACACTTAATATCCTATTTCGTCGAAACACCGGCAATAGAGATATGCAAGTGACAGGTGCGCATTCGGTATTATTTTTAGAATTTAGGAAATTGAAAACAATATTCCATTGCCTTTATATTCTACAATAACTCATCAATCACCACACTAAACTTTTTATATTGTATCCATTTTTTGGATGTAAAAATATTTGATAATGTTACAAGAATAGTACGTAGGAGGAATTTTGCCACGATTACCATCCATTTTGCTACGAGTATTTGACAAATAGAGTGCTAAGTGTGAGTTTTTCTTTTCGCATTCGATCGTGAACGCGTTTGGAGTTTACTAGTTTGTATGTGGTTCGTACGGCGCCACCTAGTGGTAAACGTAAGAAACCAGTTTACCACTAGGTGGCGCTGTACAAATCACATACAAATTCCTAGTAAACTCGAAACGCGCTCACGATCGAATGCGAAAAGAAAAACTCACACTTAGCACTCTGGTAACTTGTAGTAAAACTAAGCGTATACGTTAAAATTTTAAGATTTTTTTACGCTTATATAGGTTAGGGACGTGAACTTTAAAATCATTTTACCAGCCTTCCAACCTATTCGCTTGGTAGAATAACAGATGACAGACAAACAGACAGGCAGACAGACATCACATTTATAATATTAGTATGGATTTTTTAAAATAGGCTATATGTTTTTCTGTGCGACAGTACGATAAGGCAAAACATGTATTTAATCATAACTCAGTTTTAGTGAGATTTTCTGCAAGTCCACTTGAGTTCGATAGTATCACCTTACCTATTCCTGTCGAATTAGCATCAGTGCTTGTCACTGTCGTTTTCTAGTTTTGACAGTAGAAAAGCCGGTAAAATAATGCATGAGCATTACATTCCTGCTACACGGATGGCAGCGCACTATTAACATTGTTGGTGTTTAGGCGATATTATCCTAGAACCTTGTTTGCATTTTCCAGATATGGCAGACAAGGACATTTTCCTTCTAAACAAATTTTTTTTAAGCTTCGAATTAGCTGATATATCTCACAATTTCCTCTAGTTTTCCTCTTTTCATAATTTAGCAAACAAGCAACAGAGAAGTAAAAGATAGTCATCACCTCCTGTGTAAATTTTCTTAATTATGATATAATCTAACTGGTCAAGTCGCTGCCATACGATAAGATATGAATAGTATCGATGCGCAACACTAGCGGCATCGACTAGCAACGTCACAACGGGGCAATTTGTTTTATCTGAGTGCTAAGTGTGAGTTTTTCTCTTCGCATTCGATCGTGAGCGCGTTTCGAATTTACTAGGAATTTGTATGTGATTTGTACAGCGCCACCTAGTGGTAAACTGGTTTCTCACGTTTACCACTAGGTGGCACTGTACAAATCATATACAAATTCCTAGTAAACTCCAAACGCGCTCACGATCGAATGCGAAAAGAAAAACTCACACATAGCACTCTGTACATATAATAAATTCGTAGGAAATTCAAAACTATATATTGAGTATTTTTTTAAATAAAAGAATACTTGGGGCACGATCTACAATCGATATCAAAGCCAAAAATATAGTTTTTAGAATTTTTGTCTGTTTGTCTGTATGTATGTCCGGGGTAAACTCAAAAAGAACTGTATGGATTTACTTTAAATTTTGCATGAATATTATTAATAGGTCGGATCAACATATAGGCTACATAATATTATCACGCTATCACCTACGGGGGAGGAGCTGTGTGGAGTTAAAGAAGTCCGCGCGGACGAATTCGTGGGCGACAGCTAGTATTACATAAGATAGCAATCAAACAGATGGATCTCCTGATGGAAAGAGCCAACCATCGCCTATAGACACCAAAGACGTTAATGGTGCGTTGCTATCTTGTGGCAAGGTCTAACGCCACATGCATAAGTTTACCGGCTACCTTACCCTCTAAACCGAAACACGACAGAAATAAAAGTAGACTGTATCTTGAAAGTAATGTAATTGCACAATGTATAACAGGTAGCCAGACAGATACTTGCGAACGCTGAATGTGCAATATCATTTAAAATTCTCCGTATTGGTCCGGGCTCTCTTGAAGAATAAACCATCTACCGTACTGCAATACAGTTCGTAAGAGGCAAACTATTGGCTTTGCAAATCACTACCAACGTGGCTTCCAGGTGGCAGAGTTCTGCCCGGGTCTGGTACCACCGCCTCACCTATTCCTGCCACAATAGCGTCAGTGCTTGTCACTGTTGTGTTCTAATTTGTTGGGTCAGGTAGCCGGTAAATTTATGCATGTGGTATTAAAACCCCGTCACAAGGATAGCAACACACCATTAACATCTTGTCTGTGGTGTCATGGTATTTTTTTAATTAATGTACCGCATACTCTGCTGCTATTGATTTTGCAGCAACTTTAAAACTACGTAAGAAAAATAAATATATTATTCATTCATGCTTATTTTGTTTTTTTTTGGTGTCGTGGTGACTACATGCGATGTTTGTCTCTTTCCATCAGGACAGCCATTAGTTTGTGTGCTAGTTTAGTATAGCCTTCAAAAAAGCCTGGACCAACACAGGCCATTAGCATATTTAAAAGATTTCAATGTATTTACGGCTAATTCATATCAGCAAATATCGTCCCCATGCGGAAAAAGTCACACATCAAAATTAGTTCTCAAAACAAATATCTTAACAATAAAAATCGATATCGAACTGATCGATGAGTCGTGAATGAACATCATAGTGGTTTTAAAATACAGACAGCGTTTAAATGATCGTTAAGCTCTGAAAATGACAACTGTTAATACATCAGCAAACTGTAATATTAGCAAGTCATGGTGCATGTGTCAGTTATGAACAAATAAGGGTGCTTATACACCAGAGATTATAATCTCTCTATAATTATAATAATAATAATATAATACGTCATAATTGCGACACATGACGATTTTAATGCAATCGATACTTTAGTACCTAAACAGTGATATGAATATATCATCGTGCGTGTGTCAGTTATGAGCAAAAAAGAGTCTTTATACACCAGTCATATTTGCAACAAATTAAGACTTTGAATACAATGGATACTTTAACAAACAGTGATATGTCAAGGTGCATGTAAAGCTGGGTATCCATTTGAGGCAGCCTCGGCCCGAGCGGCTGTCTCGGCCCAAGGCAGCTGTATTGGAAATTGTGCAGTGAGTCGAGGTTTGCCGCGACTTGAACCAAACAAGGCGGCCTCGCAACGAGCCGCATTATGTCGGTAAATGGCCATGGTCAAAGACGCCTCAGTGTGAGTCGTGCGATGAGTGGAGGCGTTGGTGTGTAGTCGGTACGCGACAAAAAATGTTTTGTATCTGTGTATCAACTTGTGCAGCTTTTCTTAACCTACGACACGCTCAGAATGAGGCAGCTCGTCACGAGGTTGCTCAAGTGGACACCTAGCCTCACAGTTAAATGCCAATAGGTGTATATATACACCAGATACTGTGCGTCATATTTGCAACAAATGACGACTTTTAATGCAATGGATATTATAGAAAACAGTGATAAAAATGTACCCTTACACATGTACCTTTACGCATGTGATATAATGTAGTGATGAACAAATAAGGGTATTTAGATACTGCACGACATATTTGCGATTGATAACTTTAAAAACCTGTGACGTTATGTATTATATATAGACGAAAACAAGTAACGTTATGTATCAGCGTTGGTTATAAAAACAGGGTCTTTATATATCAGATACTGTAGGATACTTGCAACAGTTTATCCCCGTGTTGGCCCCGGGCTCCTTTGAAGAATAGGCCAACTGCCGTTCTGCCAGGCAGGTTGTAAAAGGCGACTGAGTGGCGTATTAGTGTAGAGTAGGTAGTGTAAAGTGTAGGTAGTGGTCATTGATAATATCAATGGTAGTGGTAGAGTTCTGCATCGGCTCAACCGGGTCTGGTAGCACCGCCTTACCTATTCCTGCCGCAATAGCGTCCGTCCTGCGGCCCTACCATGAACTCTTATAGCAGGTCAATTTTAGTCGATAATTAAACTGTCCTGTTATTTCGTACCATGAAAGCGTTATCTAACAGGCCAATCAGTGACCACGTGACCTATGCCGGTGAGCGATCGTATTACTATTCAAACCTACTTCTGCCCTGTATTAGTGTACCATGAAGTGTTTTTGACAGACCAAAATCGATATTTGAACTGCTGAAGTGCCATAATATTGCCGGTCACTTGCAGCTGTAAACAAGTAACATTTATTGGATTGCTTTGTCTTAAATATACTGTAAACGTAAGTATTTTTTATGATAACTGCAATTCCTAGCCCTAGCCCTATTTGGAATTTATATTGCATATTTTTTGACATTATCTGTGTTTTAGAAAAATATTGATATCGGTATAAAATATAGTACCTAATTCATTACTACTATTTAAAGTTTTCTGAATACAATATTTACTTACTTTTAAAGCATTTTTATTTATTTTTAATTTTAGATTAGAAAAAAGTATCTTCACGCCCGTATCCCCAAAGAGGTAGGCAGAGGTACAACAAACGACACCGGACCACTAGACCACAGAGGCGATACACATAAATTTAGATGTGTGATGAAAATTAATGTTTTGAGTGTGCACTTTTATTGAATTCGGGTATTTAAAAAATCTTATAAAACTTCCAATTGTTCATTGAATATATTGATATCATGCGATCGTTTTGCTTCCGACATCAATCACGTTCATTAAATCAATGTGTAATCTTAAGCTTTAAAATACTCACAAACTATTCCAAAACTCTAATCTCAAAAAATCAAGACGTACACAAGAAATTTAAAAACCGCGCTAATAACATAAATATCTTTATTAAACAATTCAAGGTCTAGTATAATATTCCCAGAGTCGCGTTCTTTAATGGATGCCGCTTAACAAATATCACGTGGTTTACTTTATGTTCCATATATTTTACGTACACTTTAAATAACTTAAAAGTCGAACTCTTTTGCCAATTTGTATTCTTAAATTCAAGATTTCTAATTAAAATGCATTATTAATAATAATTTTATACTAAAATTTAAAAATCGGCAAGTTATGTGTTTCTCAACGTTAATTTAATATGTCCTGCCAGAGATAATGTGACCGGCCAGAAGACGACGCATTGCAGGACAACAAAAATTAGTTCATGGTACGATCGTAAAACCTGACAGGTTAATATTCATAGTTGAACTGCCTGGAACTTGACAAGTATTATAAGAGTTCATGGTAGGCCCTCTGGTCACTGTCGTGTTCCGGTTTGGAGGGTAAGGTAGCCGATAAACTTATGCATGTGGCATTAGACCTCGCCACAAGATAGCAACGCACCATTAACATCTTTGGTGTCTATAGGCGATGGTTGACTCTTTCCATCAGGAGACCCATCTGCTTGTTTGCTATCTTATGATATAAAAAAAAACAGTAACGATGTTTAATGCATGTAAGATTTTTATACACCACAATACTTGCGACATATGTTAACTTTTAATATTGAGGAAACTGTGATATAAGCACGCTAGGGTGTTCCGGTGCAGCCCGGCCACAGTCAATTTTGTTATTTATAGACATAAAATTTAAATGTTCTTTTAATGTTCTTGCAGTACCAATGAATAAATTAAATGTACCTCAAGTATATCTCCTTAAAAGAGCACTTTTTGGTGGCCGGGAAGTAACGTATACGCTGCAGCCCGGCCACGGTTATATTTTCCAGTAGGATGCTCAGAATGTTCTTAATTATAAGCCAAATAATTGTTCCATTTGCGTTCTTTGGATTTTTGAATGTAATATACGAACAAAAACGACTATATAAACAAAAAATGATTTCAAATTAAAATGTGCACTTAGCGCCTGTAGAATTAAAACAGCAAATCTGCTTATTTGTAAAAAGGTGCTACCGCAATTTTTTAGGAGCAATTCTCTAGAAAACCAGACGTAAAGAAAAACAGTTTTGATTGTAAAACGATGGTGCATTTTCCTATATGATATATTATTATTATTATAAACAAAGTAATTATAAATATATTATATGTATCTAGATGTACGTAATTGCATAGAATATTAAAATGATAAAAAAAATGTTAAATGTAGGGAATTGGAATTGCATTATATCTACGATTTGTTTTCTACACTCACATAATAATTGTGTACTATCTCTATTGGTAGGATCTTCTAGCGTATGCCACCTACATCTTGAGCGCGGTCATCGAGAATCATGGTGAAGCACTAGCTATCTTGCTTGATATTTCGAAGGCTTTTGACAGGGTCTGGCATGATGTTTCCCCGTGTTGGACCCGGGCTTTTTTGAAGAATAAACAAACTGCTGTTTTGTCAGGCAGGTCGTAAAAGGCGACCGTTTGGTTACGTGAGTCACTACATTCGTGGCTACTAGGTGGTAGAGTTCTGCATTGTCTCGCCCGGGTCTGGTACCACCGCCTTACCTATTCCTGCCGTAATAGCGTCAGTGCTTAAACCTTAAGCCGGTAAAATTATACATGTGGCATTAGACCTCACCCCAAAATAGCAACGCACCATTAACATCTTTGGTGTCTATAGGCGATGGTTGAATCTTTCCATCAGGAGACCCATCTGCTTGTTTGCTATCTTATGATATATAAAAAAAGTGAGGGTAGAAGACAAATCATAGATATAATAACAATAAATATTCACGGGACAAATTACACTTACTGATCTAACCCCAAAGTAAGCAAATTATTTGCTTGTGTTATGGGTGTTAGTCAACGATACTAATACATAAAAATACATGTATAAAAACTAGAACATATTTAATAAACACCCAAACCCGGAAATACAAACATTTATACTCATCACACAAATGCTTGTCCCCGTCGGAAATCAAACCTGAGCCCCGTCGATTGCGTAGTCAGGGTCGCTAACCACTCGACCAACGGGGCGATTAATTTTATAAATATTTTAATAAGATATAACAGAATAAGTACCCATTCACTACAAAGTTATTAATGCAATTACGTACATCTAGATACATATAATATATTTATATTTACTTTGTTTATAATAATAATGTATCATATAGGAAAATGCACCATCGTTTTACAATCAAAACTGTTTTACTGTTTTTCTTTACGTCTGGTTTTCTAGAGAATTGCTCCTAAAAAAATTGCGATAGCACCTTTTTACAAATAAGCAGATTTGCTATTTTAATTCTACAGGCGCTAAGTGCACATTTTAATTTGAAATCATTTTTTGTTTATATAGGCGTTTTTGTTCGTACATTACATTCAAAAATCCAAAGAACGCAAATGGAACATTTATTTGGCTTATATTTAAGAACATTCTGAGCATCCTACTGGAAAATATAACCGTGGCCGGGCTGCAGCGTATACGTTTCTTCCCGGCCACCAAAAAGTGCTCTTTTAAGGATATATACTTGAGGTACATTTAATTTATTCATTGGTACTGCAAGAACATTAAAAGAACATTTAAATTTTATGTCTATAAATAACAAAATTGACTGTGGCCGGGCTGCACCGGAACACCCGCACGCTACGTATAAATAAATATGGGTATTTATACTCTACTTCGGTGATTCCAAACGTGGGGCCCACGCTACACGAGGGGGCAATTGTGTAATTCAGGGGAGCAATTTCAAAAATGGACTCGACATGGCTTTAACCCTTTTGCTCCGGGCTATTGAAATGCAATGCTAGATAACGTTTCCAAATTTAACAAAAAAAAAAAATTCCTAAAAAATGCTGTAAATAATTATCAAATATAATATTGTTACTAATTACCAATATTTGAAACTCGCTAAACTGTACTGTGAGATATAACTGCAACAGATAACGTCTTAATTTATTAAATTGTAATATAAATAAATATAAGTAAAATAAAGGTGTTATCTGTGTGACATACTTGCGACAGATGGCGAATTTAATTCTGCGGATACTTTAGCAAACTCTAAAATAAGCAAGTCATTATGTATGTAGCTATGTACAAATAAGGTTGTTATTTATTATACAAAGACTTTTAATGCTGTGAATACTTTAGTAAATTGTGATATATGCAAAACGTGATGAATATGTCTGTTATGAACAACTACGGCACTTATACATGACATTATAATTTGTAAAAAGTTTTATTAAATAAAGTACTCTGATTTCTGATATACATATACATACGGTATTGTGCGACAAAATTGCTTCACATGACGACTTTTACTGCTAGATAATTTAAAAAAATAATGTATATATGATATGTGTGATATAAGTATATGATATTGTGTCAGCTTTGAAAACCTAAGTTTTTATACACTAGACTAGCTGTTGCCCGCGACTTCGTTCGCGCGGACTTCATTTACTACTCACAGCTCCTCCCCCGTAGGTGATAGCGTGATAATATGTAGCCTATATGTTGACCCGACCCGTTAGTAATATTCATATAAAATTTGAAGTAAATCCATGCAGTACTTTTTGAGTTTACCCCGGACATATATTGACTTTCCTACGATTTTATTATATGTATAGATACTATGCGACATGTATATAACAAACGACGACCTTCGAAGTAGTGGATTCTTGAGATAACGGTAATATTAACTAGGTTTTGAAAGATGCTACAAAACACACATCTACATACATAATATTTAACTAGCGACCTGCCCACGGTTTCACCCACGTAGCTTTTATTCCTGTGGGAATATCGGAAAGGTTTATATACTAAAACCATCCTCAAAAATCAGTCTATCTATTAAAAAAAAACACATCAAAATCCGTTGCGTAGTTTTAAAGATTAAAGCGTACATAGAGACATAGGGACATAGGGACAGACAGAGAAAGTGACTTTGTTTTATACTATGTAGTGATAATTGGTTATAGTCACAAATGTCTTCTAGTTATTATACTTAAACGTCGTTAGTATTTGTAACTACGTTAAATCTAAACTTTATTATTGAATAATGCCATTTGACTCTACTAAAACATGCTGTTGTACTCAGAGAACTGTAATCAATAAGAAAATTAGTATTGTTGTAACAACAACCACGATAATGACAAGCATTGACGCTATTGCGGTAGGATTAGATAAAGTGGTGGTACGATATACCCGGGCAAGACATTGCAGAACTAAATAAGATAACAATACTTTATTTAGAAGTCACGATGGCAGTGACATGAATATGTATATATATATATATATATATATATATATATATATATATATATATATATATATATATATATATATATATATACATATTCATGTCACTGCCATCGTGACTTCTAAATAAAGTATTGTTATTGTATATATATATATATAGCAGTGCAGCTGTTGGTGATACGTATTTACGCCTTCTCTAGCCTTTAACAAAATGCCTAACAGCAAAGCAGTCCATCTTTTCTTCAAAAAGTTGCCCAGATCACCACAAAAGAAGAATCCCTTACAATCAGGAGAACCTTACTTGTTAACCATTATCTAAGATGATGTTTTTATAAGATACTAGCTGTTGCCAGCGACTTCGTCCGCGCGGACTTCGTTTACTCCGCACAGCACCTGGCCGCTAGGTGATAACGTGATAATATGTAGCCTATATGTTGACCCGACCTGTTACTAATATTCATGCAAATTTTGAAGTAAATCCATGCAGTACTTTTTGAGTTTACCCCGGACATACCATACAGACAAACAGCCAAACAGATAAACAGACAAACAGACAAAAATTCTAAAAACTATATTTTTGGCTTCGATATCGATTGTAGATCACGCCCCAAGTATTCTTTTAAAAAAATATTCAATGTACAGTTTTAACTTTCCTACGATTTTATTATATGTATATAGATATAAAACCTAATGATCTGAGCCTGTTAAGTTTAGATTATGAGGTCTCGGGTTCGATTCCCGGGTTGGGCAACAAGTTTTATTGAGGTGTAACAGTTCAGAGTCTGGTGGCTGGAGTGTTACCACTTCCGTACTACGTATGAACACGTAAAACTGTTGATCCCAGTTATCGCTAGAAATAGCCGATAATTGTTATCTGGTCAGTAAAATGCGACTATAGTGATCACCACTCGGCTCGCCAACCGACAAATTGGAGAATTGTCGTGAACTGGAAAGTTTAAAGACGTTTAGTTTGTGGTTTAAGATACTTATTGTTTCATAAAGAATATACAATATTCACTTATATGAAAAGGCTAATAAAATATAAAATTACGACTTACAGTTCTTGTGTTGGTATTTGTGAGCACATTCACTAAATTATTACATACTAATCACACGATTATTGCAAAGATACTTATTATTTGTTTAAAACACTAACACACTGTTCTTAAAAATAATAAATATAATATGTGAGTGGTTTTAATAAAATACCATGATAACAAAACACATTTGTACCCAGCGACTACGAACATAGATGACATGTAGCTAGAACTTAGGTTACTATCCCTATTGGAAAAACACTGCCATATATTGCATTACTATAAAGATCTACTTACTGCTGTATAAGAAAACCGTCTAGAATTTTTGTCGCATAATACGAAAACGCCCTAAGCATTGACAACACTCGTATCGTATCATTATACTATAGTATTGGCTAATGCGAACGGCTTAACGTGAAATTTACAGCCCTCGTTTAGAAGAGGCAACAGCATGGTGAGATCGCTTTGAATGCATTATGCAGCATGCAGCAGAAATTTTAGAGAGGTAATAAAAGGTAATGTTTAATAATGTACGGCGGTAATGTAATGTCTTCTGGCTGTATTTGCATTACAGTAAACGAGTAAAATGCCATAAATTTGTTTATAGAAAGGGGTAAAAACTAAACCACCACATAACTTTCCTTTTTATTGCTATGCGGATGGACAATACGGGTAATGTTTTGTACTCCGGCCGCAGCGGGGTTTTTCAACGACACGTCAACTAGTACCGGAACAAACTTGTGTCAGAAATTCACTACCATTAAGTTACGATGTTAGTGATATGTATTAGCTACTAGCTGTATCCGCGATTTCGCATGGATAATTTTCTATAATAAAAGTAGCCTAAGTTACTTCTTATTATTGTGGTTTAAAATATAGACAGTCCAGGGATAAAAACTATCCTATTTCTTTTCTCAGATCTCAAACTATCTTTGTACCTATATTCATCTAAATCGGTTCAGTGGTATAGGCGTGAAGAATACACAGACAGAATTACTTTCGCATTTATAATATTAGTATGGATTTTTCACCTTTTACGAGATGCCAGTAGTAAGCAGCTAATTTATTCTTCATAAGGAGCCCATATCCATACAGTGTATAGGTGGTACAGTTCTCCAAAATCTCTTCGGGTTTGGTACCAGCACATTTCCTAATTCTGCTGGAACAGCGTTGGTGCTTGCCACTGTCGTATACTATTAAGATATTAGAACTTGTGCAGAAATGAACCCGAGCGCCGTCGATTATGTAGCTACACATTCAAGCAAAGAAGTGATCAGCAGAAAACAAAGTTAACCTAAATTATTTTTTCAAATATTTGAAACAAAAACAAAATACCACGCGAATAAACATTCCAGTCATTAAAAATGTGGAAAAAAACCAAAATTACCACATTTAATCGCCAAATCCGATGGTAATACTACGATAATTGTTCTGGGTAACCATACAATTAAGCCTTATATTTCGGGAAACGTTCTCCTAAGTAAATAGCTGTAATTGCACTCGTAATAAAACCCCCGTTAAGCCAGAGTAGGGTCTAACACAAAAATTTAATAAGTTCCTTACTAACCTATTTATTTCCGTACGGGTCAAAGATGAGGGTGCCAAGGGATAGTGTAGATTAGCCTGCCATTTGAAATGAATCGCTTCCCCGAACTTTATACATGTAGATAGATATACGATTTAGTTTGGCCGACCGGACATCTTAACATGATTTCGAATGGTTTTGCAAGTCACATTGCTTCAATTTTGAAGCGGAACATCTTATTTCACAAGAGCTTTGATATGTCAATTTTAATTAACTAGTGATCGCACTGTAGTCTAAATTCGATCATAGACTAAACAGTAGGGATGGTAGTTATAGCTACTGTTATTTCACTATCACGTCGTGAAGTTATTTGTATTTAGTCTCTGTTATATCACGGGTGATAAATCACGACCGTTATATTTCATTAGTAACGATTATTGTCACAGTGGGTGTATTTTATTCCGTATGTTACATCGCTGCGTAGTGATTACAATTTATAAATGATTAGTAAAGTGAAATAACATATTAAACAAATTCTCACTTCTAGCTGGTGGCACAGTGTTGCTCAAATATAGTTGCTTTGTCTCTTTTGCATGATGGATTTCCGCGAATTATAAGCTTAAGTAGAAGCTTGCCCGCGTGTAATTAAATCACGTTCGCGTCATATGTAACAGACGGGTTCGATGCACATAACTGGTGTGACTTGTGATTAATTTTATAACGAAGGACATAACCAGATAGGCGTGAAATATACCAAGCCTAGACTGAAGACTCTCACCATCCTACGATGTCATTTTAGCATTATAAACTTGAAATATATTTGTATGATGAGGTTTTGATTAACCTAGTTAAATCAAAACCTTATCTTGTTTTAAATAAGACCTATTTTCATTTGTAGTTTTTGAAACGCAGCGTTAATTACCCAAGCTAGTTAAAAAATCAGACAAACTAAATACGTTAATAATAAGATGCAATTTCACTTAAACAGATTCTCTCTTATAGCTGGTGGCACAGTGGGGCTCAAATGTTGTAGCTTTGTCTTTTTCGCATGATGGATTTCTACGAATTATAATTTTAATTGATATAAAATCCAAAAAAGTGAAAAAAAGTACCCACGTGATATAAAATCACGCTCGCGTTATATATAACAGACGGTTTCGATGCATATAATTGGTGTGACATGAGATTTATTTTATATCGAGTGATATAACTAGTGATACATACTACTATTACATAGTTATAACCTCTTATAAGTTTGATAACTGATTTTAACCATTAATAGACCAACTACCGTTTTGCCAGGCAGGTCGTAAAAGTTGGCTGATTGGTTAAACGTGTTACTACCATCGTATCTACTAAATGATAGAATTCTGCAACGTCTCGCCCGGGTATTTGGTACCTTACTAACCTATTACTGCCGCAATAGCGTCAATGTTTGTCATTGTCGTGTTCCAATTTGGAGAGTAAGGTACCCGATAGACTTATGTCTGTAGCATTGATATTCCACCACTCGAATAGCAACGCACTATTAACATCTTTGGTGTCTATAGGCGATAGTTTCCCTTTTCAACAGGAGAGCAATTTGTTCGTTGGTATCTAATAATATAAAAATAATAGTAACATTTTTGAAAACTGGACAAGAAATCACTGATAAAATTGGTTGAACCCTTAAAAACTAGACAAGAAATCGCTGATAACATTTAACTATAAATCAAGTTAATAATTCATTAGCGAAAACTAAACTGAATAGTGAACTTTTGAAAACTGTTATTTAAAAAATGCTTTTTGAATCAATCTTTACCGTCGATAACATGCAGGGCTAAATATTGCTTAGCAATGAGCAAATAACAAATGTTACCCTTTTTTCTAAATAATTATTAAAGTGAACAGGAATGACTGTAAAGTAAATGATTATGTAATGATTAATAATTCTTCTTCAAAATTGTGCAGTATTTCTTTAAATTAAACAACTCAAGTCACTTATATTCATAATTATATTCATAATCAGTCTTACAATATAGGAATCACTTATATCTTATTTACATTAATTTCGTAATATAATCGGGCATAGTTAGTACAAAGAAAAGAACACAACTACTGACACTTGACGTGACTGAAAAGGAATTACTCCATTTGGTTCTTAAAGTTTCATTCAAAATGGCAAAAGCAGAACCCATATAGGATCGCTTGGATATCTGAGCCAGTTATAGACGGTTTGTTCCAAAACTACTGGACCAATTGAGTTGAAACATAGTTAAAATTTAGTACACTCTACACACATGTATGTCAGTAACAGAAACATGGACATATAATGTGAGTAAATAAATTTTACAAATTTCTTTGAAGATTAGATAATAATAATAAATAAATATATATTCACAGGACAAATTACACTTACTGATCTAACTCCAAAGTAAGCAAATTATTTGCTTGTGTTATGGGTGTTAGTCAACGATACTAATATATAGAAATACATATATAAATACTTTTACATAGATAATAAACATCCAAACCCGGAAATACAAACATTTATGCTCATCACACAAATGCTTGTCCCCGTCGGGGATCGAACCCGAGTCCTGTCGATTGCGTAGTTGGGGTCGCTAACCACTCGACCAACGGGGCGGTAAATCAAAAGGTCTAAGAATAAGTTTTAAAATATCTTGTGACATATTAAATAAAGCAGTTTCTTTAGATCATCTCAAATATTTTTTTTATAATTTTAAGATAAAAATTACCAAATAGAAAATTGACTAATTTATGTATTCCCGACAGTACTTCCCTTTATTTCCGAAATCGCTACAGGGCCTAAAATTTGGAAAAAATACATAAAATAGTTCTTTAGTACTGATAACAGAAAAACTAATAATTATATGATACCTAATGACGACTAACTAATTTGGTACTTTACGAATTACGAACTTATATAACGATGTACGGAACCCTTTCCACGCGAGTTTAACTTGCTCTTCTCCGGTTTTTTATCAATATTTTTTTGTCTTGTATTGGTCCGGGTTCCTTTTGTGAAATAAAATATCTGCTCTTCTTCTCCAGACAGTTCGTAAAAGTGAATGATTGGCTAAATATGTCACTAACATCATGACTAGGTGGTAGAGTTTTGGCAACGTATTGCTCGGATGCGTTAGCATTAACTTATCTTTTTGTTTCGGTTTTGAAGTAAGATAAATTATTTACCTATTTAAACCCTTCACACACTCTATAAGCGATGTCTCTTTCCATCAGGAGACTCATTTTCTTGTGTGCTATCTAATGTAACACGAGGCAAACGATCAAAAAATTTCGTAATGGTAATAGTAAATGGACGGTAGCAAGTCTCATGACTCACTACAAATATTCATTATGAAATTCAGCACAAAAATTGAATGAACAGCAAAACTCAGGAAGAAAAATTGAATGTACAGATTTATATAGAAATGTAGATATGCTATTCCGTTTATTTTAACATTACCTTAGATTCAACAATGACCACTTTATTCAAGGGTTTTCTTGGTCCCTTTCCTTACTGTTACAATATTATCTTTACAATATAATTATCGCTTCGTCCACCTCACAATTCGACTCGAGATGAATCGATGCGAACAATGGCGCTCTGATCTGCGATAGAACACAGCTTCCTTATCGTATATCTAATATTAAACACGGAATATCAATGTTATATTTAGTGATGTAAACATTTTAATGCTGTGTTTGCCAAATATATTCTTACATGAGATAATCGATTGTGTAACCGGCATTAATGAAGAAAGAGGTTCTGTGTTCATCTCAGTTTATGTTTGTTGACTGTCGAACAAATGCATATACCATCATACCAATTCTCTTGTAATCAGAATAATCCAGTCAGTCATTTGAAGCTAATTGAATAAACTTTTTGCTTATAATGTCTTACAGATTGACTTGTCATCGTAGCCTTAAGTTTTACGACTATACCTAAATCCTAGTATTCAGGTGGAAGTATTTTAATATTACATACATACATTTATACCTTCAGACCAAATCCTTTACGGGATAGTTAGAGAGAATTGAACGTTACGCATACATTACCATCCATACAGACTTGCCTTCCTACCTTCACATTTATGCAAACAGCCAACAGGCCTTAATCACTCATTTCTTCATCAACTTCATCTTTTTACTCCTTTGGGAAGAAATAAGTATTCTATGTTAATAGATAGCTTCTCTCGCGTTAATCCAAGCTTTTTTGAAGAATTGACCAACTGCGATTCTGCCAAGCAGGTCAGAAAAGACGACCATTCGGCTATACGAGCCACTATCATCGTGACTCCTAGGTGGTAACGTTCCGCAACGTTCCACCCGGGTAATTGGTACCAGCTCATTGTCGCGTTCCGGTTTGGAAGGTAAGGTAGACGGTAGATTTTAGCATGTGGCATTGGCATACCACCACACGGATAGCAACGTACCATTAACATCTTTGGAGTCTATAGGCGATGGTTTATCTTTCAATCAAGATAGACATCTGCTTGTTTGCTAATAATATTAAAAAAATGGGTGGTGGAGTTAGGAGGATGAAAACTTGGAATTGTATGCAGTTTTTGATGCCAAATCAAACATTTCTTCAAAAG
Organism: Apodemia mormo; assembly: GCA_036924255.1. Lineage (NCBI taxonomy): Eukaryota > Metazoa > Arthropoda > Insecta > Lepidoptera > Riodinidae > Apodemia > Apodemia mormo. The sequence goes on along the minus strand of JAUPFN010000007.1, from coordinate 7,090,685 downwards.
GATAGATTTTTTTCTGAATATGGACGCACTGATCACCTAGCAGATGAAATATTCCGTACAATATATTTTCGTACTTTCCAAATATATAAAAATAAACCGGCCAAGTGTGAGTTGGACTTGCGCACGAAGGGTTATGTACCATTATCTATAAAAAACGACAAAAACTAAAATATGTTGTCTGGGAGCCCCCGTTGAATATTTATTTTATTCCGTTTTTAATAGTTAGTTTTAGGAAAAATCATATAAATTCGGTTGAATCATTTCGGAGGAATGCGACCACAAACACAGTGACACAAGATTTTTATATACAATTAGATGATTTAAAAAAATCATACACATAAAAACTCAATCCTTTTTAATTCGGTTCATAAACAATTCTTAAAAGATAGGGTGAAAAATATTAATATACATTTTAACTTATAAAGTAACAAAGGGTAAGTCGAGGATTGGAGTTTCTGTATGAAAAAACAAAATTGAGAACTTCTAAAAGAACACAGGGGTGGGAAGTTTATTAAAAAAGTATTCCAAGTTGTCGTAAAATTTTCAAGGACCCCAAATATCTCCGAGGCTGGGTTAATACAAACATCGCTGTACGAAATTCAACATGAGAAACAAAACGGGCGAAATTCATAAAACAAGATTGATGGATTTATTTTCGAAGCCCGGGGCGGTTACCGTTTTCTGTGATTAATCATCCCGTGTCACCTGCCCTAAGTAAGCAATAAACCTTTATTGGTCTAGCTATAGGTGTGTGCGAAAGATATGTGACAAATTTTACCGTGGTAGATTAGTTAGATTGTCTATGAGTTGATGGATATGATATTTTTATATACAATATACATATTGACTGATAAGAGATTGTACATATTGAAAAATACTCGATCGCCCCGTTGGTCAAGTGGTTAGCGACCCTGACTACGCAATCAACGGGACTCGGGTTCGATCCCCGACGGGGACAAGTATTTGTGTGATGAGCATAAATGTTTGTATTTCTGGATTTGGGTATTTATTAAGGTGCGTCTACGCTAGGAGAGCCGAAAACGAGCGGAGCACGAGCCGAACATAATTCGTCTAGTGTGGACCTACTTACAAGCTTCGAACGAGCGCGCTGCGGGCATTTCGTTCGTGCTCGGCTGCGTTCCGCCTGTTGTCGGTTTTTTGACGAACGTAAAGTGATTTGTTTCACGCTCGCAGTGCGTTCGTGGATGTGTTTAGTGACAGACGTAAGTTGCCCGCGCCGAACATCAAGGAAACGTGGACCTTTTATTTTGGATTCAATTAATTGAACGGACGCTTCCGTGCAATTAATTGAATTATATCAAAAGAATGCATTGATATGGGATCCAAAACATGAGGCTTACTATAAAAAAAATAATAAGATTGATGCATGGTCTCGTATATCCCAAGAGTTGGGTAAGGATTTAGAATTGTGCAAAAATAAAATTATTAGTTTATCCCCATAGTCTTGGCCTTTTTCTATTTTTGCTGATCACCGCTATAATAATCGCTGCAACAGCAGCGGCTGCTACACTATTAATATCGTCCATATTCGCAAAGAGCCGCAAGCTCACTGCGGAAAACTACTTTCGAGGACAATGATTGTTGTGGGTTCGTGGTACGTCCACACTTGACGCCGCGAACGACGAAGCCGAGAACGGCTCCGCTCGTGCTCCGCTCGTGCTCGGCTCTCCTAGCATAGATTTAGTTATATTTTCCTTTTCCTTTTATTTAGACACTTAAATATATTCATTTCATCATTATCGGGTTAGCGGTTTAGCCAAGAAAGCATAGAAGACAAACATACTGCCTTTCGCATTTATAATATTAAGTACAGATATAGATTTAAATTATTACAATTTTCGTGGTAATATATACTTAACTAAACGTGTTGGTATGACACGAGGTATGACAACGAACACTTTTCCCGTTTTGGTCCTGGTTCTTTTTAAAGAATAGTTCATCTGCCATTCTGCTAGGCAAATCGTAAAGACGACCGATTGGGTATACATTTCACTACCATTGTGACTACTAGGTGGAAGAGTTCCGTAACGTCTCGCCCGGGTATATGGTACCACTGTCTTACCTATTTCTGAGAAATAGCGTCAATGCTTGTCACTCTCGTGATTCGGTTTGAAGGGTAAGGATAGCCGGTAGCTAAATACGACATTCCCGCCACACGGAGAGCAAAGCACCATTAACATATTTGGTGTATAAAGACAATGTAATTACAACAATTTCTCGCTCCAGGTTCGAGTGCCAACTGGTTATATTTATTACTAGCAGTTGCAAGCGACTTCGTCCGCACGGAGTTCGTTTATTCCGCACACCCCCTCCCTTGTAGGTGATAGCGTGATAATATGTAACCTATATGTTGACCCGACCTATTAGTAATATTCATACAAAATTTGAAGTAAATCCATGCACTACTTTTTGAGTTTACCCCGGACATACATACAAATAGACATACAGGCAAACAGACAAAAATTCTAAAAACTATATTATTGGCTTTGATATCGATTGTAGATCACGCCCTAAGTATTCTTTTAAAAAATATTCAATGTACAATTTTGACTTTCCTACGATTTTATTATATGTATAAATTTGTAATCCTTTATATTGCGAGTACACATAATGTTGTCCCCATACACCATTAACATATTTGGTATATGTATGCAAATATTTGTAAAAAAGCACCAAAGGTTGTTTTTAAACAAATGCTGAAGTCACTGGTAACTCATATTTAGGGAGTAAGAAGTTAATGTGCCTAAGAAAAAAATATTTTTTTACAAAAAAATATGTTTTGTATGTCTATTATTTATACAATCATATTCCTAATAGTCTTAAATATTTGCCAATAAATAAAATTTCGCAAAAAGTTGTTTAATTTGCTATCAGATAAAACTTATTATGATATTAAAGAATTTTTAGCCGATAAAATTAAATGTTAATGGATAGACAAGTTTGTTGAATTCACCTTAAAAAAAATTCAATTTAATATTTTTTTGTAAATGGTGAAAACTTTGTAAATTATAAAAAAATTATGTACTTACAAAAAAAATGAAATTTATATTTAGAAAAATAACTTTTGTATTAAAAAACCATTCTTATAAATTATTATAGTAATAAGCAAGTACATAAAATAGAGAAAAAGACAAGCCTACTGAGTTTCTTCCGCCGGATCTTTTCAGTGTGTGGCCGCGTTACGATCCGGTAGTAATTCTAAAAAATCAATACAATGTTTTAATTGTAATATTATATAATGATAATTTTTAAATATTTGCACACCATAAATAATGGGAGAATATGTTGGTAACTTAATTAATTTTTAACAACTTGTAACACCCATATTCTTGCAAATAAATATTTTCTTTTTTTCAATGGTTACTTTGTTTTCTTACCACCAGGAGAGCCATCTGTTTTTTTTGCTATCTAATAATATAAAAAAAACTTCCAACAGAACCTCAAATAGTTTTTTTACCAGACTGCGAGGGAAGCTTTATGTTTTTTACCTGACTGCAAGGGAGGGGTAACGTTTTATTTTTCCATCTTTATCTTTACATATATAAAACAAAGACGCTTTTGCTGTAAGTATGATCGCTCATCATCATCATCATATTTAAGAGCTAGGCTCTTGTCTGTGAAGCGACCTCCATTTTTCTCTATCAAGGTAATGTCTTCATGTATTATAACGTAATAACATGTAAAAACCGACTTTCAAAAAGTGATTACTGTGAATCCTATTTTGAATAAAATAATTTGACTTTGACTTTGACTTTGAAGGGCGAGCTCCTTCACCGCTTTATAGGAGGCTGTGTTGGTTTTGTGTCTGACATGGCTTATAAATTCTATCCTTGGTCTTCCTCATATGTTCGCTCATATCTTTTAAATACGCAACGGATTTTAATGCGGTTTTCATCAGTAGATAGAGTGATTCAAGAGAAAAGTTTATATGTATAATACATGTATATTATAGTAGAAAACAGCAGAGAATTTCAAAGATTTGTCGTAAACACATATTGTGTGCTTAGATTTCACCCGTGCGGAGCCGGGGCGGGTCGCTAGTTATTTACAATATTCGTGTGGATTTTTATTATTGCTAATACACATTTTTAGGGTTTTGAACTAGGAACCCTTGTAATTTCGCTATGTCCGTCCGTCTGTCCGCACTATAGCTCAGAGATCCTTAGTACTAGAAAGCTGTAATTTGGCACGAATATACATATTTTTCATGCCAACAAAGTGGTAACATAAAATTTTAAGAATATTATTTTAAGGTAGGTTGTAGGGTAGATATGTAAAGTGAACATATTAATTTGTTTTTCGTTAACCCTATAGTGCGGGGTATTGTCAGATAGGTTTTCAAAAAAAAATTGTAATTAAGTAAAAACAATTTTTCGATTAAGGAAATCGTGAAATATTAAGGTTTGAAGTGCTAATTTTCATAAGCGTCAAGTGACCCCCTCTGCCAGCTAAACGGCCGGTTTTGAGGGCGGGAAAAAATCACGATAGAAGTAAATATAATGCTGTTAAAAAAACTATCACGGCTTAGAATTTAAATAAATTAATTTAATAATGTAAATTCTCAATTGTAATTAATAATGTAAGTTTTACGATATATTTTTTATAATGTAATAAAATCTGATCATTTGCTAATTTAATTTAATTATATTATTGTGTTAATATTATAAGCATGTAATATGAAATTTATGTGCATAGTACCTGAAATAAAGATTTAATATTATTATTATTATTAGAAGGATTTACGAGTTTTTGAGTAATGGTCGATCAACTAAAAAAATATATATTATACGTTACATGCGTGTTACATTAAATAGGTTAAATGTTCATAGTATGAAACAATAAAAGCTTTCTTTTTAGTCCGCATTTTGTGATGGGCAACGTTGGGATTCGACATTGCGCTTGGTACGACACGCACTTCACCAGTTTACTATATCATTAGATAACATTAAACAAGCATATAACTCTCATAGGATGGTGACTGGTGATTTGGTGACTATCACAGTTATCTCTTTATAACGGTAAAAGGTATAGTTTTTCTATGACTGACTTATGTGCATAACTAGGTGGTCGAGTTCTTCAACATCTCCACCGGGTATAGTACCACCATTTTACCTATTCTTGTGATAGCGTCGGAGATGTCACTGACGTATTACTGATGATTAGTGATTGTCACTGACATTGTGATGTGCTAACAAACAGACAGATAAACAAAGAGACTGACTCGCCTTTGCAGAAGCAACGTAATACATGTAATGAAATTATATTTCATTAACGCAAATTTGCGTCTATGGAAGTCGGTAGAGGGCGCATCGGTCGAAGTGACATGTAATTCAATGACGGGTGAGGTTCAGATTATTTTGTGCAATTTATTGTTAAATACTTGTGATTCGTTTGAGATAAATAAAATGATATAATTGAGGAACCGATATTAGTGAATTTGAATTGTCGTCTCTTTGTATTTTCAGAAAAACAAAGTGTGGTTTACTTTTGAAAATCCTTAGTAATAATATATCTCATATAAATACGAGTATAAAGCCATTTAAAATCCAGTAGCTTTAATAACACTAACATTCGTCCAATATGAACAATTTTTGATTACGCGAAACAAATCTAAAAGCTCTGTCATAAATATTCCTTTGTAAAGGTAAATAAAAAATATAAATCACGTTGACATTATTACGTTTTAAACAAATTTTATTGGAAGTGAAGTGAATTCGCCGTGTTGGTCCCGGCCTCCTTTGAAGAATAGGCCAACTGCCGTTCTGCCAGGCAGGTCGTAAAAGGCGACCGATTGGCTATCGAGTCACTACCATCGTGGCTACTAGGTGGTAGAGTTCTGCATTGTCTCGCCCGGGTCTGGTACCACCGCCTTACCTATTCCTGCCGCAATAGCGTCAGTGCTTGTCGCTGTCGTGTTCCGGTTTGGAGGGTAAGGTAGCCGGTAAACTTATGCATGTGGCATTAGACCTCGCCACAAGATAGCAACGCACCATTAACATCTTTGGTGTCTATAGGCGATGGTTGACTCTTTCCATCAGGAGACCCATCTGCTTGTTTGCTATCTTTTGATATAAAAAAAAAAAAAAAAAGAATTTAATTGATAAAATAACAAAGGCGCAGAGCGAATAGCAGGAAAATAACACGAATTTTGACGAAATACGTGTATATACATATGTATACTAGGTGTCATGCGGGCCGTAAAAGACGACCGATTGGCTATACGTGTCACTACCGTCGTGACTACTAGGTGATAGAGTTCCGCAAAGTCTCGTCCAGGTACTTGGTACCATCAATTTACTTATTTCTGCCGCAATAGCGTCAATGCTTGTCATTGACGTGTTCCAGTTTGGATGGAGAGAGTAGGCTTATGCATGTGGCATTGCCATCCCGCCACACGGATAGAACCGCACCATTATCATATTTGGTGTCTATAGGCGATAGTTTCTCTTTTCATCAGGAGAGCTATTTGCTTATAAAAAAACTACCTTACTTTCCAAACCAGAATATGACAGTGACGAATATTTACGCTATTGCGGTAGCAATAGGTAAGGCGGTGGTACCAGACCCGGGCGAGACGTTGCGGAAGTCTACTATCTAGTAGTGACGATGATAGTGACCAACATATTCAGTCGTTGGCTTTTTACGAACTGACTGGCAAAATTGGCAAATCAAAAATTGAACCTGAGACCTTATGATCAGAGCTTAACAGAGAAATTGCTAGAAGAACGAAATATTTTTTATTTTAAAACTTATAAGATAGCAAACAAGCAGATGGATTTCCTAATGGAGAAGATAAACATCGCTCATAGAAACCAAAGATGTTAATGTTGCGTTGCTATCTGTGTGAAGAGGTGTTAGTGCCACTTGCATATGTTTGCCGGCTGACTTACCAAACCGAAACACGACAATGACAATCATGGGCAATAATAAGGCAGAAATAGGTAAGGCAGTGGTATGAAATACCCACGCGAGACTTTGCGGCACTCTACCACCTAGTAAAAGATAAATAGAAAGTAAAAAAAAACAAAGTAAAATTATTGACACCCCTACCAGAGAAAAGTGAGCTGTCGTCTGGACTCGATACGGGACGTCTCATGAGAGTAGTGGCGTAAAAATTGTTCATTAGATAACAATTAACACCTTTATTAAATAACAGTTGCTGCTAATATTATTATTTGACGTATTGAAAAAATTAGTACTATTTCGTTTTTCATCTCATAATTAGGCTGTTGGTATTTTATCATGAAATTCTGCTAACTAGTTGAGGCCGATTAATGTGAGCTTAGTAAAATCGTGTATATAAGTGTTCTCTTATTAATCTAATGGATATTCCGTTCGTATCACATATGTTATAAAGTCTTGCCTTGCCTTGCCAGTGAGATCTAGCTACTGATAGCGTACTATAATGTCAACCGCGTAATAATATAATAATACACACTAATATACAAAAGTTCGTCTGTCTGTATGTCTGTTACGCTTTCTCGGCTAAACCGCTAGACCGATTTTCATGAAATTTGGTATAGAAACAGTTGAAGATCCGGGGTCAACTATAGGCTATTTATTTCAAAAATCGACCCCTAATGGGATGATATAGGGGATTAAATTTGTATGAAAAGCTATATCGACGTTGTGTTAATCTACTCGCGAGGGAAGCTGCGCGGGTCAGCTAATACAAAATAAGTAGTGAACGGAGGAGAAAAAAGAATACCCTACATTTGGCGATTAATATGCTAACACGATGTGCTATTTCACATGGACAACGGCCCTTTCTTTAAATGTTAGGAACTACCCTTACTAATTAAACCACGTAATCAATTATATTACATTTATATTTCTTTTCACATTGCTATTATCACTAACAACTAACAACCTTATTTTAACGAAATATAACTTAATAAAATACATTACCTTAAATTACTTATGCACGCTGAAGAATGATCTCAATACTTTTACAGTTTACTGGAGGCCAACTGTTCGGTACGACTTGCTCTTTCGAGCGTCGTCGTCAATCTGCCATATCTTTAACAAGTTCTGTCATCCCCACGTTTGGGGATACCAGTTAAAACAATAATTTTGCCTATTAAATATAATTTCGGGCAAAATCTTGCTCTATTAAATAAAACCTAACAGTAGTGTTATATTGTTGGTCGAATAGCAATTTCGGTATTTTATTGTTATAAAGTCCTGCCTGCCAATAGAGCCACATATAGTGTAATATAATAAATAAATATATACATATATATTTATATATATATATATATATATATATATATATATATATATATATATATATATTATATATATATATATATATATATATATATATATATATATATATATATATATATATATATATATATATATATATATATATATATATATATATTGTAAAAAACAAATACGTGGTTACATTGCAAGCTCTGGTTAATCTTTACGAGATAGATCAAAAGAACGTACTACGGAACTATCTTCTAACTCCTAAGATAACTCCCAGTAACCATTTTTATGTACATATTTATGTATTACAAAAAAAAATGGATTATTTACGAAGCTATATTAAACAATACAGTATATTTCCTTATCCAATCTAATACATTAGATACGTTGTGCATTTGATGTGGATCAAATAGAGCATATCATTAAAACGAATATTTTAAAAAATGTCTGAAATTTAAAATAAGAAAGCAAAGCGAGAGTTATGGCTGATGAAAAACTCATGAAAAGGCATTTGTAAACATTGTATATGAGTATATTTTGTAGTATAATTTAATCGTCGTTATAATAATATTATAAACCACTCCATACTGTACCCGTGTGAAGCAGGGACAGGTTGCCAATTTAATACTTTTTAACTGTTTATATATACAAATTATCGCTTTTGCGATTGTCAGATAACTTGCCTCTTATCATTATAAATAATTGGCACGTCATCTGATAAAATTATTATAAAGATCAATTAATTGCCTTACTGCCAGGTATCTCATGAAAAGTAAAAAAAGGCTAATAAATGTAGCTTCGTAACTACTAGCTAAATTGATGAGTTCTGCAATGTCTCAATTGTGCTTGGTACCAACGCCTTACCTATTCCTGATGAAATTACGTTTTAGAAGGTACATGTATTAGCAGTCATAATATCAAAATGTTAAGGACCACCTACTTTTGTCAACTCTTACTTTAATATGTGTAATTGACTTTATTTATGTTTATAATTTTTAATGTATAAAATAGTCCGATGTAATATACTTAAATTTGGAAATTGTATCTACACTAAGAGTTATATTGACTCATAAATTAGAATTAATTGTTATTTTTGGTAAACTGATTACAATAATTGTAATAATTAATCTAAATTTACTGTTATTTAATATGTAGACAAATTTCAATTATTGTCATGATGGCTGTGGCTTAATACTTTTGTAATAGAAAATATTATGTTAGTTTAGTAATTGTATTGACTATTATAGGCTTATAAAAGTGTTTGAACGATAATAGATAAGTCGGTCGATTGTAGCTCGTTCAATTGATTCAATTATACAGTTTGTGGTAACAATGAGTTTTATTGGTGGAGTAGGCCACCACATGCACCTATACAATCCCATTTGCCTTCAAATTTGTTATTTGTGACATTTAGATTTCGTTGTTAGTTAATAATTATTGTAAATACCCTGAGGATGCTTGTGTAAGCGAAACCGGTCGGAAATTAAATATGATTATCTTATTGTAAAACAGTACAAGTGTTAACAGCTAGCAAATATTGTATACAGTCCCACCACACTGATAGAAACGCACTATAAATATCTTTGATGTCTATTTTCGATGATTATCTCTTTCCTTCAGAAGTATCTTCTATTTGGTATCCTATTATATGCAAAGATAGGATATGGTATGTTACATTCTGCAGGATTAAATCCGCAATTCGTAATCTAAAGTATCTTCACGCCCATATCCCCGCAGAGGTAGGCAGAATCCCAACAAGTGCACCCACGATTAGTCGAAGATACTTGGTCCCACAAAGTGATAAGTGGCAAGCCAACCGCCAACCAGACACTTTCCAATCCCAGGCAAGGTTGTTTTTATCAGAAAACTGAAAAAACGCATTTTCTTAGTTGCCCGACCTGGGAATCGAACTCGGGACCTCATGTGGTCAACTCCGACACCAGACCACTAGACCACAGAGGCTTCGTAATCTAGTAACTATAATTAGTGGTAATCCACATATCGCATTTTTTACCCTGGATACTCTCGATATAAGTGCTCTCGCCTTTAAGTACACCTTAATAAGTTCATTTGATTACTTTAAAAATTGTTTTTTCTGTAGAATCACATTAAAATAATTAATTTAGTTAAAAACGATTGGCATCCCTATCAAAACAAGACAAGCTGTTGACGGGGGCTCGGGACGGGACAGTCACTAGGGAATAGAAATGTGAGGACGGCTGGTTAATTAGATAACAGCTATTGCTAATGTTATTTTTGGCAACAGATTGTTAGTTTAAATATTGCTTTATTCGTTAAGTGTTTGCTCTTCGTTAGTTAGAAATCATAAAGTCCCAGGTTCAAATCACGGGTCGGGCGAAAAATGGGGTTGTGGTTTTGTCATGGACACAGCCCCTTCTATTTTACGTGAATACGTAAACGTAATGAACGAGTAAACATTTTGCGATTAGGTATAACATTTTTCATTCGTCATAACATACTGTGCCGTCATTGATCGGTTTAGACGCCTTCATCTTCTTGCATTCTCGGCACTTCTTCACTCTTTTATGTGGAGGTTCATGGGTATCATTACATTGGTATTTAAAATCCCTTTCAGATGGTATACGTTCCCTATATTTTTATTTGGCTTTTGAAAGATAGTTTTTGACTGATAACAATTTTTTTCAATTTTTTTACTCAAACGTGACGTTTAAACATATTTACTACAAGCATTTAAAATGATTTTTTTTTATTTACACAATCGATAAATTCTTACAAAAGCTGTCGAATAAAATTTAATCGAACGTCATAGCTGCTCCGAGTGAAATGATATACTAAATGCAAATTATGTAATTATTCGCGAAGCATAGTAGTTCGCACTTAACAAATTCTTTAATTCTTTAGCAATCCAGCGGTATTATTATATTTTGAATGCTCATGATAGTTATTTAGCTATAACATCAGATTGTATCCCACAATTATGTTGTTTGAAATGTCTCTCGAAATCTGTTTTTTCAAATGTCCCACATTTTTAAAGCAAATATAAAGACGTATTCACACGTCAACAAAATTATCTTTAATTCTGGAATCTGCTAATGGCGCATCGCTGTGTCTTAGAATGTACTTAAACCCTTTCGGTTAAGTGATCGTGAATGTTTAATATGGGGCAAAGTTTTTTTTTCTAGAAAAACAGGCAAACGAACGCTCACTTGATAGAGATCGGAAACCTAGACTTTCCTTGTTAATGTGTAGACATTAGTAAAAAATGATCGGTTGGCCAAATATGTGTACCTACCTGACCATTTAAAATTTACCCTATATTTCAATAAAAAAACGATATAAACTAGCAATAAGCTGGCGATATCTGTGTTTGTAAAGTAATTAAACTACTAAACACTCCTTTCAGTTCATTCGCTTGAAATCGAAATTTCGACATAAAGACTGAACTTCGAGAACTACAACGTAATTGGTACTTAATTAGGTAATTGGTACATTTATTAATAATAAACATTAAAATATATATACATATATATATATATATATATATATATATATATATATATATATATATATATATATATATATATATATATATATATATATATATATATATATATATATATATATATATATATATATATATATACCTTTAAACGAACAATTCTTGTATATGTCGCAGTGAAATTGTCAATGCCGTTAGATTATAATCTACCTAAGTGATATTATAATTTAACTGCTAACCTAACCTAACCAAATTATAAACTCCCTAGGTAGATTATAATCTAACGACTATTGACAAATTTACTGCGACATATATATATATATATATATATATATATATATATATATATATATATATATATATGTATATATATATATATATATATATATATATAGATAGACTAGCTGACCCGGCAACCGTTGTTCTGCCTTTTGAACTACTCTTTTTTTATTTCTATATTTTCTTACCTTTTAAACCTTTCCTGGACTTTAACGATTACTCCAAAATCAAAATTAGCCAAATCGGTTCAGCCGTTTTCCAGTTTTAGTGAGACTTACGAGTGGCAATTGATTTTTATATACCTATAAAGACTAGCTGCCCCGGCAAACGTTGTTCTGCCTTTTTAACTACTCTTTTTTTTCTATATTTTCTCACCTTTTAAACCTTCCCTGGACTTCAAGAATTAATTCACAACCAAAATTAGCCAAATCGGTTCAGACGTTCTCGAGTTTTAGCGAGACTAACGAACAGCAATTTATTTTTATATATATAGATTAATTACCTGACATGCTTAATAAGTATTTTATTTGAACCCATTGACATTGAATTTTTGGACAACAATGCTAAAGTTGTTGCTACAATATTCACAATATATGCAACATATTTGTGACTTGAAGAAAACACATAAAAACTACAATTTACTAAATTTTGTAGAAAAATGATCTACACACAAAGTTCTATCAGATTTGCAATTAGTATGAAGTAAAAATATATATTCTTCTTCGTTATCTAACGGTCACGGTATATATTTACTTATAGATGAATCGTTAGGTAACATCAAATACTAAAAATACCAGCTTCGGTTGGAAACGCAAAGCTTTTTTCGAGTTTAACTCGGGCTGTTTACCCGAAATCTAACAGAGTTGGATTTATTCATGTAACAAAATGTTTCTTAACTATGATAGAGATCTTTCCACGCTCTTTTTTACTTTGTAACAGATGTTTAGAAGAGAAGTTTACGTAAGATGAAATAAAAGTAAAGTATCTTCACGCCCAAATCCTCGAAGAGGTAGGCAGAGATACAACACGATTGCCCAAAGATACTTGGTCCCACAAATGTGATAGGTGGCAAGCCTATCGCCAACCGGGCACTTTTCAATCCCGGGCAACATTGTTTTTATCGGAAAACTAAAAAAACTCATTCTTTTAAATTGCTTGACCCGGAAATCGAACCCCGGACCTCTTGTCGTCAACACCAACGCCAGCCCGCTAAAACATAGAGGCGAAGCCTCTACAACTATATTGAAAATAAATTAAAAGTGGTTTACATCCTGATTAATATATTTCAATACTAGCTGACCCGGCAAAGGTAGATGGTTAAAAATTTAGGGTTGTATCTTTAATGCTATATCATAAAGAAAATAAAAAAACAAAAAATATTATCTAAAAATAAAAATAAAAATAGGGGTGGACTACCCTTAACATTTAGTGGGATAAAAAATAGATGTTGTTCGATTCTCAGACCTACCCGATATGCACACAAAATTTCATGAGAATCGGTCAAGCCGATTCGGAGGAGTTTAACTACAACAACAAACACCGCGACACCAGAATTTTATATATTAGACCAGTGGCCCGGTACGTGCCACTGGTTTTTTAATACGTAGCGAAGCACGTACCGGGCGCTTCGCTACGTATTAAAAAAATCCGCTATTTATTGAATTCATTTGTTACAAAAATATGAGAAATGAAGAACCGCTCTACCGATTTTGTGCAAACTTCACATAAACCATCTACTAAATAGTCCGAACTAAGGCTTTGTTTTGGATTGTATAATTTGATGATAATTTTATATTATAATAATGATTTGGAAATTTTGGTTTGGATAGGTGAGCATCGTGAGACCGTTCTTGTGTTATAAAATTACTTTGAACACTGAATATCGTCGGCACTTGATAAAACTCCATGTTAACTTGTAAAAAGATTGTACTAAACAATAATAAAAACTTGTAAAAAGATTGTACTAAACAATAATAACTTTTGCCTTGATGATACGTTAAAACGCGAAACCGGTTGGTTTTAATAAATAAAAAGTCAAGGAAAACAGTACAAGTGCTTTTAATACGATATAAATATAAGTTATAAAATTACAACGAAAAGTGGCATTGATTTTTATATATATATGTTTAACATCATCAATAAGCATATTAATGACAAAAAAATGCGATTAAATGTCCGCTTTACAATAATAATACTTAAACCCAAATTTTTCACTTTTCTGCACGATTTATTTGTTACCTTGTTTTCCATACAAACATTATGCAGACAATTCAAATACAACAAAAAGAATTAACTAAATAGTTGCAATCCCCTATATTGGGCCGGGCTTCCTTTGAAGACCATCTGCCGTTCTGCCAGGCAATTCGTAAGAGGCGAACGATTGGCTAGTCAAGGCATGTAGATCAAGGCGAGTCACTACCATCGTGGGTTACGAGGTGATAGATTGCTGCATTGTTTCGCCTTTGGGTCTAGTACCACCGCCTTACCTATTCCTCCGCAATAGCGTCAATGCTTGTCATTCTTGTACTCTGGTTTTGAGGATAAGGTTAACCGGTACTCTTATACATGTGGCATTGCAGTCCCGCCACACGAAAAGCAATGCGCCAATAGCATTAGTGGTGTATAAAGACGATGGTTACTCTATTTCCATCTGGAGACCCTTCAGCTTGTTTGCTATCCAATGACACAAAAGAGTCTTACCTTTCTCCCTCGTTGCTGCTAAACGTATCACGTCATTTTATTCGAAAGAAATGTATACGTTTAATATGTAATATTAATAAATAATAAATATCACTGGACAAATTACACGAATTGATCTAACCCCAAAGTAAGCGAATTATATGGTTGTTGTATGGGTGTCAGTCAACGATACTAATACATAGAAATACATATATTAATACTCTAACATGTTTAATAAACATCCAAACCCAGAAATACAAACATCTCATTTCTTATTTGTGCTTATCATACAAATGCCTGTCCCTGGCGGGAATCGAACCCGGACCTACGCAATTAATGGGTGATTGCGTAGTCAGGGTCGCTAACTACTCGACCAACGGGGCGGCGTAATTAATCAGCTACATACTTGTAAACCCTCTTCAAAACCTTGTCTTTACATTTCGGCGGTATGTGTACTTGTAAAAAACATCAACATTTGTTTAAAACAAATTCTAAAATATTAGGGAACTCGTATTATATATAACAGTAAGAAACTGCATGTATCTATCCAAAGACTAAATATTTATAAAAAAAAATACATTGTATAAATATACATTAATTTAAATAACTAGTAACAATCAATCAATCAATCAATAAACTCTTCATCAGCTTAAAGAAGGGTTACAATATGTTAGATGTTATAGAATTACAAATTATGAACTTAAAGCCTCCTATATTCTTGCATATAAACTATACTACACTTCATTTTATTGCACTACCGCCGTCAGTCACTACTAGGTGTTAAAGTTCTCCAATGTCTTTTTTTATATCATAAGATAGCAAACAAGCAGATGGGTCTCCTGATGGAAAGAGTCAACCATCGGCTATAGACACCAAAGGTGTTAATGGTGCGTTGCTATCTTGTGGCGAGGTCTAATGCCACATGCACAAGTTTACCGGCTACCTTATCGTTCAAACTGGAACAAGACAATGACAAGCAGTGGTGCTATTGCGACAGGAATAGGTAAGGCGGTGGTACCAAATCCGGGCGAGACAATGCAGAACTCTACCACCTAGTAGCAATGATGGTAGTGACTCGTATAGCCAATTGGTCGCCTTTTACAACCTGGCTGGAAGAACGGCAATTGGCCTATTCTTCAAAAGAGCCTGGAATCAATAAGTGGAAGAACGGGTCCGGTATCAAAAAATAGTAGACCATAGAATACAAAGTCTCTTACAATTTTATTCATATTTGTTAAATTCATATTAGTCCCACTGCTCTTTGAAGAATAGGTCATCTGCCATTCTGCCAAGCAGCTCGAAATAGATAAACGATTGACGAATCATGTCACTACCTACTCATGCTACTATAGCGTCGGTGTTTATAGCTGACGTGTTCCGGTTTGTAGGGTAAGATAGCCGATAACCATATGCTTAAGGCATTTCAACCCCGCCACACGGATAGTAACGCACCATTAACACCTTTGGTGGCTATACACGATAGTTATTTCTTTCCATGAGTAAAGTCATTTGCTTGTTTGTTATCCTAAGATAAGAAAAATTACCATCAAAATTTGGCTACTATTGAGATTTTTCGGAATTTTTTTC
Source organism: Apodemia mormo (assembly GCA_036924255.1). Lineage (NCBI taxonomy): Eukaryota > Metazoa > Arthropoda > Insecta > Lepidoptera > Riodinidae > Apodemia > Apodemia mormo. Next base: position 7,074,421 of record JAUPFN010000007.1, on the reverse strand, counting down.
TCGACGCGAGAATAGAATCCTCATTTGAAAAATAGTTTCAGTTTCAGTAAATAAGCTATTTTGTTTATACGATAGACGAAAGGCAAACACAACAGTAGACCGCAGAAAACAAAATCTTCCACAATTTTATTCGTATTTGTTAAATTCGTATTGGTCCCATTCCTCTTTGAAGAATAGACCGTCTGCCAAGCAGCTCGAAAAATGTGAACGATTGACAAATCATGTCACTAATATCGTGACTACTAGGTGTGTTTGGTACCACCACCTTACTTATTCCTGCTGTAATAAATAACATCAATGTTTATCACTGTCATGTTTCGGTTCTGAAGTTAAGGTAACTGGTAAATTTATAGATGCGGCGTTACCATCCTGCCACAAGGATAGCAACTCATCATTGACATATTGGCATTTGTAGTTGATGGTTGTCTCTTTTTATCAGGAGAGTCATCTGCCTTTTTACTATCCTATGATATATTATTTACAGAAAGAGATATTAGAAAATGTTATTCTCAATTTTGACGAGCCAACAATTTATTACTACTATCGGATGGGAAATATTAATATCAAAAGTTGGATACATAATCTTCATAATAAACATAAATTAAACGTTTTTTTGTTTAGTTATATTTTCCGTAGTAAAAATTTAAAAAAATTGAATGTGTAGCAATTGTTCTTCGTATAATAATCATTTATATATCATTTAGATTTTTCAGTATCATACGTAACGAAAGCTCTTAAAAAAAATCAAAGAATTTTTTGAGTGTATGAAATAATTTTTAAAACTTTTTTCGTTAAATTGTCAGTAAAAGATAATACTCCTAAAAAACTGCGATTAAAAACGCGCTTTTTAATAAAAACTTATGAAGTAACAAATATAAATCTAAATATTTTTAAATCACTAATGATTTACTCAAATGTATAAAAAATTTCTATCTCTTACCTTATGACACAAACACTTCACTTCACTAAAACACTTATCACCAATACTGTTCACTCAAATACGTAAAATTCGCAAACCATTTATCCAGGAGCGCGCGTTAAGCCCATAGGACTGACGGGAAATAACTGTGCTTTCTCAGGAGGAGAACGAAAACGTACGGCGCGCGCATCCATCTCCTAAAATCCTAATACAAACACATTTATCAGGCTAATTTGTAAATTGAACTGAATAATATCGTTACAGCAGAGAACAGCCTATGATAGTATCTTAATAAATTCATTTAATCCCCCTTCAAACGATAATTTATGTAGTTGAATTCGATTTGGTGTGCTACCTAAAATCGACTTACGTCAGAAGAGTAATTCATATTACTGAATCTTAAATAGATATTATATAAATATAAATATTAATGAATAAAATTATATATAATCAATGAAATAATTATACTTTGACTCTAAATTTAAGTAAAAAAAGTGGGGTAAAACTTTAATTTTACTCCATGCTGGCCCAGGCTCCTTTGAAGAACAGGCCAACTGCCGTTCTACCAGGCAGGTCGTAAGAGTTGACCCATTGGCTATGCGAGTCACTACAATCGTGACTACTAGGTGGTAGAGTTCTGCACTGTCTTGCCCAGGTCTGGTACCACTGCCTAATCTATTCTTCCCGCAATAGCGTTAGTGCTTGACATTGCCGTGTCCCGGTTTGTAGGTTAAGGTAGCCAGAGCTTAAGGTAGAACATGAATAGCATTTGAGTCTATAAATGAATAAGTTATGTTGGATTTTATATACTAAAGTAATATAAAAATCAGCATAAACAATAAGTAAGTAAATAAAAATAGCGTATACTAATATATGTAATATATAATAACATATACTAATATATATAATAAATAATAATATAATATATAATATACTAATATAAATAGATTAATAAAATAACTGTGTATAGTAACTACGTATATATTTTTGTTTTAAATAAATAAGCTTAAAATATATATGAACCCAAAATTGTATTAGAAAGAAAGAACCAATAGACCTACATTTAACTCATTAAATACCCATAATCAGTATAAGAAGTATAGTGGAGTGCCTGGAGCATTCAAAACCGTAAAACCTCGGATTAGAGTTATAGTGAATGAATTAATATGATCGATGTGGGATATTGTTTTTTAAACTATAAATTGCAATGTTTACCCAAAATTTTTTTGTGCACTCCATTGTTTCATTGTTTAAACAAATTATTATGAAAAATTAATGTTTGACCATATATTTTCACTTTAAACAGTAATTTTTTTTATTTATATGTTAAATCTTACCTGAGTATACATATAAGAACAGTTTCAAAGATACTTGTGTATAAAAATAGCAGTAGGGATTTTGAACTGGTAGAAAAACGTGGAGGGGAGAGCGGAGCGACAGCTGCTATGTACAATGGAATTTCTCGGCCAGTTTAATAATAAATGAAACGTACTCTATTGTGTACATTTAAAAAAAATAAGATAATTAATTACAACTAATGAAAAGAAAAAAATTACTAGTACAAAATCTGTTTATTTAAATATATTACATTGTTGTCTCTTATTATTATTTTTATTACTCCTCTACTAATTTTTATAATTTCACCTAAATTTGTTTCGGAAGATGAACCCAGGTGTATACGTAGGTCACACTATAAGTTTTGCGTAACTTAAAAGAACAACATGTTATAACTAAAATATTATGTTTATTGCTTTTCAAAATAATCTCCTTTACATTTTAAAATTTTTTTCATGCGATCGAACCATTTTTTAAAACAGGAGGACCACAGATCTAAAGGCATGTTTTCTACGTGCTGATTGAACGCAAACACTGCCTCTTCGAAGTTGGTAAAAGTAAAACCTCTCATCAAATCTTGGATTTTGGGGAAAATACAGAAATCACAGGGTGCTAGGTCAGGGTTATGCGCAGGATGAGTGACGAGATGTACTTTTTCGGAAGCTAAAAATGACTTGTTTTGTTGGCCATGTGTGAAGAAGCGTTATCATGGTGTAGGAGAATGCGACTTTTGGATCGTCTTTTTTCTAACACCCTGGGTAAACAATTGGTAGAATACCACTCGGCATTAACACTCTTTTGATCTTCAAGTGGAATTGTACAGATGGGCGCCGTAGCTGAGAAAAAAAAACGCGATCATTTTTTTATCAACGTTTCTCGCCTGTCTCACTTTTGTTAGTCTATTTTCATTTTCAAATACCCAATCACAAGATTTCTGTTTTTTTTTCGGGTTCAAAACAATAAATCCACGTTTCGTCTCTTGTGACAATGTTATAAACTGCATTAGAATGTCCGTGGTCGTCCTTAGTAGCATCTGTGAGCACCATTCCACGTGAGCCTGCTTTTGCTCCGTTGTCAGTTCATGAGGTTCATTCTTCGTGTAAAATTTTTTTCAGCTCGAATTTAGCTCATACCAATCCTCAATAGTCCTCGAATTGTCTCATAGGTAATCCGGGGGTTTTCTTCAGTTAACCGCTTAACAGTAGCCACATTATTTTCGTTGACGGTAGTTGAAGGCCGCCCTTCACGAAATTCGTCATGTAAAGAAACTCGACCTATCTTAAATTCAGTAAACCATCACCTCACGGTGTTCAAACAAGGTGCTTCTCTCCCAAAAGCATTTTGAAGACGAGCAGCACAGTCTTGCGGCGAAAGAGAACTTTTAAAATCATAGAAAATCATCGCTCTAAAATCTTTTCGACTTAATTCTATTTTCGTTGCGTACGTAGAACTTTGATGTGTGATAAAAAACAATTGACGAATCATTCCATACTAACATTATAAATGCGAAAGTCTGTCTGTCTGTTACGCTTTCACGGCTAAACCGCTGGACCGATTTTCATGAAATTTGGGACGGGTATAGTTGAAGATCCGGGGTCAAACATAGGCTAATTTTTTTTTTCAGAAATCAATTATTAAGAAATTCATATACAAATGATTAAATGATTATGACAAACATTCAACGCAGAACAGGAATGTGTGGAATCGAACCCGACCCCTATCGATTACGTATTTGTATCTGTTTTTCCTTCATTTAAAACAGATATCTGTACGATGTATCCATTGTGATGTATCTAAAGTTAAATGAACGCATTTATACACTCAGATTCACAAAGATTCATGTTGGCTGTTGATACAGATAATGTTGTGTATTTTTCCGGTCGGGAATCGGCCGGGCTTCATTTATTACGTATTGTGTCTGTTTTACCTTAATGTATGTAAGGTATCTAGATTTAACTAAACGTAATTAGACACTCGGATGCACACATCTGCATATTTACAGCTAAAATATAGAATATGATGTTGTACATCGCTAATATAAACAAAACTAAAATTATTTACGATAACCGCATCTGAAATTTTTTTTCTTTTATACTGACTATCCTTTTCTTTGCTGCACAAACTACTCTATTATATAGTCTAATGTTATATTAGTCTAATGTTATATTAGTCTAATGTTGAGCGTGTTTTGGGTTCGAATACAGACTAAAGCAATAAATAAGGATTTTTTCCCCGTGTCGGTCCGGGCTCATTTGAAAAATAGACCAAATACCGTTCTACCAGGTAGGACGTGAAGACGACTCGTTGGCCATACGTTTTTTTAATATTATAAGATATTAAACAAGCAGATGGGTCTCCTGATGGAAAGAGTCAACCATTGCCTATAGACACCAAAGATGTTAATGGTGCGTTGCTATCTTGTGAGGAGATCTAATGTCACATGCATAAGTTTACTGGCTACCCTACCCGGACCACGACAGTGACTAGCACGTACACTAACAGTGACAGTGACGCTATTGCGGCAGGAATAGGTACGGCGGTGGTACCAGACCCGGTCGAGCCGATGCAGAACTCTACCACCATCCATCATTTGTACTAGGTAAAGTACCACAACGTCTCGACGGGTATTTGGTACCACGGCTTTACCTATTCCTGCCGCAACAATATCAATCCTTCAATGCTTGTCATTGTTGTGTTCCAGTTTGGAGGGTAAGGTAGCCGATACACTAATGCATGTGGCATAAGTGTATAGGCTACATGGATAGCATCGCGCCATTAACATCTGCGGTGTCCATATGTGATGGTTTCTCTTTCCATCAGAAGAGCCATCAGCTTGTTTACTATCTTATGATATAAAAAAAAAACAATTATTTTTTAAAGATTGAGCACGTCATTTAAGTAATCAAAAATCTAAATGGTGGTTTCTGCTCGTTTGAAGATTGTAAATCCTGCCTTGCCGTCACGCTTTTGCGTAAAAGGCGAATAACGGGCACACATATCACCATCAGCGTTTACTACTAGGCGGTAGAATTTTGCAACGTCTCACCTATGTTTGTAAAAATCTTTTTCTGAAACATAAGTAGCCTGCTTTACTCCTTATATTGTCAGATATGACAGGGAAAGTTTCATCAAATCGATTAAGCCACTTAAGAGATTAGCAGGAAAAACAGACAGACACGCAGGCATTTTATATAGGATTGGTAAATTAATTTTTCATTATGGTAATTAAGAACAACGACGAAAAAGATAGCTTAAATCTCATCCAGGTTTGTAACCACCAGATTACCCTTTCCTGACTCGACCCAACAGATTGGTGTTGGAAGTTTGATAATGCATTAGAAACAGTTAAGTCTTTACTTACACCTTTAGGCACTTTTGTTTCATACTGGGTTCAGATATTTCATTCTGACTAAAAGCACCGATTGAGAGGTGAAAATTATTGGAAAATTAATCGTCTGATATCACCTTAATAACAGACTTCCAAACTCATGTTTTTTCGGAGCCCTGAATGAGATCTTCGTCAAATTTATAAAGGACTAAATGAAAAGACCCTCCCAAACGAAATTTACTAGGCGGACATGCACGCGGGCAAGCCCACAGACATGGCTGCCGGACTTTGCTAATATTAGGTCTATGTCAAGTGTAATACCGACGCGGGCCGTTTAGCCAGCGGGCATGTCTGCGGGCTTGCCCGTGGGTATGTCAGTGTAGTCAATTTCCTGCTTTACAATAGTTACATGTGATGTGTCATATCTGATGTCTAAGTGAATAAGTAGGTACAAGCTGATAGCTACCGCACGGGCTTATTGTTTAATTCAAATAACGTGCGCTCATTGGTTATTTCGAATAACATGCGCTAATTAGTCAATCCAAGGAACTTATATACCATAACTGAAATAATTACGAATATTTGAAAAATAAAAATGTACTTTATTTCGTTACTCATAAAGTTGACGTTTCTTACTTAACAGAGGGGGAAAACGTTCTCAGCAAGACAACGACAAGAGCGGATGTTGTCCCTTTTAGATTTTTATATATTCAGTCATCGTTAAATCCCTTTTATTCATACACTTCAATAAATACATTAGCATAAAATGTATTGAAATTAACATAGTGAGTTCTAAAATGTGTTTATTTTAATTATTACGTAATTACTTATGCAATGCAAAGCTGTTTCTCAAATCGGAATTACTTAGTAGTAATTTGCAAACTACGCATGGCCGCACTTATATATGGCTATAACATAGTGATATATATATACTCTTTGATATAGCGATTAGCGCTTTATTTAATAGAGACACACTCCACCCATGTCGTGGTATTCTTCGGAACGATTTTGAAGCGCGTGTGAACATTCCGGGTAGAATGTAACTTCCTTGAGTCAATCCAAATAGTACGGCTCTTATCATTTCAAACAGCGCTTACTCCTGTTACACGCTTCCATTGCATTTCACAAAATCACTCCTATTGATTGCTGAAAAGCGAGAAGAAACATCAATTTGTTTTCAAATCTGTCCAGGCATCAGACAATCTGTCCTGTCCAGGCAGTAAACGGCCAACATACATAACAAAAAGTTTTCGATGAATTGAAAATCTCTTCCTTTTTGGTGAATTTGGTTAAATGAAACTAAAAAGTCTAAACAGACTAATTTTGTCGGCGCGAAGCATTCATTTCGTGTTTTTTTCGGACACAACTGAAAATTAATTGTTCTAGAAGTGACTTATACGAGTATTATATAGCTTTCAACATAATGACTGAACCATTTATCACAACTTGGCACATAATATCGATGGCTATTTTGGGGTACACTGATGAACCTGTCTTTTCTGGATTAATCGTTGGGTCGGTATTTATTATTTGATACCACCTGCGCCCTTTATTGCAGTGGGTTATCAAAGTTATTTTTTGGTTTTTATTTTTTTTGGGAAAACGCTTTTTATGAAATACAAAAAAATTCAAAATAACAATATTCAGTTAATATAAAGTTGATGAACATTAGATGATTGAAAAAACTAGAAAATTGTGACTTGCAGTTTTATATTACAGTTTTATTGTTAAATTGTTGAATTAGATTTGATACACAAGTATGCTGAATACATTCTTTTGACATTTTTACTTATAACAGTGATAACTAAATTGACAACACCTTTTTTTTCAAAAAGCATGTTGCTTTTAAACATGCGCGCTTATTATACAACTAGCTGTTGCCAGCGACTTCGTCCGCACGGAGTTCGTTTACTCCGCACTGCCGCTCCCCCTTGGTTATAGCGTGATAATATGTACCCTTTATGTTGACCCGATCTCTAAGTTATATTCATACAAAATTTGAAGTAAATCCGTACAGTACTTTTTGAGTTTACCCCGGACATACAGACAAACAGACAAACAGATAAACAGACAAAGAGACAAAAATTCTAAAAACTATATTTTTGGCTTTGATATCGATTGTAGATCACGCCCCAAGTATTCTTTTAAAAAATATTCAATGTACAGTTTTGACTTTCCTACGATTTTATTATATATATAGATTAGCGATTACCCATCTCAAGCTTAGCACAGTAATAATCGCTGGAATGACAGAATGACAACTATCGATTAAAATCATTTATCCATTATACACACTCTTCGCTTTCACTTAATTAAAAGGTAATATTTTATAAGTAGCGCAGTACAGTAATATTTAATAGATACTCATGTATATTATGAATATCTCACCTGTTTGATAAAATTAAATGATTATATGAACGTCAAATTAAGTACACATTAGGCAGAAAGGCTCAAATGAACATAATCCGTGATACAAGTAATTTGCCTTGCTACCTCCCTCCACATTCCCTATTCAAACATGCCTGTTTAATTGATTAACAATTAGGTGTAGGTGAATTAAATCCCAACCAGCTCGGGTGAACTAGATTACGTGAATCTTCCATGGTTGCATTAATTATAGATAACAAAATTTACCGAATACATATTTCAATGTTTGTTACACAAACTCGATAATTTAAAAGTTAGCTTACAAAAGATCGCATTTATAATAAAATGTTACATTTAACATACGCATTCCGATTTGTATCAATTTGTCACTAAGAGATAAATCTTACTAATAATAATTAATTCTTACCTGCGACTTTTTTGTTATTTGCAAGCTATATTTGTGAGCATCCCATTTGTATAAATATTACTAAGGAATGACTAGTGCATGAACTCCAAGACAAACTTATAAATTTTAATTGATTAGTAGTTAAATTACTCTCATATCTTATAAAATATAATAAATAATGAAAAAAGGTCATATTGTGTCGTCATATGGCTCTCCACATTGCAAGGGAATATACTTTAAAGCATTTTGTGAGGCCATCTGCAATAGCTAATTAGCAAAGTCTGAGCTCGTGCGAACAGCAACCTTTGGGACATTAAATTTGAATTTAAGAATTGAGAATTGGAAGGTGGAAGCGGTGGAAGACGCCTTAAGAGGAAACAATCAATAGGGGTTGATAAACTTCTAGATATCTGGGTATTAAAATTTCACTGAATAGTGTAATTTTTCAGATGTAAGTCGTGAAAGTTAGTCATTACTTAGAGCATGGGAACATTCTGCAATGTACACAGGGTGCGACATTACAGAATGTTCCCATGCTTGACGACAGACGAGTATGTAAAAAAAAACTGACTGGAGATATCGCACTCGCACACATAATATATCATTATGAATCATTAAAAACTTCAATGATATATTGATACGATTCATTCTTTGTAGAGACGATCCTATTGACCACATGATGTAGCGCAGCTTATGTCAATCCCATACTTTTTCCAAAATCAAAATGACTAAGACACGCACTCGTAATTTCCAATATTGTCATTAGGAAAAAAACTGTTTATTCTAAGCTATATAAGATATAACTTTTGTAAACGCACGTTTTACTTTAGAACCGAAACGTCCGAAACGTTCACCAAGAATACTAGGGAGCTGCCATATAGAATGCCAACGTTAGTCATAAACTTGAAATGTCTTCTAATTTTTTCAACATTAAGTTAATTGAAAGTCAACTCATAGTTCGGTACCATGACCGTAGGAAAGATGACATAAACACATATATCTAACTAGCTGTGCCTGCGACTTTGTCCGCGTGAATAAAGTCTAAAATAAAAGTAGCTTAACTTACTCCTTATTACCGTGCCTTAAAAGATAGCAGTCCCGAGGTTTTACCCGTATATTACCCATTTCCGGATTTCTGAGGTAAAAACTATACTGTGTCCTTTCTCGGGTCTTAAGCTATCTTTGTACCAAATTTCATTTAAATCGGTTAAGTGGTTTAGGCGTGAAGAAGAGACAGGCAAACGGATAGACAAAGTTACTTTAACATTTATAATATCATTATTGTGAAACATCAGATTTTAGTTTAAGGAAACTAAATATATCCAATGTTTTGTCAACTTTTTTTTTTTATATCATAAGATAGCAAACAAGCAGATGGGTCTCCTGATGGAAAGAGTCAACCATCGCCTATAGACACCAAAGATGTTAATGGTGCGTTGCTATCTTGTGGCGAGATCTAATGCCACATGCATAAGTTTACCGGCTACCTTACCCTCCAAACCGGAACACGACAGCGACAAGCACTGACGCTATTGCGGCAGGAATAGGTAAGGCGGTGGTAACAGACCCGGGCGAGACAATGCAGAACTCTACCACCTAGTAAACTGTATTATTTATAAATAAATGAAAACGAAATTGTAATTATTTTACCAACGGATATCGTCAGCGAGAGATTTTCTCCATTAACAAAAACAAAAGGTCACCGAGGCAATCAAGGATTACCTAACCAGAACTCAATTGGTGATTTAAGCCACGAAATTTGGCAAGAAATAGTATTAACGTCGTTTATGTGGGTTTTTGTTGACGAGACGATGTTAAAAGGATTGTTCAGTGTAAGCTTTTAAATAAAATAAGTTTTTAAATTAAAATATTGCCACTTTTGAGCTAATGATTATACATTAATCTTTACCTACTGTTTTTATGTTAATATTTACATTAAGAAAATATTATTGTGAGTAATCCAAATATCATTAGAGATTTAAGTTCAAAACTACTCAAATTTAATAAAAATTTAACTAAAATATTTAAGTATTAAAAAGTTTGATTTTTTCATATATATTTATTTATCTATTTAGTTTAAAATTATTTTTTTGTGTATTTCAATACAATTTTTAAGCAAAAAATATTATATTTCCTACTAAAAATAATGTTTAATAAACCTGTAAGTAGGTTACTCTAAGTTTTGAGATGTTCGAAATTTAAAAAGGGAACTCATTGGTATTATATGTTTATAAAAAGCAAATTTATTCAAAAGAAAAACACAAGTATTCAATTAGCTCAATAAATAACAATAACCAGCAAAAAAAAATAGCTCAATAAATAGCAAAAAATAATAATAATCCAGTAATTTCACTACCACCGTTCCTGCGTTTTTCCTTTGAAACCTTAGAGCTTAACCGCAAACGTTTACTCGCTACGATATTTAATGATTTTAAATTTAGTTTAACCGAACCACTAAGTATACAACGATTACAATCAGCATTAAATGTTTCTGCGTAATCTCGGGGAACAGTTTTTAGACAATTTAAAAGGGGTAAAACTAACCTCCCCAAGCAGCGATCAAGATGTTTAATACCCAAAAAGCAGCTCATATAGAACTTAAAGTTATTTTTATTATTATTTATATTATTATTAAGTATTATTATTAGTATTGCAGCCGCACAATGGTGGAAAAAGATGCTTTTATCGGTATAAAAGACCTTTATCAGTTTTTATACAGCCTAATGCTGTACAAGGCCTTTCTTAGAGTTTCGCCTAAGCTTTAGGCGTTATATCTGAATATTAATACACTACTGTACAGCTTTAAGTATTTTGTAACTTATTAGGCTCATTTTAATCCTTACAGCTGTACATTAGCTGTATTTTATTTAGCACGGGAATTTATTACAGCTTTGAGTGTTATTATAGTATCACTCAACGCTTGTTTCCGTAAAATGGGACATGCAATCACCGTTCTACAGCTTATATTTATGGCGTAATTGTAGGCTCTTATGCAGCCAATGGTGTTACAAAATCTGCATATACAGCTGTAGTATAGCTCAAGGCTGTATTACTGAGAAAAAATTTATTTGCTGTTTTTATATCTGCATAGTTGATATCATGTGGAAAAAAAACAAGAGAAGGAATGAAAAGGAATATTTAAATATTATAAATTACCAAACAAGTAATCGTGATGAATATAAAGCTGTAAAATTACTAAATCAGGTAACCTACAATCGTCATTTTTATTAATGTTCAAGAAAAAGGGTTCCGTAACAAAAACATTAAAAAGTGATTGTAGGTTATCTGATTTATTATTTTTTAGGCTTATCTTCTTCATTAAGGTTACTTGGTTGGTAATTTATAATATTTGAATTTTTTTTAATGTCATAAGGTAGCAAACAAGCAGATGGGTCTCCTGATGGAAAGAGCCAACCATCGCCTATTGACAGCAAAAAAGTTAATGGTGCGTTGCTATCTTGTGGTGAGGTCTAATGCCACATGCATAAGTTTACCGGCCACCTTACCCTTCAACCCGGAACATGACAGTGAATAGCACTGACGCTTTGCAGTAGGAATAGATAAGGCGGTGGTACCAGACCCAGTCGAGCCAATGCAGAACTCTATCACCAAGTAACCATGATGGAAGTGACTCGCATAGCTCATCGGTTGCCTTTTACGACCTGCCTGGCAGAAAGGCAATTGGTCTATTCTACAAAGAATATATAAAAAAGAGTTAAATAGACAAATAAAAATCATTACACTGAGAAAATATATATATTTTTTTATTTTTAACTTGCTACTATACGGAGTGTTACAAAAGCGGTATAGTAAGCCGAAAGGGGGTGACTCAAAGGGTCATTCTGAACAACTTTTGTTCAACGATTTGTGAAAATTCGCGAAAAACAATTTTGTTTTTTCATTGTGAAAAGTCACGTGACCAACAAAGTTTCTATGGGGAACCAATCTTTTTTTTTCGCTAATTTCCAAAAGTCGTTAAAAAAAATTGTTAAAAATGACACCCTGAGTCACCGCCTTTCGGCTTACTGTACCACTTTTGCAGCAATCATTTTAAAAATATTATATACTTAGATACAATTACAACCAAGAGAGTATGCGTTTCTCTTTGAAGAACTAATAATATTAAATCACAAGCACGAAATAACGTATTCTTCTTAAAAATATTTTTGTGATAGACCAATCTTTAAAGGGCTAGATTTTTCGTTCTTGATCAACTTAGTTATATCATGTTGTTTTCTTGGCCATTATAATTCATCTTTATCCTCCCACAAACTGGGTATGATACAAATATAGTTTTGGCTTCTCTCAATTGTTTTTATTATTTTATAAGGCATATTTCCCTGAAAAATAAAGTAAAACATGATTGGAATATATATCCCATAAGTTATAGTTAACAATAAGTTGGTTTAGTTGTAAGTCAAACGACCGACATCAATACATTGCAATAGCGAATTCAAGTGACAAACATATGTTTTGCATTTAGGTTTCTTCAATTTTTGTACGCATCTCTAAACATAAGTTAAGTGATTAAAAGCCAATGACTGTATAATAGATTTATATAGGGACTTAGTACAGCCTAAACTGTATTGGACGGTAATTAAAAGCCAATAGCCGTATAACAGAATAAAAAAATATATTCAGTACAGCTATTTGCAGTATATCACCCTCCAAATACACTTTACGCTGTATAACAAAGCGTCGCCATTATTGTGTATTAAAAGCAACATTAAAGAAATATGTTGTAAAATAAATGATATATTTAGCAATAGCTAAAGCAACTTATGATCATTATGCCTTTATATACATTATTGTACCATAAATCCTTGTATATTCTAACCATAAACACAAACACTTGCCGGTTTTTGCAATGATTTTATTTGTGTTATCTTAATTATTGGCGTTGGCGCGTGAATATTTTGAGGGAAAACATATATTATTTCACAATAATTTAGAATTTGCGTTTTGAATTTTCAAAGTGATTTTTGAGTTCAATACCGCTCCAAGTCCAAGAATTAATCGTTTATTAATATATTTTTAATTATGGCGTCTGCAGATACCATATGTGATATAATTAATATTTGTTATTGATTAAAAATGTTATACAATACCAAAAACAGATTGTTACGTTTTATAATTTTCAAAAACCTATTAAGAACATTTAGCTGTACGAGAGAGTATATTTAGTGTTATAGTTTCTTTATACACCAAATAACAGCCTTTGTACAGCCTATAACAGCTTGTACAGCTATTGTGCAGCCTATTTAACGCTTAGCTGTACAAGACAGTTACAAGAGAGTATCCTTAGTATTATAGTTTCTTTATACACCAAATAACAGCCATTGTACAGCCTATAACAGCTTGTATAGCTATTGTGCAGCCTACATAACGCAATAAGCTGTATAACTTGGGGCCCATTTTGGTGTTATATCGACTGTAGAAGCGCTTCTACAGCCTTTGTACGACTTATTATACAACTTTAAGTTTAAAAATGAACCTAAATGCAGCCTATATACAGCTTAACGTGCTACTTGGGTCGTAGATGACAAAACAGCAGTTCTTGCAGAAAACGTGTGGACTACTAAATTATGGTGCGAAAAGACCCAAGAATTAGATAAACAGATATTAAGAACACCCTGCATGTCAGTTCGGAGAACATTAATATTATTCTACATTACCATCTCGGAGTGAAGAAGATCTGTTGTCGTTGAATCCATGGGATCAACGGATGGTACATTGGCGTCATTTTTAGAAAATGGGACATAAAGACGTGTTTCTTAAATCATCATAGGTGGCGAAACCTAAATCTATCAGTATGATCCAGAAAGCAAGAGATAATATCGGTGTTCTTAATGGGAAAGTAACAGTCCTACAAAGAATTATAAATGTTTTAAAAAAGTGTTACCACACAGACACCCTTTTCTAGTCGGCAGAGTGAGCAGAAGAGAAAGTTTATTGAACCGAACCTCAATAAACTTTCCAGTTTACCGATAGGTCAGTTTATGAGATGCGCGATAGTTTTATTGCCCCATTGTACCAAACTTTTAAAATAGAAAATTTGCCTAAATGTTTACCTGATATATAATTTCATGATGAATTTAGGCAATTTTTAATTAACATAAAAATATTTTTTGCACTTTTTACTATACTATCCTTCGTAAGACATTGATTTGTAAGTTTTATTACTTCCTTAATGATCTTATACAAACTTTACAAATAAGAGCAAACTCATTACAAAACTGGCATTTTCTCATGGTTAACACGTAAAGCATTTCTTTTACACATGTATTCGTGCCACATCTCTTACGAAAGAGACAGTAAATCCGAGCACCAATGATCAACGCATAATTTAATTTAAATATACAATATACGGCTATAGTGTATTAAAATTAAATTCAAGAGAAATGAAATTCGAGATCAAAAAAGTAAATAAAAAAATATCATTGCCAATTGCCGCTAAATCGGCCGTTCAGTTTTACTCAATCCCACCAAAACCATTTTCAAGAAAAATGTTGCCACGACGAGACAATAGGCTATACTGTCAAAAAGTTATAAGATTTTATTTCAAAACCAAGCTACTAACTCTACACGTCCTCACTCAACAAGCCTAACTAACTTCACAAACTCTACACTTAAGTCATAAAGTAAGAGAATACAAAATTTAGCATTGGTAAAGCCTTTACAAGTTGCTTAATTCCTTTCATTAATTAGAAAAGAGCTGGTGATCTTGAAAAGGCTGAACCGATTCTATTGAATCTTAGCTAAGAACTATCTCGCAAAACAGGGCTTAAAGTTAAAAAAAAAACGCAACCAAATCTGACCATCCGGCGCTACGAAGCCACGGATAGTCACACAGATACACAGATACACACCTGAAACTTATAACACCCCCGTTTTGCGTTGGGGGTTAAAAATATGTGACTTCGTTTCGTTTCTACAAGAACTATTGTATGACAGAAAAGTAATGATTCGTGAATATTTTTCTCACTTTAGGCTCATGTGACGGCGAATATTTTTTTTCGGACAGTCTAATTATAATCATGTTTTGATTCAAAATAAAAACAAAAAACAACTACTTGATATTTTTTTTTTGTTTTTATTGTGTATCAAAACATCTACTATATATATATGAGATCATTCAAAATATCGTAATATCAATATCCGCTCTTTTAATAGGATTCTAATGAGTTTGATAACGAATAAATAATAGTTTAAAAAAACTAAAAACACGCTTTTTATAAAAAAACAAACTAAAAAATAGAAAATAAATTTTAATAAATTTAAATTAAGAATAGTTAATATATAAAAAAATATTTTATTTTAAAAAAAGCGTGGGGTGCATGGTGTCAATAGTTATAAATATTTTATTGACAGATATGAGCAGAGTGATTATCGTTTTGATAATATCTTAAAAAGCACCCCACGCTTTTTTTGAAATAAAATATTTTTTTTATTCACACTATTATTAATTTATATTTATTAAAATTTATTTTCTATTTTTAGTTTGTTTTTTTTTTTTTATAAAAAGCGTGTTTTTAGTTTTTTAAACTATTATTTATTTTCTACTTTTTAGTTTGGTTTATTTATAATAGCTTGTTTTTTTTTTTATTTTAAACTATTGCACGGCTCATGATGCGAAGCATCAGAGAGTGCTTTACGATCGAAAATTTTTTTCGCCTCATTTTGGCAACTATTTTTAGTATTATAGCCTTGTTAGTTAAAGGAATCAAGATATTTTGCATACTATTATCGAGATAATTTAATGGAGATTAATTATATAAAAAGTATCTTCACGCCCGTATCCCTGAAGGGGTAGGCAGAGGTACAACAAGTGCACCCACGATTAGCCGAAGATACTTAGTCCCACAAATGTGATAGGTGGCAAGCCTATCGCCAACCGGGCACTTTCCAATCCCGGGCAACTTTGTGTTTATCAGAAAACTGAAAAACATTTTTTTAAGTGCCCGCCCCGGGAATCGAACCCGGGACCTCATGTGGCCAACGCTGTACTAGACCACAGAGGCGATATAGAGGAGATTAATTATATACTTTCTAAAAATTGACTTAGTGCAATAGAAATGGAAAAAAAACATCAAAATCAAAAAAAATTCCTGTTCGTTATGTATGAAACTCCGGAAACACTGTAACTTATGAAAAAAATCAATTATTTGAGTTAATTTTTTTTTTAAATTCTAATCGACAATTGTAGGTCATCGAATGCGAATGGCTAATAAATTCAGTGTCGTTTAATTACAATTAATAAAAAACGAAAACTACAGACTGTATATCTATATATATATATATCCATGTAAAATTAACATGGATGGTGATATATCTATATCTATAAATATTATGTACATTTATTTTACCTAATTCCACACTAAACGCACCTTACTCATTTACACCCAAACTCGCGTACTTTAAGACGGCGAAATTTCAGTTGCCCCTCCGGGGTAATCACCACTGTCCAAGGGGCTGAAACTCGCTTCGGTAACTGATCGAGCGACACACTACATCGGCCACTTTTACGAAGTGCAACTCGACATTCTCGAGGCAACTAACTTACCAGCTTGCACTTACCTTCATTACCCTGCTCACGCAACCTAATTTCGCATTCTTACTCAAATACATCACTATTGCAACGCTACATGAAAACGTAACAGAGTAGAAGGATTATCATTTTGATAATATCTTAAAAAGCCCCCACTCATAAATTAACATCAAGTCCTGTCTTATCGACTGTAGAGAAAAGTTATAAAAATGTTTAATTAAGATTCTTACCTTATGATTTTTGTTAATTATATAAATTAACAAAAATCATATTTTGCAAATTGAAAAATGGAATAATTTTATCAAATTAGTGTATTGTCATCGGTCCTCGATAAATCTACAAAGTTTGACCGAAATCTAAACGTTTAAAGTGGGTCAAAATCGCGCCCAAAGAAGTCGGTTACAAACATACAAACATACAGATGAAGCTAATAAAAAGCGTATAAAAAAGCGTGAGGTTCATGTTGTCAATAGTTATTAATATTTTACTGACAGATATGAGTAGAAGGATTATCATTTCGATGATATGTTAAAAAAATCAAGCCACCCTTTTTTATAAAATACATTTTTTTTCTTATTTGTACAATTATTGATTTTTATTTCTGAAAATTTTTTACACTATTTTTAATTCAAATTTATGAAAATTTATTTTCTATTTTTAGTTTGGTTTTTTATAAAAAAAGTAGTTTTAGTTTTTTTTAAACTATTATTTATTTTTTACTTTTTACTTTGGTTTATTTATAAAAGCGTGATTTTTTTTATTTTTTATTTAAAACTATAATTTGTTTTGTAGAATTAAAATTCTCCTAAGTATTCAAAAATTTGTCAATATTAGAGAAATCGGCTCAAGATAATTATTGGAAATTAAAATTAACATCAAATCCTGTCTTATCAACTGTAGAGAAAAATTATAAAAAAAAATTAATTAAGTTTCTTACCTTATCAACTATAGATGAAAATTATATAAGTTAACAAAAATTATATTTTGCAAATTGAAAAATGGAATAATTTTATCACATTAGTGTATTGTCGGTCCTCGATAAATCTACAAAGTTTGAACGAAATCTGACCGTTTAAAGTGGGTCAAAATCGCGCCCAAAGAAGTCGGTTACAAACAAACATACAAACATAGAAACATACAGGTGAACCTAATAATTTTATCAAATTAGTGTATTGCCATCGGTCCTCGATAAATCTACAAAGTTTGAACGAAATCTGGCCGTTTAAAGTGGGTCAAATCGCGCCCAAAGAAGTCGGTTACAAACAAACATACAAACATACAGGTCAAAAAACGTCAAATTAGTGTATTGTCATCAGTCCTCGATAAATCTACAAAGTTTGAACGAAATCTGGCTGTTTAAAGTGGGCCAAAATCGTGCCCAAAGCAGTCGGTTACAAACAAACATACAAGCATACAGGTGAAGCTAATAAAAAGCGTGTAAAAATCAGAATCAGTTATTCTTATTCTTCTATACCTGATACCCTCCAAACCGGAACACGACAGTGACTAGCACTGACGCTGTTGCGGCAAGACTAAAACAGCCTGCCATAAACAATATTTTAGACCACAATATTTATTGTTTTTAAAAGAAAAGCCAATTTACAGCTTACGTTAACACTGATGTAGCTTTAATGAAGACGGGTTGAAACAGTTGCCCCTGTGTAATCTGGAAGATCTGATGCACACTGCGTCGACGCATCTGAATACTAGTCACCGAGGCTTTTGGGATCCGAGGAACGTTGCATCACTGGCCGACCGCTGTCAGTAGAGGGCCAAAGTAGCGTGCTAGCCACACGTGAAAGGCTGCCCCGCCAACTAACGAAAAATCCAAAATTCGGTCCAAAAAGGTCGGCGACCCGATGAGAGTGCCCTATGGACATTCTTGGAGGGGTTCGGGCGTCCCCGCAGGCTCTAGACTAGTCCCCAACAATGTAACTTCCAAGTGTGTATCACAGGTTTAGAAGTATAGCGCCTCGATTCACTGCCGTCTTATACCTACTTCACTCACAGAGTGAACAGATACCTTCTAGGAAAGCGCGTTCCATCTTAGGCCTCTTAGCTTACCATCAGGCGACATCATGGTCAAGCGCTTCCCTATCGATACTAATACTATAAGTCAAACAGATACATTTCATTATTAGATCGCATGTTAAATAATTTTATGAAAAAATAGGTATACAATAATTCGTTTTATTAATATAAGGCACACGTACAATTATTCACGATATTTCACAACTTTTTGACAAGCTCCAAGAACGAGGCCATTATTTTAAATTGGCTACACCAATCTTTATATTTTTGATCTCGAATTATATCCCATATATCCCATATTAGCTAATATTAGAAGTAAATTTGTTCACAGCAAAAAATAACGTGACCAATAATATAATTTGCGCAATTGCGTGTCTTCACGCCTGAATCCCCGAAGAGGTAGGCAGAAGTACATACAGTGCACCCACGATTAGCCGCAGATACGTAATCCCACAATGTGATAGATGGCAACCGAATACTTAACTAATCCTGGGCAACGTTGTTTTGCCTGAGCCGGGAATTGAACCCGGGACCTCATGTGGTCAACTCCGACGTCAGACCACTAGACCATAGAAGCAACATTCTCAATGTTTACTAACTGTGTATTCCCAGTCTTTACGAATTTTCGTCAAGATAATTCAAACTATTCTTGAATTAAAGCGGGTAAAATAGACGGATGAAAAAATCACGCCCGGTTCCCTTGCAGGGTAGGCATAGTAAACCCCTGCCAGTAATTGGTTCCTAAACAGAGTAATGCGAGGTAAAAAGTGTCTGGAGAATCGCACAGTTACGGATTTCCTGACATCGAGATGGTGAGGATGTCTCATCGTTTTTTAAAGTGGTGTCTCTTTAAAGTATTTTTGTAATTTTGGTAATTCAAGATCTTTGTGAAAAATCTATGTAAAAACGTACCATTAGCTGCCAGAAGCTATACGCATGAATTTATTCTTTGACAGTAATATAATCGGTGCAGAAGATTCAGGCGTGTACGGACAAGAACTTAAACTATCGTATATCATCACCGGTCTAGTCCGCGGCCTCCTCACAAACGTTACATAATAACACACCCACTAGGTCTATACTAGCTATGCAGAAAAACACACCACTCTATAACACATATGATACGACTAATTTTAATTTTAATATACTACGAACAAACTAACACCTTTTTGTTACTATTTTCCTAAAATCAAAGCTAATTTAAATTTATTTGTATGTTAAGATTATTATTATTAGTGTACCTTTATGTCAATTCAAATTAAGAAACGCGGTGCCTGCGACCACTGTAATGAACAAGTTTCTCATAAACGAGTCTTTTAAAATGGGTATTATTTTCATGCCTTTTTTATTTAAGAATCCATCGTGACAAGAGATATATAAAAAATAAATGAACAAATAAATAAATGTTTGATTTTTATGAACTGTTTAATAGAAATGCAGATGACCTCATGATCCAGGTGTTAGCTTCTCAGCTGCTGGCTCAGACCACTAGATCTTGTGTTCGATCCTCGGGTCGGTCAAAAATATTAATAGGTTTTCTCGAGGTTTTCTCGAAAATTTAATATCGCAGCATCAGCGTGGAGTCTGATGGTGATATGTTACCTCCCCTGAAAAGCACCCTAGAAAAGCTGTCGGTTCTGATTATCGCAAGCAATAGGCAATAATCGCACGTTATAACGTAGCAAACAAGCAGACGGCTCTCCTGATGGAAAGAGACAACCATCGCCTATAGACACCAAAGATGTTAATGGTGTGTTACTATCCATGAAGCGAGATTTACCTGTTACCTTTACTACCAGAACGGAACACGATAGTGACAAGCATTGAGCTGCTGTGACAGTAATAAATAACGAATTTAAACCCGGTGAAACGTCACAGAATTCTAACACCTAGTTGTCACGATTATAACTACAGGTACAGCTAATCGTTCGTCTCTTATAATCTGCCTGGCAGATTATCATATGGTTTATTCTCCAAAAGAAGTCCAGACCATGATGGGCGCTCACGTATAAATATAATATAATCATATAAGGCACTTGAGTTTCATCTAACCTTTAATTACATCAGCCTGGCGCCGAGCATACCTTATATAACGCTCGCGGTTTATAATATCGTTATTTGACCAAAATCCTATTAATCATGAGTACGTCAATTTGCAATATAGATGTAATACTACACCAAAGACGAAATCGAGCCTTCGCTCAACCGTGCCTATTTATATACTTAGTGTACGAGATAATTTCTTCAGTATTACGAACGCCATGCATTTCCTGATATTATTTTAGACTAACTGACCCGCGTAGTTTCTTCCGTGATTAAAATATCATCAATGTAATTTTTCAGGCTTCACCGTGTTGGTCTAGGTTGCATTAAAGATTAGACTAACTGCCGCTCAGCCAGGCAAGTCGTAAAAGGAGATCGATTGGCTATACGTGTCACCACCATCGTGATTACTAGAATGTGGAGTTCCGCAACGTCTCGACTGGGTATTTGGTACCAACGCCTTACCTATTCCTGCCTCAATACAGTCAGTATTTGTAATTGTTTTGTTGTGTTTCAGTTTGGAAGATAAGGTAGCCAGTAGACTTATGCATGTGGCATTGCCATTCCTTTTGGTGTCTATAGGCAATGGTTTATCTTTCCATCAGGAGAGACATCTGCTTGTTTGCTATCTAATAATATAAAAAAAAATATAAAAAAATAGAATTCCCCTTTTGATCAAATTGGACGGTTTCAAAATACTACTGTCTAATTTTTCTAATAATAAAAAAATATATAAAGAAAAAGGATTCCCCTTTTGATCAAATTGGGCGGTTTCAAAATACTATTTTCTAATTTTTGGTAGACAAATTACACGAATTGATCCAACCCCATAGTAAGGAAATTGTTTTCTTGTACAGTAGGCTAGTCCATTATACTAATGTACAGAAAACATATATATAGATACTGAAATATATTTTGTTATCACCCTAAACCCAGAAATACAAACATTCTTGCTCATAACACAAATGATGTCCCTGTCGTGAATCGAGCCCCAGCATTATCGATTACGTAGTAAGCTACTAACCACTCGACCGGTGGCCGAATAATCACTATGGTACAATTAAACAATTTTCTCTGTTCTTACGTATTGAACTGACGAAAGCATTAAGTTTATATTCTATAGATTTTATTACCGTTTAATATTAATATAAATAATATTGTTATTTATATTAGTAAGTAGTAAGTAATTCATCGATAATCAAAGCGAAACATCGATATTTTTTTAAATTAAGGATATCATTTGACTATTACTGTATTTAAAATTATCTATTATTATTTCCGTTTCGTTTGATTGGTTGTTTTGTTGGCGCTTCGATCGTTTCTTTCCGGTTTTTGTTTTGTATATCAATATTGGCGAGCCGGCCGGGATAGCGCGGCATTCTGTCGCAGCCTTTCGAAAGAGACGCTGGAGGCGGGAGGAATAATATGTGTAAAAAAGGAAAATAAGTAGTAATTATGAAGTGGTTTAAAATATCAAGGAAATACAGTAACTATTGTGAATAATGAATGTAGTGTTCTTTTAAATTGAGGTTAAATCCTGACCGCACCCAGTAATATTTACTTTTCTCATTTCTCTCAACAAAGTTAAGTCCTAAGAAAACTGGAACACTTAAGTCGACCGAATAATTTTCAAATTGGAATCTAAGCATTTCAGCAATTTGCTCGTATTTATTTTCAAGTAAGTTCCGAACTTTTGGCCGTGAAACCGAAAGCCAATAGACAAGTATGCTTTCAAATATTTAAGAGATAGTCAAATAAATTACAAATAGTCTTATTATTTTATTAAATTTTAGTAAGAAAGCCTTTTTGAGAGAATATCATGAAAGGTACCATTTATTGATAAATATATCAAATGGTATCTTTCATGACATAAAAGATAAATATCATAAAAGATACCATTTGATATATTTATCTAATGCTTGGCCTAGTACTAAGCCTTTTAGACGTAGATTATGAAATCCCGTGTTCAATTTTCAGGTCGGGCAAGAGCGATGTTGGGATTTTTTTTAAAGTTTTCCATGTAAATTGATAACTTGTTAGCTTCTCGGAGTCTTATTTTATCCAAATGTGACAAAATCTTTCACACACGAGCGTAGAAAGTTTCATATTCATACAAGTAGCTTACAAAAATATAATTTATGTATACAACTATATACACTATACAGCAATATTTATGTTTGATAAAATACATAATTATTATTATTAATATAAGCATACCATGTGTGTAACAAACTGCTTGGCTTGCTTAGTTGAAATACAAGTTATTTCACCCATGTCGATGATTAAAACATCATTGTTTTTAAGTAATTTAATAAGTAGGTTTTAAGCATTATAGGAAAGGATTACGTAGATTTATCATGACCCAGTATTCCAACTTGAAATGTGCCATAAATTATATTTTAACATTAATTAATTATTAACAAAATTAATTTTTCACTTGTTGATCAGAGTTTCTTTGAAGTATAGAGCAAATGCCGCTATGCCAGGCAAGTTGTAAAAGGCGACCGATTGGCTATACGTGTCACTACCATCGTGACTACTATGTGGTAGAGTTCCGCATCATCTCACCCAGGTATATGGTACCACTATTCCTGCCGCAATATCGTCAATGCTTGTCATTATATTTTTCCGTTTTGTGGGTTAAAGTAGGGCGGTAGACTTATGTATAGCATTGCCATCCTGCTGCATAGATAGCAACGCATCATTTACATTTTGGTGTCTAGAGGCAATAAAGTTTTTTTTTTATATCATAAGATAGGAAACAAGCAGATGGATCTTTTGATGGAAAGAGTCAACCATCGCCTATAGACACCAAAGGTGTTACTTATGCGTTGCTATTTTGTGGCGAGGTCTAATGCCACATGCATAAGTTCACCGGCTACCTTACCCTCCAAACCGCAACACGACAGTGACAAGCACTTAAACTATTGCAGCAACAATAGATAAGGTGTTGGTACTAGACCCGGGCGAGACAATGCAGTACTCTACCGCCTTGTAGCCACGATGGTAGTGACTCGTTTCGCCTATCGGTCGCCTTTTACGACCTGCCTGGCAGAACGGCAGTTAGCCTATTCTTCAAAAGAGCTCGAAACCAACATGGGGAATCTTTAAGACAACCGTGATTTCATTAGAAAGGATAAGAGTTACGCGTTACAAAGAAATGCAACTTTTAGGTAAATATAAACGTAGGTGATCATTGTTTTTTCCTCCCCGTGTTGGCTCGAGCTTCTTTGAAGAATATTCCGCAGGTCCTAAAACGTGACTGATTGGCTATACGTGTCACTACCATCGTGAGTATTAGGTGGTGGAGTTCCGCAATGTATAGCCCGGGTATTTAGTACCATCGCCTACCTATTCCTACCGCAATAGCGACAATCCATATCATTGTTATGTTTCGGTTTGGAGAGTAAGGTAACCGGTAGAAATACGTATGTGGAATTGTCATCCCACCCACGGATAGCAACGCACCATTAACATCTTTTGTGTCTACAGGTGATGGTTTCTCTTTCCATCAGGAGAATCATCTGTTTGTTTGCTATCTTATAATATAATAAAAAACTGTACCTAAAAACACAACAAACTCCATAGATTAGACACAGTATATTTTTTCAATTTTATAATTTTGTGCATACTGTTTTTATCTTTTGACGTATATATACATGTCGAGAAGAGGATCAATATCTTCTAGGTACTAAAGCTTGTCATTCCGGTGTAATTCAATCACAATCTGGTGCTACGATGTAACATTAGATTGTAAGCGATTACAACGTAGCAATCTAGTGCTACGAGTACGTCGTAGCACCAGATTGTAGGTGGATGAAGTAAACAGTAATTTATTATCGTATTACGAGCGACTAAAGCCCCGATTATACTTTGATTGGTGTGAGGGCGAATGTTTAATGCAGGTGCTTAGTGATAAGGAAAAAGTACGTGAAGACAGCCATTGATTAGTGCGAGTGGATACGTAACTTTATCGCGTATTATCGCTAATCGCGCGATTAGCGACTATTCACTTTACTACACTAAAAATACATGAAAAAATACGTCTTAGTAATTAGCAAAAAATACGTAAAGGCAGCCATTGATTGAGGCAGCCAAAGCAGCGCTGATTACTAATCCACTCGCACTAATCAATGGCTGTCTTAACGTATTTTGTGCTTATTACTAAGCACCTGCATTAAACACTCGCTTTCATCAATCAAAGTATAATCGAGGCTTTAAAGTCAGTGAACTAACACCGCAACAAATGTTTCAATTTTTACGTGACATAAAAAACATGTTTCAGGAAAGCCATCTATTTGTTTGTTATCCAACGATATTAAACAATATCGCCCCGTTGGTGACCTTGACTACGCAATCGATGGGACTCGGGTTCGATCCGCGACGGGGACAAGCATTTGCGTGATGAGCATCAATGTTTGTATTTCTGGGTTTGGGTGTTTATTAAATATTATTTTTATATCGCAGTATTTTATATAAGTATTTCTATGTATTACTATCGTTGACTAACACCCAAAACACAAGGAAATAACTTTGGGGTTAGATCATTAAGTGTAATTTGTTCCGTGAATATTTATTTATTTATAATATCATAAAAGAAAAACGCGGCTTAACGAGCCTCTCAGTCAAGACTTAGTGCGCAATTAAAGAGTAGTATTTGAACTCGAACTAACTACAGAGACAGGCTAGTTAAATCTGTTCTGATTTATCCCTTTCAGGTCGATGCTCAGCCAGAAAAATTTAAATATAAATACGATTTTGAATCAAAAGAGTTTTTTAGGATAAGTTATAAAAGAGAGAGGAAGGTTGAGTTTGAAAGAAAACGGCGCTTTTACAAAATGAGAAAGAATATATTGCACTGGTTTGGATATATAAAACAATTTGCGCCTTCCTGGACCTACTTAGAAAAATAGGCCATCTACCGTTCTGCCGGGCAGTTCGTAATAGGTAAATAATTGGCTTACGAGTCACTGCCGTCGTAGCTATAAGGTGATAGAGCTCTGCATTGTCTCGCCTGGGTCTGGTACCACTTATTTCTGCCTTAATAATGTTAGTACTGTCACTAGTTAGTACTTACACTGCACTAAAAGTCGACAGTGATGCCGTGTTCTAGTGTAGTGTAAGTAGCCGGTAAACCTAACCATATGGCATATTTATGCCATATGGGGTATTTTATACCATTACCATGTAAAATACCCCAATTTTACCCCACGCGGTTGCGACACGCCATTAACATCTTTAGTGTCTAGAACCGATGTCTGTCTTTATCAGTAGACCCACCTGCCTGTCTGCTATCTTAGAGTATAAAAAAAAGAAAAGGAAAGTAGTTTTACCAAACAAGAGCGAGACTTAAAGATTGGCCTTTGATGAAGAACAACTATAATTCCTGAAAAACTCAATTTATTTTAAGCCGATTCACGGTATTTGATGGAGTTTTTTAATTAAAAGAGCTGACTAGATTTTTAAATAAATCTGTATATAAGTCTAAAAGTTATTTTAAAAATATGGAGTAAGTTTTCTTTATACAACGCAATGTTAATATTTGAAAAGCTGTAAGTTTTGACAAATTGCTTTGATTTTAATTTTTGAAACGGTATTCGACATGTTGTTTTTAGTACTAAAATATCATTGATCAAAAAATGATTGATTAAAAAATTTCGAAGTAATTTCGAAAAAACACGTTTTCCAAAATTTTTCGTCAACGATAACACTCGAACGGATAAACTGAATTTGATGCAATTTATATATTAAACGCAATTTTTTAAGGAAAAAACCTGATTAAGCATTCAATTGGTACATTAATCTGTATTATTAATGTATATCTGTAAGTTATATTAAAAAATCACTGTTTCATTAAACATTTTTTGAGGTTTTTTCAACCACGTTTTGATCAGGCAAGCCGTTCAAAAGTTATGAAATGTTCACATACACACATACAAAGACACACATATAGAAGTAAACACCATCCATCGTAAAAGTAAACGGAAAAGATTCCTAGGACCTCAAAACGTGGTGAAAACTTGACCTCACCTCAAAATCTGGTGAAAACTCAAATCGAGGCAAAACTTCCTTATACGTACTGGAAGTTAAAAAATATAAGAACAAACCAAATTAATAATCAAGTTTATTTACTATCCAAATACAATAAGAAACAACGATTGATTTAATAAATATTGCTTTCAATATAATATTAACTATTCTACGAATTCATTATGTACAAACAAAATTTCATTTCTTTCATGGGTACGTAGGTTTATTAATATTAAAATTTGTTTTTTATCCATAGTCGTTTTGTGTTTTGTTCAATATTTATAAAAGCCTAGTACAAACATCGTAAATATTAAGAAACTGTATTTATATAGGACGATAAATAACATAAAGAAAAGTATCTACATGACTTTTGGTAATTAAATGAAGCTAAGACAAGGAATGTCCATCATTTTAAATTTTTTCCTGTGTTGGTTCGAGCATAATCTGCTGTTCTGCCAGCCATAAAAGGCGAACGTTTAGCTATACGAGTCACTACAATCGCGGGTACTAGGTGGTAGAATCCTGCATTGTCTCAATCGGTTCTGGTGCCCCGGCTTTAGCTTATCCTGCAGCAATACCGACAGAGCTTGTTACTGTCATATTTCGGTTTAGAAGGTAAGGTAGTCGGTAAACTTATGTATATGACATTAAAACCCCGCCACAAGGATAGCAACGCACTATTAACATCTTTGGCGTTTATAGGCGATGGTTGTCTCTTTCCATCAAGAAAGCCATCTGCTTGTTTGCTATCCAATAAAAAGAAGCTCAATTTTTCACTCACACTTCGTACTAACACAGGGAAAAATATAAAATTCATTGTCTTAGCTTTATTTAATTACCAAAATACAAGTAGATACGTTTTCTTTATATATATTTATCATTCTATATAAATACAACTTCATTAATATCATACGATGTTGATACTACTAGGTGGTAGAGTTCGACATCGTCTCGCCAGGGTCCGGTACTACCGCCTTACCTATTCCTGCTGCAGTAGCTTTAAAAGGATTAAGTGGATACGCTTTCCAAGACAATTTCTTAGTTTGACAATGTGGCTTTCAATTACATACAGAAATACAGAGTTATACCAATGAAATAAAATCATTTCAAGGGAAATTTTTAAACCTTGTCATCTCATTCGGTACGATAAAACAGTATTTTATTTCTATTTTTTTCACAATATAACCTACAAATATATTAACAGAAACAGTTGACAATTGTAGAAAAAAAAAAGTTTTTTTTTCCAATGTCACCTGAATCGCCATTCCCGCTCAAAGGCGAGTGATAAGTCGCTTAAATTCGCCCTTGCGTGTCAAAATTTCGAGGGGTTAATAAAACTTAGTAGCTTAATCATTCAATCGTTTATTTCAATACTAGCTGCGCCCGCGACTTCGTTCGCGTGGAAAAAAACCCCACATATTTCCCGTTCCCGTGGGATTTCCGGGAAAAGAACTATCCTATGTCCTTTCTTGGGTCTCCAACTATATTTGTACCAAATTTTATTCAAATCGGTTCAGTGATTTGGCCGTGAAAGCGTAACAGACAGACAGACAGACAGAGTTACTTTCGCATTTATAATATTAGTATGGATTTATCAGGTAGGGCCTACTTTCATAGTAACATTATAATATTTAGTGTCGGTAAATTACACTCGATAGTATACTTATACACACACACTCGTTTGTTTCTGAAAATGAGTAGGTAAAATGTACTTTAAAAGTAGCATTACAATATGCTCGTTACCACAACTACTCAGCAAAAATGTTTGTAACAAAATTAATGATTCCCCTTCGACCGAGCTCTCATTATAGATAATTCACGCCCAAAGAAATAATAATCCGACTGGTAGATTGTGAAAGCATTTTTGTGCAAATTAAGTACCTACTAGGATGATTTATACTTCATCTATAACTGTATTTCTCAAGAACACGTCGGCGAGTATCGGAATAAGCTTCAACTTTCCGATGTCTCGAAATGGGGTGATCAAAATTAAACCTAAGAAGTCACAAATTTTTGCATTCATCACAAAAAGTCATTCTTTGTCATATCAGCTCGTTTTGGGATACTTTCCTGAGAGCCTAAGCCATTACTGGAATTTTTGGCATTGATGTTATGAATAACAATCAGTTTCAAGGTCATTTAGAAGAAACTAGGCTCCAAGTAGCTTACTTTGTTCAATAGAGTGAAATGATACATCTGGTCGGTCCCTTGCTTGAACTTCATAAGGCAACAATTCGGCATCACATTGAGTACTTTACACATCTCTGCACCGAAGCTCCTCAGTAGTAGCTTCTTTCTCTTGATCGCATTCAACGTCGAACGGTTTGAATTGTTGACGACCTGGCTATTCCTAATCGGCTTGATTCTAAAGCATTACGTAGAAATATTGATACACCCTGCATCTTCCAGCGCTTCTATCATTGTGGTGTTTCTAAGAAATATTTAGATTAATCCCTGCTGTTAAATTTCATAATCGGCTATGGCGTCAAAATTGAAAGTTCCATCTTCATTAATTATTCCGATGTTTGAAAATTGACGACCATGCATTTTTGTAAGCAAGTTTTACCTTACACGACTGTTTTGTGGAATAAATTACCAGTTGAAGTTATTCCAAACCTATATAACTTGAGGACCTTCAATAAAAGAACTATGTCATTTTTAAGTGACCGGCAAATCAACTGCCCGAAATCTGCTATTGTCGAGTTCTTTGAGCGGTGGTATCACTTACCATGTGCGCCTACTGCTCATTGTACTCTCTTTAATAAAAGTTCTATAACGGGAACAGTGCTTTAAGATATGTTTATCTATAAGACAGTAGTAATATATGCTCGTCCGAATGTGTAGTGGTGCCGGCTTCAGTACACACATGGAAGTTCTGGATTTGAATTTCAAAAAGGACATTCGATTCTTAATAAAAAAAATCTGTTTTTTTATTAACTTACCTCTCTAGATTTGCGCTCGATTCGTTTAAAGCATCGACCTAGAATTCGACATAGAATACCTCTAGACTTGTAACTTCAAACAAAATGTCTTTCATAAACGACCCCACGACGTTTGTTTTCTTTAAACAGGTAGTTTGTTTTTTATTACCATCAAGTAATAATAATTGGCGGTATGATCAATGCTCGTCCCTGATTGGGTAAACACCGCAATATTATATTCAAATCAGTGGTGCGTGAAATTTAAAATTAGAACGACAATTTGACGGCCTGAAAAAGTAGTTAGGGAAGGTGCTATATGAAAGGTAGCAATGAAAGATTTGACTAAATTTTTTAACCAGTCAATTTTCAATATTTTACATTTTTTTTAATATGTACTTAAAACTGCTAAAAATCGAAGTAAGTTTTTTGACATACACTTTTTTAATTATAAACATTTTGCCATTTACAACAAATTTTATTTATTTAAAATATTTATAATACAAAATGTACAAAAGGTGAACTTAACGTCTGAAGACATTTTCTACCAGTTAACCTTAAAGTTGTAATTATATATTTTAGATTGAAATATATTTATTGATGGCACCTCTTGAATATAATTTGGGAGATAATTCCAGAGACGTATTGCTGTAAGCATAAAAGATTCCAAATAACTTTCTGTGTTGTGGACTGGGACCATAAGGGCATTAGTGTATATAGAGCGCTGAATACGATCCTGGGTATAAAAGTAATGAAACTGTTCACGTAAATATGATGGAGAGAAAGGATCATGCGTATTTAAAAAAAACTATATAATAATTTGACCATTCCGACGGTTACGCAAGTTCAACCATTTTCATTGAGATCGAAACTGACTTACGTGACCAAAACTGATAAATCTTCTTCATATTTTTAAAATAACTTTAAGACTTCACGTTTTTCAAATCTGATTTTAAGGAACTGGTCAAATATATAAATTTAATTTACTTGAATCTTTTGTTTTGCTTGACTCGTTCGGGATTTATTTACGACATATTTTTAAAAATGATTAAAAAAAAATCTTTTTGGCATTATTTTATTATTTTTCAACTATCGATTTTGAAGCTAAGACAAAATTTATGAGCTCAAATATTGAGTTGAATGCCATTCAAAGGATCAAAATAAATCATCGTTTTGAAAATACACAACGGCTCAAAAAAAAGAAGAAAATTTCCTTCACACCCATATCCCCGAAGAGGTAGGTTGAGGTACAAGTACACCCACGATTTGCCAAAGATATTTAGCCCCATAATGTGACAGGTGGCAAGCCTATCGCCAACTGAGCGCTTATCCAATCCCGGACAATGTTCTTTTTATCAGAAAATTGAAAAAACACATTTTTTGCGAATTGCTCGACACGAGAATTAAACCTAGTACCTAATGCGGTCAACATCGTCATCAGACTACTAGACCACAGAGGTGACAACTGTTCAAAAACGAAAATAGTTATATTTTTAATAAATTCTAGAGTTATGAAATCGTTGAGTTTCAAAAATATATGTTTTAGTATATTTTTAGCTCCTTTGAGCTTAAAATACCTAGCCTAGCTAGAGTATTTTGTCGGAATCTATTTAGAAGACCAATTCGTTTTTAATGTAGCAAAGAGAACACACAAACATCTTTACTTCAAACTGGAAAAAATCAACAATAATTAACTTATTTCATTGAGCATAATACCATTCGTTTAGAGGCACAATTGTATTAATGCGGCACAATCAAAAATTAAGTCAATTTAGAGCGCTAGGAATGTTTCTATACATTGATTTCGCTGGTTTAAAGGTTCGCAGCTATCCATAGACACAAGCTGTAATAATATTCATTTGTTTTTAATTTACATTAAAATCTGCAAAATTGTTGTCGTTTAATTTGAAGCAAATATTGTTTTCGGTTAATTACTGATTCGCTGTCATGTTGATTGTGAGAACCAACGCACACTTGTGTCATTTGCTATTATTTAAAAAAATAACGCCAGAATAGGTAAAGTAAAATTGACATCAATTGATGCTTGGCTATTTATTTAATTATTGATTAGCAATACGTTACTTACGTTACAATAGGTTAATACGATAAGTTAAATCTCATCATTCAATCTGGGGGCTTGCTACTCTTAACAACTCTTAACACTTTAGCTTATTTCTTGCGAGGACTGTTAGTTTTTCGTGCTCATTTTGAACATAAGGATACTAGCAGACTACTACTATTTTTTTCAAAATCCTGTCAATGCAACTTCAAAAATCGCTGGTTCTGATTACTGTTGTATACTGGCTTAAAAGATAAAGTAGCAAAAACCTTTTGTCAGCCTGAGCTAGTCTAGCCTGACAGAACGGCTCCATGACGTTTGTTTTCTTTAAACATCTAGTTTATTTTCTATTACCATCACGAAATAATGATTGGCGTTATGATTAATGCTCATCTCTGATTGGATAAACATCGCATTGCAATAATTAAATCATTGGCGCGTGAAATAAACAAGAACAATTTGACGGCCTGTAAAAGCACCCAAGAACATCCTTCTTGATTAAGTAAAAGGTAGCAATGAAAATGTATAATATCTGATAAGTATGTGTCTGGTAAGTATAGTTTCAAAATCGAATTTAAAAAAATGCATTTTTGCAGGCTTAATATTAATTACCTCTCGAATCTGAATGAAAAAGTATCTGATTTTGCCCCGGTTTTTGAAAATCATTATCCTAGGAATGTTTTCCAACTATTTTCATGATAATATGTGTATGTGAGCCTTATCTAACTTTTGATCGGCTTCACCAATCACAATACAGTTGTTGTTTGATTGAATTCTGCCAAACTTTCTGTAAGTTTAAACCAATTAGGTTTGGGAGTTTTGAGAAATTTTGAAAAATAAAAAAAGCATTTTTCTAATTTCTAAATAATATATATCTATTATTTATTGAGTAGTGTAATACCTTTATGGTGTTACATAAACATTGACAGCTTTGTCTACTTTTAAACGTAGAACTGTCTAGTTTTTATATGGAACGTGTATAGAATAGGAGTGTTCGAAATAATCTTGACGGGAAAAGACATATGCCCGAAAAATAAATAAAGTTATAAAAATCGTGTATTATTGGAAATAATACGAAATCCCGTCGATCTTCGTGTGCCTCGAGCAGCCAAGCAGGTTAAAGCAAATCCCCCGGGCAAAAGGTGTTACAATTGGTGGAGTAACACGGCCGGCTGTTATATCGCCCGACAAGCGTTACAAGTTGGCGGAGGCGCCGTGCAGTCGCTACGTGAAGTCACTACGTGCAGTCGCTACGTGAAGTCACTACGTGCAGTCGCTACGTGAAGTCACTACGTGCAATCGCTACGTGAAGTCACTACGTGCAATCGCTACGTGAAGTCGCTACGTGCAGTCGCTACGTGAAGTCGCTACGTGCAGTCGCTACGTGCAGTCGCTACGCTGGACGAAGAAACCAGGAGAGCTAAGTATTTTGGTCAGAGGGTAAGAGTCAAGATGGAGGCCATCAAGCGTTTCGATGGAACGCAGAATTTTGCATTCGCAGAATTTATTAAGGATTTCAAAACAGTCGCGGCAATTAATATATGGGATATAGAGAGTTTGCCTTTACTTTTAGGATTATATCTTGATGGCCCTGCATTAGCGTTTTATAAAATGATATATAGCGACACGGCCAATTTTAATGAATTGTGTATAAAAATTGAAAATGAATTCCCTATATCAATAAATTATATTGAGCGATTTTATGTAACCAAACAGGGCCGCGATGAGGAGCTATTAACATATTTTTACAGACTCAGCAGTATTGCAGTCAAGGCTGAGATATCGGACGAAATTTTCATAAAACAATTCATCAAGACAATGTTACCGTCGCTAAAAGAAAAGATAGGAATGATAGTGTATTCGTCGCGAGAAGAATTACGTAACACAATCATTCAATACAACGAGGTCTTTGGGGGTCAAATAAAATCGAGTAACATTGCTTTACAACCACCAATGGGGGTGCCACAAAAGGTAAAATTTAGGGAGGAACCAGACATCCTGCCCAGTACGCCGGTACGCTCGCAGACAGAACGTCCACAGCCGACAGAAGTTTTTCACACGCCCCGGTATAATCTAAGGCCGAGACGATATGAAAGAACGGCCTCAAATACACGTAATGATTTCAGACGCAGTCCGATGACACCACAGTACCCAAACGAACAGGGACGCCGCCAATAAATGAAACGCGGGAGATGAGAGCTGCGTCCCAAACAGATGAAAATCTCCCGACGGAAAGCAAAGGTTTGTCCAGTCCATTTATACAGGTCATAATCAAGGGTCATTCGTGTTCAGCGTTAATCGATACGGGAGCAGATATATCGTGCATGTCGGATGATCTCGCGGAACATCTAAAAGTAACATACAAAGATAATGCACCCAATAGGCATTTTGTAAAATCGCTAGAAGGATCGTTATTAAATGTGGTAGGAAAAACGTGTGTAAATTTAATGATAAATACCAGTATTTTTGCGAATGAAATGTTAATAATAGAGAATATAAAAACTAAACTTATATTAGGTCGAGATTTTCTAAAAAAATATGATGCTGTAATAGACTTTTTAAAGAATTTTATATGTCTTAAACAGCGTTGCTATGTAAATTTTATCAATCCTTCGTCGCTACGAAATAATAATGATCTTTCCATTATGGACGGCTGCCATAGAAACGTTGTAAATAGTAATGTCACTAATGTAAATAAATTGTGCAATATGTTAAAATCAGATTATATATACTACGTGAATTACATATATAGAGAAAAATGAGGATAAGTTATATCCGTATGTAAATTTTTTTTTACGACCTGCCTGGCAGAACGGCAGTTGGCCTATTCTACAAAGGAGGCCGGGACCAACGCGGCGAAAAATTCCGGAAATAAATGCAAAATGGATGAGATTAATATTAATCCGGAATTATGTCAAAACCAAAAGAATGTATTACGAAATCTATTTAGTACATATAGGAAATGTTTTGCATTTAGGCCCACGGAATTAGGTAGGTGTAAGTTAACAGAAATAGAAATAAAAACGGTAGACCAGGTAGCGGTACACCACCCGCCATATCGTGTCTCACCAAAACAACTAGAAATAATCAATACACAGGTTAGATAAATGTTAGACAACGGTGCTATTCGCGAATCTAAAAGCTATTATGCTTCCCCAGTAGTGTTAGTGCGGAAGAATGTTAACACATGGAGATTCTGTGTGGACTACCGTAAGTTGAATAAAAAGGTGGAAACAGATAGCTATCCATTGCCTATTGTTGAAGACATTTTAATATATCTTTCGGGTGCCCACTATTTCGCTGATTTAGATTTAAATTCTGGCTATTGGCAACTTGTGATTTCGGAAAGTGATAGGCACAAAACGGCATTTATAACACCGTCAGGATTGTATGAGTTTAACGTGTTACCTTTTGGCTTAAAAACAAGTCAAGCAGTATTTCAACGTACAATGGATAAAGTGCTAGGGGATATCAAATACAAGAATGCCATCTGTTATGTTGATAATATATTAATATGGGGGAAAACTTTCACAGAATTTAAGGAAGCGTTAGAAAAGGTATTAATGCGCCTTAAGGAAGCGAATCTGACGCTTAAACCAAATAAATGTAGTTTTGGGTATGGGAAGATAAGTGTGTTAGGGCATGAGATATCGGGGGATGGTATTCAACCGGATAGCAGGAAATTAAAGGCGATAAAAGAAATGCCTGCACCGACAAATGCAAAACAGGTAAAATCGGTACTTGGAGTATTCTCCTATTACCATAAGTTTATTAATAATTTTGCCAAAATTGCTCTACCCTTAACAAAATTGTTAAAGAAGGGGTCGAAGTTTTGTTGGTCCTCGGAACACCAAAACGCGTTTTCCATTATCATAGATCGAATGTGTAACCCGCCTATTTTAAGTCATTATTCTAGTGATAAGGATGTTTTAATTAGATTATATGTAGATGCTAGTGGAGAAGCTCTGGGATGTTGTCTAATGCAAGGAAAAGTAAAAATGCATCCGATATCGTATGCATCGAGGAAATTCCAATCAGAGAGAAATCCAAATCAGAGTGCTAAGTGTGAGTTTTTCTTTTCGCATTCGATCGTGAGCGCGTTTCGAGTTTACTAGGAATTTGTATGTGATTTGACAGCGCCACCTAGTGGTAAACTGATTTCTCACGTTTACCACTAGGTGGCGCTGTACAAATCACATACAAATTCCTAGTAAACTCCAAACGCACTCACGATCGAATGCGAAAAGAAAAACTCACACTTAGCACTCTGATTTGGAGGATAAGGTAGCTGGTATAATTTTTGATGTGGTATACTTTCACGCCACATGGATAATAATAATAATAATAATATTTATTTGCCTAAAATGTGTGTACAATAATAGGTGTTAGGAAAAAATGTAAAACGTTCTACACATTTAGTCAAAGTATTGACATGCAAATTTTAACCAAAACATAATGGTAGTTATATATAATTGTAACAAATTATATTTAATATGTCAAGGGGATAATATTGTTATTTAACATTAATTTTAGTTTCAGATTAGGCAATTTTATAAGATATTCTGCTTAGAAGCTCCATTTAAAATACATTACTTCTCAACCCTTATTCACCTATTGATTATGAATAGGTGACAAACTTATTAAATACTCAAACTTAATATACTTACTTACTAACCTACATGTTAACGTCAATTATTATGTATAATCAGAGATAAAATCCATGTCAGAAATTTAATTTAAAAATGTATATATATTAGTAATTAACTACAAAATTAAAATGTCAGATACATTATGTTAAATAAAAATTAAGCATTAAAAGTTATTCATTTTACTCACATTTTTAAATATATTTTAAGTTCAAATGTACAATTACACAAATAAAAATAAATATATTTTGCTATTATTAATTAATATCAAAGAATTCTTTTAAACTATATAAATTTTTTTGTAATATCCAGTTTTTTAAGACATGTAGTTGTTTTGTGACTGGTAATTCTCTTATTTGCCTTGGTAATTGATTATACACTCTTAGACACATAATATAACAATTTTTCGTGTACATACATGATTTGCAAGGAGGCATAAGCAGTCTAGTAGGGTCTCGATACCCAAGTCTTGAGTTATCTCTGGCCATATTAAAGTAAGTCGGGTGTTTATTAATAAAGTTAACTATTTCCAAAATATACATACTAGTTAATGTCAGGATTTTATTGTTTTTAAATAATGGTCTACAGCTGTCCAATGGACCCGCACCAAATATTGCCCGTATGCATTTTTTTTGCGTTAAAAAAACCTTATTAATTTGACAAGAAGGCATCCATAATATTAGACCATATCTCAACAAGGAAGCTACATATGCATGATAAGCTGTCAAAGCAGCGTCTTTGCCTACGGTTTGTCTAATTTTTCTTAGTACAAATACATATTTATTTATTTTACTGCACAATTTTTCAACATGTGTATTCCAGTTTAAATGACAATCAATGTACATTCCCAGAAATTTAACTTCATTAACTTCAGTGATATATTGGTTATTATATTCAATTTTTAATTCAAGTCTACGTGTATTATGATGTCTGATTTGCATAAAACTAGTTTTATTTACATTAACATATAAATTATTCAGCTGTAGCCATTTAATTACTATTTCTACTGTTTTATTGAGTTCTGCTTGCAATGACTTATGATCACTATTTACTATAACTGCAATATCATCAGCGAACATTATACACTTGTATTGTAGTATATCAGGAAGATCATTGATATTTAGGACGAAAAAAGGTGGTCCCAACACACTGCCCTGAGGAACACCGAATTCATTATACAGACTGTCTGAGGTATAAGTATGGAGCTCAGATTTATTAATTCTATTGATTTCTACAGTCTGTTTACGGTTCGATAGATAATTTTTAATTAACTGCAGTGCTACTCCTCTAATTCCGTATTTTTCACACTTTGCCAATAAATTATTGTGGTCTACATAGTCAAATGCTTTTGACATGTCAAAAAATATGACTGCAACACGGTTTTTTTTATTTATATTCTCAGTTACAGTCTTAATTAGGGAGAACACGGCTTGTGTAGTTGATTTATTTTTTTGAAACCCATGCTGTTCTTTATGAATAATGTTTTGTTTATTTAGGAAATTATTAAGTCTTTCATATATCACTTTTTCAAATACCTTTGCTAAAATAGGTATTAACGTAATTGGCCTGTAATTTTCTACTTCTTTTTGACTTCCCCGTTTGAAAAGTGGCTTTACTATTGACATTTTTAAGCTATCCGGAAAGACTCCCTGTGTAATACATTTGTTTATTAACCAAGTAAGTATGGGGGCTATGACGTCAGCAACGCTTTTTATAACCTTTGTTGTTATCATATCATAACCTACCGATTTTGTTTCTTTAAGTTGGTTAATAGTTTTAATTATTTCATTTTCGGTGGTCGGAGCTAAGAATATACTGTTAGAGCATGACTTAATATTAGCTATGTAGTGATTTTTCTCATGTGTTAATTTTTTATTTGTTGTTTTAATGAAGTGATTATTGAATACATTGGCTATTTTATTCGGATTTGTAACTTCTACACCGTTATAAATAATTGTACTAATATACTTAGATTTCTGTGGTGTATTTGTTGCACTTTTAATAATGTTCCATAGAGTCTTACTTTTGTTTTTTGAATTTAGAATATTTTTTTTGTGAACGTAAGTTTTTGAAACATTTATACACTTTCTGAGCATCTTGGAATATTTATAATAGTTAATTTTAAATTGTACACATTTTGTCTTATAGCATTTATAACGAAGCTTCCTTTTCTCTGAACAGGACACTCTAATACAAACATACAAACGCACCATTAACGTATTTAATTTCTATTGGCGATAAATTTTCTTACACAAGAGATATCTGCTTGTTTACTATCTAATGAAATTAAAAAAAAGCAGTGTTGAAAGAAAACAGACATTTTACATTGGCCAACGAATTCAATTTCTTTACCGTGTTTGAACGATTCGATTGATAAAATGCGGCCAACATCGCACAGAGTAGTCAACAAATTGAAAGTATTAATAGTTGATTGATATTTCTAGTGAAGTAAAGTATCTTCATTTAAAACTTTCGTTGGATGAAGACACAAACAACAAAATCGATTTTAAACTATCTGTAGCTTGAATGTTTTTAGGTCTCTTTTACACTAAGGTGGGCCTCAACGGGCCGGACCGCATCGCCTAGATTGCTTTTATAGATTTTTATCAGACACTATGGTGGAGCGCAGCGAACTGCATACGTCGGATTTTTGCTCGATGGATAACGAATTTAAAAAAATGCGACGCGCTCAGCACTGCCCCGTCCCAGTGTGCGATGGCAAGCCGAATTGCGGGCACGTGTTCCACCACATTTTGAGCATTAATTTGTAAAATTACGTAATTATTTACGAAGAACGATTAATAATTTTAGATCAACCGGATTCAAAATGTTGTGAAAAAAATAATAAAATCAATATATTTTTTTAAATTTTAAACCACATTTTAAACTTTTGATGATATTATAATTGATTTAATATAACCTTGAAAACTTTTACGATTTTATAACAAAGAAGCTACGTTTTTTCATAGAAGGATTTAAAACATTATTGATGCCATTACAAATTGCACATCAGCGCCAGTCACCATGGTAAACCCCCTCATTATTTATATTTCTGAACATGATTCCTTATTATTTGTATTAAATTTGCATGTATATGTATGAATTTACGTTAATGTAATTATTTGGTGGTTACATACTCTGTGGTTTGTAGCCTAAACGTTGTGATCGGTTTATGCTTTATTGTGACATTAGATTCGTATGAATTGTGAGTGATTGAATAATAAATTTACACTACGCAATGAATTTAAGATTAGCCAGTCTGGCGGTTATTATCTAGTATTCATAATAAACCATAATTTATTTCAATATTCCAAATACGTAACTTATTTTACAAATTAGTACAAAGTTATCAACACAAGAACAAGCTCAAAGAAAAAAGAATGAAGCTACATTTGGTGTATGGTATAATTTGGCTCATCATTTCCGTACATAATTTTCTAAATATTCTTTATATTACCTACAGTAACAGAAAGTTCTCATGTATTAGTTGAGCGGAAAAACAAATGTAGAATATTGTTTGTGGGAACACGTGTCGATGTCGGGACATCACTCATATTTAAGTTTCTGTACCTAAAAGGTAAAAACGGGACCCTACTCCAAGCCTTCGCTGTCTGTCTGTCTGTCACTAGGATGTATCTTATAAACCGAGATAGCTAGAAACCTAAAAATGTTCACAAATTATCTATTTCCGTTGCCGCTAGAACAACAAATACTAAAAATAAAAAAATGAAATAAAAATACAAAAAAACTTGTTTTTTGTATTTTGTTGCTGCTGGTACGGAACCCTTTGTGCACGAGTCCGACTTGCAATTGACCGGTTTTTTTATATTATAAGATAGATACTAATCTGCATATAACTGAGTGACATATGACACTCGGTTCTGTCTGCCTTCCCCGTAAGGAATCTGGCGTGAAGATATAAATGTACCTGTGTATGTATAAGATGATAAATAAGCATATAGCTTTCCTGATGGAAAGAAATAATAGTCGTCTAAAGGCACCAAAGATGTTAATGGTACGTTGCTATATATTATTTATAAGTTAGCAAACAAGCAAATGGTGCGTTGCTATCTTGCAGCGAGGTCTAATGCCACATGCATAAGTTTACCGGCTACCTTACTCACCAAACTGGAACACGACACTGACAAGCACTGACGCTATTGAGGCAGGAATAGGTAAGGCGTTGGTACCGGACAGACCCGGGCGAGACAATGCAGACCTCTTCTACTTAGTAGCCACGATGGTAGTGACTCAAATCGGCAATCGATCGCCTTTCACGACCTGCCTGGTAGAACGGAAGTTGGCCTATTCTTCAAAGGAGCCCGGGACCAACACGGGGTAAAAATGGCGGAATGGTTATGCCACTTGCATAAAACTACCGTCTGTCAGTTTCCGGTTTGGTGGTATACGCCCTTTCTTTCTAAACCAGAACTCATCTCATATTCTTATCTCATAATTGACTCATATTCCAGTCACGTTATAAATTGTCATTTTTAATTCCGATTGTCTTGAGAAACCCATAATAATTATTTAATTTAAAGAAATGTACTTTGCCTTTCATTCTTTAATTATTTAAAAAACTTTCTCCCCTTCCGGTTTGGAGCGGAAGGAAGCTGGAAAACTTATGAGTTTGAGTTTCCATCCCTACCACATGGATATTGGTGGATTCCCTACCACGTACCATCAACAGTAATCCATGGCGGAAAGGACCTAATAAGTCCCACGGAGTAACTTATAAAAATTGGGCCCATATCTATGTAGTCTTAGTCGAGCTTTGTTTTTCAGAAAAGTGAAAAATATATTCAGAATTACGTGACACAGAATTTCAACCCTGGAAGAACCTTGTTTCTGTCACT
This sequence comes from Apodemia mormo, assembly GCA_036924255.1. Taxonomy (NCBI): domain Eukaryota; kingdom Metazoa; phylum Arthropoda; class Insecta; order Lepidoptera; family Riodinidae; genus Apodemia; species Apodemia mormo. Next base: position 7,032,935 of record JAUPFN010000007.1, on the reverse strand, counting down.
GAAGCCAGCAGCGCTAAATCTCTGATGCGACAGTATCAATGACATCATTTTAAGTTATACGTAAAAGCAAATTTACATATTCTGTAAAATGATGAAAATGTATAAGTAAAAAGCTTTTATTTAAGCGTTTTATTAAAATGTAGGACATAACTAGATTATTTCGAGCTCGGCAGCAATTGCATTAAAAATAGTTTACAAGCATCCAATCGATAAACCGCAGCACGTCAGCAGCCTTTAGCTGCTATGCCACCTGGTTTTGATAACAAGTTTTTATCAAACGATTATAAAGTTAGCTCAGAACCAGTCTTAGAACAGTCTTCACTAACTAGAGAAAACTTCGTCTATTAGCTTTTGCTGTAGCGCAGTCTTTTTATAACATTTTCCTTCAGTAAAGTTTTGTTCTTTACTCTAATAAATATATAACTATCGTTAGACAAATTATTAGAATTTATCAAACCCCAAAATCAGCAAATAATTTGTTTGTGATACGAGTTTTTGTCGATGATAATAATACATACATAAATGCAATATTTTTATAAAAAAGTTGAAGAAAATAATGTGAAACAAGCTTTTGGTAATTTTTGTTTTAGAAAAAAGAACTACAAAAGGCAAAAATAATTTAATTTCGACTGAAAATAAGCCGTTTACGTTTACTAACCTTCGAATGTAATAAGACTCAATTGTCTGTCTGAAAAGTGTGTTTTATTTTATTTTTTTATATCATAAGATAGCAAACAAGCAGATGGGTCTCCTGATGGAAAAAGTCAACCATCGCCTATAGACACCAAAGATGTTAATGGTTCGTTGCTATCTTGTGGCGAGATCTAATGCCACATGCATAAGTTTACCGGCTACCTTACCCTCCAAACCGGAACACGACAGCGACAAGCACTGACGCTATTGTGGCAGGAATAGGTAAGGCGGTGGTACCAGACCCGGGCGAGACAATGCAGAACTCTACCACCTAGTATCCACGCTGGTAGTGACTCGATAGCCAATCGGTCGCCTTTTACGACCTGCCTGGCAGAACGGCAGTTGGCCTATTCTACAAAGGAGGCCGGGACCAACACGGCGAAAAAAAAACGTGTCTTGGTCTCTTCAATGTAGTCTGACACATATCCAGTTATTGACTACCAGCTTAATACGAGGGTCAAACTGAAACTTTTTAGAACTGGCCACTTGTAAACTATATTATTATAATAAAAAGTAAGTTTAAATTTTGAAAATCGAACTCTGCCAATATTATTCACTATGTATTTCATTCATTTGTCATTTGTTTTAAGATTTGGCGGCAAATTGAAAATTGAAAATTTGAAAATTGTCACGTCAGCATGAATTTAATGCAAAATTTTCGTGATATGATTTTTTATGACTTTCGATGTAATTTAAGTCAACAAGAAAGTTATGAACTTTTTCCGAAACAAGTGACAAACAATAATTGTGGTAGGTACAAGTAAGCTAAGTACAAGTAAGTCTGCAATAACTGTTTTTTGATCCTCTAAAAAATATTTGTTGTCCTTCCGAAGAAAGAAATTAATTCAACAAGAAAGTTATTAACTTTTTCCGAGACAAGTGGCAAACAATAATTGTGGTAGGTACAAGTAAGTTATCTGCAATAACTGTTTTTTGATCCTCTAAAACAATATTTGTTGTCCTTCCGAAGAACGAGACCACCACCTTTTTTAATCGAGTCTAGTCGCGAGTAACTACATATATCAATGGTCATATTTTATTAAAAGTAGGATATTATAATACAATAAATTTATAAAAGTCAGTAAAATGAACGTCTAGGCGCCGTGTGCGGCTGTACGTACTAAGCTTTATTGGATAATTAGGTCAAAATTTAAGTACCAATTTTATATATTTGGTATCAGAATCGAGTATTGAAGACCTTCCTGCAGTATGTAAGATCGGTAAATCGTTGATTGTAAACAATGAATTTCTATGAGCTGTGCGGCTGTACGTACTAAGCTTTATTGGATAATTAGGTCAAAATTTAAGTACCAATTTTATATATTTGGTATCAGAATCGAGTATTGAAGACCTTCCTGCAGTATGTAAGATCGGTAAATCGTTGATTGTAAACAATGAATTTCTATGAGCTGTGCGGGTGTGCGTACTAAACATTTTATTGGATAATTAGGTCAAAATTTAAGTAAGTACGTTTTTTTACATATTCGGTATCCAAATCGAGTACTAAACACTCTTCTTCAAAGTCAAACTCAAAAGATTTTTATCCAAATTACCTTCTTCAATATGTACACTCTTTTACCAATCAACATGTATATTAGAATTCAGCCCATTGTAATATTCAACCCATTTAATGTAAATATAGTGACAAATAAAAATAAAAGGTACCTACAAAATTGCAAAAATACATTTTTGCAATCAAAAACGAGTTAAAAAACCACTAGACTTGCCACAAGCTGAGACAATTGTTATTATAATAACTGAGCAGAACCATTGTAATGACAAAATTCCTTCTCTACGCCTTCCACGGTTCATTATTTGTGGCATAATATTCAAACTCATTGGTCGAGTTAAATGGTAAAATTGATGCAAGTGAACTACGAAACGAATATTTATCACGAAATATGACAAAAGAAATAATGTACAGACAGACGCTTTAGATTTATATACCTAGTAGTATTGATATAGATATAAGAGTAGCGAGTTTAAAAATGAGGATTTTTTTAAATAAGATAGCAAACAAGCAGATGGCTCTCTTAATGGAATGAGACAATCGTTGCCTATATACACTAAATATGTAAATGGTACGTTGATATTGTTGTGGCGGGGTGTTAATGCTACATAGAATCGTTTACTAGTCATCTTACCCTACAAAGCAGAACATGATAGTTACAATCACCGAGGCTATTGCCGTAGGAAAAGGTAAGGCGGAGGTACCAGACCAGGGCGAGACAATGCAGTACTCTACCACCTAGTAGCCACGACGGATGTTACTCACATAACTAAACGTACTGTTATACGGGGAAACTTGGTAGCGTTTTTAAAAAAGGATCTTTTTATCACACACTTTATTTCACTTGAAATAATATAAAACTTAGAATAAGACTTAGAATAAAACACGGATGAAGGAGACTTCTGGTCTCTCTGATGGTTGGCCGGTGACTGACTGGACCGAGGCTAGGAGAGGCAAAGGAGCCAAAAGTGCTAGGATAGCACTTTTGGGTGGAGTGCTGAGAAGGGTGGTGAGTCTGCTAAAAGCCCTACACATCAGGGATATAACAGCCCCCCGATGTAGAGTAAACTTACATCCCTAAGGTGAAGTTTACGGATAATGGGTGCGAAGTCGTGGTGTTGGAGTCTCTGGGATTTCGGTGTCATCGTTGACGGGATCAGGATTTGGATTTGGTTTTGGAGTAAAGGATATTTTCTTATGGATGCCAGTCACCTTACATATCTTGAAAACAGCGAAACTTAAGATTAGAAATATAATAAGAATGATTACAATATTATAGTAATGTTCATAAAGTACAATATTCGGTTTATCTAAAATTTCATCCAGTCCTTTTAATACCTCGGGATTGTCAAAAGCTACGGAGTCTAAATCTATATTACTTAAATCAACAGGAGGTAGAACAGGAATAATTTTCTTAAAACTAGGCGCATTACAGCATGGGTCATTTAGTATATTTACATACATCTTTATCGGTTTTGAAATCATGTTAACACTATCCTTAGCTACTAATTTGGTATCCTTGCAGTATGCAACACTTCCAGGAGGTAAGTGTAGGATTCCGGTTCCACTTATTATTGTCTCTACCACTTGTGTTACATTTAATTCTATATTTAATTTTGATTTCTCGGATACCACAAATAACCATTGGTTATTTCGCAGGGGTTGCCAGATTTGGATGCGGCCATGGAGGAATTTCGTTTCACATGTATTAGGTATTGAGGTAAGTGTTTTTCCTATTATTTCCGATTCACAGGTTGGGTTCGCTGCAGTGGAGTACAGCACCGAGGCGTCGCAAAGGTAAGTGTTGCCATTTATTATTTTGCAACCTTGGAGGTCCTCTAATTTACAGTAATTAGTTTTATCATTATTTATTCCCATATATTTAGAAGAGGGAATAATGGTAGAATACGAGGTAGGTTCATTGACATCGTGAGGTGCTGGACAAGGTAAGTTGTGGTATAGTTTAAAGTCAATAGGACTAGCTAAGGGGATATTAAGGACAAAGACAATCTTATCACTAGTCATATAGCAGGATACAGAGGATATATTCAGGATAGTGTTCATGTTATTTAAGCTTAAAAGGACGGGTAGTCGTCTGGAATTAGATATGAATCGGTAGTTGTTTACCAACTCCTTGTAGAGCTCCTTTGGAGTTAGAATGGTAGGGTATAGAATATTTGATTTACTAAACATAATTGAATTTACGAGGTCTTCAACTTTAAAAGATAAGTTTAAAAGACTATTTTCTATGATTGAGACTAATTCTAAAATACGCGATTTTATCAATATTTCTTGCGAAGTAGCCGTGAGATTTCTTACGCTTACATATAGGGCATCAATGGCGGTCGCCAATTTACGTTGGTTCGCCTCAAATGTATAAATAGTTTTGTTCATCGCTTTAAGCGTAGAAGTGGTCACTAGGATATTTTCTTTGACAAGGGAAGCTAATCTTTTCTCATCTGCTTGTACATCTCGGATAGCTTGGTCGTAGCGAGCGGCGTCATCTTCATCCATTGTGCCGAAAAGCTTTTTCGACAAGGTTCCGATAAATCCGAGAATGGCATCTCTTTTAGAGCGGCGAGGAGTTAGGTTGAATAAAGCTTCACTATCACGCTTTATGTCCTCGTATCGGGTAATTAATGGTAAAAAGAGATTAGTACATTCTAAATGGCTAAGAATTTTACTTCCTTCGCATAAATATTTGGAATTATTAATACTAGTTGATAAGTCTACTACATGAGGTTGTATATATGATATATCTAAGGGAATTATAACACTAAGATAACTATCGACTAAGTTTAAAGTCCCTAACGGGTCGAAATAGATACCCGAGGAATTTATTAGTGGTTCGACGAACTGTTGCCCCGACGAAGGGTTGCTGTAAAGGAATATCGAGAATAAAACTAATGCCTACATAAAAGTAACAATAAAATTAATTAATAAATCTTAATTACCTAAATACTAATTGTTTAATTGTGAGCGTCTGCTCTAGAAGCTAATTTCACTTCGTCGAAGTGATGAATAACATGACGGCGATTTATTAGTAGAGTGAGCGAGCTTCTGCCGTTAATTTTAACAACCTTATATGGTCCCTTCCATACAGGAGAGAGAGCCTTCCTAAGTCTAAGATGATTTTTTAGGTACACGTAATCACCGACTCTATAAGACACAGGTCGGGTGTGTGTGTCGTAGTATGTTTTAGAGGTCTGTTTTGACCTTTCTAAATGTTCAATCGCCTTTTCCCTACAACATCTCAACCGGTTTTGTAGCATTTTTACGTAATCGGAATAGGTAATATTAGGAGAGTCATAAATGGAGCTGGGGATAAATGGTTTATGCCCAAATAGGAGTTCGTAAGGGGAAAAGTTAGTCGTCGAATGTGGAGTCGTGTTGTAAGCCAGCATGGCTGTATATACGTATCGTGGCCAATTTGTCTGTTCGTCATTCACATAAGATTTTAAGTATTCTTTAAGTGTCGAATGTGAGCGCTCAAGTGCTCCTTGGGTCTGAGGATGGTATGGAGATGACCAGAGTTGTTTTATTTTAAGGAAGGAACAGGTTTCTTTGAAGAGTTCTGCGGCAAAGTTGGTACCTTGGTCCGTGAGGATAGTTTTTGGAATACCGAATAAGGAAATAAAGTGAAGGAGGCAGTCGGTTGTTTCTTCAGCGGTCGTACTTCTAATCGGATATGCAGTAGAGTACTTCGTCAGGTCGTCTTGTAAGGTAAGTATATATTTAGTCTTAGCGGTGCCCGATTCGGGTAAAGGCCCTACTATGTCTAAGGATATTCTTTCAAACGGGGATTTAGAAGTGCTAGTAATCTGCATAGGTGCTTTGTTCGTTTGTCTTAGTGCTTTGTTGGTTTGGCAGAAGGGACAATTTTTTACATACTGCTCAATGTCATTACGCATATTTTTCCAATAAAATCGCTCTCTTATTTTGTTGTACATTCTTGTAGAGCCAAGGTGACCAGCAGATGGAATATCATGATTGTCATATAGGATTTTCTTTACTTCAGTGGGAGTCGGATGGATGATGTCATTATGATAGATGTTTACTACTATATTTGAGTCGTGGAATAAATAGGTTAAGATGTTATATATTTTGGTGAAAGATAAATTTTCAAATGGATTTTTGAAGTCGGAAACTGCTATCTCTTGAATGTTACTTTCTAGCAAATGTTGTTTTATGTTTTTCAGGGTTAGGAAGATTTCTGGGTAGGAGGTTTGATCAAAATGATGAACTTTCGTATATATTAGGTAAGTGACCTTATTGCTGAATTTTGTTTCTTCAAAATAATGTAACTGTTTTTCACTATAAAGTACATCTTTAGGATTTTCAAGATTACCGATCACTTCTTGGACATAGGTGTTCGATTCGTCTAGGTCTAAGGAAGTCGGTATAAGAAGATTACTGCAATGAGTCTTCATTAAGGATTGGTTATGTTCTACGATTTTTGTATTAAAGACTTTATCTTTTTTGGCAATGTCTTTTAAGAAGTTAGAATAGTCAGTGTTACAGTCTGTGCGAGTAGGTTGCGTGTTTACAGCGTCTGGAGAAATCGGAGAGTGTTGTCTTTCGGGATTTGGTAGGTGTATCGTTTCAGGGTTCAGTGGATTCCGCGTTTCAGGGATAGGCAGATTCGGCGTATCGAGAATTGGAGGATTGGTGATGTCGGGATTTGGAATATTTATTGTTTCAGGGTTAGGAGGATTCAGTGTTTCAGAGTTAGGAGGATTCAGCGTTTCAGGAAGATTTAAATCATCTAAAGTGATAAGCTCGGGGCTTGTTTGCGTTTCAGGATGCGTTACATTTCCTTCAACAGGATTGGGAGAAGGTTCAGCTAAGGGATCAAAAGGTTCAATTTCGTCCTCGTTAAATGATGCTGGTGAGATCAGTAGGTCCATAAGGTCCTTGTCCTGGTCGTATTGGTCTTTGCTTCCAGCGGGGCCAGGATTGGGAATGATTGGGTTCACAGGGAACCGGGATAAAGCGTCAGCGTTAGAATTAATCTTTCCTTTTTTATAATGAATTTCGTATTCAAACTCCTCGAGCTTCAATCGCCAACGGACGAGTCGGGACCCGGGGTCTTTACAATTAAAAAGCCATTGCAAAGGCTTGTGATCAGTAATTATTTTGAACCGATATCCGTAAAGGTATGGACGAAATACCTTTGTGCCGAATATAATTGCTAAGCATTCTTTTTCCGTGACACTATAGTTGCATTCGGCCTTATTTAGGGTCCTGGATGCAAAAGCGATAGGACGATCTTGTCCAATAGTCCCCTGGGATAGGATTGCAGAAATAGCATAATTAGACGCATCACATGTGAGTAGGAAAGGTTGTGTGAAATCAGGATAGGCTAGTATAGGTGCTGTGATTAATTTTTGTTTCAAGGATTCAAATGAGAGTTGTTGCTCGTTCTGCCAACGAAAAGCAATATCCTTTTTTAGGAGGGAAGTTAACGGTTTTGCCAATTTCGAGAAATCGGGTATAAACCGTCTATAATATGATACAAGGCCTAAGAAAGACTTTATGTCTTTAGGAGATTTAGGAGTAGGATAATTGGTAACAGCTTTAATTTTATCTGGGTTAGGCTTTACGCCGTCCTCACTGATAATGTGCCCTAGATATGCAACTTCCTTGCGAAGGAACTCGCATTTGTCCGGTTGTAGTTTTAGGTTAAATTTACGGAGTCTCTCAAACACAGCCCTCATGTTATCTACTTGTGAGGCTAAATCATGGGAGTAAATTACTATGTCATCAAGGTACACGAAGCAACGTGAACCCTGGAGACCAGATAGACAGTTGTTCATTAATTTTTGAAAGGTAGACGGGGCATTTTTAAGCCCAAACGGCATGCGATTAAACTGGAAGTGTCCTTGGGGCACAGAGAAAGCAGTTTTAGGAGCGTCATTCGAGGAAATAAGGATTTGATGGAAACCGGATGTAAGATCTAAAGTGGTGAAATACTTGCTATTTCCTAGTTGGTCTAGGATTTCGGATATCTGAGGGATAGGATACGTTTCTCCGATTGTGATGTCATTTAATTTCCTGTAATCTATTACAATTCTCCATTTACGTTGGCCTTGGGCGTCCAGTTTTTTAGGAACTATCCATATTGGCGAACTCCAAGGAGAGGATGAAGGTTGTATAATATTTTGATCGAGCATTTTATTTATTTGGGTTTCAACCTCTTTTTTGTGACATTCCGGGAACCTATAAGACTTTGTGTGGACGGGAATGTCGCTACTTGTTTTAATCTGATGCTCAAGAGCGGAAGTGTAGGTTAACTGATCGCCAGGTAGATAAAAGATGTCCGAGTATTGAGAACAGAGATCGATAAGAGCCTCGCTCTCTTCTTGGTTCAAATGATCTATTCTGAGGGAGCTAATAACATCGTCGGTTCTCTTGGTAGTTAGTTGGGTATTGAAGTTATTTGTGTAGCATATATGATTTTCATTTAAAGGTTCAATATTAAGTTTTAAATTCGTTTTTACATTAACATAATTTTCCGATGTGTTGGCGACAGTCAGGTTTACGCGGTTATTGTCTTTAATTTTAACTATGCAATTTGAGATTAGTACTTCATTTGAAATATGTTGATCTAGAACGATGCCTTCTTTGAGATCAGTTTCTCGAACCGAGCATTCAATCACCGCTTCGGTACGAGGTGGAATAACGAAAAAAGGTTCAGAGAAGTGTAGTTTTATGTTTAATTTCCCTATTCTCAAAACATCGCGAGTGTAGTCGATCTTACAGCCGAATGCTGTTAAGAAATTTGTGCCTATAATTCCGTCATAGGGGAGGTTAATATTTTTAATGACATGGAATGTAAAGTGAACGGCAAATCCGTTTTCATTTAGTTTTAGTTTTAGTGGGAAGTGGCCTTCAGTTTGGGTCGGCTCGTGGCTAGGGTCGATACCCTTGATTTTAATTTTTTCTTTAGCAAGTTCCGGATTTTTGAGTAGACATGATTCTTTCAATAGGCATATGGCAGAACCCGAATCGACTAGTAAGGTTAAAGGGACATCGGATACTTGTGAGTCCAACAACACATGAGGTAGCAAACGTTTCGTCGTATCTATACTAATCTCGTAGATTTCCTTGCTTAAAATCGGATTTGGACTTAGGTTTCCTACTTGGGGCTGATTGTTCGTATGAGCGCTTGGATTAGTTGTTCGACGCAGACCTCCGCTTTGGGGCTGGCTACCCTGTTGTATGATCTGAGTCGTCGAGGTGTGGTCACTTGCTTGGGGCTGGTTACCCATGTGGACCGTGAGGTTTGGTGCTGAACGCAGGTCTCCTATTTGGGGCTGGTTACCCTGTCGTGTGACCTGTGGTGTGGAAATACAGTCTCTTGTTTGGGGCTGGTTACCCGTGTGGACTGTTGAATTAAATGCTGGACGTAGGTCTCCTTTTTGGGGCTGGTTACCCTGTCGTGTGACCTGTGATTTTGAAATGTAGTCTCTTGTTTGGGGCTGGTTACCCGTGTGGACTGTGAAGTTAGATGCTGGACATAGGTCTCCTTTTTGGGGCTGGTTACCCTGTCGTGTGACCTGTGATTTTGTATTGAGTGGTGTGTGCATGTGTTTGTGTCTGTTGACGCCGTTACTTAACACCTGTTGTCTCACACGGCGCCTGGGTGAGACGGTTTCGTGTTTAAATGATCGATTTCATCATGCCCCTCGGATTCTTCCGCGTCCACGTAGTGGACTTGGCGGTTCCTGTCGTATGAATTTGGCATAAAAGGTCTAACTTGGGGTTGACGGTAGCGATTATTATTATATTCACGTTTCTTGCAATCCTTTATGTCATGGCCCGGTGATTTACAATATCGGCAGTAAATCGTCTCCGGTTGACGAGAGGGACCAGGCTGCGGGCGGTTTTCTACAGGACGCCATTGTGGTCTCGTGGAAAACTTAGGCCTCATTGATAAGTTAGGTCTCGCCTCAGTTGGCATTGACCTTTTGTAAATGCATTGTTGTATGCGCTCTTCCGATATTGCTAGGTTAACGGCTTCGTTTAAATTTTTAGGTGCCCTGCATCTCACTATACTAGATATCCTGGGGTTAAGCCCAATCAAGAAGTGATGGAGGGCTAGATCCTCCATCGCGGCTATCCTTCCTGGCAACTCCTTTAGTGTGGTGTCCGATAAAGATATTTCCGTCAAAAGTTGAGAGAGACAAGTTTCGACCCGGAGCGAGTATTGGTTGACCGACTCTGCTGGAGATTGTTTGGTCTCTTGCAGGTCAGCCAATAAATGGGAGTAATGTTTTCTCTCGCCGAATTGAGTTTTTAAGAACTCCTTTAATTGAGGCCATTTTTTAAACTCCTTGATTGAGCAGGCTATTTCGGCTTTGCCCTCGAGTTGGCAATATATATATTTAAAAAGAATCGGTTTTTGCGCTTCGGAAGCCATATCATAAGCATTGTTGCAATTTACTAAGAATGAGTTTAATGTGTCCTTGTTGCCATTATATGGTTTTATAAATTTTAAAAGGGTGTTTAAGTCCACCTCTAGGTGTGGGACCTCTGTTTTTGATGAGCGAGGAGTCGGGCTCCTACATTCCCTGGAATTTTCCGGGGCATTCAGCATCTCGACAACTGTTTTCTCAACTTTTGACATATTAACAAATACACAGTAAAATTAAACACAGTAAAATAAAAAAACAGTAAAATAAAACAATAATACACAGTAAAATTAAAACGCTAGTGAGACGGAACCCTAAATGTTATGATTTAAATATTACAATAACACTTACAATGTATATAGTAAGGCGAGCGTTATCAGTAACATTACGCTTGCAGCGACGAAGGATGTTTATGTCTGGCGTTGACGTAGGAATTCCACTCGATGTGTCGTCAACGGCGACTCCCTGATATCTTGCTCTCAATGGTTTTTTCACGCACACCGCTTGAAGTTTTATTAGGTAATTATCGATTTTGTATGTAGGATGACCAGGTACTCTTGGATGCGACGAGATCTTCGTGATGACAGGTAGGTAGATCGTGGTAAGTATAGTTTTTTTTTCTTATTATTTATTTATTTATATATATTTTCCACTGTCACTTATTACACTATTAATTTGATTGTTAATAAAATTGTTTATTCGTTACGAAGTAGTATGAAGTGGTATTATTTAGTTTGAAATAGTATTATTTTGAAATAGAATATAGTTGGAAGTAGTATTTTGAAAATTTATTTTGAAGTATAATTTGGAAATGAGTCCACCGGCACTGGAATATCCGTATCACACCGCTGTGCCACCAGTTGTTATACGGGGAAACTTGGTAGCGTTTTTAAAAAAGGATCTTTTTATCACACACTTTATTTCACTTGAAATAATATAAAACTTAGAATAAGACTTAGAATAAAACACGGATGAAGGAGACTTCTGGTCTCTCTGATGGTTGGCCGGTGACTGACTGGACCGAGGCTAGGAGAGGCAAAGGAGCCAAAAGTGCTAGGATAGCACTTTTGGGTGGAGTGCTGAGAAGGGTGGTGAGTCTGCTAAAAGCCCTACACATCAGGGATATAACAGTACGCAATAGCAGATGGTTTATTCGTTAAAGGAGCCCGAGTTTATTCGTCAAAGGAGCCCGAACGTACACAGGGAAAATAAAGTATCTATATATAATGTTAACTCCAATTAGTCAAATGCATAGAATTTATTTAAATAAAAAGCAATACTTATTTGTATTAAATACAAAACGCAAAACTGATTAAACTTTGTTGTATATTATCACATTTCACTTCTCAATTTCACAAGCGCGAATGTCACGAAAACATATCTGTTACACCCTTTTATAATATTTTACCCTTGTCGGTTACTGACTTAATTATTACCTTAATTAAATATGTAACTATATTTTAGATCAAATTTTAAATAGATTATATAATTAATATTCTAACATTTCATAAGATGTACAAGTTATTTTAAGAATATGTAAAAAATAACACTTCAGCTTAACTGTACATTAAATATATTTTTTAAAGAATACTTGGGGCGTGTTCCACGATCGATATCGAAGCCAAAAATATAGTTTTTAGGATTTTTGTCTGTTTGTTTGTCCGGGGTAAACTCAAAAAGTACTGCATGGATTTACTTCAAATTTTGCATGAATATTACTAACAAGTCGGGTCAACATATAGGCTACATATTATCACGTTATCACATACGAGGGAGGAGCTGTGCGGAGTAAACGAAGTCCACGCGGACGAAGTCGCAGGCAACAGCTAGTAAATAAATATAAGTGGACAAATTATACGAATTCATCTCATTCAGTTAGCAAATTATTTGGTTGTAATGTGAGTGTTATTCAACGATACTAATATGTACATAAAATACATCCATACAGCAATATTATAAATGCGAAAAAAATACCTCATCCTTAGATAAAAACACAAAACAAAAAAGAATAATTTGACGGTATTAAAAAATACCAACAAATACAAAACTTAGTATCTTCACGCCCGTATCTCCAAAGAGGTAGACACAACCAGTGCACCCACGATTAGCCGAAGATAGTCCAACAATGTGATAGGTGTAATCCCGGGCAACGTTATAAGAAAACTGAAAAAAAAAAAACACATTTTTAATTAGCCGACCCGGGAATCCAACCCGGCATCTCAAGTGGTTAAGATCGACACCGGACCACTACACCACGGAAACGACTATATAAATATTAACACAACCAAAACTTAAATTGAAAAAAATAAGGTATACGTTGAAGTCATTTAATAGGATACTAAAAGATTTCAACTAAGACCTTAATTTTTTATAAAAATAAACATTATAAATTAAGATCATTTGACGTTTTATTTATAAAAACTTAAAAATTAAGATATAATCTTAATTTTTCTTAACTGATTTATTAAAATAAAAATTATGAGTTAAGATTATTTGATATCTGCTTTATAAAATATATAAGATATAAGAAAAACTTTAGACCCCTTTTTAAGACATTTGAGCGAACGGTGGAGTATGAAATTTGGCACAGTTAAAGTTTACATTGCGGAGAACTGCAGAAATTTTATATTTTTAAATAAAATACATTAAAAGTACATTAAATTAATAAAAATAAACCTCACCCACACTACAGTCATGTGACATACACGATAACATATACACATGTATGCTACTTTCTTTACGGCTAACTCAGTTGTCAAATTTAAAAGAGATTTTATTGTTTAGTTTATCAAGTAAATTTAAATTTAAATTCAAGTAATTTGATAACTGATTTACAAAAATATTAATAAATGAAAGTTATTTGTACAAAATACCTATAACGATGAACGTTAGATTCACTGTTCGCGAACTTTCCCATTTTTGAACCGTGTCATCTTACACAGAGTGCACAGCTTTCGGCCCCGGAACGCTGTCTACGGACGTGCCGCAGGCAATCTCCCAGATTCCTTCTCACGTTTATCAAGGAGGTTTTAATATTCACCCCTTTATTTAGAATTCCTCGTTTTCATTAATACGGTGAATTGATTTTTATTTTACAGCCTTGTGGGAAACAAAAAACATGAAGGCGTCAGAAAAACAGAATATTGAAAATTACATGAATTGATCAAGCAAATTATTTGCATGTAATATGGGTGTCAGTACACTCATATCCTAAGCATATAATTCGTTGACTTAATTGAATTATTTACTGCGTTTCAGTAGACCCATAAATTGCTAGTGATTTGTGTATCAGTACACCAATAATTATATCACAAGGAAATAATTTGCTTACTTTATTGGCTCTAATTTAGATACTAGGTTTAATTTACAGCCTGGCTAATTTACTAAATGTTAGTACAACCATTGATTATCTGTTAATAATATATTGTTTGTCAGTACACCCATATCACAAGCAAATAATTTGCTTACTTTACTAGGTCTAATTTAGATACTAGATTTAACTTACACCCTGAATAAATTACTGTCAGTACACGCATAATTTATTTGCCTGTGATAATATGGGAGTCAGTACTTACACATATGACACAAGCAAATAATTTGCGTATTTTACTGGGTTCATTTTACGGGCTGTTTTATTCACTGGGTGTCAGTACACCTCAAATTTATTTGCTACCCATATCACAAGCATAATTTTAATTTGCTTACTTGGAGAGGTTAAAATGTGTAATTTGTCCAGCTGTGTTTATTATTTATTATGTATTTAGAGTGGTTGCGTATGCTACCGGAACAGCTACAGGATTAAAATTTGTGTGAATTTAAATGGAGTGATGCTTAACAATTTGGATAAATCGTAAAAAGTAACCCAGTGGGAAAGGTGACTGTTTCAAAGTATTGTATTGAGTAAAAAGGAATTAGTTTACTGCTAGGGTTAGTCACGATATTTTAAATAGCAGTAGTTTTACCGTCTCGTGATCTAGTGGCTAGCGTATATACATAGATTATGAAATCTTAAGGTCGATCATACTGTCATACAGTCACGCAAAATTATTATTGACATTTTTCTAATTTTCTTCTGAAACCGAAATGTCAGTAGTAGTTTGAAGCCATTGACATGTATAATATTACCACGTCAATGTTTGAAGCCTAGTGGTGATGTGTTAAGACCACGGATTAAATTGAATACGCCTTACAAGGCAATTTCTTAGTTTACCAGTGCAGCTTGCATTTACATCCAGAATTACAAAGTTATGGTAACGGATCTTTCATTAAGCGCTTCCTAACTAAGCTAAGAAAAGTATCTTCATATCCGTATACCTAAAGAAGTATGCAGAGGTACAACCAGTGCACCCACGATTAGCCGAAAATACTTAGTCCCATATTGTGATAGGTGGCAGGCTTGCCAACTGGGAACTTTCCAATTCCGGACAACATTGTTTTTATCAGTAAACTGAAAAAACACTTTTTTTTAAGTGCCCAACCCGGGAATCGCATTTGAAACCTCATATGGTTCAACACCGACGCCGGACCACTGAACCAAAGAGGCGACAACTTTAAATTTAAATAAAATAAAGTATGTGTCTGTAAATGAGATATCATTGAAATTTTTTATCCGTTTGGAAAGCCTTTCGATGTCATTACGTGTGAAATATAATATCATTCAAATATCCACCGTGGCTGGGTGGCGCGCTTCGCATCGGCGAATTTGACCAATGGCATTGGTTATGTTGGCTTCAAGGACCGCTGTGGTTTGTGGCTTATTCGCACAGACCTGCGACTTACAGTAAAAATTGTAATGGGGTCAAATTGCACGGTCTCAGTGGCCAGTACACCTTACCTCCTCGTAAGTTGACCACGCTCTCAAATGTCTCGTGAAGAATGTGTGGTGTGAGCTGTATAGCACGTAGCGCCTTCCTGTTGAAACAGATCTTGTTGCTGTTAATATCATCCAATTTAGGCCAAAAAAGTTAGTAATTAGTGCTCAACGTGAATGATGACGGCCTGAGCCACATCGTACCAAAGAAATATGGACCGATGACACCGGCAGCCCAAAATCCACACCAAACAGTGAATTTTTGAAAATGCATTAGGCGTTTTTGAATCTCATGTGGATTAGTATACTCCCTTATTCAACAATTTTGTTTGTTTCCATTCCCCTTCGTCCAGAAATAGGCCTCATCGCTGAAAAGTGATTTTTCGATGAAAATTAGGGTCAGTTGCCAATTGCTCCGGAGCCCATTCAGCGAACATACCTCATGGTCTATGGTCGTTTATTTTAAGCTGTTGGGTTAGTTGAATTAAATACGGGTAGTACGAGCAGGCCTAAGTCAAGATGCGAAATTCGCAAGTTGTTTCCGCAGAAGGTCAAGTTTTTGTAAGTAACGTGAAATCGACTGTCTCAGATTCTCCTGCACACTCTCACGTACAGCGGCGATGTTTTCGGCAGAACTTGTATTTCGTTTACGTACAGGTCTATACCTGTAGGTTGATTGTTTGCTAAACCAGTGAACCTAAATTTATCCACTATACTGCGAATAGACCTCCCGGTAAGACGACTATGGCAATCGTATACTGAGGGAAGCGAAATGATGATTATATTAAAGTAAACATCAAAGAAGTTAATATTGTAGTGCTTTTCCCCGTGTTGGTCCGGACCTACACGGGGGAAAAGGAGCTCGGGCTCCACTGGAGGATAGACTAACTGCCGTTCTGCCAGGCAGGTTGTAAAAGACGACCGATTGGCTGTACGTTTCACTATCATCGCGACGCTCCTAGGTTACCGCCTTACTTATTCCTGCCGAAATAGCGTCAGTTGCCATTGTCGTGTTCCGGTTTGGAGGGTAAAAAACCGGTCATCTTATGCATGTGGCATTGACGTTCCGCCACAATAGCAACGCACCACTAATATCTTTGATGTCTATAGGCGATGGTTTCTCTTTCGATCAGGATATCTGCTTGTTTGCTATCTTATTAAAAAAAATATTGTATAGGAGGAATGGAATGGCGCATGCATGAGTTAACCGATTACTTTACACTCCAAAATCAACAATCACCGACGCTATTGCGACAGGAATAGATAAGCGTTTAGTACCGAGACTTTGTAGAACTTTACTACCTAGTATTTTAAAACCTTTTTTGTTTCATTTATACCTATATACACCAAATATGATAATAGTGCGTTGCTGTTCGTGTAACTGGATAGCAATGCCATATACATAAGTCCTTCAATAAGTTTGTTGCATTCCTGACACTATTTTTTTTGTTTTAATAGCATTGCGGGAGCCAAAGATTTCGTGGAAAGTTTCGAATTAAATTACCTTAACTTCTGTTTTGAATTATTAATTTCCGCAAAGTAACCTCTGAGGATGTCTGAAGGTATAAAATTAAATTACATATTTATCGGATTCACTTCCCGAATCGGCGAAAACCTTATTTTTTTTTTATATGTGAAAATCTGTATCCCCGTGTTGGTATGGGCCGGGCCCCCTTGAAGAATATACTCTTACGAACTGCCTGGTAGAACGGCAGATAGTTCTGCCAGGCAGTTCGTAAGAGGCAAGCTATTGGCTGTACGAGTCACTACCATCGTAGGTACTAGACGGTAGAATTCTGCATTATCTCGCCAGGTCTGGTATCACCGCCTTACTTATTCAATATCGTCAACGCATGTTACTGTCGTGTTCCGGTTTGAGAGGTAAGATAGCCGGTAAACTTATATATGTGGCTTTTAGTGGCCCAGAACCTGATGATTATGTGTCAAGAACCCTATGACCCGGAAAATCTTTCTTATTTAATCTCATTTAATCTCGATTATCACAAATATTAAGCAATAGTCGCATAATTAAGACATATAAGAACTGCAATAACCGCAATTCAATAATTTGAATCTCCGAACCCTAGATCAGATCTTCACCAAATACTAAATAAAAAATATAACAAACAAAAAAAGTGTAATCGATTAATAAATTACTGAGTAATGTGGTACCAAACATTTAGAGTCGAATTGAGATTTTAGTAAGGATACTTTTTAGGAAGTCGCATAAAAATTACTACACTGCTTGTTAGTTTATAAAATGACAGTGAACCAAAAGCGACTTCAGACTCTATCTACTCCAATAGGGAATGGGCATGATGATTTTTAGTCATTTTACAACAATACGTCTTGTCTAGAAGTCATATCATTTAGGAGATTACTCACACCTAGATGGCATAATGGTGTTGAAAATATGTCTTTTACGTCACGACTTAAGAGTCTAAAAGCAACCTTGCCGCTTGTCTTACATAGATATCTTACAGAATTCATTAATCTTTAAATTTTGTTTATAGAAATATAAATCTTAACTCAAAGTAGATGTGGCTTAGTTTCCCATGAAACTAAAATAGTGTTGCCTTAAACATAAACGAACGCGACTTAGATTTGCTGTAATCAATATATTTTTTGGCACATAGAGTCTATGATTGCGAGTTGGAAATTGTTGAAATTTTTTTTGGGTATTTTCTGACGATTTTCTTAACATTGTATAAGTTGATTTATTCTAATACTCTGCCATGTTTTTTCTAAAAAAATAGTTAAATCAAAAGGAATTACATTAAATAAGCAATGTATTATGCCGCGCAACATAAACGGATGGTTCGAGAGTACCGAGGGAGTGACGAGCTCGAGCAATGCACGCTTTACATTGCGTGGCGTAAAAATAAAAAAAAATAATAACTCACAAACTTTGCATTTCTCGCAAGAAATGAATATACTGCCCCTTACATGCTATATGATAACTAATATTATTATAAGAATTCACTAGTATTATGACCACTCAAAAGACCTAAATACATCAGTATGCAATGATATACTCATGAACTCACTCATATGAACTCAATTATTATGCAGAAATATATTAAGATATTCATTTATACATACGTAAAATCAGGCGATATCAGCCAATTTGATAAGCTGTTTAAGTGAAAACAAGATATCTGTCTTCTACTAATAAATTTGAGTACTAAACCAACTTAATACTCAAAGACTAACAATGAATGATTTGTCAACATTCACAGTAAATAATATAATTGAAATAATCCTTAATACAATAAAAACATTTTTCACTCAAATAATTATAGACTACTTATTTAAATTTAGTCAAAAGCAGAATTTTGTAACTTTCAGAAAGTTTATTGTATACATATATTTACTATCATTTGACTACAATTTTTATAAAATGCTGTTTTACAAGATGGCAAGAATATTTTATTTGATTATCTACGACTAAAGTGCTGTCTTAAATTCCCCATAGAACTTTTTTACAAAGCAAACGGATTATTAGTTATACAAAGACGATAAAGTGAGTATATTTAAGTTCTTAATAGAGGCTTCCGTGAATCAAGAGGAGCAGCACCTGAGATAGCATAAATACATCATTTCTGAATAATGAAAGCCTTTGATATTTAATTTTCAGAACAGTTTTCCCAAATAACAAGTCCATATCTTGAAATGGATTCCACGGAACCATAATAGGCTAGCACGGCTATATTTTTATCTGCTACG
This sequence comes from Apodemia mormo, assembly GCA_036924255.1. Lineage (NCBI taxonomy): Eukaryota > Metazoa > Arthropoda > Insecta > Lepidoptera > Riodinidae > Apodemia > Apodemia mormo. Next base: position 7,013,782 of record JAUPFN010000007.1, on the reverse strand, counting down.
TTTCTAATTCTATGCAGAACATAAATAAAATGGCTTATTTTGCTACAAACACTTTGTACATGTGGAACCCAGGTGCAATGTTCATCTAAGGTTATGCCTAAAAAACTTATTGTATTACTTCATTTAAAATATTTTTATACATCGCCATTAAATAAAATTTAATATACACAAAAGAAGTATTGTAATTTTATTACAAAAGCTTGGATCGTTTATAAATTGTACCAAACGTTGCTTTTTGTAACGCCTTAGGGAGCGCGGTCTGGAATTTCCCGCACTCAGTTTCACCCACTCGGGACATGTAGTGATGGCACAACAGGTAATGTAAGGGGGGTTACAACCTTTACTAGCTACGGGAATAGGTTTATCTTATATTGTATTGATATTAAGGTTTTTGTCCCAAATAAGTCTTAAATCTAATTAAGCACAACATAGTGTTTGGCTTACTTAGTACTTTTTCATGAATTAGGTACATAAGGAAAATCTTGATTTTCCATGTCAACTATTCTTTTTTTATCATTATTATCATCAGCACTATATGCAGTTTAAGGAAAGTTGTTTGAAAAGAAACTACGCTTTTTGTTTTGTAAGAATCTGCACCTTTCATGACTTTCATGTTCATCATGTCATGTTTGTATTGTATTGTTTTATTTTTGCATCAGTGGGTCTTCTTAGACTAGTGGTATGAAGGTTTATTTCCAAATACTTTGTTCCATATATCTTCTTGGCTGTTATGGCAAGAATGGCTTTGATAGTTTATTAATAAAATTATGCGAGCCTTACGGAGTGCGGTCCATAATATCTCACTTTCAGTCTCCTTTAGGGACATTAATGTAAATAATGTAATAATATTTATTAGTAGCTTACTTGCCATTATGCCAGCTTTATCTAATAACTGTTAGATACCTAACGGTTTTGCACACGTGATAATGTCACTTCATAATAGTTATATCCTTATTTAAATATCATATATGGATAGCAATATTTTGGGTTATAACACGTTCTCAATATATCCGAAAATCTATTATATTCTGTGGCAAAAGATACCTTTTATCTAGATTAAGGTTTTAGTTAAGTACATGTTTACCAAATTTCTTTCAAATCTATTTAAATCTACAAAAATCCAAACTTTCCAACAATTATACCCACCAACATCATATTTTATAGTATAAGGGACAACTTAAAATGACCAGATATATAAAAATTTAGAAATTTTGTGCAGTTAAAGCAAGTAGTATATGAAGTCGTCTACTTGATAATTGTGAGAGATAGGAATTATATTGCGTATAATAGATATTAAGTATTCTTAGGATAATTGGCACTGCACTATTTATTTATTTATATGATACTAGCTTACCCACGCAGTTTCACCCGAGAGAATATTTACAAATCGTCGATACCGTTTTTCATACAAAGATGTTGGAATAAGAATTTTGCCTTTGACCCCAGATCTTTAAATACTTCCATGCCAAATTTTGATGAAAATCGGTTTAGTGGTTTAGCCGTGAAAGCGTAACAGACACACAGACAGATTCGCATTTATAATAAAGTGTATCTTCACACCCGTATCCCGGAAGAGGTGAGCAGAGCTACAAAAAATGCACTCACGCTTAGCTGAAGATACTTAGTCCCACAATGTGATAAGTGGCCAGCCTGTCGCCAACCGGGCAATTTCTAATTTCAGGCAACGTTGTTTTTATCAGAAAACTGAGAAAACATATTTTTGGATTGCCTGACCTGGGAATCGAACCCAGGACCTGTGGTCAACTCCGACACCAGACCACAAGACCACAGAGGCGATCGATATTGATCAATAATATTAGTATAAATATCATATTATAATAAAATTACAATGATCAAGAAAGTTATTTATTTTTAGCGCAATTTGCTGATCCAAAAGGACAATAAAATTTCTAAAGTAATTTCTCTTAGAAATTTCGAATACACAAATTATTGTTTACCATTTTGACTACCCTGTCGGTCAGTGGTTAGCAAACCTAACCACTAATTTTAGGGGCTCAGGTTTGATTCCCGACAGGGACACAAACATTTGTAAGATGAGCATAGATGTTTGTATTTCTGGGTTTCAGTGTTTTTTATGTACATTACAGCATTTTATATATGTATTTCTATGTATTAGTATCGTTGACTAACACCTATATCACTACCAAATAGATTGCTAAGTTTGAAGTTAGATCAATTTGTGTAATTTGCCCAACGATATAATTATTATTTACATGTTGACTTTTTACGACCCGTAGTTTGCTTCGAGAAAATGTTAAATAGAAATTCATCCAGAAAGAAATAAACGATCCCATACGTTTATATAATGCAAAAAACAACTGATTTTTAATAGCTATAATGGTATATTATTTATCCAAAAAACTTTTCTATCAATTTCCGGAAATAGGTTTTATGGATGACATTTGGAGGTCCGAGGTAGTAGTAAATTATTTACGGGTCTGCGCTCTTGACAGCACTCAAAGTAGTAACACGTAGGCAATTTTTAAGCTCCCTTTACAATGGCGGCTTTGATTTTTGTAACAAATATATCACGATAACGTTCACTGTAGCGATATTATTGGAAGCTATATATAAGATTTTAACATTATGTATGACTAGCTGCAGCGTGCAGCCAGATCACTTAATTTTTCCGGGATAAAAAGTAGCATATTTACTATTCCAGGTCATTATCTACGTGTACACCAAATTTCATCCAAATTCGTCTAGTAGTTTTTGCGTGATTGAGTAACAAACATCCATCCATCCATTCAAACATCCAAACTATCGCATTTATAACATTAACATAGATTAACGCGGAAGAAGAATTTTTGGAGTCTTTTACACAAAATTACTCCATGAGTTTTTCTATATAAGTGACGGTAGTTTTTTTCCATCAAGAGCACCATCTGCGTGTGTGCTATCATATGACATAAGAAAACACGAAACTTCTTAATGAGTTTTGGTAAAATCTTGTCATTAAATATTATTCTTTATCAGAATAACTTATAGGCTGTAATTTATATCGTTGTTTTTAATTTAAAAATTAAAAAAAAATAGAAACACTATAGACTAAAGAATAAAAATCTCTTAAATTTGATAACTGACTTTAGGTGTAAAGAAAATAGTAACTATACATGTGTGTATACTGTATATTATCACGTATGTCACACGAATGTTGTGTGTAATGTTTGTTTTTATTAAATTAATGTTCTATGCGTTCCAACTGAGAATAGGACTGTCAGGATGACGTATTGCTCCGCATTTTGCAAAAACTTCGTAAATGATGAGTAAGGTGTGCAAAATAATCTAACAAAGAAATACTTTTAAAAATTATTTTCATTTTAATTGGTATATTTTTTATTTAGATTCCCATTAGATCATGTTACCATGTATTAAAATAAGGTGTAAAATAACTAACACGACTTTACTTATAACATATATATAGATGAACGGCTAGACTGATATATTTAACTGTTTTTTTTATTGATGAATATTATATTTTAATACTTTTAACCTTTTCTGGACAAAAACAACCCAAACGTACAAAACTTGCAACGAAATTGGCCCTGTCGTAACTTGACTTGTAAGTGGTGAAACTAACGCGACTAACTATACTAACTATATATATATATATATATATATATATATATATATATATATATATATATATATATATATATATATATATATGTATGTATGAACAGCTAAACTGATGTTTTTTACTAATGTTTTATTGATGAAGATAATACATTAAAACATTATTTGTTTTTCAAATAAATCAGCAATAATTTTTGAACAAATTTTTTTTGCTGACATTATAAATTTCAAACTTGTGGTATGAAGTTGATAACAAGCGCGATCCTATTATCAGTTGGAATGCATAGTATTTCTACTGTATTTTATTAAAAAACAGATAGGAGGTTTACGCAGTCCTATTCAATGTAAACTTTAACTCAAATATATCTCATACTCCACTGTTCGCGCAATAGTCATTAAAAGGGGTACAAAGTTTTCTCTTCACGTATTAATATATAGATTACCAACAAAAATACCTATTTTATTTTATAAATATGTAAAATATGTAATACTAGCTGTTGCCCACGATTTCGTCCGCGCGGACTTCGTAGTGATAGCGTAGGTGATAGCGTGATAATATGTAGCCTATATGTTGACCCGACCTGTTAGTAATATTTATGCAAAATTTCAAGTAAATCCATGCAGTATTTTTTGACTTTACCCCGGACATATATACAGACAAACAGACAAAAATTCTAAAAACTATATTTTTGGCTTCGATATCATTTGTAGATCACGCCCCAGGTATACTTTTCAAAAATATACAATGTACAGTTCTGACTTTCCTACGCTTTTATTATATGTATAGAATAGATGTATAGATAATTCAAAACTTGTATTTGTGATTATGTAAAGCATAATATAAAGTTGAGGTTGATAATTTTTATATTCAAACACGAACGATTCAAATATAATTTAGAACCAATTCATGTAACAAACAAAGATTTCCAAATGAAACCTATTCGCAAAAACTGACCTCACTACGTGCGGTGTAACAAGGTAGCTTTTATGAAATTGTCTGCAGCTGGAAGCAGCTATGAAACCCAAAAATTGGTGCAAGCCTCGGTCGAATATAGTTCTAATTATTGGAAAAACCTAATACTTGATTTTTAGGCTGTTTGATAACACTACATTTTGTTTTTACTTTTTAGAGGATAGCTTTACACCAAAATATTATAAATAACGTATAGTTAGTGTGTTAAGTGAGAACACTGTTAGCTATATTTTATACCACAGACCACACAAATACTAATAGATAGGTATTAGGCGTAAATTTTTTTAAGCCATGTTTGCAATTTACTCGTATGTAAATGTCAAACGCTCGTAGATATATTATATCGTAAAAAAGTAGAAATATGCCATATTGTGCTATTTCATCGTGTCGAATAAGAAGTTAAGGCTTAAGAAATACCACTGAAGTGATTTTATTTCATCGGTAAGTATTATAACTCTGTATTTCTCTGTGTAAATGTAAGCGATATTGACATCCTAATAAATTACCTTGAAAGGCGTATCCAGTTTAATCCGTGTTTTACACTCTTTGTAGCTGACGCTTGATGAAATTCCATTTCAATGCAATATTTATGTATAAAAATATTACAACTTTAGCTATTATACGTGTAGGAGACTACCGAAAGCCGAAATCATAGATTTGAACCATGAATCTGAGATGAAAACCGTTAAAAATCAGTGCTGGATTTTTTATATTTTTTTACCTTAACTTTGTATAATTTAATTTATTTTAATACACTCCAGTACTTTAAAAAATAGGAAAATTTAAGTAAAATACATAAAATAAGCTACGTATTATGCTCCACATAGTGCGCAATATAAATGGCTGGTTCAAGAGTTCCACGGGCGCGACGAGTCGGACTGCGATTAGTTGACGCGTCTCGCCCGCAACGCTTTACATTTCATGCATAAAAATAAGAAAAAAATCATAAATCGCAAATTTCACACCCAACAAAAAAGGAATTGCCATCATGACTAGAATATAAAAATGACGTGTTTTCTTAATTTTTCGGTACACGTGTATTTTGATCGCCCTGTTAGTCGAATATAGATGTTTGTATTTCTAGATTTGAGAAGTAAGTTTCTTAAATACATTTAACTATTCACATAATATGTATTTTCTGTATAATAATATCATATCATAAGCAAATAATTTGGTTACTTTGAAGTTAGTTCAATTCATGTCATTCGTCCTGCGATATTTATTTACTATTAAAACATATTTTTATGTTGAATATATATTATCTATTTACTGTGTCAATTAGGGTTACTTTGTAAAGAAGATAAAAACAACTTTCCTGCGAGGCTCGTATGAGGGTTATTAAGCTGAACTCATCACTTTTATTTTGACTCCTGTGGTAGAATTATACATCGACTTGCCCAAGCGCCGTCTCTACTTATTTGTTATTTTAAGTTACTTTTCTTGACATCATTAGATATCTTACAAGTAGATGACTCTCCTGAAAAAGAAAAAATCACCTAGAGACACCAAGAAGTTAATGGTACGTTGATATCCAATAGGCGAGACAGCAATGGCGCATGAATAAGTTTACCGACTAGGTACGTTACCCTCCAAGCCGGAACACGAGAATAACAAGAATTGAAGATATTGCTGCAGGAATTTTTTTGTTTGTTTTGCTGCTGTAACAATTTCGCTGTTTGGGTAGGTCATGTAACTAACAATGGATTTCTCCTTAGTAAATTGATACTTAGGAGAGTCCAAAATCTTACGGTCTAAATGTTCTTCATCTGTAAAGTATAGGTATATTCTTCGTTAACTCAATTTTACCTCAAATGTAAGGTAATCTTATGTAATAATCTTCATATATATTATTTCTAAAAGGTGTTTTTTTTTCTGGAGTGGCTCGATCTATTTAACTACTTCACCAAAAAAAAATAAAACAAATACCCAGTTAAAGCTTACGTTTTCTACTTTGGGCGAAAAAATTCGAAAAAAAAACTTTTGGGTAATAAAAAAAATTCAATATAATTTTTATAACAATCGACCGTAACGCCATCTGTGGTTGATACATCAAACATCTTCATAGTATAAAAATACTTGGAAAACGCTAGATGGCACCGTGCGAAATGTTCGCACGGGTCAGCTAGTATAATATAATGCCATCGACTTATCTGTTCAGCAGACAAAATAAGAAATATTTAAGGCAGGAATATTTAAGGCAGTGGTATCCCAGCCAGACATTGCGGAACTCTACCACCAGTTACGATGGTATAGACACGTGTAGCCAATCTTTTACAAACTGCCTGGCAATATGGCAGACTGTATATTCCTCAAAGTGGACGCGGGCCAACACGGTACTTGGCAATGTCACGATCCAGTGTGTAGATGTAAGCGAATGATTTCAAATATAATATTTCCCCGCTACAAAAAACTATTAACACATTATGAAATATGATCTATATAGGGATACAGAGTTTTTCGATCTATCAGTTAAAATTTCTTCTGTGTGTGCTGTAAATAATTTTGGTGCTATTGTTTATAGGAAAACAAACTTAAAGAAGAAGACACTTCGGCAAAGGAACAAGTAAATATTTTCATAAATTCGTATATTCTTGCATTGTAAGAATCGCTGATTAAAGTAATGTTAATAATACAAATTAATATCGAGTTCTCCATCTTTTAACATCCTTCTTAGATAGACGTAAAATATATTTTTTATTTCTGCTCATATTAAATTAATAAAAAAAATCTGTAAACCGATTGATCTTGCAAGCCATCACTGAAATTTCTCACTTAATTAAGGTACCAAAAACCTAATGAAAAAGGTAGCAAAACCCTAATGAAGTTTAAATAAATGGAGTATACTGCTTTTTTAAAGGTAAAAATATTCAATAGGTTAAAAATGCCGAAGAAATTAAAAAAATATATTGATAGATCCTGAACAAATTAACCGATTTTAATCCGATTTATGGTATTAGATGCAGTTTTTTAAGTAGAAGAGCTGATTAGATTTTGAAATCATATGTTCTGAAAGTTATTTTAAAAATATAAAGAAAGTTTTCCGTAAACAATATAATTTTAATATTTGAAAAGCTGTAACTTCTGAAATCTTAATTCTATTTTGATTTTTTAAGTACTTAGATATTGTAGAAGGTCAAAGAATGATTGGTTTAAAAATCTTTCGTCAACGATAACTCAGATGGATAATCCGATTTTGATTAGATTTATGGCATTAGACGCAGTTTTTAAGGAAAAAAGCGGATTAGATTTTGTACTTAATTGGTGCATTTATCTAAAAGCTATTTAAAAAATATTGTTTCGCCGAAATTTTTTTTGAGGTTTATTTAAAATTTCTCAAAATCTACTAGGAAGAATCGTTTCAGGTTTTCAGAAAATTTAAGTTTGGCAAACGCAATCAAATGCCACCAACCGCGTTTTGATCGGGTAATCTGTTTGAATGTTATGAGATGTTTATATAGACAAATACAAACACATACATATGTACATACAATCAGACAAACCGACGTCATCACGAAAATGGTCAGAAGAAGTCCTTAGGACCTCAAGACACTCGTACGATCTGAAAACTCGATTTTCGAAAATCGAGACAAAATCAGTAACTTCCTTATACTACTAGCATAAAAAACAATTTGGAATCTATTTAAATAAATAAAGTCGCGCGTGTAAAGGTTCCATTTGAAGATAAGGTGGTTCGACTGGAAGGTAACACGGCAAAGCTTTTAAACCATCAGTCATGTAGACCCTTTCGATGAAAAGCGGCCACTTAACTCGTCAAATGCCAATCCTTCGCGGTACAAGGACACGGGGACGATATAGTTGGCTGCACTACTTCAAAGATTATTTGTCTGCCTTTTATATATGGTTTCTATGGTTGTGCCTAATTAGGGTTCGTCTCATATGGGCAAGTTCTGATATTTAAATATTCATCATATAATACAAAACGACCAGATATCTGTCCTGATGAAAAAAAAAGTAAACATTGCCATAGATAATCATTATCATATGGACACCTAAGATGTTGCGATAAATTTCCTGGCTACTTTACTCTTCTTAACCTTAACCTAGCTCAACGCTTCTACCATTCATTCGCCTTTTACCTGCGTAGTAGGAAGGCAGATTGTCTTTTCTTTAAAAGTAGCTGTTTTGACGACTGTTTGTTGTAACTACCATGAATCTAAGTAAATTGCGACACTGACCACGCAATCAATGGAGTCCGGGTACAATTCCCGGCAGGAACAGGCATTTATGTGATGAGCACAGATGTTTGTATTTCTGGGTTTGGGTGTTCATTAAATATATCAAAGTATTTATATATGTATTTCTATGTATTAGTATCGTTGACTGACACCCATACTACAAGCATATAATTTGCTTACCTTGGGGTCAGATCAATTCGTGTAATTTGTCCAGTGATATTAAAAAAAAAATGTAGTGTTCCAAAATTGTCCATCACAATGATGCGAACTAAGAAGAGGGCTTTTATTGTTTCATACTATGAATATTTGACCTATTCCACGTCAATGAGAAATATATATCCGCACCACAGGTTCACCGCCTATAAGAACTTCTCTAACTACATTTTATAAGTTGGTCAAATAATACTCAAAAACTAGTAAAGCTTTCTAAGCCGTGATAGTTTTGCTTTTAACTTCATTATGTTATCTACTGCCATGATTTTCTTCCCACCCCCAAAACAACCATTTAGGGGGAAGCCACTTGATTCTATCAAAAATTAGTATTACAGCTTAATATCTTACAAATGGATCTCATAATTGAAAACTTGTTTTCACAAACGTACAATATTTTTAAAAAAAATATCAAACGATATCCCACACTATGGGGTACGTGGGAAAAAAAAAACATTCCCACTTCACATGTAGGAGAGCTACCAAAAAAAAATTTTTCAAGTGACTAATATGTATATTCGTGCCAAATTACAGCTTTCTAGTACTAAGGATCTTTGAGCTATCGTGCCGACGGACGGACAGACATAGAAAAATTATAAGAGTTCCTAGTTTACTTCGAAACCCTAAAAACAACTTACATGCTTATATATACATAAATGGCTTGGCAATCTGCTTTTTTGCCAAGCAACTTATAAGACGAACGACAAAAGTCTACCACATAACCTAGCAAATAAGAAGATGGCTCACTAAATGGTACAATATAAGCGATACCTATTACAATTTTTTTTCCGTGCTAAATGAGGAGCAGTGAATCTGAGCATCTTCCTGCCAAGAGGTCTATGGTATGGTAATACGTATAAGATTATGGCTAATCTTCAAATTCAACGGTTGAAAATAGGCGTGGCAGACCAGAACGTATTGACGCAAATCTTTGGCGACCTAAAAAATCCCATTTGTTCGCCGTGTTGGTCCCGGCCTCCTTTGTAGAATAGGCCAACTGCCGTTCTGCCAGGCAGGTCGTAAAAGGCGACCGATTGGCTATCGAGTCACTGCCATCGTGGCTACTTGGTGGTAGAGTTCTGCATTGTCTCGCCCGGGTCTGGTACCACCGCCTTACCTATTCCTGCCGCAATAGCGTCAGTGCTTGTCGCTGTCGTGTTCCGGTTTGGAGGGTAAGGTAGCCGGTAAACTTATGCATGTGGCATTAGACCTCGCCACAAGATAGCAACGCACCATTAACATCTTTGGTGCCTATAGGCGATGGTTGACTCTTTCCATCAGGAAACCCATCTGCTTGTTTGCTATCTTATGATATAAAAAAAAACGTACAGTCTTCGCTGATTACTTAAGAGCCTTTTCACAACTGAAATTTAGATATTTTCTAATCGATGCGATAGCTGGACGTCATCGCTCATATTATGCACCTAGTGCTGGTAAGATGAAAATAGTAAATTGATACTTTTGATATTTTTACTGCGCGGTACTAATTTTGGCACACAGGCGTAGCGGACTTTATAGTATTTTTTTTATTTATTTTTGAAATAAAAAATGAATGAATATTATTTAAGTGACTTATTTTTGCATAAGAATAGAACATACTTTTATTTTATGCCAATTTCTGTAGAAAAATGTCATTATTTGATAACAAAAAACCCAGTTAATGTTTCGTTAATATTCGTTGAAATGGGCATATTTGCTTAATTAATTAGATATAGTTATAGATCATTTAGGATAAAAGTAATTCATTCAGGCACAGTTGTTGGATATTTCTAGTAATTTAGTATTTTTTTTAATTAAGTTTATTGATTCTAGCAGTAGTAATACTTTTTGAGAAAATAGATTCCTTGCGTAATTGTCGAAACTTGATTTCGGAGAACATTTATTATAAGAAATACAATTGATGATTAAAAAATCTGTTTGATTGAGGCAATATTTAAAAGATTAAATTATCAAATGGTGCCATTTAATTAAATAAAAGTACCTTATAATATGAAAAATTAGGAGTTGTAAAATTTTGATTTCTCGTCAAAAGTTGTTCTAAAGTGTGAACTGCCTCGCAAGACCTACATGATTGAACGGTATGCTCTTCATGAGAAGCCAGCATGGGAATTCGGCCTAAAGCCAGTGATATGTATAAAAGTAAAATGTCATTGGCTGAAGCGTTATTGTTTGCTTATGAGACATTGTATCAAAGCCACAAGGACAATAATCTATGTATATAAAAATCAATCCCTATTTTCCGTGGTCACGCTCGCTTACGACATCACTCATTAATGGCTGGACCGATTTCGATAATTCTTTTTTCGTTGTGTTTGTAATTGTTAGGAGAGGGTTCGTATAAAAGAAAATATTTAGAAAATAGCGCCGAAAATTCGATAATTTAAGAACACTTGAACACCATAAAAATTCAATGGCCTTTCGGCTACCTGGAAGGACAATCCCGTATACTTATATTCATTCCTAATATGTATGGCAAAACAACTTTTACCGGGTCAGCTAGTTTAAGAATATAAAAGCAATAATACAATCACGCAAATATTTTAAAGGAGCAGACACAGGTGGAGCACATAACCATTAAATTAAATAAAAAATATTTTGTTTCTTTACCAACCATTTTAACAATAAACTGTGGTGGCATACCGTGTAAGTAAAAATATACCTGTATTAGATAGCAACCGTTTTGTTTTTGAGTATGTGCAATATTGGCATGAGTTTGTGTAAGAATTATTAATAATAATGATATCTTTAATTAATAACAATAAATATAAAATTAAATGAAATGTAATAATAAAAATGTTAAATAATAAAAATAAAAAATAAAAATGTTTAATATGTATATAGGTACATATTAAATATAGGTATATAACTTGCCCGACCATAATATTCATTAGCAGCAGAGGCGGATTTAGTAATTATAATAGGAGTAACAATGTGTTTTCTTCTTCTATTTATATTAATTTGTGGGTCGTAAGTCAGGGTTCTATGAAGTTTTAGTATCGCAAAAAGTATGTATAATTTTCGAATAGTCAGAAGGTTCCCGTACGCATAAAGTTTTTCAGTGGGATATCGTAAAGGTAAGAAGTATATAACCTTCAGTAGACGCCTTTGTGTCCTTTCAACATTTAGAAATTTTGCTTTATTAGCCCAACCATGGGGGGTTGCATTGGAGGTTCCTATTTATATTATTCCTAACTATAGAGCAACAATATCACGTCCTGTGATAGAACAGGTGGCCCTATCAACAAATCGGGCACATTTTTTTCATGTTCTCAGGGCAAATTATGTTTTTTGTAGAAATACTGAAAGTTCAGAATGAAGTGCCCGACCCAAGATGCGAACGTACAGAAACGTGACAAAATAAAACATTTCTTTTATTTTCCACTATTTTTTTATTTAATTCTTTAATTAACTTGACTACGCTTAAATAAGAATGCTGTGATTATAAAACTTGAATCGATCGACATAAACATGTTTAATGGTAACATCAATAATGCCTATACGAAAATGCCGCGTCTAATAACTTAACTGATCTTTTTGTCTGTAATATACGATGTTTATAAATACCAGGAATTCGTGTGATGCTTCTAGTATCACCTAAGTAAGGCACCAGAAATATTATCCTATCTTTAATAAAACATGATATTCGTTTTATATTTTCTATTTTTATCTCAACCTGTTAGTTGCTTCTTCGGAATAGGAAATACGATTTCAAGTAAAATGAGAGCATTGCCGAAATATTTGCCTGCAGCCATCTTGGATATAGCGATAGGCTTACCTGCGAATGCAATAACTATCGTGAGGGGAAACTCTACTGATATCAAGTATGTTCTCTATTATTTGATTAAAATGTACATACCTTACATTTTACACTGGTTGTGTGCTACTTCGCATCATTTAGACTTTAAAATTTAAAAAAAACGGCCATTATTGGCCAAGTGCGAGTTGGACTCGCGTACGAAGGGTTCCAAATCATCTCTATAAAATAAAATCACGTTTGTTGTAAAATATATATATATATATATATATATATATATATATATATATATATATATATATATTTATATTTTCATGATACCAAACAAGGAGATAGCTCTCCTGATAGATATAACTACTGTCTACTAACACCAGAGATGTTAATGGTATTAGTGTTCGCCACTTACGAACTGCTTGGCAGAACTGATTTCGGATTGAATTGCACAATACCGTAATAAAGTAGGCCACAATTGTGTACTTTTGTCTACCGCATTATAGATCTAGTTTTTAAGCAATTCGGTCCTGATCATAAGTTCGCAAGTTCGATTTTATTATTGATTATTTAATTATTTATTTTGAAAGGTTATATACAACTGTAAAAAATTAATGCGTCTACCTGTTACCGTTATTAATATTGAGCAAAAATATAAAAAAAATACTTTTATTGTATGGGGATACCCCTTAATATTTTCATTTTTTTTATTTTTAGTATTTGTTATTAAAGCGGCAACGGAAAGACATACTCGTAATTTATGGAAATTTCAGCTTTCAACTATCACGGCTTATGAGATACTTATGAGATACCTGGTGACAGACAGACAGACAGACAGGCAGCGGAGGCTTAGTAATAGAGTTCCATTTTACCTTTTAGGTACGGAACCCTAAAAATTACTGATTATAGTTTTATTAATTTATTTAAGTTGACATACAAAAGAATGACAAATGAAAACAGTACAAAAGGCGAGCTTATCACTAATAATGTTTTTTCAGTTTTCTGAGAAACACAAAGTTGCCCGGGATTGGAAAGTGCCCGGTTGGCGATAGACTTGCCACCTATCACATTTATGGAACCAAGTATCTTCGGCTAATCGTGGGTGCACTTGTTGTACCTCTGCCTACCCCTTCGGGGATATGGGCGTGAAGATACTTTTTTATCACTAATATCTTATAGCCAAACCCAAATAACGTTAAAAGAAAAAGGTAGAGAGAGAAAGAGTAGTAGAGTAGAGAGTTTCGCAACATCTCATCCGTTATTTGGTACCACCACCTTACCTATTCCTGCCCTAATCGCGTCAATGCTTGATATTGTCGTGTTCCGGTTAGAGTATAAGATAGCCGGTAGATTTATTCATGTGGCATTGCCATCCCGCCACACGGATAGTATGCACAATTAACATCTATGGTGTACATAGACGATGGTTTCTCTTTTCATGGAGACGTTACGGAACTACACCTAGTAGTCATGATGATAGTGACACGTACAGCCAATCAATCGCCTCCTACAATCTGCCTGGCAGACCGGCAGTTAGTCTATTCTTCAAAGGAGGACTCCTCCTTAAAAGGAGAGACCAACATGCGGGTAAATACTCCCTGAATACTCGTTCTAGTAAGTGGGTTCTTACTCAGCCAAAATGCCAACTTTATGGGAAAAATCTTGGTTTAATTAATTAAGAAGGGAACTATACATGCTCATTTTCTTCTTCTATATCAGTTTATTGACGTATTTATAAGCTCTTAATATGCTTGGAAATAAATCTAAATTCCGGCTAATGATTTCATAACAGCGTTTCTTCATCATACACATGCGTCGTCTGAGCGCAGTTTAATTTTCCTTCCCATTAAAAAGAGCAACAGCAAAGTGAGCCTAAACATAAATTAAAACATCTATCCGTTGACAAAATGATTGGTGGCCAGCTCCGCATTTTTTCGAAAAGTAACGACTATTGCTTTTTGGGACAACCGAAATCGGTAGCTTCACGCATCATCCAAAGTATGAGATCCTAATACATTACCACCAGCATCAGAATTGCTACAAAGAACCTTCCTCAACAAAACTTCAATAACTGTTACGGTCAACTCGCGGATAGAACCAGGAACTCTCATAATTTCAACACGATAAGTTAACTACTAGATCTAAAAGTTACTTTAATAATTGTTAATTAATACAGTGCTAAGATAACAAAAAGTTATTATTACGTGTTGATTAATTTTAACAAATCTTCCCACAAATCCTCTCTGCCTGCGTCTTCGTAAATATGAGCGTGATTATATTAAATCTAATAATCCGTACAAATGGTATAAATGGGAAAATGTGTGTGTGTGTGTGTGTTTGTTTTTCCGTCTTTTATGGCAAAACGGAGCGACGAATTGACGTGATTTTTTAAGTGGAGATAGTTGAAGGGATGGAGAGTGGCCTAGGCTACTTTTTAAAAACTCTAAAATAAATTTAACGTGAATGAAGCCGCGGGCAAATGCTAGTATAACTTTTTATTTAATATAATCTGTGTTTATTAATTGGTCTTTATTGGTTTTTCTGAACAGACAAGAACATCTTTTTGAATTGATGTGTATTTTGAACAAGAAGAACATACAAGCTGTTAGCTTCGATCTATCAGTGTCAGAGAATAAGGACAAGGTAAGTGGATGTATATATGTTACAGCTATACTTAAAAAAGAGTTTTGATTCAAATGAGATAGCAGTAGAGATGCACTGACAGTAATCCGACGCTCACTCAATACGTGCTATCAATAATCTTGATAACTATATCAATACCTTTAATAACTACTGAATACTTAAGGTTATTTCCTTAATTCTGTTACTTTTTTTCCCCGTGTTAGTTCCGGGCTACTTTGAAGCATAGGCCAACTGCCGTTCTGCCAGTTAGGTCATAAAAGGCGACGGATTGGCTATGCGACTCACTACCATCTTACCATTCATTGGGGAAAGGAGAGACAGCAAACAAGCTGATGGATTCTCCTAAAAGAAATAAATAATCTATAGACAACGGAGGTATGTAAAAAAACTAGAGGTAGGTAAATAGAGGATATTATGATAAATTATACATAATCTCGCCCACATATTTAAAGAGCCAGGCAGAACTGTAATTCTATTGTAATACATTAACTGCGTTAGCACCAGTCCAAATCTTACTTTTTGTTCTATACAAATCATATATTTCCCGTATGAAGAGTGCCAACTTTGCGATACGATCTATATTTTCCCGCATCGAGATTCGAGACCAAAACTCAAACATCCTAATAGATCTAATATCTCAACAGTTTTTCAAAATATTTGCTCTAATTGTTGGAGTATATCTTTAAGTAAATACAACTACAAAGGATCGGGGATCTCTTCATGTTGCTCGGGATACAGATATTTTTTTTAATTTAGTGATTTTAGAACATTTAAAATGTAGTTGATGGAGTAAACTTTAAAATTATAACATCCATGCGGGAAACTCTTTTTAGGTTTTCTGTATAGTTATAAAAAGCACTAAGAAAAAAATCAAACAATAATACAAGTTATTAACGAAATTATTACGATTTTTTGTGTAACTTTATATCTGATTAGCTGTTATGACGAGAATTTTCTTTTGGTTTTAAAAACACATCTTTGTTTTAATTTTTTCTAATGATGATAGATGTCGACAAAAATTTTAAGGCATACAATTTATTAGTGGTAATTATATTTAATTAATATATGAGGTGGTTAACAGAGCTTCATTCCTTCGTATTTTAAGGCTCTTGATAAATTTTATTTTTTATATTTTGATATTTTTTTGTAGGTCCGTAATTTTCCGTTTGAGTTTGTTATTTTCTAGAATTAACTCTTCGATTTTTCTGTTTGCGCTGTCCAAATGCATTTTAATTTTTTTAATTCATCATGTAATCCTTCTCATGATAAATCAGATAGACTTTTGTTGATGAATCGGAGTGTATCAATATGAACGAAGTGTTTTGTGAATTTTGAGCACTTTTAAAACGTTTCTTTCTTTTTGTTATACAAATAATATATGGATCCTATTAGATTATGGACTATTGAATAAATAAATATTAATTATTTAAAGACTTAGAAAAACCATGATTTATAATATATCTTTTTACACGGTAATTGCATTTATACTTTTGTCAACAAAGTGTCTTAAATTTGCGGTATTTTTCCATCAGTACCATATTTTTTCCTTTAAAATTTATTATTACCACTTTTTTATATACAAAAACAGCATATCTTTACGCCAAATCCCTTACGGAGTAGGTAGAGAGGATTGATTGTCACAGATCATGATCAAGACAGACTTGCCTTGCTTCTTCCATATTTATAACTCTCTTCATGCAAAGACGCTGAAGTTTGGAGAGTGTTCATTCTCCCTTTGGACACCATTCGACTCATTTTTACACCGATCGGACCGAAGGTGTGTAATGTAATTTTTACACCGCAAGGCCTTTATTGTGTATATTCGGAATATCATATGACTTGATGACATTTGCGACAAATGGACTGTACATTTATTGCTAAATATTACAAAATTTGAAAAACTTAGGCTATTTTATGAATTAAATTATAATATCAATAATTTGACATATATAAAGGAATAAAGAATTTTAACTTCATAAATACTTTAAAAAGATTTTAGTTACTTTAAATTTCATAAGCTATGATAAGCTTAAGACTAAAGCTACCTAGGTACCGAGGTACATAAACAGCAATGTCTAAGTATAAAAGTAAATAAATATAGTAGCAAATTATATAGTGGGCATGATATATTATAGTAGATACTAGACACGATAAACGTAAATGTCTTACTTCTTGAAGTTAAAATGTTTTAATTAAATGCAACACGTATTTAGTCGACCACACTCTGAGGCTTTGGTAAGTTGTTATTTGAATTTGAACAGCAACTATTCCTAAATTTGTCGCTACGTTTACGAGAAATCTAACTGAAATACGAAACTTTCTCTCTCAATTGATTAGCAATAAACTCTGCGTTTTGATTAGAACGGAGATGGTTGATTATATAGGGGTACGTTGATTAATTGCCAAAACCTTGGTGGCATCATGTGATTTAAAACATTCATATGCGTTTGAGTACTAAACCTCATTTGCTGCTTACTTGCCCGACGCGACGTCGTTGACAATCGTCGTTCAAGAGAAATAGCAGACTATTGTTTTTTAATTTATGCACCTAACAAAATTTTTATCTATTCAAGTTTTTAGCGACATAGTGTTTATAATACTTTTGATAGTTTTTCTTCTGAAATAGTAATGTAGGAAATACTCGTTAAAGTACGTAGGATTGTTTATGAAGTAGTTAATACAGCCACGCAGTTAGAGTTCTGAGTAGCAATTGGAGCTAATTGACTAATATTTTTAGAAACGGGTAGACTAACTAAAATACTATCAACCATGAAGTGTCTGAATACGTATCAAAGGTGCGGTTTACATGTCATTTTTTAGTCATTATTTTCGTTATTAGTAAAGGAAATATATGAAGACGTGGAAAGGATAATAAATCAGCAAGATGACTCTCCTGATAGAAAGAGAAGTCATTACCAATAAACACAAAAGATGTTAATGGTGCGTTGCTATCCGTGTAGTCGGATGGCAGTGCCACGTGGATAATTAGCTGGCTACATTATATTCTAAACCGGAACACAACAATGACAAGCACTGACGCTATTTTGGAAAGAATAGTAATGTAACCAAACCCTGGTGAGATAATACAAAAGTCCAACCCTAGTAGCCAGGATGGTAATGACTCGTATAGCTAATTGCTCGCCTCTTAAACAATACAAGCTTTATTCTTCGAAAGAGACACGGATCACCACGGAGAATCTTTGTCTCATTCGTTTACTAGTATTGCTACGCCGTAGTCGTTGCGTAGCATGTGCGTAAGTCAGCATAGAAAATTAAGAGATTTTAAAAATATCTCGATTAATCGTGATCTTTCCTTTGTACAAATTAAAGTCACTCCAGCGATAATCTTTACAATTTGTTCTGCTAAGATATTTCAGATGTCCTTGCTGTTTTAAATATCTGATAATTATCGCTATACTGCTGACCAATCGGTAAAATTATCTGACTGAAATGATCAATCATAGTTATTATTGTAGATGTTTTTAGCGAATTTTCAAATTTGTAGTGCTAATTAGATATTTGAATAAATTTTATTGTGTTATACACGAATAATGGTGACCAATAACAAAAACCTCTTGAACACATTGTGACCCTTTCCTGGCCAAATGTAATCACCTCCAACAAATTTTAGACTATAACTTTGATCCACTAAAACATTCTAAATGACTTTGAAATTTTAAACTCGTTACTTATTAACCAACTATAACCATATTGTAACTAATTCGGCTCACTATTCGACGATTCAAAAATTACAACTTGAGTTACTAAATAAATTAATCTGTAACGATAATTATTACATATTTACACGCACTTTTAGGCTTTCTGTGCCCTAAGCCTAAAACGTCCGTCCGTCTGTGTCTGTCTGTCCGTCTGTCACCAGGCTGTATATCCTGAATTGTGATAGCTAACCAGTTGTACTTTTCATAGATGATGTATTTCTGTTGCCGCTGGAACAAAAATACTAAAAATATAATAAAATAAATGTTAAAGGGTGACTCCCACACAACAAACGTGATTTTTTGCAATTTTTTTTTCTTAATCTTGATAACGACAACTGGTAGATATTTGAAATATTCTCAGAATATTTAGTTATATATTTACTTTTAAAATAAATAATTGAAATAAAATAAATATTTAAGGAGCTTCCCATACAACAAACGTGATTTTTTGCCGTTTTTATAGATGATGATACGGAACCCTTCGCGCGTAAGTCCGACTCGCACTTAGCCGGTTTTTATATTTATATCATTAGATAGGAAACAAGCAGATGGATCTCATGAAACCATCGCCTATAGACACTAAAGATGTTAATTGTGTTTTACTATCCGTGCGGGATTGCAATGCCAAATGCATAAATCTGCTGGATGCCTTACTCTCCAAACCGAAACACGATAAAGGCAAGCGTCGATGCTACGGAAGTTATAGGTAAGGCGGTGGTACCCTAAATCCAAGCGAGACGATGCGGAACTCTATTACCAAGTACTCATACGTCTAGCCAATCGGTGGCCTTTTACAACCTGCCTGGCAGAACTGCACTTGGCCAGTTCTTCAAAGGGGACTGGACAACTACGGGGGAACTCTAATAGATTTATTATTAGTACCATTTTGTTTTAATTTCTCAGTATTACAATTATTTGACGACCGGATTGGACACATCAGATGCGAGAACTAATTTGATATTCTGCGAACCTATTGAATGTGAAGTTCTCATCACAGAGGTAAAATCATTAATTTACTTTTAATAGACATAGCTTAAAATAATGCTACTAATAGTATCCGGGTCGGATCTTCTCTGTCTGATACTTCCTACTTAGGAAGTATCAGACAGAGAAGATGTCTCGGTCAGAAAGAGCAAGGCTGGCTGGCTGTTTTAAAAATCCAGAGCACGGATGTTCAGAGGGGGATTCTCTACCGCTAGCGCAAATGGTACCTCCCTGGAGTAAAATACCTTTAAATTGCGCTTTCTTGATTGCGGGGGGAGGGGAATTAGGCCTTTGAGACTCTTTACGTCGGTGTCTCCCCGGGTGTGTCGGCCTATTTATCTTCAGTTGCACTTCGCACTTCGCATTACCACTAATTTGGTTGACTGACTGTACAAGCGAAATAATTTTGCAACAAAGTTATCCCACCGGTGGGCAATGAGGTCGTCACGTCCCACGCCGGCAAGATCTAATAATGGCTACCACTTGTTTCTTGCACGTACTCGGTAGGTATGGCACATTTCAAGAGTAGCATGTAAAATTTCATATGAAATTTATTTTCATATACCGCATTTCCTACCTCTCTTTATTTGCTCTATGAAAAGACACATTTATGAAATAAATAAATAAAATATTCATGGGACATATCACACTAACTGATCTAACGCAAAAATAAGCAAATTTTTTGCTTGTATTATGGTCAACGATACTAGTACATATATAAACATATATAAATACTAGAATATATTTAATAAACACCCAAACCCAGACATTCAAACATTTATGCTCATCACACTAATGCTTGTCCCCGTCGGGAATCTAACCCGAGCCACGTGGATTGTATAGTCAGGCTCGCTAACCACTCGACCAACGGAGCGGTCTATTATCTCTAAATATATAAATCTTCCACTTTAAAAATTTTATGAGTAAAAATCATTGCCAGTGAAATTCACATAAAAAATTATCATGATTTTTTATTTTAATTTCATACAATGAAAGTGAATTAAAAGTAGCAATGATTTCCACGCCTATTATAATTGGGGGTGTGTTTGTCTTTTTTTATTTTAATTTCATACAATGAAAGTGAATTAAAAGTAGCAATGATTTCCACGCCTATTATAATTGGGGGTGTGTTTGTCTTTTTTTATTTTAATTTCATACAATGAAAGTGAATTAAAAGTAGCAATGATTTCCACGCCTATTATAATTGGGGGTGTGTTTGTCTTTTTTTATTGTAATTTCATACAATGAAAGTGAATTAAAAGTAGCAATGATTTCCACGCCTATTATAATTGGGGGTGTGTTTGTCTTTTTTTATTTTAATTTCATACAATGAAAGTGAATTAAAAGTAGCAATGATTTCCACGCCTATTATAATTGGGGGTGTGTTTGTCTTTTTTTATTTTAATTTCATACAATGAAAGTGAATTAAAAGTAGCAATGATTTCCACGCCTATTATAATTGGGGGTGTGTTTGTCTTTTTTTATTTTAATTTCATACAATGAAAGTGAATTAAAAGTAGCAATGATTTCCACGCCTATTATAATTGGGGGTGTGTTTGTCTTTATGTGCTCATCTGATGCGCGGAGGTGTTTAACATACCACCACCATACTCCAAATAACTGCTGAGATTAAGATTTTCAAGAAAAATCTGTAAAACTCTTTATTTTGTTCCGGATCTAAAAATTTTGTTCGGCCCCTAACGCTTACCGGCTTTACGAGCAAAATATTTCACGTATAGATTTCAGGTTCAACTATCAGGATCCATACGCGAAATAATTTGATCATTGAAATATAACTTTATGATATTTTATTAATTCAGGCGTTATCTTGCGAAAATCCATAAATAACTCTAGGCTTCTGTTAAAAATAAAAAAAACAAACTCCTTTAAGAATAGACTAAAAATCTCTTTTTAACTGTAAAGAAAATAGTTAGAATGTGTGTACATTATCATTTGTATATGTCACATGAATGTAGCATGTATAATGATGAATTTTCAATGAATACTGTTTTAAAGTAACAGGTTTCTGCATTTCTCCGCAATATAAACTTTAACTGTCCAAATTTCATACTCCACGGTAAGAGTTTTAAAAATGGAGTACAAAGTATTTGCTTCATATTATATTAATAGTTGTAGTCGCCTCTGTGGTCTAGTGGTCCGGTATCGGAGTTGACCACATGAGGTCCCGGGTTCGATTCCCGGGTCGGGCAATCCAAAAATGTGTTTTCTCAGTTTTCTGATAAAAACAACGTTGCCCGGGATTAGAAAGTGCCCGGTTGGCGATAGGCTTGCCACCTATCACATTTTGGGACCAAGTATCTTCGGCTAATCGTGGGTACACTTGTTGTACCTCTGCCTACCCCTAGGGGATACGGGCGTGAAGATACTTTTTAAATTAATAAAGATTTTATGTGCTACTATTAGAAGTATCTGCCTGATGGCACTGTTTATATTTTTTTATTAGTGTTGTCTAAAACTCGTTCAGAGTTATTGACTTTGATTAAGCAAAGGGTTTCCCACTCTTGCTATGAATGATCCTTTTACATTCAGCCAACTTCATTTAGTCTCGTTATGTAACTGAGGGTCTAGCATGAAAATCGGAATCGAATTGGTAAAGCTTGATTAGTCGAAGCTTTATCGATACGATTTCGATAGTTAAATCTGACATTTATAAGCTATTATCTCTTTTTTTATTTTAATTTTTATAAAATAGAATTAAAGAAAAAAGTTTATTTTATAAAGAAATGTTGAAAAAAAAAATAATTGCGCTTACATAAACAATAGTAAAATAATCTTTTAATTCAGACAATGTTATTTATTGAAAAAGTATCATCCCCGAAGATACCCCCGAAGAGCAATTTGCCGCAGATACTTAGTCCCATAATGTAATAGTTAGCAAGCCTATCACCAACCGGGCATTTTCTAATCCCGTAGAATCCCGGTAGAGTTCTGCATTGTCTCGCCCGCAAGCACTTTCTAATCCCTGGTAACGTTGTTATTATCAGAAATCTGAATGAATGAAAAGCCTTTTTTGAATTATCTAACTCGGGAATCGAACCCAAAACTCTATGTAGTCAACACCAATACCCGACCACTAGACCACAGAAGCAAATACTATACATTTATTTCGTTAATTTTATTAGAAATTCAATTTCGAAGTTAATAAACAATACCACATGTACGTGTTTTGTAAATGGCATAATTACATAATATTAATAACATTGTATTTTTGTATGTGTACGGTTAGTTAATGCCACATGCATAAGTTTATCGGCTACCTTACTCTCCAAACACGAAAGTTCGATGCTAATGCCGCAGTAATTAGTAAGGCGGTGGTATCAGACCGGGCAAGACATTGCAAAAATATACAACCTATTAGTCACAATGGCCTGGACTCGTATAGCTAATCGTTCGCTTTTTACGAACAGCCTGACAGAACAGCAGTTAGTCTTTTCTTCAAAAGGGGTCTTGCGGATAATAATACATCCATTAATACTAAATAATTATAAGTAAAATATTTTATTCAATTCTTCATTCAGCCAACGTTCATCATTCATTCTCTTAGGGTATTCACACACAATATTCATAAGATAAAATGTTACCTCCTGAAGATGTTTTAAAAAGCGAAACCAGTCGATTAATTTAAAATAATTTAGTCTTTACATGTAGGGAAATAAAAGTACAAGTCCCGTTATAAACTACTTTAAAACTTATAATGGAATTTCACTAAGTGCCTACAATTGAAAGTGTAAAGTCTAATCATTCATACTTCAATTTCCAAAGTTTAGTGTCAGTCTTATGAATTTTTAGTACACACTTGGGAAAACAGTTTTAAATCAAAATAATTCTTTTAAGTTTTCGAACAATTACTAAGACCGAGGGGACCAAAAACGATAGCCCGCTGCTAAACAACTTAAATTTACTACTGTTTACACCACCAGTGTCCTACACCAGTGGATAGATTTCGTTATTGCAACATAGATAGAGCATTCACTAGACGCCTACTACTACTAGCAAGCGCGTACGCTCAATAATCCACACGGACGGAACGGAAAAGTATGAAAGAAAAAGTGAGTAACGCTAAAAATATTCCACGACTATTGACGAACAGGTACACAAGTAAGAAATACAGTAGACTCGCTAGTGCATTTTTTCGATCGAAGGTCCGTGCTAAGTATTCTGTATAGTCTAAAATTCCGGAAAATCTGAGTGAAGGGAGGGAAGCGTATAAATTGATATCGGAAGTTAAGGGTTATACAAATTGATATCGCGTAGACTAGGGAAAGGAAGGCGAAGTTTTTATTACACGATTATCTAAAGTACTGTACTTATTGTAAGATGGCGAATGAAGAGTGTATTACTTTGGTTTATTTTGTAAATACATAAATCTTTGAATTAATAAAGTAAATTTAAATAAATCGATATACATATTTAGCCGCATCCTAGAAAAACATGCAAGCAATTATCAAAGACCTTATTTTTTTAAATAAAATTTGAACATCTGTTAGGAAATCTCTATATTACAGTCCAAGATACGGAAAAATTTGCTATAAAACTTATTATTAATGGATGGTGCATTCCAAGTTATGACGTTCATGCCAAACTTATGTATTATGTTTTACAAAATCAATATTATTTATTTATTTTATAAATAAAAATAAAAGAGTAAATTTGTCGAGTATTGTAGTTTGTCGTGTTTAAGTTGCAGGTTAAGTTTGAGTTTTTGTTAATTAGTATTCCAGTGGTCAGTATTCCAAAATAAATTTCAACTAGGAATCTTTTAAACTAGTTTTAAAATAAATCTCAGTAACAGCTCAGTGCAAATGATTGCGTGCTGCTAAAAATATGTGATTATAAAATCGATAAAATATGACGATGGCAATCTTCACATATCTCACCAACCAGCACACCAACAGCACGTGGTAAACCGCAACATTTATTCTCGTTCTGCTCACACTGCCAATCCTACGAAAATACACACTTATAAGAAAGGATATAAAAAAAAAACATCTTATTACAGCTCACCAACAACAACTTTATCCATCGCTCCATACTATACATGTTCTATTGGCCGCATGGAGAAATATCCAACAACTTCCTGACTGTCATCAAAGAAGCGATGCGGGTTGCAGTAATAACGAATCCACGGAAAAATGTGTATGCGAAGAATTATTTTTTAACATTTTTTTTCTTCTGAATAAAAACGTATTTACAGCATTATGCTTGTTAAGTACATGTTTTTGAGTGGAGACAAACATCTTCCATAAGCACTTTGTCGTTAACAACGTAAAAACGACAAATACATATTTAATGTGATTTATTTTTGTTAATTTAAATTTAATCAAGAATTTAATTATTGAAATTTTAACGTTTAGATTTTTTATTCTACCGTAATGGTTTTTATTTTTATTTAATTTACAATTTATGATTAAATTCAATGTTATAGAGACATAATAAATTAAAATATCGTTCTACATCCATTCGACGTTTTTCCCATTTGTGAGGGTAAAAAACGTCTTTTGTGGTTGACAACACTTTCTCCTTTGTAGTGCTGCTTTTCGTGTTTCGGTTTTTGTGATGCAGTGACTTTGCATCTGGCAATTAGCTGCCGAGATTTATTACCTTATGAAAATTAAAGCAAACTTATGAAAGTTTTATCTGTTCTATTTAACAAATTTCCAAACTTAAGCGAAATGCCATAGTTTGTGTGAATACAATTCAGGGACGGGACTAAATAACTTATAGGGATCTTCAAAAAAAGAGATGACTTATTCTTAAAAACCCAGCAACGCAACTGCAAGACCTCTTTCGAGTTTCCATGGCGGCGTTGATCACTTACCAGCAGTTGCACCTCTTGCTCGTTCGCCCCCTCTTTTATAAATAATAATAAGCGAAACTGATTGCGATTAAAATAAACATATCTAACTTGAGAAACAATGCAGAAGTTTACCTTAAGAAAATCAATGTAATGCAGAATCACTTCGTACTAACGATCGAAAATATAAATAATGACTAGGACTTGTTTACCCCAACCTACCCTTTAACCTATAATTCTCAAAAAACCTGCATTTAAGTCAATAACATTTTCAGATGTTCTTTTTATCAAAATATCTTAAAATTAATAAATTATGTGACAAATACAATCGAAATTTTACGTAAGAGTTTCCGAAAATAATACTTTATTTAACTTAGTTACCGAATAATAAATATTAATATCAATTATCAATAAAAAATAAGTATGGAAAAATTCTTGTGTAATAACATGATGTATTAAAAATAGACTTATACACGTAATATTTTTACCGGTGATTTTCTTAATCTTATTATACATCACTATGTCACTGATCACGCACATCAAATTCAGAGTACGAAAGAAGTCGATAAATCGTCCCTTAATAAACTATAGAGTGTATCTATCTTCCTAACATAATTATTCCGATATTTTTAAATAGATAAAAATAAAAACCAATCGATTATAACTACTTTCGTACATAAGTAGGTACACAAACAGTTTTTGCGTCGTCCTTCAATTTAAACCAATACTTAGTGTTTTGTATAGAAGAAGCATACTACTCGTTCACATGTTGATGTTAAAAATAGGTGAAATAAGATTAAGAGGAAAGGAAAATTTTGAATCAAAGGACTTTAGCCGTTTGCCTCAATTTTGATATGGAAATTATTATATAAACTTACAACGACAAAATTCAAACACACCAAAAATATTTTCGTTTGGCACCCAAAAAATATGTTTTGGCCAACTCACAATTGGCATTTCCTACAATCGAATTACACGGTACGTGAGTGACCGAACCTTTGTATTCAGCTTGCTCAGATCTAAGATAAAAAGAGTTTCAAAAATACTGGCGACATGGCAAGGCAATCAAGATGCTTCGAGATACTTGTGGTGAATATTTAAACTTTCCTTCAATTATTTACTGATGTAATTTTACGTAGTTTGTCAAAAGAAATACCTATTGTTACCTCAAATTTTTATCTTTATTATTTTGCTTTTATTGTTTTGTTATCAATAGTTTCAAAGAAGAATTAGGTTTTGAATTAGACGGTATATTTTTACGTATATTCATCGATGTTTTCGTAAATTGTGGCCCATTTTTTCAACTGACTTTCATAAAAGAGGACATGTATTATGTACTGTACATAGTACATGTCCTCAATACATATACATGTATTTACTAGGTGGTAGAGTTCTGAATTGTCTCGCCCGGGTCTGGTACCACCGCCTTACCTATTCCTGCCGCAATGTCGTCAGTACTAGTCACTGTCGTGTTTCGGTTTGGATGGTAAGGTAGCCGGTAAACTTATGCATGTGGCATTAGACCTCGCCACAAGATAGCAACGCATCATTAACATCTTTGGTGTCTATAGGCGATGGTTGACTCTTTCCACCAGGAGAACCACCTGCTTGTTTGCTATATAGGCAATGGTTGACTCTTACCACCAGGAGACCCATCTGCTTGTTTGCTATCTTATGATATAAAAAATGTATGCTTTTTAAATCTTTGTTACGTCAGAACTCGGTTATTTATGAACCGATTTCGAAAATTCTTTATTGTTGTATTTGGGAGGGTATACTCTCCGTGTGGTCCCATTGTAATTTGGTGAAGACCTGATGCAGGGTTCAGGAGATACGGGAAATGGGAAGTCGGTTACTGCTGTTTTACTGCTTTAATAATTATTTTAAGTAAAACTTATTTAGGCACGACTTCAGACAAGCTCAATTTTTTTTTGATGGACATAATGCTATATGTAGTTTTCACTTTTTAAAACTAGATTATGTACTCATGTGCTAGAATGTTGTGAGAATATGTTATACAAATGTAGTGATTATATACTCTTTGATACACATAGCCATTGATATATAAAAACCCAAGATACATTATCAGTGTCTCAAAAACCTCCTCTAAGAATGAATGCACAATTTAAAATTGTGCACTCACTTCAAATAGAAGCCCGTCGCTCACGTCACTGCCCGCACGTCAAAAATACAGAATTGTTCTCTGATAAATTGTAAAATACAACATCATGAACGTTAAAAAAATATAAGATATTGTATTTTCGGTAAGTATAAGAGTTTATCGGCTTATTTTTGTCGTTTATATTACTAAATATAGGGTGTAATGTATGATTTTCATTTTATTTGTCCTAAAAATGTACTCGACGCTCCAAATATAATACGACAAAATTTTAATGGTCACTTTTTCAGTAAAAGGACAGTGCATTACAACCTCCTTTTAATTTAGTCGAATAATACAAATTGATCCTGTTATTATTAGTGGAGTCGATTTTTTTTTTATTAATAAGTTATTTTTTTTAATAAGATTAATTTTTTTCATTAATAATTTTGAATACCTTTTATAGTTGTTAACCAACTGCCAAAAGAGAAGAGGACACCAATTTGACGATTTTAAAATGTTTGATTATATTGATTACTTATTTGGAGGACCAAGTTAGGTGATTCTTTTATTCTATTTGTACCAATATATAATAACAATATATAATTGTGATTCTTACGATGAACTTTGGAGATATATTACGAAACTTTTAATATAACAATAGGAAACTTTTAATATAACACAGGTTGCATTAAGAATGTTTATTTTTTGATTTAATAATTTATTTTTAATAAAATGTTGTTTTTAATTGCGGATATCTTATACTATACATATTATAAATGTTAAAGTTTGTATGTTTGGATGTTTGATAATCAATCATGTAAAAAATGGCTGTACCAATTTGGATTTGGACTCGGATATAAGATGACCTGGAATAGCACATAGAATACTTTTATCCTAATGCAGACATCTGCAGCTAGTCTCGTATAAATTTTAAGTGACTGTTTATATGTACGAGTTGTTTTATTTGCATACTAGCTGCTACCCGCGGCTTTGCTCGCGCATATTTACTTTAGAACTTATTTAACCTTTATTTTATTAAACATCTCTACATAGCCGGGTGGGCCGCTAGTACGTTAAAAATAATATTTACATATTCATCTTAATTATTTGTATACGACATTTTTGTTATTAAAATGTAAATAAAAAACGTAAGACCTGAACTTCCTATAACTTCTAAATTTTCTATACCTAATATCATAACTAACTATACCTCAAACTAAAAATACCTATTAGTAACACACCTATCGAAAAAACTAACTAACAGGAAATATCTAATCTAAAATTGCCTTTGGCAATAATATTATATGTACTAAACTATACTCCAAACTAAACATACGTATCTATTAGGATTTCTGTGTATGTAACACAACTATGTAACCTACTAATGTAACTATATTAAAAAAATCTGTGAGCTGGTTGCCCCTACAGGCCTCCTGAAACTTCCCGCTAAATTTAAGTATTTTAACCTCAAAGAAAAAAACTATGCCTAAGCATAGACTATTGAATTAAAAAAGTTCAAAAATCCAAAGTTTTTATTTTTAAATGATACTTAGTTATTCAGTATTTGAAAAGATATATATCAAAATCATCAACGAGCTTGATCTTCCGAATAACATTGAACACAATTTTTTAGCTCTAAATTGTTTTATTGGAATGTTTTATACGAGGGTCAATAAAATTTTCAGAAGCCGACATCGCATTAGCAACTAACCTATTGTGTTTCAAATGTGTATGGGCAGTATTCGCTCGTACGTCTGCAGATACTATAACTAAACAAATTTTCGTTTACATAATACTGCAAAAAAAAAAACAGAAAAACTGAAATCTAATTCAAAACGAGAATTTTACAAAAAGCTAAACTTATTTCTAGGAAATTAATGCGTTTCCTTACTATGTTGTCGATACATTACATAATAAGTCTGAAAAAAAATCGTGTCTGTTATCATGTAAGAATCTATGAACTTTATAACGTAGTCATAGTCACCATTGCTGTAAATTTCCTATTTCAGTATATTCTAAATCTATTAGACTATACAAACTAAATGTATCAATATCAAGCGTCAAATACTACATGGCTATAAACCCACAGTTTGCCTAAATGTGTAGGTTCTGTGTAATAGAACCAATAACCTATAACGTTTGAAATATAAATAAATTATTTGAATGGTCATTATTAGTTTTATTGATATATAAATGTTCTACGGAAAAACAGATTTTCGACAAGATTTTTTTTTATGTAAATTTTACAAACCCTTAAAATACTATCTCAATGCATAAAAATATTTATATTCAACTCCACTTGTGCCTTGTCCTACCGGCTAACTTAAGTCAAAAATTTTATTGCTTTTTGTACATTGTTTTTTAAAAATGACTTTAAATCTTGCGTTTAAGGTTGAATATGCAAAAACACGTTTGTACCATAGCTATAAACTTTTTAGACTGAATTAGCGACAGTTTTGAGTGTCAGTTTTGTTCGGAGCTGTGTATCTTGGGTATTTTATATCAATGCATATAGTACATTTTATAACAAGTTTTTAATGACATGAGCTGGCTTAATCTTCAATTTTATTTTTAAAATATCATCTATTTATTTCAAAACCAGCCAGACACAAACTGTATAACTAAAAAGATTTTACTGCAAGTTTTGTACAATTACAATTGATAAAATAACGGGTGAAAATGATTTTGAAACTGAGAGCAGTAACAACGAACTTTATTATAACTTATACAATTAAAAAAAGTTTAACTTCAATCGTGAGTAAAGATTGCAGAAACACACACACTTTTTTAAGATTTTGCTACGAAGTAGTCGCATTTAAAATTGGTAAAACGTATTATAGGATTATTCCTTCTTATGGCGTTAGATTACAGTCATATAAAAATTAAAAAATAAACAAAGTATTCCGAAGATAAAGAGGAACTAACACTTTACCATTATTATTTATTTTCGTTACCTATTAATAAAATAATTTTAATTTAAAGATTTCGAATATACTACAATCAAGCAACACCAAAGGTGTCTAAAACCTTAAAACTCGTTAACTGGTGGTCTGGAAGCCTCTACAAATCCCCGCTTTTGCCCCCAGCTGATAAGGTCTATCAAGATTTTCAAGGCAGACTTTTTGAAGTGCCTGTTTTACATGTAAGTATTTGATAGCACAGCATATATATATATATATATATATATATATATATATATATATATATATATATATATATATATATATATATATATATATATATATATATATATATATATATATATATATATATATATATATATATATATATATAATATATATATTCATGATACCAAACAAGCAGATGGCTCTCCTGATAGATAAAACTACCGTCTACTAACACCAGAGATGTTAATGGTATTAGTGTTCGCCACTTACGAACTGCCTGGCAGAACTGATTTCGGATTGAATTGCACAATACCGTAATAAAGTAGGCCACAATTGTGTACTTTTGTCTACCGCATTATAGATCTAGTTTTTAAGCAATTCGATCCTGATCATAAGTTCGCAAGTTCGATCACTGGGTTGAGCAAAAATGTTGTTGAGATTTTTTTCCGGAGTGATCCATGCAAATCTAAATCCTAGGAGCAACTCAATATCTGGTAATATGTTATCACCTCTATGACTTGGCTGTGCTCATTAAACTTTTTGAAATTTAACAATGATAAATTTAGACACAATAGAATTTGAACCTGCAACCTTGCTTCTGGCCGGCATGCTCTGACCAACTGACCTACTGTCGACTTTTTTTATGCAATAAGATAGCAAACAAGCAGATGGGTCTCCTGATGGAAAGAATCAACCATCGCCTATAAACACAAAGATGTTAATGGTGCGTTGCTATCTTGTGGCAAGGTCTAATGCCACATGCGTAAGTTTACCGGCTACCTTACCTTCCAAACCGGAACACGACAGCGACAAGCACTGACGCTATTGCGGCAGGAATAGGTAAGGCGGTGGTACCTGACCCGGGCGAGACAATGCAGAACTCTACCACCTAGTAGCAACGATGGTAGTGACTCGATAGCCAATCGATCGCCTTTTACGACCTGCCTGGCAGAACGGCTGTTGGCCTATTCTTCAAAGGAGGCCGGGACCAACACGGCGGAAATTTAGTTTAGTAAATAAATTATACACATTTTACAATCACGGTAATCTTTTATTTATTTTTGTTCATAACTCCGTGACAACTCCAGCAAATAAAAATACGAGAAGTTAACCTACTACATACTACTTAATTAAGTTTATGAGTGGAATATCATCCTCATCAACCTCGATGGCTTTAATTGGAATAGGGCTTTCTGCATCTAAAGAATCGAAATTCAAAATCCAACTTAAATTTGTGTTTTTATTCTCAGTTTGCTAGTTGAAATATTTAAAAATAAATGTCAATTCAATTTAGTACAAACAACACAGATTAATGCATAGATATAATTAAACGTCGAGGTTTACATCGACGGTCCCTACGTATAAAAGGACATGTCAAAAATGTAAAAAAAAAATTATTACATATATGGCTTTAAATTTTCCAAACGCTCAATATCAATATAAGATTTTTTCTTTTATTTTATGTACTTCGCTATTCATATAAATCGAATAAAAGAACCAAGTCCAGAACCAAGAATATGCGGGTGTCTATACTTATCGTTCTATACGGTGTCACAAAATACATAATTAGTACAAACGGTGTTTTAAAATGCGCGTTTTAACATTTAAAATGCCGTATAAAAAGACATGTTTTTATTAATGTATTTTTAATATTTTTGGATGGTGATCTTAAGTTGTTTAAGGTATGGTATTTAAAATGAAATACGTTGTTGTTTTTTATAAACATATATATTTTATGAATTTGTCGAATTATGTTTTCAGCTTATAAAGACTCGGACTTGTCTGATATGAATGTCTATGTAAAAACAGTCATCTATCCGGAAAATATAAAAAAAAATATTTAAATAATTAAATACTTAAATATTATTAAGGACTCCCTAAATATAACAAACTCATTGTAGAAAAAATATATTTATAATTATGCATTGAATTATTTCAAGAGAGATTTAAACATTAATTACGCTCTCCTGTGTGTGTCACTTTTGACATGTCCCTTTATACGTAGGGACCGTTGATATACTCAAAGGACTAATGAATAACTAAGTATCCCCTGTGGCTGAAATTCGACCATAGACTAAACAATTGGTAAAATCTATTTTTAGTTTGACAACTGAGTTTAGCCGTAAAGAAAATAGCAAAGTATACTAATTGTGTGTATAACATCTTGTATGCCATATGAATGTAGTGTGTGTAATGTATATTTTTATTAATTTAACCAGCTTACCCAGCAAACGTTGTTTTGATATACAAATAGTTTTGGTGAGGTACTTTATAGGGCGGGCGGTTAATTGAAATAAAAACTATGCGATCTTTTAAGTTGGACCAAAGAGTAGACATCTACAAAGTTTCATTTAAAATTGGTTCAGTAGTTTAGGAATCCATAGTTGACAATCAACGTGATACATTTTATATATTAAGATATATAGGAATCTAGTATAGGCACGTTTCCGACCAGATCATAACTATAATAATGTTTACCTGTCTGCCTGTAAACAAATAAAATTACTATTTTTATACTCTGTCTGTAAAGATAGTGTTAATTTGGTCTTTCATTTTTTTTATTTCTGTGCGAGAATTAATTAAAATTATAATTTCAGATCTCATTCAAAAATATACTATATTTTAATTCTATTCCAGGCTCCTCCTTGGCACTTTGTGAAATATTCCAATGACTCGGATACAATCGAAGTTACCGGTGGAAGAGATGACAAATTACTTGCACTTATGGCCAAAACATTGAAATTTCAGTAAGTAAGCCTGCAGTACATTTCTGGGGTACTAATTGTCGACGGAAGTGTTTCCGAAAGTATACCATTGAAAAATTTCAAGAAACGTGTTTAGTCTTTCTCAATCCGGTTCCACATTAGTGGACGAAGATTCCTGGAGTGTTGTTATAAAAATATGATAAAACTTTGTGATCTTGCTAATGCAAACTACGTGGCCTTATATATTCGGTCTTTTATATGATTAAAGTTGCGTTGCTTTCCGTATGACGGAGAAGGAATGTTAAATGCATAAGTTACCGATTATATTACCCTCTAACCAGAACACGACGAGCGTCGACGCTATTTTGGCGAGAATTTGTAAGACTATAATATCAAAAGCTGGAAAAGACGTAGGACAACTTTATAGCTTAGTTAATATTCCGGAGAGTAGTGACATGTATTAACCTTTTCTGGCCTATTACGAGATGCCTAGGACTAAGGCAATTGATATATCTTTTTGTTTACGTAAATCAAAACAGTAGCATTTCCTTTGGCTCACCTCTTCTTTGCTTTCTTCTTTATCTGGCTATTATAACCAAAACTAGTTTAGGAAATCTAAAAGTACACTTTATATATTATATAGTATTTCATTGTAAAAAATTATGAAAGGAAAGCAGTAGTTAAAAATTCGGTCAAGATGTTATAAAACTCCTATCACAATAGTAGCGACCGATCAAATTAACAATCTAAGTAAGGTTACAATTTTATAGTCAGGATAGGCAATGTTCGTTCAACTTACCAAAGTTCTTTATGGGTTGTTTGCTTTGCATTTGCGTCTTTTCATCAATTGCGTCAAAATCGGTCTATCCGTTCGGGAGTTTACAAGGTAGAAAAATTTTCAAAAAAAGTGTATTTTTGACATAAATTCGAAATTTTTTAACTATCCGTGTTTGACTTTTTACAATATTTTAGAATTTGAAAACCTGCGTCTAATGCCTTGTAATAAGTATTAAAATCAAATTAAGTTTTCAAAAGTTAAAGCTTTTTAAATATCAAATCATGTTGTTTACAACAAACTTGCTTCATATTTTTAAAATAGATTTTAGACTAATCTACGGGCACCTATTTAGGTGCTCATAGAGGCTAATATACCGATTTTCAAAAATCTAATCAGCTCTTCTACTTAAAAACCGTATTAAATACTGAAATTGCATCAACCAATTCATTCGGGATTTATCAATGACGCAAATTTTTGAAAAAATGTGGTTTTTATATATCAACTACTTCGTCATTTTTTCAAACAATTTATTTTTTAACTAAGA
Organism: Apodemia mormo; assembly: GCA_036924255.1. Taxonomy (NCBI): domain Eukaryota; kingdom Metazoa; phylum Arthropoda; class Insecta; order Lepidoptera; family Riodinidae; genus Apodemia; species Apodemia mormo. The sequence goes on along the minus strand of JAUPFN010000007.1, from coordinate 6,978,644 downwards.
CACCATTTTAGAGCTCATTATTACGATGAATGTCATTCGAAATATCAAAGTCGATCATCGTTTTCAAAATATATACCTTTGCAAAAATCAAAGTTCTATTATTTTTAGCAAACTTTAGATTTTTAAACTCTGAAAATTCCATGCTTAAGTATAGTTTTTGCTCCTTTGTGCTTGAAATATCTCAGTTTAAGGGGAAGTTTTGAAGGATAGCCTGCAGGGTCAACTGGTTTACATTTTTTTTTATAATAAGTAAACCATCAGATGGCTCTCCTGATGGAAAGAGACAACCATCGCCTGTAGACACCAAAGATGTTGATGACGCATTACTATCCATGTGGCAAGGTGTTAATGCTGCTTGCATAAATCTACAGCCTACCTTGCCCTCTAAACCGGAATATGAGTGATACGGCAATGATAAACATTGACGCTTTTGCGGCAGGAATAGGTTGAGCGATAGTACCATATACCCGGACGAGACATTACGGAACTCTACCATATAGTAATCACAATAGTAGCGGCCCATTTGGCCCTTGTTTGCTTTTTGGGGTTCCGTACCTAAGAGGTAAAACGAGACCCTATTACTAAGCCTCCACTGTCTGTCTGTCCGTCTGTCTGTCTGTCACCAGGGTGTATCTCATAAACCGTGATAGTTAGAAAGTTAAAATTTTCACAAATTATGTATTTCCGTTCCCGCTTTAACATCAAGTACTAAAAATAAAACAATGAAAATATTAAGGCGTATACAATAAACGTGTTTTTTCGATTTTTTTAAAGATGATGGTACGGAACCCTTTGTACGCGAGTCGTACTCACACTTGGCCGGTTTTATTATAAATTACTGACAGTAACGCTAATAGACCTTCGAAAAGACCCAGATCAACACAGATATATTAGAAATATAAAATATGTATACTTATTTTTAGGTACAGATATTACGATCCACCAGAGAGGAGTCAAGGATCTAGTATATCTGGGAACGGAACATTCAGGGGAACTCTTGGCTTGATTTGGAAACGCGTATGTATGATTTTATTAAATCGTAAGATTATGTCGTAAAAAATAACAATGAATATGGAATGAAGTAAGTATAGATTATTATTTTTTACATTATTCCCATAAACTAGATACGCTTTTAAAGGAATTGTTTAGGTTGACATAAACATGACGTAGCTTGCATTTACATCCAGAGATACAGAGTTACAGAACTTTTTTTTATATCATAAGATAGCAAACAAGCAGATGGATCTCCTGGTGGAAAGAGTCAACCATCGCCTATAGACACCAAAGATGTTAATGGTGCGTTGCTATCTTGTGGTGAGTTCTAATGCCACATGCATAAGTTTACCGGCTACCTTACCCTCCAAACCGGAACACGATAGTGACAAGTACTGACGCTATTGCGGAAGTAATAGGTAAGGCGGTGGTACCAGACCCGGGTGAGACAATGCAGAACTCTACCACCTAGTAGTCACGATGACAGTGTCGCGCATAGCCAATCGGTTGCCTTTTACGACCTGCCTGGCAGAATGGCAGTTGGTCTATTCTTCAAAGGAGCCCGGAACCAACACGGGGAAAAATCACTCAGTAATCACGATGGTAATCTACAAATTTAAACTTTTCAATCAGTTTCTTATTACTTTTTCAGTTTTTGATAAAATTTGCTGGTGGTAGAGTTCTGCATTGTCTCACCCGGGTCTGGTACCAACGCCTTACCTATTCTTACCGCAATAACATCAATGCTTGTCGCTTTCAAAAAACAAAACCTGAATTAACCTCGCGTAGTTTTAAAGAATATAATATATACTTATTTAAATTCTGTAATGCTTATGAAATGTGACATTTCAATGAGTGTTCACCGCACATACCATATGAATACTAATAGACACGCCATTGGGAAGGCAAAATGTTGCAGCGCATATGAGCAAACACTCCTATAACTGTCAAAAAGTCACACATTTGTAGATATATCATATTGTGAAAAATTAGAAATAAACCATTGCACTGTTTTATGATGACAAGGTACCGAGATGACAAGGTTTAAAAATAACCCTTGAAGTAGTTTATTTCATCGGTAAGTTGTATAACTACCTCTGTTTTTCTGTGTGTGATTGCAAGCTGCACTGACAAACTGAGACATTGTCGTGAAGGGCGTATCCATTTAATCCGTGGTTTACCGCCTAGATATTTAATTGATAGGTTATCACTTGGTCTGCGGGTTTAGTTGTCGCTATTAGGAAGTTATAAAATGATAAAAGTCTTCTCATATTTTATATTGCGTAATACACAAAAAATATGAGTTACATAGACTGGTGTATCGTCTGATGGCACGGAGATGACGCGTCCCATGATGCCGCCACTTACAAGGTCTGCGTTAGCGCATTCTTTACGCATGTTTCCACAAGAGATTTAAGTCAACTTTTGAATTTGATTATGCTTATATCAAAACTGCTTGTCCAAATGCATTATTTATTTTTATTTCGCCATGTGAATCTGGGCCCTTTTGAAGAACAAACCATCTGACTTCCTATACAACAACTCATAAAATGCAAGCAAGAACTAAATATTTCACTATCATTGTTACTTTTAGATACTCAGCTGGAATTTGTTGCACTGTCTTTACTCTTCCCACCACAATAATGTCAATATTTATCACTGCCGTAATTTAATTTAAAAGCTTACCCTCAAATTGGATAGCTGTTATATTATGAATGTGGCATTACGTTTCTGTCATATTCTTCGTATCTTTGCGTTTTTCATCAAGAGCCATCTAAATGTTTGCTACTATGATATGACAAAAGCCTAAAAATGCGAATAATATGTTTGCAGAAAGCAGATTTTTTCGTCGGAGACGTAACAATATCATGGGAACGTCTCCAAGCGGTGGAGTTTTCGTTCTTCACTTTGGCTGATGCCGGAGCATTTTTAACACACGCTCCAGACAAACTGAGCGAAACTATAGCTGTTATCCGGCCGTTTCGTTGGGAGGTAAAATATTTTGGAAGTATATAATCTTCTTTATTAAAAAGAGTACATAACCAGAAAAAAGTTTGATTTTTTAAAGAAGAAAGAAAGAAAGAAAGTCTTTATTTGCTAGAATATGGGAGTCACAAGTTATTAAAATTTGATTAAGTTACCAACATAATTATTCTACCATGATATGGTGTTTTTTTTGGTGTGGAAATATTTTAAAATTATAATTATTTATTATTAAACTAAAAATGTTGTTAGTCGATTTTTTTAAGATTTTCTAGAATTACTACCGGATCGAAACGCGGCCACACACAGAGAAGATCCGGCAGAAAAATCACAGCGAGCTTGTTTTTTCTTAATTATAGGTACATAATACAAATTATAAACATTATTTCACATCACAACACTTATTTCTATAATTTACAAACTTCATTTTTTCTTTAAATAAAATGTTGACATTGTACAAAGTTTAAAGACAGAAGAAAGATAATAGGTAATTTGTAACAATCAAGGAACTTATATATGATAACTGGAAAATTTCAAGAAACGTGTTTAGTCTTGCTCAATCCTTGCTCAACATTAGCGGACGAAGATTCCTGGAGTGTTGTTATGAAAATATGATAAAACTTTGTGTTTTGCTAATGCAAACTACGTGGCCCTATATATTCGGTCTTTTTATATGATTAAAGTTGTTTTCCGTATGACAGAGAAGGAATATTAAATGCATAAGTTACCGATTACATTACCCTCTAACCAGAACACGACAGCGACGAGCGTCGATGCTATTTTGGCGAGAATTTGTAAGGCTATAATATCAAAAGCTGGAAAAGACGTAGGACAACTTTATAGCTTAGTTAATACTCTGGAGAGTAGTGACATGTATTAACCTTTTCTGGCCTGTTACAAGATGCTTAGCACTAAGGCAATTGATATATCTTTTTGTTTACGTAAATCAAAACAGCATTTTTATTTTGTCGTAACTATTTGGAAAAATCTTAAATTAATACCAAGATCACATTTCATTGGACATTTTTATTATTTTTACAATAACGTATCAATAAAAGGATTATATAGTCCCATTAGTCAGTACCGCCAGTTTATTACTAGGAAATTTTTTTCACAAAAATGGGAAACAACACATTTTTTATACTATTAAGTTTATCTTCGTAAACAAATTATAATAAAATGATTCAAAAATGCGTTGCACCTACACTTTCACGACATGGGCACAACTTTTTTTTAAATTTAATGTCCTAGGTGTGGCCGTTTGTGTGCGTCACGCTGCTCGTGACAGGTCCAGCCCTCTGGATGATCATCGCCGCGCCATCATTGTGGCTGCGCAGAAATCAAGACCAACTACGGCTCTTAAAAAACTGTTGCTGGTTTACTACCACTCTTTTTTTGAGGCAATGTATGTTCTACTTTCTTATTGTGAAATCACTCATTTCAGTTAAATCTTCTGAACAAGTATAATTGACACCGTTTATCGCTAGAATTTGGCGAAATTCTACAGGCGTAATTTTTTTATATGTATAGAGAGCAAACATGCTGGTGGCTCTCTTGATGAAAAGAGACAACCACCGCCTAAACATACGAAACTTGTTAATTATATTGCTATCCTTATCGCGAGATGGTAATGCTATATGATACCGAATACCTTACCCTCCAAACCGGAACTCGACTGAATCGTGGTGGTGCCGAACCCGGGCAAAACGTTGTGAAAATACCTGACCGTGTAGTGACGATAGTAGTGAAACATTTAGCTAAACGGTCGATTTTTATGAACAGAAATACCTCTAACCCGAAATAAAATTTTTCAGAATGTATATTTTTCGTTTCATATACGTTAATCTGTCTCTTGTATATCTAAAACCTTGAAATAGATCTTTACCAAAATATTGGACCAATTAATATGAAGAATCACCCACTCCCCCTCTCCCCCATACAACAAGTTCTGAGACATAGTCATAAAAAATACATATCTCTTGAGGACCTTCTTCTTTTTGGGAAGTCCACATTGAAAAATAGGCGAATGGCTCTCTTGACTGGAAGAGATAGCTGTCACACATAGATACTAATATTATTTATGATAGGTTAACATTGATTTGGAAGATATATAAACCTCCTTTGCTGACTGCTCTTGTTTGCATTATAACAAAAAATCAAGATGATAGAATGCTTTTTAGCTTACTAGAATTTGCTTGCATTTTATAATTTTCTTGATAGGAAAGTAGCTGGATTATTAATTATACAAAGGACGAACACATGATTATTTTCATATTATTGAGATTACTTTTATCTTCTCTAGCATCAACAAAAGAACCATCGAGTACCCACAAAGCTCGACTGGTGTCTGTGCTAATTTCTCTTGGGGCCACCTACGTCATCGGTGACATGTATTCCGCTAACTTGACCAGCCTTCTCGCAAGACCAGCGAAGGAGAAACCTATCGGGACCTTACAAGCTCTTGAAGAAGCCATGCGTGATAGAGGATACGAATTGGTGGTCGAAAGGCATAGTTCATCATTATCTATTTTGCAAGTAAGCTCTTTCAAATTATTATAACGCCAACTCTTTTGCCGCCCCGTTGGTCGAGTGTTTAGCGACCCCACTACGCAATCGACGGGACTCGGGTTCGATTCCCGACGGTGACAAGCATTTGTGTGATGAGCATGAATGTTTGTATTTCCGGGTTTGGGTGTTTATTAAATATATTCTAGTATTTATATATGTATTTCTTTGTATTATTATCGTTGACTAACACCCATAACACAAGCAAATCATTTGCTTAATTTGGGGTTAGATCAGTAAGTGTAATTAGTCCCGTGAATATTTATTTATTTATTATTATTATTATTATTATTTATATTTATTTCTTATGGGGCGAATAGAGTCAGCCAGAGTTTAAATTAAAATCGTCGTGGTCTAAGAGTTGGGCCTCTCTCATAATCTGCCATTCTGCCAGGCTGTTCGTAAAAATCGACCGTTTGGCTAAATGTTTCACTACTATCGATGAACATCAGTAGACTCTCCTATTTAACTAGACCAATCCGTTGGTTCAGATGTTAGTGATCTCCTACACAGTCACACACAGTTCTACACAGTCGATGGGGGTTGAAATTGCGCTGCGGAATTGCTCGACTAATTCCGCCATCCCCGTTTTTCTACCGATTCAGGCATACCGTCGAGGCGCACAGATTCAGGCATCGCCATATGGTGGACGTTCCACGTACCCGGACAAAGAGGTGTGACTCCACATTTTTCATTCGAACCGCAAAGAACTGGAACATGCTTCCTGAGTCTGTGTTCCCCGACGAGTACAATCTGGGGATCTTCAAGAGAAGAGTAAACAGGTACCTTCTAGGAAAGCGCGTTCCATCTTATGCCGCATCTTAGCTTACCACCAGGCGAGATCGTGGTCAAGCGCTCCCCTTTCGATAATAAAAAAAATATTAAACATATTTTAATATTAATATATACAGTTTGTTCAATATTTATTCTATGTGTCTTTGACTAACACCCATATTACAAGCAAATAATTTGCTTACTTTGGCTAAATCAATTCGCGTAATTTGTCCAGTGATATTTATTTACCCACTATAATTTATAGGTTTGTGAATTAGCAAAGTGAAGCAATTACACTTTGTGAATAGACTAAAGTAGATAGTAAAACTGGACCGACGCATTAGCCACCCTTAAGACCAAACACATTACGACGATCCGGGGCGGTGCGGGCTGCATCGCAACAAAAGACGCTATCTTAGCACATTAAGACAGGCCACAACACTAGTCGCGAAAGAAAGGAACATTCTAATACAATGAAGTAAACTACAGTACCTGATATGAAATCGAATATAACTATGGAAGATGGATGCGATAGTTCCTATAATCCCAAGTACGAAGTGTGTTACAGTACATAAGTGAACGAAAAACGCTGGGATATTTGTGACTTGCCAGGCCGCAGCGCATTGACATGTTTGTGTACAGTATACGACCGGACGTGACGACTGCACATTGTGAATACCTCTTTCCAGCCTTGAACTAAAATTATTAATCCGTTGTTGATCCGTAATTACGTGATTTTATAAATGAACTAGCTGTTGCCCACGACTTCGTCCGCGTGGTCTACGTTTACTCCGCACAGCTCCTCCCCCGAAGGTGATAGCGTGATAATATGTAGCCTATATGTTGACTCGACCTATTAGTAATATTCAAGCAAAATTTTAAGTAACTCAGTTGAAGTAAATCAATGCAGTACGTTTTGAGTTTACCCCGGACATACATACAGACAAACAGACAAGCAGACAAACAGACAAATAGACAAAAATTCTAAAAACTATATTTTTGGCTTCGATATCGATTGTAGATCACGCCCCAAGTATTCTTTTAAAAAAATATTCAATGTACAGTTTTGACTTTCCTACGATTTTATTATATGTATAGATACTTAAAACAACGATACCGTCGTGCTCTCAAGTCCAGTCGCCGTGCACACTAGAGGCAGGATGCATCGCAGCTAGCAGCTCCCTCTTCACACTCAACAAAATCCGCTATGCAAAAATCCGCTCTCTGCACCCCAGCATAGTATGGGATACTTAATATAATATGAATAATTTTTGGGATGCGATCCGGCCCGCTGCGGTCCGTCCTAGATGCTCGTTTCTTAAAGGTTCTCGCTAACGCATGCGAAAATCGAGACCGACAAGTTTACGTATTATTTAAATGCACAAAGATTATTTTATATCACTACATTCAGATACCGTACTACGAATAAAATCTTCTAAATTAGCTCCCAATACTTTTTTTTTCGAATATGCCTTTTTATAGCATAAGATAACAAACATGCAGATGGGTCGCCTGATGGAAAGAGACAACCATTGCATATAGACACCAAATATAAACACCAGATATTTTGGCGGTAGCCAACACTACCATCAGCTACCACCATCATTCATCAACCCATTCGTCTAACCACGACGGTTATCTCTCACTAACCGCGTGGGCTATCTCTTAGCGACCATGACGGTCGTCTCAAATGTCTGATCACGATGGTTATCTCTTACTAACCACGATGGTTATCTTTTAGCGACCATGACGGTCGTCCCAAGTCTCTAACCATGATGGTTATCTCTTTTTATCATTTAAATTCCTAACTCTCATACCATATATTTCAACCATAACGGTTATCTATATTAATATTATAAATGCGAATGTTTGGATGTATGGATGGATGTTTGGATGGATGTTTGTTACTCAATCACGCAAAAACTACTGAATGGATTTGAATGAAATTTGGCACACAGGTAGATTTTGACCTGGAATAGCACATAGGCTACTTTTTATTCTGGAAAAATTTAGTGGAATAATTTATTCATCACGACATCCTAGAAGGGAAGAAACAAACACCACAAGAGGAAAACTAACTATGAGAAAATTCAAGAATCAAAATACAAGATACAGCGCGGCGCGCGGCAGGCACCGTTATCATTTTCACATCACTTTGGAGCACTGAAGAGACGCAGTCGAACCAGCCCCAGCAGACTCGCGGCCAGGACTGGGTGACGCCACGGCAGGATAGAAGACGAGACGCCCAGCTGCAGCCAACACGCGAGACCAGACCCAGGCGAGACGCCAAACACTAACTGTGATTACACTTGGCTTGCCAGCCCTTAAAAGAACTATCACCAACGCGGACACGATCACCACACCCTTCTTAAAAGAACGCAAGATAGCAATCGTGCAGCCGAAAGAACGATCCAGAAGGAACGTCCGTTTGCAACAAAACAGAGTGCTATGTGTGAGTTTTTCTTTTCGCATTCGATCGTGAGCGCGTGTCGAGTTTACTAGGAATTTGTATGTGATTTGTACAGCGCCACCTAGTGGTACTAGCGCCACTAGGTGGCGCTGTACAAATCACATACAAATTCCTAGTAAACTCCAAACGCGCTCACGATCGAATGCGAAAAGAAAAACTCACACTTAGCACTCTGGTCGTACGCTTAGCACTGCCGCTCCATAGACGACGACTAATTGAGATCCCGCGACCGATGAGCCGTGAAGCACAGGGGACTTTGTAACATGTACCTAAACCGTGAAGCAGCGTTGGCGCGCGCTCCCCGCGCACCACCGCTCCACCGCTACGCCCGCGGAACACCCAATGGACGATTGGCCAGAATCGCAGCCTTTTCGCATCAAACAACACGTCGTGGCCAGTATTTTCCATATAGCAATATTTTATGGTTTGTTTAACGATTTTGTAATGTAGTATTGTAATTTAAACTTTCCGATCTGGCCGTTATGATTTAAATATATTGTATAAATATAAGACGAATGGGAAAATGAAATACATTCATATTTTTAACTGCGAATACGAAACTCTGAGTTTTATCAGGGCGAGCGAAGCGAGCCCTACACTAGGCCAGTTTGTATGCACTTTTGTGGTATCAGAGTGCTAAGTGTGAGTTTTTCTTTTCGCATTCGATCGTGAGCGCGTTTGGACTTTACTAGGAATTTGTATGTAATTTGTACAGCGCCACCTAGTAGTAAACGTGAGAAACCAGTTTACCACTAGGTGGCGCTGTAGAAATCACATACAAATTCCTAGTAAACTCGAAACGCGCTCACGATCGAATGCGAAAAGAAAACTCACACTTAGCACTCTGTTATTGAAAAAATATCGCACTTCGAGGTTTGAGCTTTGACGTGGTAGTTTATAATTCATGTCTAGATATGTTATTTACTATTAAAGTACCATTTTATAAACATTAAGAAAAAAATAAAAAATACATGTATTAGAATTTTATTACTACTAACGCCATCTATTATAAAATTAACGAGTTAAAACGCTAACGAGTTAAAATGTTACTTTGGCGTGGTAGATTTAATTCATTTTCATTCACTCCATTTTAATACCATATTAATCTATTAATACACTTGTACTTTTTAACTTCCTACTACGTATGTGGATAAAGAAGTTACTGATTTTGCTCCGATTTTTAAAAATCGAATTTTCACCAGATGTCCGCGTTTTGAGATCCTAGGAACCTTTTTCGACTTTTTTCGCGATGACGTCAGTGTGTCTGTATGTATGTGTATGTATGTGTGTGTGTGTGTGTGTGCGTGTGTGTGTGTGTGTTCGTGTGTGTGTATGTATGTCTGTATGTAAACATCTCATAACTTTTGAACAGCTGGACCGATCGAAATGCGGTTGATGGCACTCGATTGGATTCCACTCAACTTAGACTTCCTGAAAATTTGAACCAATCGGACCGAAGGGATTTTGATAAAATTTTGAAAAAACCCAAAAAGAAAGTTTGGTGAAACAGATTTTTTTAATATAACTTCCAGATTAATGCACTGATTGAGTACAACGACTAATCAGCTATATTCTCAAAAAAAAAAAATAAGTTTAATGCATAAATTGCATCAAATCGGTTTATCTGTTTGGAAGTAATCGTTGACGAAAATTTTGAAAAAAGTCTTTTTTTTGACATAACTTCGAAATATTTCAAACAATCATTTTTTATTATTCTACAATATTTTAGTACTAAAAAAATAACGTCGAATGCCGTTTTAAAAATTAAAATCGAATCTTATTTTTAAAAGTTACAGCTTTTCAAATATTAAAATTACGTTGTGTTTAGCAAACTTACTTAATGTTTTTGAAATAACTTTCAGGCTAATGTACCGATTGACCTCAACATCTTATCAGTTTTTCTCCTTTAAAAACTACGTCAAGTACCGTTACCTGGATAAAAATCAGTCACTTTGTTTGGTATCTATCAAAGACGAAAATTTTTGAAAAAATGTTTTTTGAAATTGCTTCGAAATTTTTGAACCTACCGATTATTTTGCTAAAACAATAGTTAAATTGAGTTGAATGCCATTTGAAATTTGATCAATTTGATCATCGTTTCCAAAATATACAGTTTTTCAAAAATCAATGTACTGACATTTTTATCAAAATAAACTGCATGTATGATTGTTTCGTTGGTTCATTCGTATTTTCTTGCTATTTTTTGTGACTTAGCAATTGAGATATTTCAATATTACTTAGAACTGAAAAAAAATCTATGCTTATAGTTTTTACTCTTTTGAGTTTAAAATACCTTAATTTAGCTTGAAGTTTCAGGGATGGCCTGCAAGGTCAACCGATTACAGTTTTTGACAATATGATTATTGTGAAACAGTACAAGTGTATTAATTGATTAATATTGTATTGAGAATAATTTTCAATCTTAGCCTGAGGGTAAAAAGCTACAAAAACGTATGGTCCTGACCGTAACCCCGAAGGGGTAGGCAGAGGTACAACGTGTGCATCCACGATTAGCCGAAGATACGTCTTAGTTCCACAACGTGATAGGTGACCAGCTTATCACCAACCGGGCATTTTTCCAATCCCTGGCATCGTTGTTTTTATTAGAAAATTGAAAAAAAAAACACATTTTTGATTTGTCTGACTCGGGAATCGAACCCCGAGGGTTTCCCTGAGAGAAAAATTCGAAAAATTTATTCGCTGAGTTTCTACCGCCAATTCTTCGTACCTGCGGTAAGTCCAATATTAATCCTAAAAATTTTGAATGTTAATTAAATAAAAAAAAAATATTTCGAAAATCTATCTTATCATAGCAAAATTTTAAAGAATTTTTCTTGTAAGTTCTAAAAAAATTTGTCTTAGAAACATGTTTTTTTTATTTTGGTTTTATTTTCCTGCGCCTTCTAGATCAAAGCCTGGCGACGCCTTTGATGGGAATATAATGTTTGGGTAAAAATACGCTGGCTTTTTTAGGTTAGATAATTATAAATGAAGTCCATACATTAAAAGATGTAATTCTCATAAAAAATACTTTCTTAGCAATATTACTAGGTAGTATAACTTTGCGAGCCCTTATAAAGCTCTGCTTTTTGCTAGTTTAAAACAAAGTACACCCGAGCCAGCTGCCGTTGAACCTTCGCCGAGCCTCCAGCCTCTGGGCATCGTCTGCAACTGGTGAGACCTACCGAGAATTTAGCTAGCGGGTGTCGTCCTGCCGCTCTTAGTGGTAACGACGACACCATCGTCGCTACTATATTAATAGTGCGTTGCTATCCTTGTGGCGGGGTCTTAATGCCAGTTCATAAGCTACCTTCTTACCCTTCAAACTGGAACACGACAGTGACAAGTACAGACGTTATTGCAACAGGAATAAGTAAGGCAGTTGTACCAGACCCGAGCGAGACAATGCAGAACACTACCACCTATTAGCCACAATGGTAGTGACCCGCATAGCCAATCGATCGCCTCTTACGAACTATCTGGCAAAACGGCAGAAAAGAGAGAGAAGGAAGGAAAAAAAAATATGGTATTTTTATTTGGTTGATTATACTGAAATACCATATTTATTTTCTAATTTTTATCCCCGTTGGTCGAATGGTTAGCGACCCTGACTACGCAATCGACGGAGCTCGGGTTCGATCCCCGACGGGGACAAGCATTTGTGTGATGAGTATAAATGTTTGTATTTCCAGGTTTGGGTGTTTATTAAATATATTGGAGTATTTATATATGTATTTCTTTGTATTAGTTTGTTGACAAACACCCACAACACAAACAAATAATTTGCCTACTTTGGGGTTAGATCAGTAAGTGTAATTTGTCCCGTGAATATTTATTATTATTATTACATAATTAAATAATTTGTGATATTCGTTCGTAGAATGGAACGGGAGTATACGGCCGTCTCGCTCGGCTGATGCGTCGGCAACAGATCCAGCGCGTCCGCAGCGTTGAAGTTGGCGTCCGAATGGTCTTATCTCGACGAAGAGTAGCCGTATTTGGTGGAAGGGAAACTCTTTACTATGACACTGAGAGATTTGGTTCGTTTATTGCTTTCACATTATTTATACTCTTTCTCTAAATTTGGTCCGGGCTCCTTTAAAAAAGGTGTTTATTAATATTTATTAACAATTAGTCCAGTAAAACTCGTTAATGTTGATTACATCTTTTTTATTACGTTTTTAAAGTCGGTTAGGATTAACTGTTGTATAAACATTATCTTTTTCGTTTTCATATAATTGGAACGAAGTTCCTTACGGCAGGCTTGGAGGGGATAGGGATTTTGCTGCGAGACCGAACTGAAAAAAATGTGATAGTAAAACCGTAAGAAAAATGCGTGGAATAAAAGCGTTAAATGAGACGTGCGCAGGCGCGACAGTCGCGTACACAAGCGAGTAGTGCCGTTTAGCCGAAGGAAGTTCGTTCCTACCTGGTGTCCCGCGACACCACATCATTTTTTATATAATAATATATCCATGAAACGTTAAGTTGACTGCCAAACAAAGACTGACTGACTTACCGCCGCCAAACTGTTAGGTTAATGCGGTATTCGAATCACGTCACAGATAAACACGTGACAAGTGGCGCGATGTGTTGAGTATTGCAACTTGTTTACAATTTATACAGTACTAGCTGAGCCCGCGACTTCGTCCGCGTGGAAAAATTTTGAAAAAAAGTAGCCTGAGTAATTCCCTGTCATATCAGCTATCTGTCAGTGAAAGTCCCATCAAAATCTATCTAGCCGTTCCAGTGATTAGCCGGAACAAACAGACAGACAGACAGACAAAAATTGTAAAAAATGCTGTTTTGGTAGAGCGCTCATTTCAAATAGAATCACTTCGATCGCGACACTGTCAATTTTATTTCTTTCTGTACATTGCTTTGTAAAAACGCCTGTAAATCTTGCGCTTAAGGTTGGATATGCAAAGACATATGTTTTTGCCATATCTACAACTACTTAAATAAAATTAGCGACACTTTTGATTGTCAGTTTTGTTCGGAAATGTGCATCTTAGGTTTTTTATATCAATGAGGAACCAAGCAATTCGTAAAGGGTAAACAAAAGCTAAACTTATCGCTGCTATTTTGACTACTATATGATAGAGTTCTGCAACATCTCGCCCAAATTTGGTACTACCGCCTTATTTTTTAAAAATAGTGAGAGTATTTGTCACTGTTGTATTCCGGCATGGAATACTAGGTGTTCGTTAAATAGCTATAATACTAGGTATATTTCGCCCGTGTTGGTCCGGGCTCTTATAGAGGAATAGACCACCTGTAATTCTGCCAGACAGTTCGTAAGAGGCAAACAATTGCCTATGCGATTCACTACCGTCGTGGCTACTAGGTGGTAGAGTTCTATTTTGTCTCGCCTAGGTCTAGTACAAATGACAAATTTACAAATTTCTGCCGCAATGGCGTCAGTGTTGTCGTTGTTCCGGTTTTGAGAGTAAGATAGCAGGTAAACTTATACATGTGGCACTAAGACCCCACCACAAGGATAGCAACGCGCCATTAACATCTTTGGTGTCTATAGGCGATGTTTGTCACTTTACATCAAGATTACTCTTGATGTAAATTTTATATCACAGGACAGGACAAGCAGATTGTTCTCCTCATGGAAAAAGGCAACCATCACCTATGGACACCAAAGATGTTAATGGTGCGTTGTTATCCGTGTGGCGGGCCTAAATGTCACATGCATACGTTTGCCAGTAACTTTACCCTCCAAATCGGAACACAGCAATGACGCTATTGGTAAAGTGGTGGTACTACCCAGCGAAACAATGCGGAACTTTTACTACCTAGTAGCCATATTGGCAGTGACTTGCATAGCAAAACGTTCGCTTTCTATGAATATCCTGGCCTAAACGGCAGATGGTACCTATATTCTGAAAAGAGTTCTAAACTAACACTGAGTAAGCCTATAATGAATTTAATATCCTCATTTTCAAACAAAAACAAAGGAACTCAAAGCTATAAAACAGCTATATTGTTTCAGGTTCCCACAATTTTCATTTAAGCGAAAAGCTGTATACGAGATACTCGGCTATTGCATTGCAAATCGGATGTCCGTACTTGGAGCCGTTTAACAAAGTGTAAGCGTATTCCCTGTTATTCTAACTTATTCCAGAAGTATCATTTATTGTGTTTTGAACTACACAAATTGCCATTGCTTTTGCATCATATAATAATACAGGGGTAAAATTATTTCTCCGTGTTAATCGGACCCATTTCGTGGAATAGATCAACAGGCTCCCCGTGGCGGTCCGGCGGGGTAATTACGTAACTCGCAATGCGAAATTATCGTAATTGTTTAGTTATTGCAAGACACATAACAGCCTTGTATATAAGTGGCAGTCGTTGCCGCTTGATTAGTTTTGGTGCTGTGACATAGCAAAATGTGCATCCAGTGGCCAGCAAGCAATTGGCGACGTTTTTGATGATTTTTCCGTTACGTTTAAGAGTCATCGCTGATCGTTGGCGGTTTTTTTTTTTATGTCATAAGATAGCAAACAAGCAAATGGGTCTCCTGATGGAAAGAGTCAACCATCGCCTATAGACACCAAAGATGTTAATGGTGCGTTGCTATCTTGTGGCGAGGTCTAATGCCACATGCATAAGTTTACCGGCTACCTTACCCTACAAACCGGAACATGACAGCGACAAGCGCTGACGTTATTGCGGCAGGAATAGGTAAGGCGGTGGTACCAGACCCGGGCGAGACAATGCAGAACTCTACCACCTAGTAGCCACGATGGTAGTGACTCGATAGCCAATCGGTCGCCTTTTACGACCTGCCTGGCAGAACGGCAGTTGGCCTATTCTACAAAGGAGGCCGGGACCAACAAACGTTAGATGATACGCCGGCGGGATATGTAAATACTATAATTGCGCTAGTTGTTTTTATGTAACAATAATCTTCTGTACAAATAAATTACACACAAGTAGCACAAATAAAGTTGTAGTGCCTTTTTGTAATATTAAAATGCCCGCTTTTTACTAAATGCATATGAAATATATACAAGGTAAATAATACCAAAATAACATTTTTTTACAATTTTTGTCTGTTTGTCTATCTGTTTGTCCCTGCTAATCTCTGGAACGACTTGACCGATTTTGACAAGACTTTTACTGGCAGATAGCTGATGTAATAAGGAGTAACTTAGGCTACTTTTACTTTATAGTACATATTAATAAAATTGGAGTGTCTGTAATATTAAAATAACCGATATTAAAAGACCGATTTTGACGGGACTTTTACAGGCAGATAGCTGATATAATTAGGCTACTTTTATTTTTGATTTTTTCCGCGCGGACGAAGTCACAGGCACAGCTAGTTATAAAATAAATTTGGTATTTTCCCGAGTCCCGCCGGGCTGCCTTTGACAAAAAGATCATATTCGACAAAGAAGTTTTACTTCAATAGATCATCAATCTTGCTACCGCCAACCAAGTATTTCCCTCGTGTTGGTCCCGGGCTCCATTGAAGAATAGGCCAACTACTGTTCTGTCAGACAGGTCTTAAAAGACGACCGAGTGGCTGTACGAATCACTGCCATCGTGACTACTAGGTGGTAGAGTTCTGCATTGTCTCGCCCGGGTCTGGTAACACCGCCTTACCTATTCCTGCCGCAATAGCGTCAGTGTTAGTCACTGTCGTGTCCCGGTTTGGAGGGCAAGCTAGCCGGTAAGCTTATGCATGTGTCATTAGACCTCGCTGCAAGATAGCAACGCACCATTAACATCTTTGGTGTCTATAGGCGATGGTTGACTCCATCAGGAGACCCATCTACTTGTTTGCTATGTTATGATAAAAAAAAAAGGTAAACAAAAGTTAAATCTGTCACTGCTATTGTGACCCCTAAACGATAGAGTTCTGTAACATCTCGTACAAATTTAGCATTACCACCTTATCGTTCTCAGCTGCAATCGCAAGATCACTTGTTACCGAAGAGTTATTCGGACTAATTCCTGCAGCTAAATTCCATAATCGGACATCGCGTCAAAATTTAAAGTTCCATCCTCACCACCTCGATGTCTGGAAATCCACAACCGTGCGCTTATGTCGACATTTTTTGCCTCGCACTATTCCATTGTGGAATCAATTACCCGCGGGGGTGTTTCCGAACGGATACGACTTAGGGACCTTCAAAAAACGAACTTATTCTTTTTTAAAACGCCGGCAACGCAGCTGCACGACCCCCGATATTATAGTTGTCCATGGGCGGCGGTGATCACTTACCATCAGGTGCACCACCTGCTCGTTTGCCCCCTCTGCTATAAAAAAAAACTTGTCATATTCCAGGTTGGAATACTAGGTATCCGTTAAAATCTAGTACTAGGTCCGATTCTCCGTATTGCATCGGGCTCTCCTTGAATGGACCATCTGCCGTTCTGCCAGATAGTCTCTAAGAGACAAGCGATTGGCTACGCAGGTCACTACCATCGTCGCTTTTAGGTGGTAGAGTTGTGCATTGTCTCGCCCGGTTTTGGTACCACCGCCTTATCTATTCCTGCCGCAATAGCGTCAGTGCTTGTTATTTTTATGTAACAGTTTGGAGGGTAATGTAACCGGTAGACTTCTGCATGTAGCATTGCTACCCCGCCACAAGGATAGCAACGCACCATTTACAAATATGTTCTGTAGTTAGTTGTATCTTCTATCAAGAGATCGATAAACTGTTTTGCTATCCTATGGTGTAAGTAGAAGTTATACAACTTATTTTTTCAAATATTATGAAATTTCAAACAATCAGTTGTCCTGATGGATAGAATCAATCATAGACTATAGGCAATTTTAGAAGTTATAGTGTTTTTCCATCTCTAAATTGATTTGGAATGCTACATGTAGTAATTTGTCGACTATCTTGCCCTCCAAACTATACTACGGCGGTGACGATCTCTGAAGCTTTTTGAACAGAAAAAGACAATGCTGTGGAACTAAAACGTGTTAATTCCGGGCTCCTTTGAATATTAGGCCAATTGCCGTTCTGCCAGGCAGGTCGTAAAAGGCGACCAATTGGCTATGCGAGTTACTACCATCGTGACTACTAGGTGGTAGAGTTCTGCATTGTCTCGCCTGGGTCTGGTACCACCGCCTTACCTATTCCTGCCGCAATAGCGTCAGTACTTGTCACTGTCGTGTTCCGGTTTGGAGGGTAAGGTAGCCGGTAAGCTTATACATGTGGCATTAGACCTCGCCACATAATAGCAACGCACCATTAACATCTTTGGTGTCTATAGGCGATGGTTGACTCTTTCCATCTCGAGACACTCATCTACTTGTTTGCTATCTTATGATATAAAAAAGGTGAAACAATGTAGAAATCTACCACCTAGCAGTAACCCTGAACCCTAAATCTGAACTTGAACCAATCGGGTCCCCTTTGAAGAATAGGCCGTAAGCCATTATGCCAGGCTGTTCGTAAAATGCGAATGATTATCTATATCACTATTATTGTGATAGGCATAGTTCCCAGGACTTGCCCGGGTTCGGTGCTACCGTCTTACCTATTCCTGCCGCAATAATGTTAGTGCTTGTCTTTGTCGTGTTTCGTCAGGAGGGTAAGGTAGCTGATAAGCTTATACAAGTAGAGTTACTGTCCTGTTACGTGGAGAGCAATGCATCATTGAAATTTCTGCAGGTGATATCTGTAGGCGATGGTTGTTTTATTTTTTTGTATTTGTTTACTGTATTTGTTGATTTTTTTTTGTCTTATTTGTACGCTTGTTCTTATTTTCATTGCATATTTACAGTGTTTCGTGGTAAATAAAACAATTCTATCGCCTCTGTGGTCTAGTGGTCCAGTGTTGGCGTCCACCACATGAGGTCCCGGGTTCGATTCCCGGGGCGGGCACTTAAAAAAATGTTTTTTCAGTTTTCTGATAAACGCAAAGTTGCCCGGGATTGGAAAAGTGCCCGGTTGGCGATAGGCTTGCCACCTATCACATTTGTGAGACTAAGTATCTTCGGCTAATCGTGGGTGCACTTGTTGTACCTCTGCCTACCCCTTCGGGGATACGGGCGTGAAGATACTTAAAACAATTCTAATTAATATTCCATTAGTAGAGCCGCTTGACGGTCTGCTAGTTTGCTATATATTGTGATGCTATATGATGATTTTTATATATCATAATATAGCAAACAAGCAGACCGACAGATCTCTCAAAATTTAGAAATAGGTATATTACATAGACGGTGATTTAGATGGCATCTTTACATCAAAGCGAGATGTTAATTAAGAGTTTAAAACAGTCATGAAGTTTTAAGCAGATCTAAGTAATTGTAGCGGCTCAAACAATCACAAACGCTACAAGAAAAAATAATAAAAAATGGATAAAAATCAATAACAAATGGAAAAAATGAAATTCAAAATAAAATCCTGAATCGCGATATCATAATTATTTATCTTGCAACACTATATACAAGTTTCAACGCTTCTCAAATGGACTTCGGTCCCCAGGCAGTACACCTTGCCTGGCTGGAAAGATCTTCCTTTTCCCCTTCCTTGTCTTTGTGTGACGTCATCGACCTCCACAGTTATGACGTCATACTGACAAGAAGTTGGCCCGCTGGTTCACTTCGACCCTCCAGCGGTACGGACCAGCGGCGCCACATACTAAATAACAGTTTTTACCTCAGTGATTCAACTAATTACAAACTGTATTCAAATTTTATTCTTTTCAACCGACGAAAAAACGTAGGTTATCAGTTTGACATGATATGTATGTAGGTAATATTATTGAAATTGGATAACATGAATAAAATTTAGACGTCCAAAAACGGATGCTCGCAAAATTTGCTATCTTGTAATGTCACATCTATCACTGCAGTTTTGGTAACCGGCACCAACAAGTTAATGTACTTTTCAAGATTACAAGGGATTATAACATATCACAATTTTTTAAGCTCCTACTGAGATTATTCTAAGTAGAAAAAACGCAGTAACTAAATAGATTAAACAAAACTAATGAGCCTTAACTTGAGAGACTATAACACAGACAGACAGACAAAAATTGTAAAAAATGCTGTTTTGGTATATCTGCCGTGCATTTGCATATAGTTAAACCGGTTATTTTAATATTACAAACAGACACTCCAATTTTATTTATTTGTATAGATAAAAAGATGTTTTAACTCCCTTAAACATTCTTTATTACTACCAAAATGTTAGTTAGTATAATATTTACTTACCAAATGATACGCATTAACCCACAGTTATTAAGAATATCCTAACATAAGTACACACGTAAGAAATGAAACTTTTTTAAGTCTGGTTTTAACTGAATGCATATGGATGTATACACGGTACATATACCAAAATAACACTTTTTACGATTTTTGTCTGTCTGTCTGTTTCGGCTAATCTCTGGAACGGCTGGATCGATTTTGACGGAACTTTCACTTGTAGATAGCTGATGTAATTAGAAGTAACTTAGGCTATTTTTTTTTAAATCTCACGCGGACGAAGTCGCGGGCTCAGCTAGTATTACTATAAAATTACTCCCATGATACCCAATGTATGGGAGTAATTTTATAGTAATGTTAATACAATAAAGAAGTTTCAATTCAATAAATCATGTCTAATAATAGCGTAATAAAATAAAACTTCCTACCATTGATATAAAAATCCCAAGATACACAATCAGTGTCTCAAAAACGTCCTCCAAAAATGAGCGCACAATTTACAATTGTGCGCTCATTTCAAATAGAATCACTTCGATCGCGACACTGTCAATCTTATTTATTTCTGTACATTGCTTTGTAAAAACGCCTATAAATCTTGCGCTTAAGGTTGGATATGCAAAAACATATGTTTTTGCCATATCTACAACTACTTAAATAAAATTAGCGACACTTTTGATTGTCAGTTTTGTTCGGAAATGTGCATCTTAGGTTTTTTATATCAATGAGGAACCAAGCAATTCGTAAAGGGTAAACAAAAGCTAAACCTATCGCTGCTATTTTGACTACTATATGGTAGAGTTCTGCAACATCTCGCCCAAATTTGGTACTACCGCCTTATTTTTTAAAAATAGTGAGAGTATTTGTCACTGTTGTATTCCGGCATGGAATACTAGGTGTTCGTTAAATAGCTATAATACTAGGTATGTTTCGCCCGTGTTGGTCCGGGCTCTTATAGAGGAATAGACCACCTGTCATTCTGCCAGACAGTTCGTAAGAGGCAAACAATTGCCTATGCGATTCACTACCGTCGTGGCTACTAGGTAGAGTTCTATTTTGTCTCGCCTAGGTCTGGTACAAATGACAAATTTACAAATTTCTGCCGCAATAGCGTCAGTGCTTGTCGTTGTTGTGTTCCGGTTTTGAGAGTAAGATAGCAGGTAAACTTATGCATGTGGCACTAAGACCCCACCACAAGGATAGCAACGCGCCATTAACATCTTTGGTGTCTATAGACGATGTTTGTCACTTTACATCAAGAGTAATTTTTTTTTATATCACAGGACAGGACAAGCAGATTGCTCTCCTCATGAAAAAAGGCAACCATCACCTATGGACACCAAAGATGTTAATGGTGCGTTGTTATCCGTGTGGCGGGCCTAAATGTCACATGCATAAGTTTGCCAGTAACTTTACCCTCCAAATCGGAACACAGCAATGACGCTATTGATAAGGTGGTGGTACTAGACCCAGCGAAACAATGCGGAACTTTTACTACCTAGTAGCCATATTGGCAGTGACTTGCATAGCAAAACGTTCGATTTCTACGAATATCCTGGCCTAAACGGCAGATTGTACCTATATTCTGAAAAGAGTTCTGAACTAACACTGAGTAAGCCTATAATGAATTTAATATCCTCATTTTCAAACAAAAACAAAGGAACTCAAAGCAATAAAACAGCTATATTGTTTCAGGTTCCCACAATTTTCATTTAAGCGAAAAGCTGTATACGAGATACTCGGGTATTGCATTGCAAATCGGATGTCCGTACTTGGAGCCGTTTAACAAAGTGTAAGCGTATTCCCTGTTATTCTAACTTATTCCAGAAGTATCATTTATTGTGTTTTGAACTACACAAATTGCCATTGCTTTTGCATCATATAATAATACAGGGGTAAAATTATTTCTCCGTGTTAATCGGGCCCATTTCGTGGAATAGATCAACAGGCTCCCCGTGGCGGTCCGGCGGGGTAATTACGTAACTCGCAATGCGAAATTATCGTAATTGTTTAGTTATTGCAAGACACATAACAGCCTTGTATATAAGTGGCAGTCGTTGCCGCTTGATTAGTTTTGGTGCTGTGACATAGCAAAATGTGCATCCAGTGGCCAGCAAGCAATTGGCGACGTTTTTGATGATTTTTCCGTTACGTTTAAGAGTCATCGCTGATCGTTGGCGGATTGCAAACGTTAGATGATACACCGGCGGGATATGTAAATACTATAATTGCGGTAGTTGTTTTTATGTAACAATAATCTTCTGTACAAATAAATTACACACAAGTAGCACAAATAAAGTTGTAGTGCCTTTTTGTAATATTAAAATGACCGCTTTTTACTAAATGCATATGGAATTTATACAGGGTAAATAATACCAAAATAACATTTTTTTACAATTTTTGTCTGTTTGTCTATCTGTTTGTCCCTGCTAATCTCTGGAACGACTTGACCGATTTTGACAAGACTTTTACTGGCAGATAGCTGATGTAATAAGGAGTAACTTAGGCTACTTTTACTTTATAGTACATATTAATAAAATTGGAGTGTCTGTAATATTAAAATAACCGATATTAAAAGACCGATTTTGACGGGACTTTTACAAGCAGATAGCTGATATAATTAGGCTACTTTTATTTTTGATTTTTTCCGTGCGGACGAAGTCACAGGCACAGCTAGTTATAAAATAAATTTGGTATTTTCCCGAGTCCCGCGGGACTGCCTTTGAGAAAAAGATCATATTCGACAAAGAAGTTTCACTTCAATAGATCATCAATCTTGCTACCGCCAACCAAGCATTTCCCTCGTGTTGTTCCCGGGCTCCATTGAAGAATAGGCCAACTACCATTCTGTCAGACAGGTCTTAAAAGACGACCGAGTGGCTGTACGAATCACTGCCATCGTGACGACTAGGTGGTAGAGTTCTGCATTGTCTCGCCCGGGTCTGGTACCACCGCCTTACCTATTCTTGCCACAATAGCGTCAGTGTTAGTCACTGTCGTGTCCCGGTTTGGAGGGCAATCTAGCCGGTAAGCTTATGCATATGTCATTAGACCTCGCTGCAAGATAGCAACGCACCATTAACATCTTTGGTGTCTATAGGCGATGGTTGACTCCATCAGGAGACCCATCTACTTGTTTGCTATGTTATGATAAAAAAAAGGTAAACAAAAGTTAAATCTGTCACTGCTATTGTGAACACTAAATGATAGAGTTTTGGAACATCTCCTTTAGTATTACCACCCTATCTTTCTCAGCTGCAATCTCAAGATCACTTGTTACCGAAGAGTTATTCGGACTAATTCCTGCAGCTAAATTCCAAAATCGGACATCGCGTCAAAATTTAAAGTTCCATCCTCACAACCTCAATGTCTGGAAATCCACAACCGTGCGCTTATGTCGGCATTTTTTGCCTCGCACTATTCCATTGTGGAATCAATTACCCGCGGGAGTGTTTCCGAACGGATACGACTTAGATACCTTCAAGAAACGAGCTTATTCTTTTTTAAAAGGCCGGCAACGCAGCTGCACGACCCCCGGTATTACAGTTGTCCATGGGCGGCGGTGATCACTTACCATCAGGTGCACCACCTGCTCGTTTGCCCCCTCTGCTATAAAAAAAAAACTTGTCATATTCCAGGTTGGAATACTAGGTATCCGTTAAAATCTAGTACTAGGTCCGATTCTCCGTATTGCATCGGACTCTCTTTGAATGGACCATCTGCCGTTCTGCCAGATAGTCTCTAAGAGACAAGCGATTGGCTACGCAGGTCACTACCATCGTCGCTTTTAGGTGGTAGAGTTGTGCATTGTCTCGCCCGGTTTTGGTACCACCGCCTTATCTATTCCTGCCGCAATAGCGTCAGTGCTTGTTATTTTTATGTAACAGTTTGGAGGGTAATGTAACCGGTAGACTTCTGCATGTAGCATTGCTACCCCGCAACAAGGATAGCAACGCACCATTTACAAATATGTTCTGTAGTTAGTTGTATCTTCTTCTATCAAGAGATCCATAAACTGTTTTGCTATCCTATGGTGTAAGTAGAAGTTATACAACTTATTTTTTCAAATATTATGAAATTTCAAACAATCAGTTGTCCTGATGGATAGAGTCAATCATAGACTATAGGCAATTTTAGAAGTTATAGTATTTTTCCATCTCTAAATTGATTTGGAATGCTACATGTAGTAATTTGTCGACTATCTTGCCCTCCAAACTATACTACGGCAGTGACGATCTCTGAAGCTTTTGGAACAGAAAAAGACAATGCTGTGGAACTAAAACGTGTTAATTCCGGGCTCCTTTGAATATTAGACCAATTGCCGTTCTGCCAGGTAGGTCGTTAAAGGCGACCAATTGGCTATGCGAGTTACTACCATCGTGACTACTAGGTGGTAGAGTTCTGCATTGTCTCGCCTGGGTCTGGTACCACCGCCTTACCTATTCCTGCCGCAATAGCGTCAGTATTAGTCACTGTCGTGTTCCGGTTTGGAGGGTAAGGTAGCCGGTAAGCTTATACATGTGGCATTAGACCTCGCCTCATAATAGCAACGCACCATTAACATCTTTGGTGTCTATAGGCGATGGTTGACTCTTTCCATCTAGAGACACTTATCTACTTGTTTGCTATCTTATGATATAAAAAAAGGTGAAACAATGTAGAAATCTACCACCTAGCAGTAACCCTGAACCCTAAATCTGAACTTGAACCAATCGGGTCCCCTTTGAAGAATAGGCCGTAAGCCATTATGCCAGGCTATTCGTAAAATGCGAATGATTATATATATCACTATTATTGTGACTGCTAGGCATTGTTCCCAGGACTTGCCCGGGTCCGGTGCTACCGTCTTACCTATTCCTGCCGCAATAATGTTAGTGCTTGTCTTTGTCGTGTTTCGTCAGGAGGGTAAGGTAGCTGATAAGCTTATACAAGTAGAGTTACTGTCCTGTTACGTGGAGAGCAATGCATCATTGAAATTTCTGCAGGTGATATCTGTAAGCGATGGTTGTTTTATTTTTTTGTATTTGTTTACTGTATTTGTTGATTTTTTTTTTGTCTTATTTTTACCCTTGTTCTTACTTTCATTGCATATTTACAGTGTTTCGTGGTAAATAAAACAATTCTATCGCCTCTGTGGTCTAGTGGTCCAGTGTTGGCGTCGACCACATGAGGTGACCACATTTTTAAGTGCCCGCCCCGGGAATCGAACCCGAGGTTCGATTCCCGGGGCGGGCACTTAAAAAAATGTTTTTTTAGTTTTCTGATAAACACAAAGTTGCCCGGGATTGGAAAAGTGCCCGATTGGCGATAGGCTTGCCACCTATCACATTTGTGAGACTAAGTATCTTCGGCTAATCGTGGGTGCACTTGTTGTACCTCTGCCTACCCCTTCGGGGATACGGGCGTGAAGATACTTAAAACAATTCTAATTAATATTCCATTAGTAGAGCCGCTTGACGGTCTGCTAGTTTGCTATATATTGTGATGCTATATGATGATTTTTATATATCATTATATAGCAAACCAGCAGACCGTCAGATCTCTCAGAATTTAGAAATAGGTATATTACATAGACGGTGATTTAGATGGCATCTTTACATCAAAGCGAGATGTTAATTAAGAGTTTAAAACACTCAGTCATGAAGTTTTAAACAGGTCTAAGTACTAAATAACCGTTTTTACCTCAGTGATTCAACTAATTACAAACTGTATTCAAATTTTATTCTTTTCAACCGACGAAAAACGTAGGTTATCAGTTTGACATGATATCTATGTAGGTAATATTGTTGAAATTGGATAACATGAATAAAATTTAGACGTCCAAAAACGGATGCCCGCAAAATTTGCTATCTTGTAATGTCTATCACATCTACCTATCACTTCATTTCTGGTAACCGGCACCAACAAGTTAATGTACTTTTCAAGATTACAAGAGATTATAACATATCACAATTTTTTAAGCTCCTACTGAGATTGTTCTAAGAAAAAAACGCAGTAACTAAATAGATTAAACAAAACTAATGAGCCTTAACTTGAGAGACTTACTTACTTAGAGCCTTTAACGAGTTCCATTATCAAACTCCAAGATACATTATCCTCAGTAATAACCCCGAACCCCATTCTAAATACTGTTCTCATTTGATTAAGTTTGTCTAGTAAATAATACGTGTACCTCCTCTATATATGTGGGTGCATAAATTTTAAATAAATAATGTAAATAAATTATCATACCCTTGCTATTCTCAAGCCTGCTGGTCTGACACGGGAAAATATTGTTTAATCGTCTGAGTTTATTGAATATATTTTTTATTTTCAATGTAATTAATTAAAGGATAATGAATCTTTTCGAAGCGGGAATATTATCAAAAATCACATCAGATGAATACAGGAACCTTCCAGAACGTGCTAGAAGATCTGAACCTGTGACAGAAAGTGAGGGCCGGGAAAGTAATGATGTTGCTGAGGGTGCACCGAATAAAGTTCAGGTACTAAGATATTTCATTAGAGTGATATTTAATCAGTTGCGATGAGTGTTTGGATATTTAAAGCAATCGCGCACAAGTGACAAAACAGATTCCGCTATTTCATATGCAACTTTTTTGTATGAAAACCGTTACATCAGTAATAAGTACATAAAATAGAGAAAAAAATACCAGCCCGCTGAGTTCCTTCCGCCGGATCTTCAACAACAAACATTAACAAAAAATATCATTTAATCCCACTACTAGTTTACAACAGTGTAGACAATTGTTTATAACAAAAATTCATCTGAACTCCACAAGCCTCCCACCAAGGTCACCCGTGTTGGAAGCTTGTTTCCAACAGTGTGGCTCGGCTATTAGCCCTAAAAATAGTATACATATGTGTTTATATTTACTAAATATCGCCTGTGACCAAAATTCGACTATAAACTAAACAATAAAATCTCTATAAAGTAGGAAAATAGCATATATTATATCACATGAATGGAACGTGTGTCATAATAATTTTTATTAATTTATTGTATTTAAAATGCTTTTTATTTAAAAATATTGGGTTTCTACAATCTTTCACAATATAAACTTAAACTATGCCAGATACACCACCGTTCGTGCAATCGTCTTAAAAAGGTGTACAAAGTTTAAAGGTAAAAAAAGGTACAAAGTACTTTACGTATTAATATATAAATAAATCATGTATGTCACGTGAATGCAATGTGTATACTGTTTATTTGTATTAGTTTATATAGTTAGTATTTCTACTGCATATTGTTAAAAAAAACATAAGGTTTCTACAGTCCTCCACAATGTAAACTTTTATTGTGCCAAATTTCATATTCTACCATTGAAGAAAAAATATTAACCTATTATATTTTATGAAAAAATACAAAAATATTAACAATTATATTTTATATTGTGGACAACAAGGCATATTGCTGTCCACAAGATAAAATATAATAGATTTTGCCTGCACCTTCATTCGCGTTTTATAGCGACACGCTCCGGCTTCGCACGGTAAATTTATACAAAAAAATCGTGACAAAATATTTAAATAAACCTTCCACATGAATTCCTCTATATATTGGTGAAAACCGCATGAAAATTCTTCCAGTGGTTTTTGAGTTGATCAAGAACAGATAAACAGACAGACGCGGCGAGAGACTTTGTTTTAAAACATGTATATATATCACAATATATAGGCAGATGGCTCTCCTGATGGAAAGAAAAAGCGGTCACTACGCTCATTAGACGTGTAAAAGAAACCCGTGTTGGTCCGTTTAAAGAATAGACAATCTGTCGCACTGCCAGGCAGTTCGTAAGAGGTGATCGATTCGTTGTGTGAGTCACTACCATCAAGTCTACTAAGTGATAGATTTCTGCATTGTAGGGTAAAGTAGTAGGTGAACTTATGCATGTAGCATTAAGACACCGTTTATAGGATAGCAACGCATCATTAACATCTTTGGTGTCTATAGGCGATGGTTGTATCTTTTCATCAGGAAAAAAGTATCTTGACGCCCGTATCCACGAAGAGTGCATCCACAATCCACAATCCACAATTAGCCGAAGATACTGGGTTCCACAAATGTGATAGGTGGCAAGCCTATCGCCAACCAGATACTTTCCAATACTGGACAACATTGTTATTATAAGAAAACTAAAAAAATACGTTTTTTTAAATTGTCCGACCCGGAAATCAAACCCGAGACCTCATGTGGTCAACGCCACGCCGCCGGACCACTAGACCTCAGAAGCGGGACTTATAAATGTCTGTAAAATAACTCCAAAACCCAGATAATATAACTTAATTGTCAATTAAAGGGAGGATCTAGGCTCTGTACTGAGTTCTATGCAAATCACGTCTTTACAAACTTTTTTACTTATGGTATTTATGAGATAGCTTGGTAAAATAACACAAAAACTTTAATGAAGTAACTTTTAATTCAAAAACTTAAGATCTGAGTGATCGTTTTGTAACGATCAGACTGCCTTTGTGTAGCGACGTACGTTATGTAATCTATATAAAACTAGCTGACCTGGTAAACGTTGTTTTGCCATATAAATTATTGAATTAAATACAAGGGTTGATGGTCGAAGAGTGAAAATTTAGGGTTGTACTCGAAATTACTGAATTAAAAAATAGAGGTTGGTGATAAAAGGGTGAAAATTTAGGGTTGTAGGTATGAATTTTTTAATGCTACATTATAAAAAAATATTACCCAAAAAATAAAAAAATGTTAAAGGTGGACCACCCTTATCACTTAGGGGTATAAAAAATAGACAGTAGCCGATTCTTAGACCTACTAAATATGCATATAAAATTTCATAAAAATCGGTCAATCCATTTCGGAGGAGTATAGTAACTAATATTATGACACAAGAATTTTATATATAAGAGATATTTACTAACCGGTTAACACTGTTTTTTTAATCATGATTTATATTATATTTTTAGGTCCAATCAGAGTCTACAATAGGGCTAGAACCAGTTTCGCTTACCATGATGAGAGGAGCATTTTGTTTACTCGGCATTGGATACTGTCTTGCTGATAATTTTTATTGCCTATCAATAAAAACAAATAATAAAATAAAACCTACATAAATTCTACCGACACAAAGTAACTACACGAATTAATAAAATACGTATCAAGTAATAAAAGAAAACACAACCAATATGGCGACAGAAAATAATTTAATTTTATAAAATTCAATTATTTTATTATTAAAATGTTTAGATGGCTGTCAGGATTTAAAGAAACAACCATCGAGATACATAAAAAAAAATTAAGGTAACTTGCGGGTCAAGCAGCGTTACCAGTATGTTACTTTTGTAACACTTTGCGTGACTTTTGACCCTCTCATGTTACTTCCATGTTACACGACTCAAAATGTTACTTTTACTTTAATTTCAGGACTTATGAAATATATTTCAAAAAATTCCAGCAAATAAAATTGATGAGACCGAAGATGTGGTTTTTTTATGAACTGATTAGTTAACTTTACTTAGATATATGAAATACTAGTCAACTATTTGATGAAAAATTCTTACGATTCTTTTGAAGCTTAACTAATGGGACAGGATTCTTTTTTACTTTTTGTGTAATAAAGTGACATATTGTATCAACGTCATTTTCCACATAAAAAAGTATCAAAAAAGGAAATGTGACTTTTCTCGTGAAAATGTTACTTTTTGAGCTGTCTCATGTTATATTTGACTATTTGTCACTGGCAACACTGGGGTCAAGTCAAGTGTCATAACGGTAAAAGAAAAGAAAGATATGTGTACAGATTTAACATAAGCGTTCGATTGTGCTTATATCAAATCTACATTTATCTTTATATTCTATTAGCTTTTAAGAGACTTGTCTAGCTTCTCTCTCTAGGTAGTCCATTAATTTTAAATCAGTATTTGTTGAGATTTTCAGCATCCCATAATTTATAGGTACCAAATTTATGGCAAGTGTAAACAACAAAGTTTTGTATTAAAGCTGACTTAGAAACGTACCGAAAAGGATTTAAGCTTAAAATTTACAGACGGCCAATTACCTGACGCCATACTTCGTTAGAGCGGCTATTGTTAGCAAATTAACACAGTGGCGCTTTGACGAATCAAAACCGTCAACTTCATTTTTATGGAGCACACAAAGCAAACAAAAAAAATATGTAAACGATTGCCCTGCAGGCCATCCCTGAAACTTCCAGCTAAATTAAGGTATTTTAATCTCAAAGGAGTAGAAACAATAAGCATAGACTTTTTCAGTTCAAAAATATAATTTTGTTAAAAATGGCAGTATATTGATTTTTGAAAAACTGTATAATTTGGAAACGATAATCGATTTTTATCGTTCAAATGGCGTTCAACTCAATTTTTAAGATCTAAAATATTGCCTTAGTTATATAATCGATAGGTTGAAGAATTTCGAAACAATGTTAATTTTTTCATATTGTCATTGATAAATACCAAACAAATCGACCGATTTTGATACACTTAACGGCATTTGACACGGTTTTTTAAAGAGAAAACCTAATAAGATTTTTAAGTCAATCGTTGTGTTAGACTTAAAGTTATTTCAAAATTTTAAGTAAGTATCCTAAAAACAAAGATAGCAACGCACCATTAACATATTTGGTGTCTACAGGCGATGGTTGACTCTTTCCATCAGGAGACCCATCTGCTTGTTTGCTATCTTACGACATGAAAAAAAAAAATTATAAAGTATCTTCACGCCCGTATTCCCGAAGGGGTAGGCAGAGGTACAACAAGTGCACCCACGATTAACCGAAGATACTTAGTCCCACAAATGTGATAGGTAGCAAGCCTATCGCCAATCGGGCACTTTCCAATCCCGGGCAACTTTGTATTTATCAGAAAACTGAAAAAACACTTTTCTTATGTGCTCGATCCGGGAATCGAACCCGGGACCTCATATGGTCAACGCCAACGCCACAATTTTACAATAATAATTAAAACTTAATTTCATTGCAATTTAGTTCCTAATATTAAAATTCGGCCGGACCTGTAAAAATAACCCTGTAAAACACGAAAGATGATAAACTAGATTGTTTAAATATGGTTGACCCTGTTGATCCGGGCCAGGCAGTTCGTAAAAGGTGAACGATTGGCTATATTATGTCACTACCATTGTGACTACTAGGTAGAGGGTATCCACAATTTTTAGCCGAGTTTTTATACTACTTTTTTATATATTCCTGCTATATTAGCGGTAACACTTTTCGCTGTTGTAAACCAGTTTTTTGGGCAAAAATTTCGGGAATGTGTATTACCAGCCTACCTGGTAATACACATTACCAGGGATAACAATGCACAATTCACATCTTTAGTGTATATTGGCGATGGCTGTCTTTTTAAATCAGGAGAATCCTCTGTTAATTATCATATTGCATGAGCATACCAAAGTTATGGGCTAGGGGAGAAGGGGGCAAATCAGATAATAAATAGTGAGCAACCGAAACTGACTTTTCAGCCGAAACCGAAACTTCAGCTTCTATTCAAATTCCAGCCGAAACCGTAAAATTTTAAGACTGCACTTTTATCGTATCGTATTTTTATTGACAACAGTAGATAGTAGGGAGATAAACAAGTTTTAGGGGGGGGGGGGGGCAGCTGCTTCTTCCTACGCCCCCCCCCCTCGGGACGCACATAATCCTATGCGATTTTTTTAGAACAGTGGGTAAACTAGCAATATGCGCGCCTGTTATTAAACGCCGCCGCCCATGGACATTTGCAATATCAGAGGTTTTGGAGTTACGGTGCTGGCCTCGAGAATTTATTAAAGTTAATTGCTATTACACTTGTACTTTCTTTAATCAGTTTTTTTATGTTAAGTTCTATTTTTCTGTGAGGAGAGTTCTGATTCTTCGCTTTTCTATGATAACATTTTTTTCTTTCAGGATTAATATTGGCAATAGAAATAAAGATGTTCAAAATCAAGAAGACTCGACAAAAGATAAAGTCTGAAGAAAGAAACTTACATCGTAAACTATTCCACAATCGGGTCGATATCAATATATTTTTTAAAGAAGTCAAAACTACAGCTTGCGCTGTTATTGACAAAGCGCTACGATCTGATTTCTAATAAGATTTGTTTGTATCTGAGGACTTGTTAATTAGAAGAACTAAGATTACTTTCGAAATTATCTGAATTATCTATTTGAAAATAAATCTCAAGTTCAAATCTATAGTGAGTTGATCTGGATTACTTTTTTTATTTTTTACTATGCACAATTCCTGGTAGTTTATCATTTTTTCTTTCCATACTTCACAATCTGATAGTAAAGTCACACATGGTTAAATCACGAATCATAAAAGTCTGTGTGCTTTAGAGTAACACAAAAAAATGTGCTGTAATTTTTGGTGCTTTAAAATGTAATTAGTAGTGTAATTATATATGTGTTTTAGCACTTATCACGTGATAAGGAAAACATTAATAACTTAACAAAACCAAAATCAAATCGTTTAACTAGGATATAATATCTATGTATATCTAGCGATCACTATAATCGAAGGAATTGATTACAAAGCAAAGAGAAATTTGGTCAGATTGAACCATTCGCCACATGGCTCAGCTGGATAGAGCGTGCCGACCATAAGCAAGATCGCACATTCCGATTACGTCATGTCGAAATTTTTCTGTGTCAAGATTTTATTACAATATAATATTTTTTATCTTGACTTTCTAATGGGCATAATTTTAACAACCTTATTTCATTAGGCATTTTATAATTTGTTGAAAGCAAATCAAATTCGTATTAATATATTTGAAAGGATTACAATCAACTAGAATTCCCGTGCAACAGGCATTATTGGCGTTAATAATTTAATCCTCATTAAGAGTATACAGAGACCCTGATTAACTAACTCTGTTCTCCCAGAACCCCAATAAAATGAATGTCTTACAATGCAGACCTTTGAGACGTATCTATTCTAAATACAGACGAATATATAATACGTAAAACAAATGTTCGACAAAAACGTTTAAAAATTATTTCAAAATATCATAAACACTAATTTAAGTAATACATTAAAAAATATTCGAGAACAAATCCTAAGTCAGATAATTGTTGGTGAGATTTGCGTGTTGGTTCGGGCTCCGTTGAAAAATAGACCATCTGCCGTTTCGCCAGGCAGTTTGTAAGATGCAAACGATTGGTTATGCGAGTCAATACCACAGTAGCTACTACGTGGTAGAGTTCTGTATTGTCTCGCCTGGGTCTGGTACCACTGGAGTCAAAATAACGCCAGTTCTTGTCACTGTCGTATTCCAGTTTGGAAGGTAAGGTAGCCGGAAAACTTATGCAAATGGCAACAACACCTCGCCATATGAATAGCAACACACTATTAACAACTTTGGTATCTCTAGGCGATTATCGTCTCTTTCCGTCAGGGGAGCCTACTTGTTTGCTATCTTATAAAAAAAATAAACTGAGATTATCTCCTAATAAACGATTCGGTTTTACAAAGGGTCGTTCTTCCATAGAATTTGGTGTTGTTCTATTAAAAACATTTATGAACAGGAAAATTTGCCGGATACCCTTTGTAATATCAATTTGTAATAACAAGCAGACGGCTCTCCTGATGGAAAGTGAAACCATCGCCATAGATACCAAAGATGTTGATGATGCTGTCCATGTAATGGGATGGCAATGTCACTTGCATAAGCATACCGGTTATTTTACCCTCTAAACTGATACATGACAATGACAAGCATTGGTGCTAAAATTGTAGAAATAGGTTATGTGGTATGACCATGTACCTGGGCGAGACGTTGCGGAATTCCACCACCTAATAGTCACAATGGCAGTAACTCGTATAGTTAATCGTTCACGTTGCTGAATGGCAGGCGGTCTATTCTTCAAAGACGATTCGGCCCCACACAGGGTATTCTGTACTTTAGCTCATGTGGAGCCATTCTTCGTCCACTTTTATTTCTCACGTATTTCTTATGACTTAAAAAACTTAACAGAAAAAATTATATTGACAGTTTCTAAAAATTTTAAAGGTTTTCCCTTTAAGTATTTTTTTCATAGAAAAAAGGGGCAAATGAGCAGGAGGCTCACCTAATTGTAAGTGATTACCACCGCCCATGGACAGCCACAGCACCATAGGTTTTGCAGCAGCGTTGCCGGTCTAAAAGAAGAAGGAGTATGCTCTTTTCTTGAAGGTACCTAAGACGTATCCGTTCAGGAACACTCCCGCCGGTAATTGATTCCACCGAGAAAAAGAGTACGTGGTAAAAAATGCCTACAGAATCTCGCGGTTGTGGATTTCCAGAGATTTCGTCGGAACATTGTATGATAGTTTTTTTTTTATATCAGGTTATAGCAAACAAGCAGATGGAAAGAGTCAACCATCGCCTATAGACACCAAAGATTTTAATGCGTTTCTATCTTGTGGTGAGGTCTTAATGTCACATGCATAAGTATACCAGTAACCACTTTAATTTATATTGCGCTTTTAGAATAATTAGAAAACACGACGATCAAGAAATTTTGACATGTTAAGGCATATTTTTATTTTATTTAAAGTGAAAAACTAATTGAGAAAAATTCCGAGTCTGGCCCGATGTCTCTATATTTACGGATGAGGCACTATTAGGAATTACACAGCCATTTGTACAAAAAACTACAAATCGTAGTCTTTGGTATACATTTATAAAAATATAGGTAGTTCACTTAGATAAATAATTGGTCTCTCTCTAGTCAACTAGATACCGCCGACGTACTTGTCAAATGCGGCAACAAATACTACGCCAAAACCGGCGTACCCGATTCAATTCACCAATCACAATGCAAGCTCTAAGAACGCACTACTCACTATTATCCATTTGTACACTGTCATATCACACACTACAATTTGAAAATAAAATTTTAAAAAAATTAAGTTAAAAATTGAGTTGCCGCGTTCACGGAGTTGTTGTTATTATGTGTGCGGTATCTTATCAAGCGCCGCGAGACGAATTATTTATCTATGGTAGTTATTTCAATTTTCAAATAATTGACATTGGTTTCATCGGTTTATGACGTTTGATTTTATGACATAAAGCGGCACAGATCTTTCACCAAACAGCCAACAACATACGTAATATATAGAAGCAGCTAACTTATTTTAACAACTATATCGGTATAAATCAGGACTATAAGGCCGATTATTTTAAAAAAAAAATTGAATCCCACTTGTAAAGATAATACGAAAACTACTATTTTAATTCGTGCAATTTTGGGTATTTCAAACTATTTCATATAACATTAATGTAAATTTTAGAAATTTTAGAAATCGTTTTACTGATTTGTACTAAGACCGTGCATCATCTTTGTAGAGTAGTTGGCAACATAACTTGGGGGAGCTGCTCCCTGAAGTAAGACAATAAGTTAAACTTAGATTATTAGTTAAACCTAAGTTAAGCAAACAGAGCTCTTGGTTCTAACTTTTAAGTTAAAGTTAGTTTCAGTAACTGTTATTTTGCAATTAATTTAAACGGAGGATAGCTATGTGCCAGTAATTACTTAAAACATAATCACAAAAGAAAGATTTTTGCTATATTTTGCATGGGTTTGATACCGTCAACATTTTTTAGTATTAACACGCCGGTTTCCTTACTGAATAGCCCAAGTGAGTCTCCATAGATTTTCCAGTTCACCACGATTTACAAGTTCATCAATCGGCCAGATGAGTGGTGATCCTCGTCGCCGCATTTAACTGACCTAATAACAATTATCGTCTAGTGCTAACGATAACCACGACTAGGATCATGTCTTTGCGTGCCTATACAAGGTGCGAGGGGGGACGCAATACCCGCCAGAATTCGAGCTGCTTCTGAGGTTTTGGATTTTCGAAAAAATCCTCGAAATAGCCTTAATAACACTTTTGCCCAAACCAGGGATTGTACCCGGGACTTCGTGATCTTAAGGAATTAAGTAACTGGTACAGACCTAATCGATGCGAAATTTTGTATTCTGTCACTTAAATGATATATTCAGAGGTATATTTAGTTACAAAAACAATTCTCGTAATATTATGACATATTTATTATATATAAAAATATATTGGCTGTTTTTTATATCATTATATATAAAGTTATATAAAAAACAAGCCCGCTAAGTTTTCTTAAAGTCCTTCTCAATGTGTGGCCAAAATGTCGACTCGTTAGAAGAGCCTGTAAGTAATTTTTTGATTTTATATAATTTTCCAATAAGCTTATCGCTGTTTTAGTAACTAATTTTACGTTAATATAAACTACTTTTTAAGTTATGCATAATATAATCTACAATACATACATATTATATATATATATATATATATATATATATATATATATATATATATATATATATATATGTTTTAGCACTGATCCCGTTCTAGGGAATACTTAAAAACTTTTTTTAAAAACAAAGGTTTTTTTTTGACTGGAATGGATTTAAACCAGCAATACCCAGTTATGGGGAAACCCCCTTAATAGTTTAATTTTTTCATTTTTAGTATTTCTTGTTATAGCGCGAGTGGTAACAGAAATACATCATTTGTGACAATTTCAGCTTTCTAGCTATCACTGTTATACAGCCTGGTGACAAACAGACAGACAGCGGAGGCTTAGTAATAGGGTTCAGTTTTACCTTTTAGGTACGGAACCCTAAAAATGATAAATATCCTTACACTACACCCCTTACGGAGTGAGCAGCGAGAACTACTCCAAATCATATTCCCTTTAGATTTATGTTGTTTCCTCCATATTCATTACTATTTTCGCCGTGTTGGTCCCGGCCTCCTTTGTAGAATAGGCCAACTGCCGTTCTGCCAGGCAGGTCGTAAAAGGCGACCGTTTGGCTATCGAGTCACTACCATCGTGGCTACTAGGTGGTAGAGTTCTGCATTGTCTCGCCCGGGTCTGGTACCACCGCCTTACCTATTCCTGCCGCAATAGCGTCAGTGCTTGTTGCTGTCGTGTTCCGGTTTGGAGGGTAAGGTAGCCGGTAAACTTATGCATGTGGCATTATACCTCGCCACAAGATAGCAACGCACCATTAACACCTTTGGTGTCTATATGCGATGGTTGACTCTTTCCATCAGGAGACCCATCTGCTTGTTTGCTATCTTATGACATAAAAAAAAAACTATCTTCACTGCCATATCATTTAACTACGTTATATAACAACGTTGTTACTACAGCTGCAAACTTTCTCTTTCATCCACATACATAAAACAAGAGTGCATTTCGGTTTTTGTATCCATAGTATTATCCAAATTAAGTAAAACAACATAAACTTTTCGGTTAAATGCAGTACTTGCGCATGAAATGGAATATTTCTCTAAAGACTCCATAAGTCATTTTTCCGCAGAATATAAAAATATTATCACGTCTAGCTGTTGGCAGTAGATTTTCATAACATGTATTTCCACGTAAAAAATTGTGCGTGACTAAATAAAATCTGGGAATTTACCTTGCTTCATGTTACCATTTTGAAATGCGGGTAACTCCTCCATATTACTTACATCATTACTTCTCTGCTGAGTTCTTACGTTCGTACTTCAGAACACAATTTAGTCAGGTTGCCCGACACTTCTGCTTCTGCGTTTATCCTTGCACTGTAGGATGGAAACAAGAATTGGGTGTATCAGTAAGAGAATGAAAGTAGAATTAATGCGACCAGATCAAGATGATATGGCTGCGGAGAACATCATGCAGTTTAAAAACTATATTGCTCTTTAATTTGTTAATGAGCAATAAATCTACATTCACTTTTCAACAGCTGTGCCTATATTCTGACAGAAACCGGGGCCAATTTAAATATATTGCGTTTTTTACGGCTGTGTGTCCCATGAAAAGCAATATGATCTCCATGAATTTGAAAAATGATAAAATCTCCTTGATGAAGCTTTTCAACAATTGGACATAAAACCCAAAATGTATTCAAATGTGAAATGATACTCAAAACGCAAGTATATATATATATATATATATATATATATATATATATATATATATATATATATATATATATATATATATATATATATATATATATATATATATATAAGATAAATACAGACTATACAGTAAATTTATTAATAATAAATAATACTGAAAATCACTTAATTACTTAAAAAACCTATATGTAAGTACATAGGTTTTTTACGTAATCCTTTCTCATTTAATTATTTTTAATCCATTGTGAGACACACTGGATTAAAATTAATTAATTTATTGTTTTCAATGGGAGTAAGGTATCTTGTAAACTCATGCATATGACATTATTATCTTGTCAAACGGACAGCAATCATCATTAATATCTTTGGTTTCTATAGGTGACAGTTCTCTCTTCCGATCGAAAAAAAAAACATCTACTTGTTTGCTATCCTATAAATTAAAAAATAAAACTAATGAAATAACATAGTATCTTTATAAAACGTTAAACAAAATATTTTTACAAATCACTCTCTCTGCTTATAAATTGCTGTGCTCGACAGGGTCCAAAATGATCCAATTAACTTTAAATATTGTTATAATATTATGTTCTATATTCTATAACATTATAGTATTATGCAATAAAACTAAAATTGAAACGAAACGTATTTACTTGACAACCTTTAAAGCTATGTATCACAAGAAAAGCAATTTGACCTTATTAAATTAGAAAGACGGCGCGAACTCACTAATATAATTAATCTGTGACGGATCATAATACGCTATCACTTATTTGTGTATATTTAAGAACAAACTTCAATCTTCGATATATATAATTTTACAGTCTAGTCTAGTCCAAACTCTGTTCAGCTTATTTCAATAAGGACAGATTCGTCCTTATTGAAATAAGTTATTTCAATAAGGAAGAATCTGTCCTTATTGAAATAACTTATTTCTATTATTCGTAGTTATTGATATAAGAAGATGGATAGATTATTTATGTAACGTGCCTAAGCCTAAATTTATCTTAGCATTTACTTAAAGATTTATAAGGTTTTTTATATTTTAAATCCCTTATAAGACTTTAAATAAAATATTTTTGTTAGACTACCTTTAAAGCGGTGTATCGCAGGAAAAGCGATTTGACCTCATTGAATTAGAAAGACGGCGCGAACTCACTAATGAAGTTAATCTGCGACGGGGCATAAAACGCAGGCAACATCCTCGTCACTCTCACAAATTTCCTGTAATCCACTTATTTATGTCTATTTAGGAACAAACTTTGTTCTGTGAAATATATTAATTTACAGTCCGGTCAAAACTCAGAAAACATATTTCAATGCGGGAATTGAAACACGATATTGTATTATCCCTGTAGTAAAACTCTAAATGATAACTACAGTCTACACAGTAACTTACTAGCTACACTCTGCATCCTACTGCATAGTAAAAGTATTTAGTATTTTTGATACTTTTCTCATTACAAGACCACAAACTTTACAAAGTGTGAGCTTAGCCTCCCACCATTTTCAGTCAGTTTCAAGCTATTTAGAAAAGTGATGTATTTCTAAAAATATAAAGAACTCCGGATCTATGTAGAAGATGACTAAAACTCACTTTAATTTTTGTTTTGTTCTGACAGTGGAAGTCAACATTTTTTTTTATAAATCAAATTTTCGGCGGGATCGTTGCCAATTTTGGCCAGATTGATATTTTTTTGCTACAAGGCCAAAAACATTACAAAGGGGTGAACAGAACTTAGGCCCCACCTTTTTTAAAATCAGTTTTGGGCTATTGAGCAACAAGAGAAATGTTGTTAAAATCAATGAAATTAGTATAATGATATTCAAATAATATAATCACCGCGCGGGAAATAAACGCGCAATTTGACTGAGCGTGCCACACCGACAATCGCTGATTGTAAACAATGAACTTCGATATCTATGCACGGGTGCCCATAATTAACATTTTTATTGGATAATTAGAGAATTTAAGTACTTAGCTATTTTTTACATATTCGGTATTAGAATCGAGCACTGAACTGCTTCGTACATTACAGTATTTTTCCAGTCAACCAATATAACCTACCTACAACTGTATTCATGAGTACATTAGCAGCACCGTTTAGTCTACTTTTATATACACATGTAGGTAGTTCTCCTGATGAAAAGAGATAATCTTCACCTATATATATATATATATATATATATATATATATATATATATATATATATATATATATATATATATATATATATATATCAAAGAAGTTAATGGAGCATTGCTATATGTGTGGCACAGATGGAAAACCAAGATATATAAATTCCCTGAGTACCTTACTCGTAATCTCAAAAGAATTACAAACTAATGTATAAGTTAAATAGGGGTCAAAAATGGCGAAATCACCTACGTCACGTAATTTATGGATGTCTCTTAACCTTGTTTATAAAACAAACTTACAAAAGAACGTACATAACTTTTTTTATAACTTTTTTTAACTTTAAGGGTCCAACTCAATACGACTAATGACGGGATCAAGTTGGATCAACAATTTACCGCAAAATCCCTTACCAAGTGTCAAACGCCACGAGCTCGACGTCCTTGCCATACTTCCTTAAAATATGCCGATTTTTGAGTATCTTCATACCACCTTCGTATAGCATTCCATTAATTTGATCATGAATCGTAATCTTGGTCTCCATTGGTACCTGTATCTATCCAACTTTATGTTGTTCTAGCTGTTTCGCGATTTCTTCCGCGTGGAGAAACATCTAAAATAGAAGTAACATAAGTTACTTCATATTACCGTGGTTTAAAACTTAGACAATCTCGGGGTTTTACCTGCATAGTTCCCTTTCTGTGGGATGTCCGAAATAAAAACTAAATTTCACTAAAATCGTTTTAGTGGTTTAGTCGTTAAGAAAAGGCAGACACACAGAGTTACTTTCGCATTTATAGTATGGATTTCTATTTCTTAAATCTCTCAAAAAGCGTTATTTTATAAGAAAAGACATTCATTTTTAAACTTTACGTTTTTACTTTCTTTTAAACTCATTCATATAACAAACAGTAAAAAATAAGCGATCCCTGGGTGTTACACCGCAGATTTTTTGTAACACTGTCATTTCAATTAAATTACACCTACTTTCATGTTCTTTAAAAAAAAACAAATATTAAATTTATTCCTATATTTAGTTCAATTTACGTATACTCAGTCTGTTGGAGCGAAACTACGATGACATAATAATTTGAATCTATTCAAGAATATAACAATCGTAGATCAACGTTCTAATTAGCGTCAAATTTAGTTACTTTATGAGTATATAAACAACTAATTACGCATGCAAAGCACGTTTCGCTTTTAACGCGGAACATCATTACGGTTCATAGTTTAGTAATTCAATTATTTTATGTCCCAGTTAATTTAGAATTCAATGTTCTTTCTATTTCGGTTGAAATGATATTAAAAAATAAAAACAGCTTTATTGGCGTAGTGCTTAGCTTGTTTGTCTCAAATCATGTGGTTCTGGGTTTGGTTGTCAAATCAAGAACACGTGTTTTTAGCTAAATAATCTCAATAGTGGCCCGGAGTCTCTTTATAGTTTTCTAACAGCCACGTGCCTCCAGAAAGCAAGTAAAACTATCGATTCTGGTTATTACCAATAAAAGTAATAATTGTTTTCAATCAAACCATTTTGCATGCCAACAGTAATTAGAAAGTCTTTAACTTTTATCAGATATTTAAACACGTCAACAATTCTTTAAGCTCCTAGATAGAAAAGTCACACACTGAGAAGATCCGGCTAAAGAAACCCATTCAATCCATCTGATTATTGTAATAAATTAGATATTAAAAAACTCATATTAAACGCAAACGCAAGATGGTTTTATTGGTAGATTTACAGCCGGTTTCCGAACAGCAAATTAATTTTAAATTAATCTGCGTTTAACATAATTTTTAAAAGCAAATGATCTGTTTGACTGATTCTACAAGCAAAAGGTCAGGACCTGAAAGTTTTTCAACACGGCAACTCCTCGAAATGTGTCGCATTGAGGCTCATTGGATAAGTTTTATTGCTATGCGAAAATTGCACATGAATCAAGAAGCGGGATTGATAATAAAAGAATGTGTTGGGATTTTTAAATGCTTAATTTAGAGTTATTTTATATTTTAACAGATATCGTTTTAGGTTTCCAAACAAATAGACGGCACTACTGGTGGAAAGAATTAAATTTTATTGATAGATATGAAAGATGTTAACAGTGCATTATTATTCTTGTGATATGGATATAATTTCATATACATAAGTTCACCGGTCACCTTCCCATCAAACCGTAAATCTACAATGATGCGCACTAACTTTGTTGCGACAGTAACAATTCAAAATACCAAAC
This sequence comes from Apodemia mormo, assembly GCA_036924255.1. Lineage (NCBI taxonomy): Eukaryota > Metazoa > Arthropoda > Insecta > Lepidoptera > Riodinidae > Apodemia > Apodemia mormo. The sequence continues at coordinate 6,936,377 of JAUPFN010000007.1, read as the reverse complement.
TTATGCATGTGGCATTACAACACCGAAACAGAAGTAGCAACGCAAAGACGACATTTAGGTATTTAATTTGCAAAATTGCTGCGAAAGCTTGTATGAAACTGCTGTGAAACTGAAAAAAGGGTTGTGTAACCCTTTGTTAAAGAGTAAGGCAAGCTTATATAAGGCCTAAAAAAAGCATTAATGCTTCACACTTCATAGAGTGAAGTGCTATTTAAGTCTTTTTCCCCATATTGATCCCGGACTCCTTTGAAGAATAGGCCAACTACCGTTCTGCTAGACAGGTCGTAAAAGAAGATCGATTGACTACACGAGTCACTTACATCGTGGCTACCAGATTTTAGACTTCTGCATTGTCTCGCTCGGGTCTGATACCACCGCCTTACCTATTTCTGCTACAATAGCGTCAGTGCCTGTCACTGTCGTGTTCCGGTTTGGAAGGTAAGGTAGCCAGTAAACTTATGCTTATGGCATAAGACCTCACCACAAGATAGCAAAGCACCATTAAGACCTTTGTTGTCTATAGGCGATGGTTGAGAAGATATCAGGAGACCCATCTGCTTGTTTGTTATCTTATGATATAAATAAAATAAAAGCCACTTGAAGATACTTCGGTTACGAAATGAAACGTGCGTTGAATTCATAATTTGTGTGTTACTTCCTTCGCTACTGACGTGGAAGAAAGTGTAGTGGACATGGGCGGACTATTTCGTCTCTGGGGTCTCCTTTATCTTTTAATTTTATAATTTTATTTTCAGGCCTTAGATAAGTTTGCCCCATTCTTTATACTACCTTTTGTTTCAGTTGCATTACAACAGTTCCATATGAGATTTCACAGAAATTTTGCAAATTAAATACCTTAATCTCGTCTTTGTATTATAGATTTCCGCAAAGTAATGCCTGAATCTTTAAAATAAAATAGCAACGCAACATTAACATCTTTGGTGTCTGTTTCAAGTGGTTGTGACACATTTATTATTCACTATACTTTTTACAAACTACACCATAAGAAGGTAGATAGCATTTTCATACAAAAGGGCTTGGATCTAACCAAGGATAGTAATTGTCCTTAATTTTACACAGAGTTAGGAAGAATGCCGATAGTATTGAAAACTACGGAACAACTAAACTAGCAAAATACAATACATAGCTAAAGTCACATTGTCGCGAGACGTGACGCCCCAAAAGTTTAAAATCGACATCTAATGCGGCAGAAGTAAAAAATAAAAAATATTATCCTACAACGTGACTAAACTGTACTACAAGTAAACTAATTAAATGCAATACATAGCCAAATTTATATTATCGCGACGTTTTTGTGGCGGTACATCTCGCGATTTTAGGAATTTCATTTATATCATTAAGGCGAGGCACCGGAGACAAACGGAAAAAAAACTGGTTTGGTTAATCACATTTTTATGTATTGATTGTTAAATAAAGGTTTTACAAGAATTACACGATATACGAAGATATCATCTAAGGAATGTACTAACTCATTGCGTGATGGAATGTACTTTACTCGATCATATAAAATTCCGAAAACAGGCTAAAAAATCTCTAAAACAAGTAATTTGTTCATAATATTTCTAATTTTTCCACATGATTTTTATATGGTGATATTTAGTTTTAAATGCAGAAAAGAATGTACTAAATTTTGGTTTTCAGCTGAAGTCCTACATTTACTTATCGGAAAACTAAGCCGTTTCCCGGCGGTTTCAGAACATACCGGGACGCCCACTTTTTATAGAATTGGCTTGCGTCAAAAGACCTCGCCTTAAAGTGAAAGAAACCCTTCTACAACAAATCAGTCTTCGCAACTAAAGAAGCCTACTTCAAAAACTATGTTACTAAAATGAAACGACTTTAATATATCTAGTCTCAACATTCCATTCGTCTATTAAATCTAGCCTTATTTTATACAAAAACAATTTTATAAACTAATGTAATGTAAACATAGCCTTTATACTATAGCGATATCATAGATAAATAATTAGTCTCGCTACGCTTTAGCGAGACCAATTATTTATCTAGAGCGATACGTGTGTGGAGTTACCCATTTTGCAACATTATGACAAAGAGTGTACAATAACTACGTAAGCATTATGAATTTGTCACCAGCGTGACGATGAAACGAACTCAAGAGTTTCGTCTCTACGAAAAATCGCTCATCGTGACTAATGAAGTTACCTTCAAAAACTATCTAAAACATTGTCGACTATATTATATCTACTCTCAACATTCTATTCGTCTATTAAATCTCGCCCTATTTTATATGAAAACAATTTTTCTTGTCAGTAAAATCCTGCTTCATATGCAGATTGCAGGCTTTGTTTATACTTTATAGCGTACCAGTAAACAACGAAAAACCAGCGAGCAAATTCGGACTCAAAGGATTTTGCATCATAACAAGTATCGTGAGTGCTTGCACAAAGGCTTTTGTTAATAATTTAAATAAACATCTATTTCAATTTTTTATCCAGCCATGTGAACGGTAAGTTGGTAGTTGTAGCGCCTCTATTTGCGCGTGTTTTTAATTTTTTACCATAGGATAATAAATAACAGATAGTAAAGAGATAATCATCGCCTATAGACACCAACAATGCAAGTGATGCGTTGCTATCCGTGTGATGGAAATGTAATGTTCATTGCTTAAGTTTACCAGCTTCCTTGTGTGTAGGCAATAGTTATCTCTTCCGATCAGAAGAGCCATATGCTGTCTATGTTGTATTAAATAAAATAAAAATTAGAGTAGTAAAAACTAAAATTTCAGTGGGTACTCTCTTGATTCGGTATAAGAAAATATAAAATTTCCCAAGAGACTATCCTTTTTCATTAGAAATAGAGATATTATGTAACAAATCTTGTATTCTCGAACTGTATTTTATGAAAAATATGTTTTTTCTACGTGGCATAAGAATAAATCAATGTTCAGTCATTTCAATTTCTATATGTAAATTAATTTTGTCGAAAAGCATCCTTGCGAAATGAATACCAATTTTTAAATAATATTGAATATTTTCGATTGATGAAACGTGATTATGTCCGTGCAGCCGAGAAATGTATCATCGAAAGATTGAACGTTTTATTACCATGTAATAAATGGGAATATGTTGACAGAGCTTCTTTGTTTAACATTGTCGTATAGAAATGGAGTTTTTTTATTATAAATAGAAAACAGAATTTTCATACAGAATTCTATACATCTATACAAAATATATGTTTGTACCGGCTAATCTTTGAAATGGCTGGGCTGATTTTGAAGGGACTTTCACTAGCAGATAGCTGATGTAATAAGGATTAACTTGCTTTTATGTTAGAAAATTTCCCACACGAACGAATTCGCGGGTACAGTTAGTAGGTAATAAATACATAAATATCATTAGATAAATCACACAATTAATTTAACTGCAAAGAAAGTAAACTATTTGCCTGTGATATGAATGTTAGACGTTCGTCAATGATGATAAACGCAGTAATATATACACTGTGTGTAAAGAAAACCTTGTCCGATCTGAAATAGGCATATAGGTTGGTTAAAGGCATTACTGAAAAAAAAATATTAAAATGCTTTATTCTAAAAATAAAAAAGATATCGCTTTTATAATATTCGTATTTTTACTTATATTTTTCTAAAGTTAAGCAAATATTTTAAAAACGACAACGACTTGTCGCTGTTTGTTTCATTGTTTCGCTTTGGCGGCTTTCGCACAATCACCACGCGAAGGCGCGCTATTTGTTTTTCGGCTTTTTACAAAGGAACTTTAAAACACGCAGCGTGTTCTTTACTTACTTAGCATACTTTAATAATAGAATTCACTTATTCGTAGGTGTTGTCATACATAATGTATGACAATACCATTTAAGATTACCATACTAAACAAGCATATGGGTTTCTGATGGAGTCAACCATCGCTTATAGACACCAAAGATGTTAATGGTGCGTTGTTATCTTGTGGCTAGGTCTAATGTCACATGCATAAGTTTACCGACTACTTTACCCTCACAAGACAAGCACTGACGATTTTGCGGCAGGAATAGGTAAGGTGGTGGTACCAGACCAGGGCGAGATAATGCAGAACTCTACCACCTAGTAACTGCAGTTGCTGCAGTTTAACTGCGTTAAAAAATTGTATGACTCACATCAATTTTACAATAATAAAAACTTCGTCCGTGTGTATTCCTGTATGTTTGGTTATAAGTCATGAACAGCTTGACCGATCTCAATGAAATTCAGTATAAAATGAAAACACGTGATTGCCCAAATGATAAGATTTTTTTTTCTGTATATCAAGTGCCGCTGACACAATCAGTTTAATGTTATAACCGGCTTTCACTAGTCAATATAAATACTTCGAAATATCTATGTATTATTTAGACCACCCCGTTGGTCGAGTGGTTAGCGACTCTGACTACGCAATCAACGGGGCTCGGGTTTGATCCCCGACGGGTACAAGCATTTTGTAATGAGCATAACTGTTTGTACTTCCGGGTTTGGGTGTTTATTATATATGTAAAAGTATTTATATATGTATTTCTATGTATTAGCATCGTTGACTAACACCCGTAACACAAGCAAACACTTTGCTTACTTTGGGGTTAGATCAATAAGTGTAATTTATCCCGTGAATATTTACATTTATTATAGTTATACGTGAAGATAAAACTTTGTACACCTTTTTAAGATAATTTTTTTTTCGAAATGAACTTAAACAGTTGGTCCAAATGACCGCTACTGCGAAACTGGGCTTTTGGGGCGAGCAAAGTGCTCAGCCAAAATTTAAGTTAAATAGGCTAAGAGCCCGCCCTAAGGGTGTCTCCTGTGAGACTGAACCTCGGCTTAGGGCAGTATCTTGACGATTGGTGGGTTAATGGCTTTTGACCGGAGTCTCGAGTGTTGGCGGGCCGAAATAGTTGGCTGAATCGCCGCCGGCGGCGACTTTGACGTGTGCGTATGCGTTTGAATTGTGAACAGTACAATGTGATGGGATCATCAGGATCGGATAGGACGTGACGTGGCCTTCTGTGTTTATTATCGGTGACGGCGTCCGCAACGTAGTCTGCCGCTGTTCTCACCAGAGGAGGTTTGGGTGTCTCATCGCTTTTTCAAAGTGACGTCTCTTTGAAGTGTTTTTGTAATAATTGCTCGAACAGTAGAGTACGAAATTTGACACATTTAAAGTTTAGATTGCGGAGGTCTACAGAAAGCTAATATATTTAAATAAAAAACTATTTAATTAAATAGCAATTGAGAGAAAAAAAATGTATAAACGGTTGACCCTATGGGCCATCCCTGTAACTTCCCACTAAATTAAGGTATTTTAAGCTCAAAAGAGTAAAAAATATAAGCATATATTTTTCAGTTCAAACAGTGTAAATATTAAGAAAGTGTCTAATTTGCCTAAAGGTTGTCTGAGCCGCCTGTAAGACCGCCTTTGTGTACCCATGTACCTACTTAGTAAAATATTTATTATTCTTGTGTTTATTGGTGCGTAATAAAGTGTATTTACACATACACACACATACACATACACACACACTCACTCGCTAGAACTTAATATACATACCTATAATATAAATTATGCTTTGTTAACTTAATTGTAGATTAATAGTTATATTGAATTAAATCTGGCATTAGTAATGTTTGTAATGATAGTATCTGTTATATATATATATATATATATATATATATATATATATATATATATATATATATATATATATATATATATATATATATATTAGGGTTAGTAGTAATTGTATTGATGTTTATGTATCTAAATGGAATAAATCATTTATATTATTTAATTTCATGTTATATATAATATGCTAATATCTATTATGTACTTATAAATTAAATATATTATATGGAAGAGTGAGGCCTCTTAATACAGGTATTTTTTTACTTAAAAGGACGTCCTCAACCACTGTCAAAATGTAATAATGTTTTTAACATTTCATGTATAATGTGCCTGTATAAAACAATTGTACTATTGAATTGTACTAAATAAATTTTTATTATTATTATTATTATTATTATTAATTCATTCATTCATTTATTTGCTAAAAATGGCAGTATGTTAATTTTTGAAAAGTTGTATATTTTGAAAATGATGGCATTCAACTCAATTTTTGAGATCTAAAATATTGCTTTAGCTAAATAATCGATAGGTTGAAAATTTTCGATGCAATGTCAAAAAACATTTTATTTTTAATTTTCTTCATTGATAAATCCCAAACAAATTGACCGGTTTTGATAAAATTAACGATATTTGATGCAGTTTTTAAAGGAAAATCCAAAAATTAAATTAAAAAATCGCGCCCTACGTTATTAAATTACACACACTACATTTATATGACATACATGATACACACATGTATACAATTTTTTTTACGCCTAAAGTCTGTTGTTAAACATAAAAGAGATTTTATTGTTTAGTCCATGGTCGAATTTCGGCCGCAGGCGACCGCTTGTAAAAAGAACTGTTTTGACATAAAATAAAAAAATCTAATTTCAAACAAAGTAATTAGTTAATATTTGTTTACTAAAATTAAGTGCAGGTGTTATCGACTACGATACCAGTGTCTGCGTCTTGATTGAAGAGGATGGATTAAAATTTCATTGGCTGGCCTAATGTTGTACTACATTGATTTTTAAAGAATTAAAATGCATTTCGTCGTAACGCAATGTTTATTATAGAGGATATTAAGCGTTTCCTAAAGCGCGTCAGATTAAGTTATGGGGGATTAATTGCAAACAAAAATTTAAAAAAAAATGACGTTTTGAGTATAGCGTAAGGGAGTGGAAGTGTCACAACGTTACAGAAAAATGTTGTCCTCTCTTTTTCAAGCTCGTCTGATTTTTTAAAGGAAATTATGTAAGAATAACGAAAAAATCTGACAATGACCACAAGCCGAAGTTATTGATTTCTTTACTGCCCTAGATGCCCGGCTCGATTTATAGGGCTTATTTTTGGTGAAGAGCCTCAACTGTATTCAAGGTATCCTCTTCCCCTACCCACTATGTTAATCTAACGCAATCGAGTACATCTCAAAATCCACTCTTTGGCTCCTCTACTATCAAGAGATTTATCTTTTTATTTTTATAATTTTTTTTATACCATAAGATAGCAAACAAGCAGATGGGTCTTCTGATGGAAAGAGTCAACCATCACCTATAGATACCAAAGATGTTAGTGGTACGTTACTATCTTGTAGCGAGGTCTAATGCCACATGCATAAGTTTACCGGCTACCTTACCCTCCAAACCGAAACACGACAGCGACAAGGAATGACGCTATTGGGGCAGGAATAGGTAAGGCGGTGATACCAGACACCCGGGCGAGACAATGCAGAATTCTACCGGCTAGTAGCCACGATGGTAGTGACTCGCATAGCCAATCGGTTGCCTTTTACGACCTGCCTGGCAGAACGGTAGTTGGTCTATTTTCAAAGGAGCCTACACGGAGTAAATAAAGATATATAGTACCAACACGGAGTAAATAAAGATATATATTATATAGATTTGAAATAACACTACCCAACTACAAAATCCCCGATTTAATAACTTTAGTAAGCAGGTAATGTTATGGGAAACAGGTAGTATTTCATAATAACGCCAGGTTTATTTGTGCATGTGCATGCGGTAGGCAAGCTTAAGCTTTATTGTTATATTACGTGCATTTGTATTGTTTGAGAACGAAGTCTCATGCCGAAATATAGGTAGGTCGGAGCAAGCTCGCAGCTGCTATAGTTAGTTCTTAACTAGGACAACTAACAATATGAGGGCTAAGTCTTGAGCGTAGAGAAATCCTATTAATATTTCTATATAATATTATAAATTCGATTTATAATATAATAAATCCTATAGTATATTATAAATTCGAAAGTGAGTTTTTTTTTTATTTATTGGCTACGCATTCACAGACAAACCTCTCAACGGATTTTAATGAAATTTTACGTTGAGTTAGGGGAATCTTTAAGTCTATGTTTCAATACTCATCGCAGCGCGCGACTGAACACACACGCATATACACCTCGGCGTTCGCATTATCGCAGTCAGACGCGTTCATTCCGCACACCGCCACACACGCGGCTTGTATTTATGAATAATTATCTCGTTGTACAGTCCTTACCACATATTTCAAGTTGAGACTACCAGATCACCGCTGGAGCCTGACATTCACACAGCCTAAGTTTCAAAAATCAACCTTGAAAAATGAAGAATATAGGGGATGGAAAATTTGTATGGAAAACAGAAATTGTAGGTGAAACTGCGCGGGACTGCGAGTAAACCTAAGACTTGAAATAAGGACATTAATCGGGTAGTGTTCAAAAATAAATACCGTGGTTACATGGTAAGAAACTATGCGTCAATACACGCTTCGACTTACGTCGTCTTTGATGAGTCTCATTGCCTGTGATCTGATGTTTTTTCTGGAAAAAACTTTTATACCATTTTCTGAAAACGAGGTTTTAACTTTGAATCTCATGCTCTGAGGCTAACTACTTAACAACACCCAGGAAATAATTATCAATTGATAATATTTATTAATCCTTCTGTTTCGTCCTTTGAAAGAAAAAGACAAATAATGTGTAAATTGTTTATTACGAACCGCTTCCGCTTATAACTTGAGTTGCAATAACACATATTATTATACGCTCAACTCATTCCAGAGCAAAATGACGGAATTTAAGAGTTGGTTTAAACCAAAATTTAAAAAATGTTAATTTGTGCAAATTACACCATTCCGTTAATTAAATATTACATGGTTCAACTAACTTAAGACTCTGGGTAGCGGTGTTAATTCTGATACCTAAAATCGTATGGTCGATACTTGTGTAGAATAATAAGCATTACAGGTTTTTTAAAACCTAAAGATTGTAATTAATTTACTTTAAAAATAATCCTTTCTCCAAGTATTAAGACAAAAAATACAGCCAAGGCTATTGCCGGATTTATATTATTCCAGTCCAGCGATCGAATCCAGCAGCTCTGGATTGTGACTGGAACAATCTAAACAGGTACTGGAACGCACTGAATTACGTAACGTAATATAATTAACGTTTTTATTAGTGGAACCATTCCAATTGATGTTTTGTTAAATCTAAGAAAACTCGGTTGACAGATTTTTTATATAATATAACATTGCCCTCTGTGATTAGGCCCTTTTTAGGGTACCGAACTAAACTACGGACGGACGGACATAGCGGCACTATAAGGGTTCCCTCCTTCCGTCCGACCCTCCGCACGATTACTCAGAAATCCTTTACCACCCCGTTGATCGAGTGGTTAGCGACCCTGACTACGCAATCGAAGGGGCGTGGGTTCGATCCCCGACAGGGGCAACCATTTGTGTGATGAGCATAGATGTTTGTATTTCGGGGTTTGGGTGTTTATTATGTAAGTTACAGTATTTATATATGTATTTCTATGTATCATTGACTAATACCCATAATACCAGCAAATTTTCCCCCGTGTTGGTCCCGGGCTCCTTTGAAGAATAGGGCAATGGCCGTTCTGCCAGACATGTCGTAAAAGGCAACCGATTGGCTATACGAGTAACTACCATCGTGGCAACTAGTTGGTAGAGTTCTGCATTGTCTCGCCCGGGTCTGGTACCACTGCCTTACCTATTCCTGCCGCAATAGTGTCAGTGTTTGTCACTGTCGTGTTCCTTTTTGGAGGATAAGGTAGCCGGTCAACTTATGCATGTGGCCTTAGACCTCGCCACAAGATAGCATAGCCACACCATTAACACCTTTGGTGTCTATAGACGATGGTTGACTCTTTCCATCAGAAGACCCATCTGCTTGTTTGCTATCTTATGATATAAAAAAAAAAATTTTGCTTACTTTGGGGTTATATCAGTAAGTATAATTTGTCCCGTGAATATTTATTTATTATTATTATTTATCTTGAAAAATATTTTTTCAAGGTAGCTCACATACCTGTAAGTGAAGATGTTAATTTTTTTCTCACGTACCCCATTGTTTGGGGTATCTTTGGATAGGTTTTTAAAAAATATTATAGATTTATGCAAACAAGTTTTTGATTAAGGGAATAGTTTAAAAATAAAAAACTAAATGTTCATAGTATGAAATAAAAAAGTCTTCAACTTAGACAGCATTATTGTGATGAGCAACTTCGGAACCCTACATTGCGCGTGACCCGACACACACTTTACCAATTTTTTAAGAATATACCATCTACTATTCTGCCAGGTAGTTTGTAAGAAGCGAAGTGGGAGTCACTACCATCATGATTCGTGGCTACTAGGTGGTAGAGTTTTGCATAGTATCGCCCGCCACCACCCCACCGCCATACCTTTTCTTGTCGCAATTGCGTCAGTTCTTCACCGTCGCGTTCCGATTTGGACGTTGTGGTAGTCAGTAAACTTATGCATGTGGCATTAAGACCCCCAAACTGATAGCAACGCACCTGTTTTATGTTTATAGACAATGGTTTTCTCTTTCTATCGAGAGAATAGCATGCTTGTTTGCTATCTTATGTTATAAAAAAATACAAATTCGTCTGTATATGATGGAGTTATTAAAATTAAGAACATCCTTATTTTTGGAAATAAAACATTCGCTTTCTAATTCAATGGATTAGTCGTTAAAATAAGAGAAACAAATAATAGACTTCACAACTAATTGTTTAACTTTCTTCAAAGATTAGTAAATCTTGAACAATTTAATTAAAGCTTTGTACAATGGAACGGCGAGCCATGAGAGTTGCGACACGACTGACTTTCGAAACTTTGCAACTGACCACTATTCACAAAGGTGTTTGCAAGGTTGCTTTTAAACAATAGTAACTTAACTAGAAGTAATAGCTTTTTAGTATTAAAACAATTCAGAAAGTAAAACTTTTTAGTACTGTATATATTTTATCTTATACATAAAGGGATTTTAAAAAACTACACTGAATGATTTTGCTTAAATGAAATTGTATTTTATTTATGAAGTTAAAACTTTTTAAATGACGACGCCATTTTTTTATGTATTATTTGATAGCAAACAAGCAGATAGCTTTTTTGAAGGAAAAAGAAACACCAAAGATGTTAATGGTGCGTTGCTATCCATGTAGCGTGAGGGCAATGCCACATGCATAAGTCTACCGGCTTACCCTCCAAACTGGAACATGATGTGACAATCATTGACGCTATTACGGCAGGCGGTAGTACCAAATACCTGGGTGAAACGCTGTGGAACTCTACCATTTAGTAGTCACGATGGGAGTGACACGTGTACCCAAACGGTCGCCTTTTACGACCTGCCTGGCAGAACGACAGTTGATCTATTCTTCACAGGAGCCCGAACAAACACGGGGGAACAAAAAAAGTATATTATACATATATGAATTTAAAACTTTTTAAATGATGACGTCATTCGAATTAGACTGAATTGCGAAATTTCTTTGCCGGTATGGAAAACAAAACGTACATCAATTTTACAATCAAGGTATTTAATAATTAAAAGTAAAAGTATCTTTACGGCCGTATCCCCATATATTAAATATTAATGGTACGTTTCTATCCTTGTGTCGGGATCGTAATGATATATGCATAAGTTCGGACTTTCAGTTCCAAACCAGACACGACAGTGACAAACACTGACACTATTACGGCAAGAATAGGTAAGGGCGTTGGTACCAGATGCGGACTAGATAATGCAGAACTCTACCATCTGGTAGTCACGATGCTAATGACTTCTACAGCCAATCGTTCGCCTATTACGAACTGCTTGACAGTACGGCAAATAAATAAATCTATATATATAAAAATCAATTTCTGTTCGTAAGTCTCGCTAAAACTCGAGAACGGCTGAACCGATTTGGCTAATTTTGGTTTTGATTAATTTTTAAAGTCCAGGGAAGGTTTAAAAGGTGAAAAAATATAGAAAAAAAATAAGAGTAGTTAAAAAGGCTGAACAACGTTTGCCGGGTCAGCTAGTAAATAATAAATAAGTAAATACTCACGGGACAAATTACACTTACTGATCTAACCTCAAAGCAAGCAAATTATTTGCTTTAGTCAGCGATACTAATACATAGAAATACATATATAAATACTGGAATATATTGAATAAACAAACAAACCTGGAAATACAAACATTTATGCTTATCCCACAAATGCTTGTCCCCGTTGGGGATCGAACCCGAGCCCATCGATTGCGTAGTCAGGGTCACTAAACACTTGACCAACGGGGCGGTCAAAGATGGTCTAATAATTGAAAACAACCTGACCGCTTTTTCACTAGCTGCAAACCAGAGAGTCTAATGACATTTAATTTACGCTACTTAATGTAATACTTCGCAAATCGCTAGTCGTATCGTGCATGGATTATCTTGGTGTTGATTTTGGGTAATAATTCTATATAAATACGTCTGGTTATTAAATAACTATTTAAAACTAATTAATAAGTTTAGTATTAAATATCAAAATCCTCTGAAATACTCTGTACAGTCTGAAAATATTAAAATTAAATTTTCTTGGAATTTATTCCGATCATGCTATTTTCAAACATTTTGTATTTACCTATCTATATCTATTTGAAATCTCAATATATTAATACGTAAAACAAAAACTTTATACTCTTTTTGTGACACAAACGCGAACTGAGAAGTATGGAATTGGGCACAGTTCAAGTTTATATTGCGAAAGAGTGCAGAAAACTTTATAGTAATATGCATTATGGTGCGGTTACATATTATATCCAGCTACGGTAAAGTATCGCGCTTGCACGATGTTCAGCCCATCGTGGAAATGCATCGCGAAGGGGCTAGACGTGCCACTGCAGTGGGCATCAAACTGCGGTCCGCTGGTGACATTTGTACGGATCACGACAAAGAAACAATAATAATAATAGCAAACTATAATTTATCTACATACATATATTTAGGTAACTTCTTGTATAAGCCGTATTTTGATATTGACCTAGTGTATCAACGTATGCTATTTTATTGTGTTCTGTAAAAGAAAAAATACCATACGACGATATGACCTTTCATGTTTATGAAGAAGCAACATAGGTTCGTAATCTTTAAACGAATTCTCCGTGTTGGTCTCAGGCTCCTTTGAAGAATAGGCCAACTGCCGTTCTGCCAGGCAGGTCGCAAAAGGCGACCAATTGGCTATACGAGTCACTACCATCGTAGCTACTAGGTGGTAGAGTTCTGCATTGTCTCGCCCGGATCTAGTACCACCGCCTTACCTATTCCTGCCGCAATAGCGTCAGTAATTATCACTGTCGTGTTCCGGTTTGAAGAGTAAAGTAGCCAGTAAACTTATGCACTCGGCATTAGATCTCGCCACAAGATAGCAACGCACCATTTACATCTTTGATGGCTATAGACGATAGTTGATTCTTTCCATCAAGAGACACATCTGCTTATCTGCCATCTTATGATATAAAAAAAAGAATAAAATACAGTATACAGTAGCATAAAATTAAAGAATTTAAGGAACAAATGTTAATGAATTAAGAATTTGAGAAGAAAACAATTTAAGGGATCTGGCGTGAAGATATGTATGTATGTATGTATGTAACAATTTAAGGAATGTTACAATATTCTTATTTTTGCTTTGTCGTGGACCGCAGAAATATTATCGACAGGTCGAACAAATATAGCCTGCAGGCCACAGTTTGATGACCAAGGACAGCATGATGTAATTATGACATAAACAGTTATCGCGATGTAGTTTGTGACAACATCGGGCTAGCGCGATACTTCGCTGTAGCCCGATATATGTAACTGCGGTATTAAAAATACATTAAATAAAAAAAGACGTGTGGCACTCGGAGACTGCCGCGGTAAAGCTATTGCATAGCATTTTTTATCAACTTATGCAATTACAATTATATATTTATTTTATTTATGCAGTATTTTTTTTCTTTGATATTAATTCAAGTTACACTTTGAGCGTGGTGACCGATAAAAAAATATTTTTTTTCTTTTATTAAATAAATGAGATGTTAATATTGTTCAAAATATTTTTATTATCTTTCAATACATGTCGGTTACTTTGTACACAAATTATACGAGTACAGATATTCACTGTTGTACGTAGATGATAAATACCTATACAAATACATATACTTTCTCACAAACAGCTGATTACGGTAGTTTTCCAATACAACCAATGCCATCTAAAGGCGGGTTGCTGAACTAAAGAGACAAGCGTGATATTTCAAAAAGTCACTAAAAGTTCTGGTATTTATCGATAGATTGAAAAACTAAAAAGTATCACCGCTGTGCCGGTCGGAGTGGGGGGCGTTAGGTTTTTTCGTTACGGAATTTCTGGATTCGGTCTCCACGCTCAAGGCCCGCGATAGAAGCTATGCAATAGCTTAACAAAAGTAAAGATTACACATATTATCGTTTATTAACATGGGGTATTCCTCGAAGCGTAACCATTTTCAAGCGCACCTATTGAAGTGCAACTAAACTAAAACCTCAAAGCGCACCTTTTTAACTAAAAGGTGCGCTTTGAGGAATATTTTAGTTATAGTTATTATAGCTATTACATTATAGCCATATACGATAGCGAAACAAATTAAAAATATTATAATTTTATTTCTCGAAGCGCACCAATGAAGAAAAATAGGGAAGAGCATAAAACAATGGGTGTAAATAATTATTACCATGCCCATGCCTTATTATCGTCCAAATATTCAGATATTTTATAATAACCTTTTTTACAAAGTTTTGATTTTATACATTTTTTAAATTTGTGTATTGGTAGATCTTTCATAGCATTTCAAGCATCTTTAGGAGAAAAAACGAATTTGATTGAATTTCATTTTTAGTAGGTAGATATATTAATACCTACCTACCTTATAAACTGTTTATTTCCGTTATTTTGTAATATCTTACAAAAAATATATTCTGTCTCCAATATTCTTAAAAACGTGAAACTAGTTGATTATTGTAATGTACTAAAAATATGTAGATATATGTATATAATTATGAAATAAAGGTACAAGTGCATTATTTATTACGTGTATTTACGAAACTACACAAGTGTTTATTTTTTATATAATTATAAATAAATTTCCTCCCTTTTTTATCATCGATACGTAAGCGCTTGAACTCAATCTCGCCTGATGGTAAAAGGTACCTATTCACTCTTCTCTTGAAGATCCCCAGATTGGCATGTTCCAGTCCTTTGCGGTTCGAATGAAGAATGTTGAGTCGAACCGCTTTGTCCGGGTATGTGGAACGTCCACCATATGGCGATGCCTAGAATCTGTGCGCCTCGACGATTGATAAAAACATGGAGATGGCTTTCCAAAGTATATCCGATAAAAAAACCTATAAACTAGCTACTCTGCGTCGATGAGCGAGGCTCTAGAGTTTTTTGCCTACCAGATCATATATTATATTATTCATACATTATTGTAAATACATTTAAAAAAAATAAAAAAAGACAAGCCCGCTAAGTTTCTTCCGCTCAGTGTGTGGCCGTGTTTCCGATCCGGTAGTAACTCAAAAAATGTTGACTTATCAAAATTGCCTGTAAAGGATGATTTGAATAAAAATGTTTTGACTTTGACTTTGACGCGAAAAAAACGAATTTGATTAAATGGTATTAAAATTTAAAATGTTAAGGAAAATATCATTGATCACGATTTTACTATGTATGCCTGTCTTTTTATTTATTTGTTTGATTCGCACACATCACTGATATTACGAAGCGGATTTTAGAACATTATTAGTTATTCTATCTGTTGGTATTATCTTGGTTTAAAGCAAGGTATAAGTTGCATGTAATAAGAATTGGATGTCAGGATTTTTTGTAAATATTTAAATAAAAGTAAATTCTGCGCGGATAAAGTTACGGTTAAAAGTAAGCATATATTTGGCAGCAGAACTGGAAACAGACCTAGTGTCCGATGAGATTATGCAACTGCGCGCAGCTGTGAAGCATTAATAATTTAACGCCCTAACGTTTAGGCACGTTTTTGAATGCAGCGGCGGATGTTTAGATATAGTAGGGAAAATTACAGACAGAAGGTACAGCTAACTTTTTTTTATGAAGTGATCCATCTGTTACTATAGTAACTATTATATTATAACAAGTGTTTATAAGACGCGACTCGCGATCGATATGTTTGATGTAATGCATGCGACAGATAATATTTTGAGGTGCCGTAATGTCCATAGTTGTTTTTTTTTTTAGTTCGTTGTGTTATATACCTGGAGAGGTCTAACTGTTCCACGGAAGTCAAGAAGGGATAAAATATCTAATTTCATGTAAAAAATATTGTAGCGGCTACGCACATTAAATTTTTTTACATAGTATTTATTATAAGCTTATCAAAAACGTCGCAGATACTATATATAGAAATAGTATTATATTAAAAGCTAAGGGTATTTAACGTCTACGATCTTAAAGGCAAACTCACACAATAACTCCTCTTTTAGCTCCAGAAGATAAAGTGAGCGGACACCTTAAATTTTTCATATTATTATAACCTTATGCAGATGCTGAATATTTTTACGACGGCCGACCGTCAAACTTCTAAGTTACAGTCTCGATCCAACGTTATTGGGGAAAAGAAATTATTGAAGGGGAATTTGTTTTAAACTTGGCTCTGAATTTCAATTTTACTAATCGAATTATCATTAGCGGTTTCCATATATTGGGTAACTTTTGCAATATTAAAATTTTACTTTTGTCTTCTGTTTTCTGTGATATTAACTGGATTATAAATTTGGTTTTTGAATAGATTTAGCAGTAGATATGTTGAGACAGACGTAGGTGATAATGTGATTGAATCCCAGATTCCACAATTCCTATCTACTACTATACTACTATTCCTACTTTATACATAACTAGCGACCCGCTCCAGCTTCGCACGCATATTATACAAAAAAACTTGAAAAGTTTTTTGATGAGACCTAAACCTTACTCATGAATTCCTCTATATATTTGTGAAAACCGCATGGAAATCCGTTTAGTGATTTTTGAGTTTGTCGCGAAAAGATAAACAGATGCAGTGGGAGACTTTGTTATATAGTATATATAAAATACATAAATAAATAAAAATTGCTGGCCAAACAACACGCATTGATCTAGCCCCAAAGTAAGCAAAATATTTGCTTGTGTTATGGATGTTAGTCAACGATACTAACACATAGAAATACATATTATATAAATACTGTTACATACATAATAAACACCCAAACCCGTAAATAGAAACATCTATGCTCATCACACAAATGTTTGTCCCTGCCGAGAATCGAACCCGAACCCCTTCGATTCGTAATTAGGTTCGCTAACCACCCGACCAACGGGGCGACGGTATATATATAAACAGACAGACAAAAAATATTATGTTTTGCCTGTCTGTTTATTCATTTTCAACCGACTTTCCAAAGGAAGGTTATCAATTCGGCAGTATGTTTTTTAATTTTTTTTATGTTTGTTACCTCAGATCCCGGTTATTTATGAACTGATACTAAAAAATATTTTTTAGGAAGCTTCATTTTTCGTTTGTTCTCATTAAAATTTAATGAAGATCTGATACATGATTCTAAATATAAGGGGAAATGTGAGCAGCAGAAGAGAAGAGCTATTTAGAAGAGCTATTTACAATTTACGTACCCGAGACTCCTTGGGGGACGTATTTAAAAATATAAATATAATGACGGTTTACAGTCAATGTATCTATGAAAACATATTGTATGTACGTAAAAATTTCACAGATTTTAATAAAAATTCTGATAACCATAGTTATAACACGCGTCACAGAGATAAACTTGCTGTCCCTAAATTTAGATTGACTAAAACAAAAAAGTCTAAAGCAGTATTTTTTGCCGACTCATCGTCTCCAACTTTATAAAGCGCAAATTCGGCCTCACATGGAGTACTGCTCTCATCTCTGGGCCGGAGCTCCCCAGTACCTGCTTCTTCCATTTGACCGCATTCAACGTAGAACGGTTCGAATCGTTGACGATCAGGCTATTTCGAAACGGCTTGACTCTTTGGCATTACGCAGAGATACAGACGATAAAAGACGCAGACTGAGCTTACTCACTCTGCGTCTTTTATCGTATCTATCATGGAGAGTGTTCCGACGAGTTGTTTGGATTAATTCCTGCTGCTAACTTCCATTATCGGACATCGCGTCAAAATTTGAAGTTCCACCCACACCATCTTGATGTCTGGATATCCATTTTGCGGCGTCGGGACGTGACGACCCCATCGCCCGCTGGTGGGATAATCTTCTTTTTTAGAAATTATTCTGCCGGTGCAGTCAGTCAACAAAAAAGTGGTAGTGCCATGCTTAGCTGAATGGGCCGGCACGACCGGGGCAATACCACTACCTCACTTAAAACCAACGTAAAGTAACAGCTTTGCTGTTGCGTTTCGTCTGGTTAGTGAGGTTCCCGGAGGCCCTTCCCCCCTCCCCCTAATACTATGGAAGCGCAATTGAAAGGTAGTTGTTTACCCCAGGGGGGTATCATTAGCGTAAGCGGTGGAGAATCTCCCTCTGGACATCCATGTTCAGGAGTTTGCAATAAAATTGCGCTCACACACTTGGTGCTCGGGACAAACGGAGCAAAAAACTAAAGGCACCCCCTACCACACACCGCGTGGATTTTATTAATATTAGGGGTCTCAACTCTAATTGAAATGCCGTCCACTACCACCTTGAGACGGCTAAGCCGGCCTTGCTCTTTTTAACCGAAACACAGGTATCTTCTCCGGCGGATATATCATATCTCTCCTACCCGGGGTACAAATTAGAGCATTCATTTGTACCCCGGGCAGGAGTTTGTGCTTACGTTAGAGAGGATATCTGTTCCCGACGTCTCAGCAGCCTTGAAGGCAAGGACCTATCCATCTTATGGCTACGCATAGAGTGCGACGACCATCCACGCATCTATGCGTGCCTTTACAGGTCCCGTAGTGGAAATGTCGAAGTAGACCGACTCGTAGAGCATTTACAAATAGCAACGGATTCCGTGATACAGCAGATCCCCAGCGCGGAGATCGTGATCCTTGGTGACTTTAACGCCCATCATGTTGAATGGCTTAGCTCACGTACCACCGATTATGCGGGGAGATCTGTTCACGATTTTGCTCTAGCATATGGTCTAACACAGCTAGTTACCTCACCTACGCGTGTTCCAGATGTGGATGACCATTTACCTTCCCTGTTAGACCTTCTGCTGACCTCTCATCCGGACAATTACCAAGTTTCCGTAGATGCTCCGCTAGGTTCTTCAGACCAATGCCTCATACGGAGCGAAGTGCCAGTAATGCGACAATCGCGGCCTCGTTTCTCAGGCTGTCGCCGCGTTTGGCACTACAGGTCAGCAGATTGGGACGGATTGCGGTCCTTCTTTGCATCCTACCCATGGAGGCAAATATGCTTCTCACTGGATGATCCAGATGTCGTTGCTGAATGCATCTCCGAAGTGGTGCTGCAGGGCATGGAACTGTTCGTTCTGTTTACTGCGGTACCCATCGGTGGCAAGTCACGGTTGGTCGCCACTGCAAAACGATTTCACGTCGAACGCAGGAGTGCTACCGAGCGTGGGCTGCTGCGGCGGCATCTCATGATGTAAACACCAGTGCAGTTAGAAAGGAGTATAATTTTGCCTCTAGGTCTTTCAAAAGAGCCATCGCAAGAGCACATTGGCAGAATTGGTGAGAGACTAGTTCGCCTTCCTTCGGGAACTCGTGCGTTCTGGTCTCTCGCCAAGGCTGTCCAAGGGAATTTCTGTCTGCCTTCATTTCCACCTCTCCGCAGAGCTGATGGCTCTCTGGCCCATGCTGCCAAGGAGAAAGCCGATCTTTTGGGCTCACTCTTTGCTGCCAACTCGACTCTGGACGACCAAGGAAACATGCCGCCTACCATCACGCAGTGTGACAGTTCCATGCCCGAGGTTCAATTCCTCCAAACAGCAGTGCGTAAAGCACTCTTTTCCTTGGATGTCCATAAGTATAGTGGGCCTGATGTCATCTCACCAATCGTGCTCAAGATCTGTGCTCCCGAGTTGACACCGGTTTTAACGCGTCTTTTCCGGCTCTCATACTCAACAGGTGTTGTCCCCAAATCCTGGAAGACAGCTTTAGTGCACCCAATCCCTAAGAAAGGCGATCGCTCAGATCCATCCAACTATCGGCCTATAGCGATAACCCCTTTGTTCTCCAAAATAATGGAATCCATTATTAACAGCCAACTTTTGGGGTATCTAGAAGAGCACCAGCTGATTAGTGATCGTCAGTACAGTTTTCGTCGCGATCGCTCAGCTGGTGATCTTTTAGTTTACCTAACGCACCGATGGGCGGAGGCTGTGGAGAACAAGGGGGAGGTTTTGGCGGTTAGTTTGGACATAGCGAAAGCCTTTGATCGGGTATGGCACAAAGCACTTCTCTCCAAACTTCCTTTTTATGGGCTTCCTGTGAAACTCTGCAATTGGATCACCAATTTTTTGGCAGATCGGAGCATCAAGG
This sequence comes from Apodemia mormo, assembly GCA_036924255.1. NCBI lineage: Eukaryota > Metazoa > Arthropoda > Insecta > Lepidoptera > Riodinidae > Apodemia > Apodemia mormo. The sequence continues at coordinate 6,915,906 of JAUPFN010000007.1, read as the reverse complement.
TCGTTGTTGATGGCGCATGCTCTGAACTTAAACCCGTCAATGCTGGTGTTCCTCAGGGCTGTGTGTTATCACCTACACTGTTTCTTCTGCATATTAATGACATGTTGCAATCAAACAACATTCATTGCTATGCGGATGACAGTACGGGTGATGCTTTGTACTCTGGCCGCAGCGGAGTTTCTCAATAATATGTCAAAGAGTGCCGGAACAAACTTGTGTCGGAAATCGAAGAACAACTTTCCTCAGCCTCAAAGTGGGGTCGACTAAACTTAGTCCACTTTAACCCCAAGAAAACACAAGTTTGCGCGTTTTCCACCAAAAAATCTCCCTTTGTCGTATCTCCTCGCTTCGAAAATACTTCCCTTACAGCCACAGCCAGTCTTGAAATTCTTGGAGTTGACATATCGAGCAAAGTTCAGTTCCGTGGTCACTTGGAAGGCAAGGCCAAATTAGCCTCAAAAAAGCTGGGTGTTCTCTGCAGGGCCAGACAGTATTTCACGCCGGCCCATCGTCTACAACTTTATAAGTCGCAAATCCGGCCTCATATGGAGTACTGCTCTCACTAGTGGGCGGGGTCTCCTCAGTACCAGCTCCTTCCTTTTGACCGCATTCAACGTAGAGGGACTCGAATCGTCAATAACAGGACTATTTCTGATCGGCTTGATTCTTTGGCATTGTGTAGAGATGTGACTTCGCTCTGCATCTTCTATCGGATCTATCATGGGGAGTGTTCCGACGAACTGTTTGGATTAATTCCTGCCGCAGAATTTCACCATCGGACATCGCGACAAAATTCAAAATTTCATCCTCATCATCTCGATGTCTGGAAATCCACAACTGTGCGATTCTCGAGGCACTTCTTCCCCCGCACTTTTCCTCTGTGGAACCAATTACCGGCAGGGGTTTTTCCAAGCGGATACGACTTAGGGACCTTCAAGAAAAGAGCCTACTCTTTCTTAAAAGGCCGGCAACGCAACTGCAAATCTTCTAATGGTGTGGTTGTCCATGGGCGGTGGTGATCACTTACCATCAGGTGAGCCTCCTGTCCGTTTGCCCCCTTTTCTATAAAAAAAAAACCGTGCGGTTCTCCCGGAACTTTTTGCCTCGCACTACTCTTTTGTGGAATCAATTACCGGCAGGGGCTTTTCCGAACAGATACAATATGGGGACCTTCAAGAAAAGAGCATACTCATTTTTAAAAGGGCGGCAACGCAACTGCAAGGCCTCTGGTATTGCAGATGTCCATGGGCGGCGATGATCACTCAACATCAGGTGCACCTCCTGCTCGTTTGCCCCCTCTTCCATAAAAAAAGTCATTTCTGGGGGACAGTATACAATTTTATAATAAAATTCCAAATCACATACTGGAATTACCTGACAAAATATTCAAGACCGTCATTAAACAAAAATTAACGTCTAAGGCTTATTGTAAATTAAATGATTATTTAGAAGACGACTGGAGCAAGAAATTGTTGTAATTTCTTCACGTCACTTGTTATTTTTATTGTTGTAAGTTTCTTTTATAATTATTATTGTATTTAACGTTATCTAATTATGATGAGTATTGTTTATTTAATAGTAAGTGTTCCAATAATTATTAAATTTTGATAAGATTGACATTTCTTTATTGTTTATTGGATTATGATTGTTATAATATTATTCTAATATGAATTAAGTTGACATGTTTTTTTTTTATATCATAAGATAGGATCCTGATAGAAAGAGTCAACCATCGCCTATAGACACCAAAGATGTTAATGTTGCGATGCTATCTTGTGGCGAGGTCTAATGCCACATGCATAAATTTACCTGCTACCTTACCCTCCGTACTGGAATACGACAGTGACAAGCACAGATGCTATTGCGGCAGGAATAGATAAGGCGGTGGTACCAGACCCGGGCGAGACAATGCAGAGCTCTACCACCTAGAAGTCACGATAGTAATGACTTGCATAGCCAATCGGTTCCCTTTTACGACCTGTCTGGCAGAACAGCAGTTGGCCTATTCTTCAACATGCGGGGATTATTTTATTTTTATTACTTTTAAATTGGTACATAATGAACTAGTATTATAACTTATATATTATTACGACGATTATCAATTATTTAACAACCGACGTTCAAAAAGAGGTTAGCATTAATCCTATTTTGAATAAAAAGGTTTTGACTTTGACTTTTGACTTAAATGGAAAGTCGGTTGCTGCAATTTTACTACGTTAAAAAATTACATTTTGCATATTTCGTAATAATTTAGGTTAATTTGTGAAAAAAAGTTAGTGAGTTTGGCCTCTAATTTGTAAACGATGTACAAATTGTCTTCACGTAATTTGAATGTTATCTATTATTTAATAACTGACGTTCAAAAAGAGGTTACCATTAATCCTATTTTGAATAAAAAATGTTTGACTTTGACTTTGACTATAATCTTTTCGCCAAATTTCATCGAAATCGGAAAAAAATTCAGCGGCTTAGCCGTAAAAGCATAACAAACAGATAGATAGACAAACCGACAGCCAGACTTTCCCATTTAAAACATTAGTATGTATTGTAATATGGAAGATAGAAGTATAGTTATTTTACCGCCTCGTAGGTCGAGTTGTTAGCAAAAACCGTAATTGTTAATAGCAACGCACTTTACACACAATATCTTTGATGTCTATAGGCGATGGTTGAATTTTTCCATTAGGAGACTCATCTGTTTGCTTGCTATCTTATGATATAAAATAATAATAATAATAATAATAATCATTTAATTCAGGCAACATGGCCCATATTATAAATACCTTATAGACTAACATACATATTAATATAATATACTTAAAAACTACACTTTGTCACGTATTGACGGCGACGTAGCACGCACTTCATTCCGGAGTCTCCCCCGGAACCTTCGAAACACCAGTCGGCCAGAATTCCCCCACCTCAAAGGTCGACAGGAGATGCGTCGGTACTCTCACAACAAACTCGAGCTCGACTCTCAAGTGGAGAGACGTCTTCTTACTGACGTAGTCCACGACGTCCTCGACATTCATGGACCAGTGCAGACGAGATATGTACAAGGGCGTTGCGGGGACCTCGCTCCGCAAACGCAGCTCGGGTACACATGGCGCGGTGCCGCGATTGTTGCGGGCGGTAGGCTTCTGCTTTCTTCTTCTCTCCACCAGTGTGAAGCCCTCCTCATCGCACCTCCTGCTCTCGTCCTTGCCAGGTCGACAAGACTCCACCTTACTGTTTGTGACCTTCCGGCTCCCCTTAGTCTTGCGACTCTTCGTAGTCTTGTGGCAGTCATTGTCCCCATTTTTATTCACCTGCGGGGGAGGTGCGGGGCGAACAGCAACAGTCGCAAAGTTTTGCTGAGTCGCCTGTGGACTCGGCGTCGGCGCAACCGGGAGGGGAAGGCGGGCGGGGGCGGCAGCGGCGGTGTTCGTTGCTCCATCGGATATTGCTGACGGACTAAAAGTGACCGCTTGCACGCCTCGGCGACGGGTGACGTACGCGGCATCAGGTGACCTAAATATTGAATGAACACTTTTTAAATTCGATAATTCAATTCGTAGATCATTGATGGTAGACTCTGAGGACTGCAGTCTACCCTTAACTACGGTCAGCTCTTTCTTAAGGAACCTGATGTCCTTCAGTAGGCAGACGACGTCGACCTGGTCCAGCGTCACGGGCGGCAGCTTGTGTAACTCTTTCGCCACAAAAGCCGGCACCTCATCCGGATCCGTCTGCTTCAGCAGGGATATGATGTCATGCACGCTACTTTCCGTACCATCTCTTCTTCGCGATGGCATGTTTGCGCTCTGGCCGAGCGTCTCATACAGCAGCTGCTTGCCCTTGCAAATCTCCTCACTGGTAAAGGAAAACTTGCAGATCTGCATGATGCTGACCTCGTCCATGGTGTCGATGGCATGCTGGATAAACGCCAGCTACTCGTTGGCCAAGAGCGCCATGGTCACGTGCAGCGGCAATGTGCCGCGCGGTTTACGATAATATTAATTAATTAATATTTGCTGCGTGTGTAACGCGGAGCATGACCGGTCGCTAGCTCGACACAAAATGACTAGAAACTCCAATAACACTTTCGAGAAACTGGAGATCGAACTGATTATGAGCTAAATCGGCGAAACACTAGAACCACATATCCCATGTTGGTTTAGGCATAGTAAATATTATAGAAATTGTGGTCCAGATCTCAATCAATCAATCAATCAGGGCCCTTGTGAATGATAGTACATCTGCTATTCTACCAGGCAGTTTGTAAAAAGTGAACGATTGGCTAAACATATCGTGGCCACCATCCATCCAACGTCTCTCCCGACTTAGATATCAACGCTTTACCTATTCCTGTCGCAAAATCGTCAGAGCTTGTAACTGTCGTGTTACAATTTGGAGAGTAAAGTAACCGATGAACTTATGCATACCGTGTATCATACCGCCACATGAATAGCAATACACCATTAACATCTATAGCGTCTATTGACGATGTTTATCTCTTTACATCAGGAGAACCATTTGTTTGTTTGCTGTCCTGTAAAAAATATAGCATTCTTATTTTTATAAGTATACCTTATGGGGGCGTTTGATACCCACCATTAAATAAATCAAATATATATCAATAAAAGTCACTTACACATTAAATTGTTCTTTATTATTTGGTCTCAATGAGTTCTTTACACAAACAATACACAGGATAGATATAAACGTTCACGACAGGGCACTACACGGGTATCGAGCGCGCTCGCGTGACGCAGGGCGGCAAGGGTCCGACCTGCGGTGCGTACTCAAGGGCACTGAGATTAGCGTTTGCAAAATGTGCGCTGGCGCCGCCCATCACGACAATAGGGCGGAGTTAAATATTATATCTAGTTATCTACCGAAAGCCTTAACCTACTTACAAAAATGACAAAATGTGCTTAGTGTGCACAAGAAAAATAATAAATAAATTTATAATAAATTAATAATAAATAAATTATTGAATTTAAGTTGAGACGCAGCTGTCTCACCACAACCTTTTTAACTCAATATTTACCTGAATTAAGCAAAATTTACTCAATTTAAATTACAAGTGTCCCCAAAGATGTTATCTTATAAAGAGGTATATTGGTTATAGAGGGTAACGTTCCGAAAATAGATAAGATAGACTTTAATTAACATGTCGAAATCTTAATTGGGGAACTTGATCAATAAACAAAGCAATATAGAAACTGCTACCGATACTATATTATCTTCCGAAATTATCTTTAAGGGGAGTGAATATTACGTTCGTAGAAAATTTATTATAATACGTTACAAATTTGTGAATTATTTATATATTGTCTCTGTAATTAATAAATAATAAATAAATATCTCTAGAAACAAGATAAGATATTGATGAGTATACTTACATAATAAACATTTTCGCCGTGTTGGTCTCGGCTTCCTTTGAAGAATAGGCAATTTATTTAAGTTCTTGGAATCGCTATAGAGAAATTATAAATACAAAAAAAAATATTTTATTTCTCTACATAATCTCCTTCCAATCTAATACATTTATAATAACGCTTCTCTTACTTTCTTACTCCCTCCCACACAATATTTTCTAGCTGATCACACTTGTACTGTTTCACAATAAAATAATTATATTTAATTTCCGACCGGTTTCGCTTACACAAGCATCCTCAGGGTATTTACACTAAATATTAACTAAGAACTTATTCCCTCCATTTTCACGTTTCTCACAAAACTACATTACGGCTGCCATAACTGCGTCATAATTGTCAAATTTAGTTCCACGAATACACTCCTTCAGTTTGGAAATAAGTAAAAATGGCTAGGTGATAAATTCGGAGAATTCAGTGCGTTGTAAAGAATTACGAAGTCAGCTTTGCCTATTGCCTTGACTGCTACTTCCGATCGATGTGCACGACAACTTTCCACGACGTTTTTCTTTGATTGCTTCTTGCACTAGGAATTAAACTTGCATTATAGTGTCCAGTAATTATCAGCCCTTTTAGTAAATAATCAATAAAATTATTCCTTGACTGTCCCTAAATACTGAGGCCATAACTTTGCCGGCAGAAGGAGTAACATGAAATTTGTTCATGGGCGGAGATTATGGTCGTTTCTTTATTTTTTAGTTTCATCTATAGTGATAAAATTCATCAGGATCACAATGTAGCAAACCAAGATTGCGTGTTGAAACTTCCAAACGTCATTCTTTGTTTCCATCTGTTGACATTCGTAGCCATCTTGTCGATACTTTTTGAAACCCAATAAAAACCGATAAAATGGATTTAATGCTACCGAATGAGATCTTTAACGTCTCTGCTAAATATTTTATGGTCATTCTTCTGTCTTACAAAACTAATTTCTCAACATTTTTAAATTTTCTTCTGTAAACGAAGCCATCTGGAACGAGGGTCATTTTCACAGCTCGATCTGCCCCTTTTAAATTCAGCAACCCAGTAAGCGACTATTAAAAGGGAAAAGGACCATCTCCTAAGGTCTGCTGAATGTCCAAAAATATGTCCTGTGTGGTAATACTACACTACAGATACAAGTACTTTATCACAGTACGTAACTCACTCTCCCCCTATTGGTCCCGGGCTCCTTTGAAGAATAGACCAATTGTCGTTCTGCCAGGCAGGTCGTAAAAGGCGACCAAGCGGGTATCCGCGTCGCTACCATCGTGACAACTAGGTGGTAGAGTTCTGCATTGTCTCGCCCGGGTCTGGTACCACCGCCTTACCTATTCCTGCCGCAATAGCGTCAGTGCTTGTCACTGTCGTGTTCCGGTTTGGAGAGTAAGGTAGCCGGTAAACTTATGCTTGTGGTATTAGACCTCGCCACAAGATAGCAACGCACCATTAACACCTTTGGTGTCTATAGGCGATGGTTGACTCTTTCCATCAAAAGACCTATCTGCTTGTTTGGTATCTTACAATATAAAAAAACACACTTTTCTCCTGATTTTATTAATAAAACACTTGTTCTGTTTTCACAACACATCACTTTTCTCCATATTACGGTAGTTCCTACAACTCAACGCACAAACCAATTTATATTTTTTACTAGATGACCCGGTAAACGTTGTTCTGCCTTTTTAACTACTCTTATTTTTTTTTCGATATTTTCTCACCAAGATCTCAAAATTGAAATAAATAAATAAATATTCACGGGACAAATTACACTTACTGATCTAACCCCAAAATAAGCTAATTATTTGCTTGTGTTATGGATGTTAGTCAACGATACTAATACATAGAAATACATACATAAATACTGTTACATACATAATAAACACCCAAACCCAGAAATACAAACATCTATGTTCATCACACAAATGCTTGTCCCTGTAGGGGATCGAACCCGAGCCCCGTCGATTGCGTAGTCAGGATCGCTAACCGCTCGACCAACGGGGCGGTCATAATTAAATAATAATGAAAACAAGTGAAAGTTTGCATAAATGTTACAAAATTGACACTTTAAAATAATTGTCAAAATACTTCTAAAGATATTGCCTACTGTTATGAATATTCATTTCTAAGTACTTTTCATTCACCGCGTCCATAAGCATACATCAAGAAACCAAGCAAAACGCAAGAGCATTCATTACCTACCTTTTCATAAAGCGCTTCATCGTTTTTTTAACCCTCGTTACTTGGGTTTGAATTACAACAGATAAAAAAATCTCAGAATTATATCAATAGTGGCCTTTTTTAACATTCAAAGTTTAAATTGTATAGCTGTTATATTTTAGATTTTATTGATGTCTAACATGTCTAAAAATCCCGATTTTGTCACCGACTCACTCACTAATGATCTTCAAAATTCTTAGGGTACTTTCTTAAGTTGTGGAAAACTGAAATTGCGTATGTAAGCTAGTATTAATACACAAAGAAAAAACCTAAAACTTGTAATTTTTACCTCCTAGCCCCTTAAACTAGTGCTTAGGAGGTAAAAGTTAATTTTTATATGAGACTTCCGCAAATTATGATACCAGAGCTTTGAAAATTGCTTTGAAAAAAAAAAAAAAAAATATATATATATATATATATATATATATATATATTAAAAATTTATTCCCGATTCATTACTTTTTCTTTATACAATAGTTTTTATCGTAACAAAAGGGCCAAGCCACATATTTTGATTTAGTCGTAGAGTTTGTGGTTAGGGCTCGTAGAGTTGGGGGCTTGTAGAGTTAGAAGCTTTGTTTTACATGAAATCTAATAACTTTTTGATAGTGCGAGTCATATGGTCTCGTCGTCGTAACATTTTAAATAAAAATGTTTTTGTTGCGATACATCATGCTGTATACATTAAGCGACGTGACATGAAAAACAAAACAAAATCATTATATGCATGGAATTATGTAGATTAATTATTCATCCGAAATTATACGATACACGAACAAAAACAATTGATAAGTTTTTCATACATTTAAAAATATAAGTAAAATTTTCAGCAAAGGATTTCAATCCGAAGATTAATTGTTCAAATCTGATGCCATTGTTCAAATTGTTGTCGACACTTTTCAACCCTTTATAAAGTTCGCGGACCATTGTTTTGCTTTGAATAAAAAAAGACTAAAAAAATCTTACGCAATATCTAGTGAAACCACCAAATATATTATCAAGCTGTTTTAAGCTTTAAGGTTAAAGTTTAAGGTCGATAATTTAATAATAAAGGTAACCAGTGGTAGTAAACATTTTGCACTTTAAAATAACGAGGTCACGAAGTGTTTTTATGTTTTTGTCGGTCATTTAAAACTTTCATTAGTGAATTCGTGCGCGCCCGCTTTTTTTACTCTCTAAGCGATATTATAATTGACTAGCAATTACACGCGACTTCATTCGCATTAATCATTACTTCTCTGTTTCAGTCGGGTAAAAATATTAAAAAATACTCTTTAGAACCATTTACAATTTAAATATTAGTCATATTGTCACTTAAACATGAAAACCTGTAACAAGCTTTGCATTTTTTAAACTTCATATTTATTATTTTAACTACAGCGGATGGTTTTCCATGCAAAATAAAATAGAAATAAAATAAATTGAAATTAAGAAGTAGCCTTTGTCACTCCTGGATTTTGTAGCTTTCTAAAGGTAAATGAATTTTTAAAATCGATCTAGTACTTTTGGAGTTAAATCGTAACAAACAAATAAAAAATCAAAGCTTTCCTCTTTATAGAATATTAGTTTTAGACTAACTGTGGTAATTTCTAAAACAAAAGTAGCCTAAGTTATATTCTACACTCTTTGTCGTTGGCACTTGGTGAAACTCCATTTTCATTCAATGTTTAATATTAAAACACTTGTACTGTTTCACAATAAATAAATAAACCTAAGTTACTTCTTATTACATCAGCTATCTACTAGCGAAAGTCCCGTCAAAATCGGTCCAACTGTTTCAGAGATTAGAAGAAGAAGTGGAACAAACAGACAGACAGACAAAATTCGTAAAATAAAAAAAAATGGTCTATGTACCGTGCAGACATCCATATGCGTTTAATAAAAAACGGTCATTTGAATATTACAAACTCCAATTTCAAATATTATCTATATTTATAGATTACTTTAGATTTAACATTATAATATGTTTCCTATTAATTTATACTGTAAGTGAAAGTGAAATATACAAATTAGGCTCAGTCACGTAACGCAAAACAAAGTCTTCTCGAGCTTTCTGAACCAGTCAAAGAACTTGAAACTACACGTCGGTTTAACGCAGCTGCTCATGCTTACGGAGATTGTGCACAAAGTTTCCCAAACTTTACCTGTAATCTACAGTGAACATGATGAAACGCAACGTCTATTATAATCCAATAAGTAAGTATAAGTAAGTATCTTCACGCCCGTAACCCCGAAGGGGTAGGCAGAGGTACAACAAGTGCACCCACGATTAGCCGAAGATACTTGGTCCCCACAAATGTGATGGGTGGCAAGCCTATCGCCAAACGAGCACTTTCCAATCCCGGGCAACTTTCTGTTTCTCAGAAAACTGAAAAAACACTTTTTTATGTGCCCGACTCGGGAATTGACCCCGGGACCTCATGTAGTCAACGCCAACGCTGGACCACTACATCACAGAGGCGATCTATATAATCCAATAATTTTCTAAACATATATTTATTTAATACCAGCAGACTCGGACTACTGAAAGCATAGCATTTATAATAAAACCAGCCAAGTGCAAGTCGGACCCCCACAAGAAGGGTTCTGTACTTATAAAAACACCAGAAAAACACGAAGCCCCTTTTATTCCATGGGATTTATTTAATTCTATTTTAGTATTTGTTGTTATAGCAGCAACAGAAATACGCAAACAAATGATAGAAATGAAAGAACTTTTATTAAAAATCTAAAACAATATTTAATAGAAAAAACATATTACACTTTAGAGGAATATATGTGTGATAAACAAAAGTGACTCTTACAGTTATAATATCCAAACCTATTGCAATCAAGGACCCCTAATTTTAATCTCAATATTTTTCTATTTAAATAATTATAATTTATTTAAAATTAATAAACATGCGCCATACATTTTATTTTTTAAAATTAATGAATGATTATTATTAAAATTGATTGACATAGTATTACTTATTACATAATATTATTATATAATTTTATTGATGAAAATTTAAATATGATTCATTATAATAATTCATCGTGCGTAAGTCACGAGTGACTTTGTCCGCATAATAAAAAAAACATTGTTTCTGTTTACGTAGTCGAGTAAAAAAGTAGCCAATGAAACTCCGGGATAATGTAGCTTTCTAAAGGTGAAAGGACTATTAAAATTGATCGAGTAGTTTTTGAGTTAAATCGTTGCAAACAAACAACCAAATCTTTCCTCTTTATAAGTATAGATATAATTATTGTAATAATGTATGTATATATATATATATATATATACATACATTATTACAATTATATGTATATATATATATATATATATATATATATATATATATATATATATGGGGGATGAAATTTTTATTAAAAGCTATTTGGAAGACTTATTAATATAGTCGCGGGCGAAGCTGCGCGGGTCAGCTAGTTTTAATATATCCCTGACTTGAGATCTACGATCAAAGATCTTATCTATACTTATAATAAAATTGTAGGAAAGACATCTCTGTACATTGAATATTTTTTAAAAGAATACTTGGGGCGTGATCTACAATCGATATCGAAGCCAAAAATGTAGTTTTTAGAATTTTTGTCTGTTTGTCTGTTTGTTTGTTTGTCTGTTTGTCTGTTTGTCTGTTTGTCTGTTTGTCTGTTTGTCTGTTTGTCTGTTTGTCTGTTTGTCTGTTTGTCTGTTTGTCTGTTTGTCTGTTTGTCTGTTTGTCTGTTTGTCTGTTTGTCTGTTTGTCTTTTTGTCTGTTTGTCTGTTTGTCTGTTTGTCTGTTTGTCTGTTTGTCTGTTTGTCTTTTTGTCTGTTTGTCTGTTTGTCTGTTTGTCTGTTTGTCTGTTTGACTGTTTGTCTGTTTGTCTGTTTGTCTGTTTGTCTGTTTGTCTGTTTGTCTGTTTGTCTGTTTGTCTGTTTGTCTGTTTGTCTGTTTGTCTGTTTGTCTGTTTGTCTGTTTGTCTGTTTGTCTGTTTGTCTGTTTGTCTGTTTTTCTGTCTGTTTGTTTGTCTGTTTGTCTGTTTGTCTGTTTGTCTGTTTGTCTGTTTGTCTGTTTGTCTGTTTGTCTGTTTGTCTGTTTGTCTGTTTGTCTGTTTGTCTGTTTGTCTGTTTGTCTGTTTGTCTGTTTGTCTGTTTGTCTGTTTGTCTGTTTGACTGTTTGTCTGTTTGTCTGTTTGTCTGTTTGTCTGTTTGTCTGTTTGTCTGTTTGTCTGTTTGTCTGTTTGTCTGTTTGTCTGTTTGTCTGTTTGTCTGTTTGTCTGTTTGTCTGTTTGTCTGTTTGTCTGTTTGTCTGTTTGTCTGTTTGTCTGTTTGTCTGTTTGTCTGTTTGTCTGTTTGTCTGTTTGTCTGTTTGTCTGTTTGTCTGTTTGTCTGTTTGTCTGTTTGTCTGTTTGTCTGTTTGTCTGTTTGTCTGTTTGTCTGTTTGTCTGTTTGTCTGTTTGTCTGTTTGTCTGTTTGTCTGTTTGACTGTTTGTCTGTTTGTCTGTTTGTCTGTTTGTCTGTTTGTCTGTTTGTCTGTTTGTCTGTTTGTCTGTTTGTCTGTTTGTCTGTTTGTCTGTTTGTCTGTTTGTCTGTTTGTCTGTTTGTCTGTTTGTCTGTTTGTCTGTTTGTCTGTTTGTCTGTTTGTCTGTTTGTCTGTTTGTCTGTTTGTCTGTTTGTCTGTTTGTCTGTTTGTCTGTTTGTCTGTTTGTCTGTTTGTCTGTTTGTCTGTTTGTCTGTTTGTCTGTTTGTCTGTTTGTCTGTTTGTCTGTTTGTCTGTTTGTCTGTTTGTCTGTTTGTCTGTTTGTCTGTTTGTCTGTTTGTCTGTTTGTCTGTTTGTCTGTTTGTCTGTTTGTCTGTTTGTCTGTTTGTCTGTTTGTCTGTTTGTCTGTTTGTCTGTTTGTCTGTTTGTCTGTTTGTCTGTTTGTCTGTTTGTCTGTTTGTCTGTTTGTCTGTTTGTCTGTTTGTCTGTTTGTCTGTTTGTCTGTTTGTCTGTTTGTCTGTTTGTCTGTTTGTCTGTTTGTCTGTTTGTCTGTTTGTCTGTTTGTCTGTTTGTCTGTTTGTCTGTTTGTCTGTTTGTCTGTTTGTCTGTTTGTCTGTTTGTCTGTTTGTCTGTTTGTCTGTTTGTCTGTTTGTCTGTTTGTCTGTTTGTCTGTTTGTCTGTTTGTCTGTTTGTCTGTTTGTCTGTTTGTCTGTTTGTCTGTTTGTCTGTTTGTCTGTTTGTCTGTTTGTCTGTTTGTCTGTTTGTCTGTTTGTCTGTTTGTCTGTTTGTCTGTTTGTCTGTTTGTCTGTTTGTCTGTTTGTCTGTTTGTCTGTTTGTCTGTTTGTCTGTTTGTCTGTTTGTCTGTTTGTCTGTTTGTCTGTTTGTCTGTTTGTCTGTTTGTCTGTTTGTCTGTTTGTCTGTTTGTCTGTTTGTCTGTTTGTCTGTTTGTCTGTTTGTCTGTTTGTCTGTTTGTCTGTTTGTCTGTTTGTCTGTTTGTCTGTTTGTCTGTTTGTCTGTTTGTCTGTTTGTCTGTTTGTCTGTTTGTCTGTTTGTCTGTTTGTCTGTTTGTCTGTTTGTCTGTTTGTCTGTTTGTCTGTTTGTCTGTTTGTCTGTTTGTCTGTTTGTCTGTTTGTCTGTTTGTCTGTTTGTCTGTTTGTCTGTTTGTCTGTTTGTCTGTTTGTCTGTTTGTCTGTTTGTCTGTTTGTCTGTTTTCTGTTTGTCTGTTTGTCTGTTTGTCTGTTTGTTTGTCTGTTTGTCTGTATGTATGTCCGGGGTAAACTCAAAAATTATTGCATGGATTTACTTCAAATTTTGCATGAATAATACTAACAGGTCGGGTCATCATATAAGCTACATATTATCACGCTATCACCTAGCGGGGAGGTGCTGTGCGGAGTAAACGAAGTCCGCGCGAAGTCGCTGGGAACAGCTAGTATAAGTATAAAAGGATGAGGTTTGAAGGAGAGAATAACATAAGTATAAAAGGATGGTATTCAAACAAATGAAATCTTTTATTAACATTAAACCTCAAAATATAACAAAAATTACCACTACAAATCACGCTTAAGTGGTCTCGTCCCTAACATATTATAATTAGATGTCAGGCCCCAAGCCCTTTGCGGCTGAAGTATTCTCGAAATTTCCATTTCAGTTAGTGGGCGATTTTTACTAACACATGTTATCCCATATGTAAACGTTAGGCCTTCGTCAAGCGACCCTCGTTCGGGCGCCTTCGGGACACGCTATGGATCAAACTCAAAATAAGTTTGCGAAAAATATGTGCTTTTTGTAAACACTATCTTTCATATTTCAACGAAATTTTACCGCGAATACCCGCGATGAATGAAACGGTCTTACATTTTATGATATTAGCATTTATAAATATTAAATTCACAATCTATATTAATATTATAAATGCGATGATGTTTGTTACTCAATCATGCAAAAACTACTGAACGGTTTTTTTTATATCATAAGATAGCAAAACAAGCAAATGGGTCTCCTGAAGGAAAGAGTCAATTATCGCCTATACACACCAAAGACGTTAATGGTGCATTGCAATCTTGTGGCGAGATCTAATGCCACATGCATAAGTTTACCGGCTACTTTTACGAAAAAAGGGTCGTCCGGTTGACTCGCCGTCTGGTTACCGACCAATAGTACTTTCGGATGATATCTGTAAGGTATTTGAACGGATTGTTGCTGGTCGTCTAGTGAAACATCTAGAAAGTGAGGGACCTGACTTGGCTGATTGCCAGTTTGGCTTTAGGAGACAAAGATCAACCCTACATGCAGTATTAAGAGTCAAGAAAATCGCAATGGAGGCTGTAGCACAAGGAGAGGTCGTCTTGGCTGTATCACTCGATATAGCCAATGCCTTCAACTCACTGCCTTGGACGACAATCAAAGAAGGCTTACGATACCACCAGGTACCACAGTACTTACGCCGAATTATTGAATCACACCTCTCTAACAGATCGGTCGAATACCCAAGCAGGTCGGGCTGGCAGCGACATACTATGTCGTGCGGTGTCCCACAGGGCTCTGTCCTTGGCCCACTTCTGTGGAATATAGGGTATGACATGGTGTTACGTGGCGCCAATCCCGAGGGTGTCGAACTGACATGCTATGCTGACGACACCCTTGCTACCGTGAAAGGGAAAAACTATCACGAGGCGGCAACCATCGCAACCATGGGTGTGGCACAAATTGTAAGCCGAATACGACGACTTGGGCTGGTAGTTACACTTAACAAATCTGAGGCAATGTGCTTTCACGGGCCTCGAAAAGCACCTCCGGTTGGATCCAGGCTTGTTGTTGGAGGAGTCACTATTGCCGTTCAAACGACAATGAGGTACCTCGGTCTCTTGTTAGACAGCAAGTGGAATTTCTACGCCCACTTCGAGCAATTGTCGCCGAAGCTACTCCGCGTTGCAGGGGCACTCAGCAGGATGTTGCCAAATATAAAAGGACCGAGCACCTCGTGCCGGCAGCTTTACGTGGGTATTGTGCGGTCGATAGCCCTCTACGGGGCTCCAGTATGGGGTGACTCTTTGAGAAGCCGAAATATCACCCTGTTACGAAGACCACAGAGGATGATGGCAATCAGAGTTGCCCGGGCTTACCGTACTGTCTCGTACGATGCAGCGTGTGTGCTGGCCAGGACCACTCCCTGGGACCTTGACGCCGGAGTCCTCTCGTCACTCTTTCATTGGCGGAAGGAGGTACAACGGAACCGGGGCTTCCGGCTGGCTTCCATTGAGTTAAATAAGCGCAAAGAACAACTCCGTAACGAAGTTGTTGAAGCATAGGCCAGAAGACTGGCAAACGCCGAATCGGGCTTGAGAACCATTCGTGCTATACTGCCAATACTTAAGGAATGGCTAGGAAGGAGCCATGGCTCTCTATCCTTCCGACTGACGCAGATACTGACGGGGCATGGCTGCTTTGGACGGTATCTATGTCGAATCGGAAAAGAGCTAAACGCTGCCTGCCACAATTGTAGCAGCCCTGAGGAATCCGCCGAACATACTTTAGAGGTATGTCCAGCCTGGACTGACGAACGTAGCGCACTATGCGCTGTAGCTGGACTTGACCTATCCTTGCCAAGTTTGCTAAGAGGTATGGTGGCAAATGAAAACATTTGGAGAGTGGCCCTTTCTTTCTGTGAAACAATAATGTCACAGAAAGAAAGTGACGAACGCGATCGGGAACGGGAGCATTCTGCCCATCGTGGGACGCATCACAGGGATGCCCAGGCCCGGCTACAGGCACCTCTGCACCATGGTAATGCTTAGTGCGTGTGGCGGGGGCTACACGTACTTGTCAAGCAGCCAGAGAATAATGAAAGAATATAGGTTGCCAATATTCTCCCACACAAAATCTTACTATGAAAAAAGGAAACCACACCATACTCCTTCGAGAAGGGTTGCGCACCGCAGCTGAGAGCGTGAGGTGGCACCGTGTGCGTTCCTCAAGGAGATCCCGGGGCCCACTCATACGCGCTAGAGACGGCAACCGTGGGGTTTTAGTCGGTAAGAGTCCGGCATAACCACTCTCTCACCCCCGTGTTCAGACTGGTATCCATGACGGATTTCCCCACGTTAATATATATATATATATATATATATATATATATATATATATATATATATATATATATATATATATATATATATATATATATATATATATATAGTGCGGGTGGGTAGGTATGGTGCAGTTTGAATGCAGTTGACACGACTGCAATTGAACTGCAAACCAACTGTGCAGTTCGATTGCAGTCGGTGTGCAGTTCACAGGACTGCACGCCGACTGCAACTGAACGGCAATCCGACTGCGCATTTGGTTTGCAGTTCTACTACAGTCGTGTCAACTGCATTCAAACTGCATATGAACTACCATTTAGCAGTCGGATTGCAGTTGAAATGCAGTCCGTCTGTCTACACCCTAAGGAAGGATTTTTTTAAATACTTACACTACACGTTCCTGGCACATACAACACCGTGTGTCTATTAGTATTTGTGTAGAATATAAGCTTGAGAGGTGTCATTAGATTAATTTTAATTATGATAGTGAAATTGACTATACTTAGTACTTTCCCAATTACGACACAAAGAGGTTTTTATTTATTTTTGACTTGATTGCAGTCGGTTTTTTTGGTTTTATAAGTATTAAATGTATTATTAATATTATTTTTAATTTTAATTATTATATAATTATTTGAACTTTATGAGACACCAAAATAATACATTTTGGTACAAAAAAGCGAACTTAACGCCTATCGATTATAAGTTCGGTTTTTGGACAACATTAATTAAATCTACATTCATAAAATAATTTACGATGTTTAGCACATAGAAGACTGATTAATCTAAATCTTGTAAACAAACATATCAGCAAGTTCCGCAAATGTCTGCAAAACCATTAACTGGTCTTTATAGCGGTTACGCGGACGAAATAGAGACAAAATTAATCAAGTTCTGGGTGAGACAGTAACTGCACTTAGACGAGTGTAGCCCTATCGCCGTGTGCCAACGAAATGTGCTAGTCAGCTCCGCCCTAGCGTTTTTAAAATCAATGACTTCTAACTTCGACAACACCATTCGATCTTTAGCTTAAAAGAAGATTGTTTTACGAGAAATCCTTTATATTTTTAAAGAAAAACTTGTGAACGCGGTGATAGAATTTCGGTAGACAAAAAGCTTATGGGTTCGCATGACGTTACGTCAGTAACGTGGTGTCGTACGACCTATATAGTATATCGTGATGAAGTACCAATACCTCCTAACTGACAATTTAATCCAAAATTACTTTTTTATTACAGTAGACATAAAACTCATATTTGCATATGTTGAATTCACTCCTATCTAAAATTTCTTTACTAATAAGCTTCTTGAGCTATGTGAAAATATTTACTAAGTGACAGAATTCATTCGTTCATATGTAGTATTTTATAGAAATACCTCCTAACTGCAGCGACAATCGACTACACTCCCAAAATTAAACTGGATTTTCAAGTTCTAGAATCAATATCTCATAAGTGACTAAATCCCTATAAAACGTAAACATAATCACATCCCTTAGTAACTAGTAAAAAGGTTATTTATTGGAAACTATTTTACTATCAGTAGTTGATCAAAATAAATAAAACTTTATTTGTAACAGTTTTTTTTTCTTCTGGTGTAAAATTAGATTCTCAACCAGTATGTTCTCAACACTTAGGAGGTATTGATACTTCATCGACGATATATGTTTACTGCGCGCACGACAAACTTTGGTTTTCTTGGTTTCCGAACAGCTCATTTTTGCCCTCGTCAAGTGTACCGTCTCACAGAGTACATTTGAAATGATTTAAATGCAGCCCTGGAAATACAAATTTCTACTGGTGCTCTATTTTTCGACGTCACAAAGGGATTGGATAAGGTCTGGCACAATAGCCTAATATACAAGCTATACCAAATAGGAGTGCCCGACAGAATCGCATTCCTCATACGACAGTAGTTACCAAACACTGATTTCAATTCCGCGTAGACGGTTCCTTCTCCACCCATAGGTGTATTAGCTAACGGACAATACAATGCCACTAACCTTCTTATCGCAGATCACGACACTTCGAGCTTCTGTCATTTGTTAAAAAAATTGTTGAACTGAAATTCATATCTCACACTTGGATTTAAAGGTGTCTCACTAGCAAAACCGGTTTGACGCATCATCAGAATAACTTTCGGAACTTAACTCAAATTTCAATATAAATAAAGATCTTTTTACTGTCACCAACCGGTTTAGTCTTTTGACACGTCCTCAGAGTTTCGCCCGGCACTTATCTTAAATTTGGGTTTAAAGGTATATGTTTACTATATATTATCTATCAACCGGTTCAACCTTTTTACGCATCATCCGAATATGGAGATATGTTTCGAAAGTCATCTGTAACTTATCTCAAATTCTGATTTTAAGGTCTACAATTACGGGACATGTGCGCAATTTTTAACGCATCATCAGGGAAAAACAAATTAGTGACTGGTACCAGATTTAAAATTCAATCTGAGTTTCGTTAAAGTTTCGTGGCCACGACGAAAGGGTTGTCTTATGAGAATTAATGGCAATAGGTCCTTTCTTAACAGGATTTGAACAGTGTCGACTATGCTATACAATATACTCTCCCACTATCGAGCTCCTTGCCATACAATATTTAATGAATGTACATTTTAACTTATCTTACTAATTTTCTTTTTCGAAATTAGGATTACTGATAACCTAATGAGCTACAGAGAATCTATCAAACGGCAAACAACTAGTGTTTAGTTTAGTAAAGGCATAGATTAATATATATTCTAATTAAGATAAAAAATTACAAAAATTTAAAATCCAATAGTCAAAGGTTTTCATCTCAAAATCAGCCTAAATACGTGGTTTAGACTTTCGGTAGACCGTCCCTTACACACTACTACGTGTGTCAAAGTTATCGTAATGTAGGTATGTAATATTTTCTTATTAATTTAATTAATTTCTAATATATATTTTATATGAAAAGGATATTAGATTTCTGCACTTCTTCTCCATATTAACCTGCATTGTGCCAATTTTAATACTCCTCAATCCGCACAATTTTTGTAACAAGTGATACAAAGTTTTCGCTTCATGTATTTATTAATATGAATAAAGTTATCATGCCCATATCCCCGAAGAGTTAGGCAGAGATACAACAAGTGCACCCACGATTAGAATTAGCCCTACAATGTGATAGGTGGCAATTTTATCGCCAACCGGGCACTTATCTAATCCCTGGCAACGTTGTTTTAATCAGAAAACTGAAAAAACATATTTTTGATTTGTCCTACCCAGAAATCGAAAACGGGACCTCATGTGGTCATTATGACCGAACCACTAGACCATAGAGACGATAATAATATGTAGTATAATTTAAAAAAAGAATACAGATTAAATCTGACTATAATATAACAAGGCTGAAATAATATGCTCTTAGTGCCTCGGAGGCTCTTAATGCCAGCCATTTCAAGTCTACCATGCAATAAGGATCTCAAACTTCCGCCAGTAAAAATGCAGGGTCGCAATCAATAAGTAAAACCTTAAAACATTGTGAGTGCAGTTTAAGCGCACACAAAACGTCTGAGTTCAAATATTCATTGTGGACTGACTGCAGTTATTACGTATTCATACCGTTCGATGAACGTAATAATAAAAGCCAGTAATATTTCACAGTCGCCTTTTTCAATTTAATCGCTCCATCTCATGATTAGAAATTTAAATTTATCGATATTGGACCTGATATTAATTGAATTACTAAGACATGAGAGAAGCTTATAGTTTAAGAATTAGTTAGGTAATCTATTGTATGACGTTATTGTTAATAATAAATGTAGCTTGTTCAGTTCCAACATCTGGCATCGCAGGTTAGATTCCAAGGTCGAATCAGGAGTGTAATTGGATGTTCAGTTCCGTCTGCATACCTCACAGGGAACCAGCGTGATAATATTTATTTAATAGTTTTCCCCATGTTGATCCCGGGCTCCTATGAAGAATAGACCAGCTGCCGTTCTGCCAGACAGGTCGTAAGAGATTGGATTTACAAGTCACTACCATCGCGGCTACTAGGTGGTAGAGTTCTGCATTGTCTCGCCCGGGTCTGGTAACACCGCCTTACCTATTCCTGTCGCAATAGCATCAGTGCTTGTCACTGTCACGTTCTTGTTTGGAGGGTAAGGTAGTCGGTAGACCTATGAGTGTGGCATTGTTATTTCGCAACACTGATAACAACGGATAGCAATATAAACATATTTGGTGTCTATAAGCACAGTCAGCCGGTTGACTGTGGCACAGCCATCCCGCCACACGGATAGCAACTCAACGTTTACATCTTTGGTGTCAGTAGGCGATAGTTTCCCTTTCCATTTGGAAAGCTATCTACTTGTTTACTATCTAATGATATAAAAAAACTTGACCTTAGTTTTATTAACAATTAACATCACACATGCTCAAAATGTTTATAGCGCAACGCCACTTATTTACGCCGTTTTGGGAGGTAAAGTAGCCGGTAAACTTAATGTGTCATTAGACCTCGCCACAAGATAGCAACGGACCATTAACACCTTTGATATGTATAGGCGATGGTTAACTCTTTCTAACAGGAGATCCGTCTGCTTGTTTGCTATCTTATGATATAAAAAAAGTAGCGGATCTACGGGAGCTAGGAGACTCAAGCTTCCGTCCTTCACTCCTAATCATCTGACTTCTTAGTACTCTGTTAAAAAGTATATATATATATATATATATATATATATATATATATATATATATATATATATATATATATATATATATATATATATATATATATATATATCTCCATCCATTCCTTTATCGTACTACTAGACGCAGGCCGAAGTTCCATCCGTATGTTGTTGATATACCAAAAAATCGAACAAAACGGTATGACAACTCTTGGTTCGAGTCACCAAGGCTTGGAACGAACTGCCTGCGTCTATTTTTCCTGACAAATATAGCCCTGGAACCTTTAAGAGTAGAGTGAATAGGTTTCTGTTGGATGGGCGTGTACCACCTTTGTCTTCGTCGACACTTTCCACGTGCGATGAAAGACAAACGCCTATTCCAATAATATCTTAAACATAAGATATATACTATTTAGCCCAACTTAGATACGATAGTTTTTACCTCAATTAACCCGCCTCTCAAGTACCCCACCAAAATATACAATACAAATAATTTGAATGGCAAAACAATTTGCTGGGTTAAATAGTACAAAAATGTAAAGGAGACTGATACGGTTCCATACAATCTTGGGCCCTCTTGTAATAGGATGAAAATTATGTTAATTAATAGCAAGTTTAACATTATATAAATACTGAAAATTTTACAGATTTTAGCAATCTGTGAATAGAGATATATAAAATATTCACTAGAAGTAAGGTTACGATGTACTATAGTATAGTTTAACCGTTTACTATTATATGAACAGCTGATACTTGTAACACAGGCAACTATGTTTCACATTTATAAATTGACACAATACTAAATGTCTAAAACACAGATTTTTGGAAATCACAAATTAAAGGATGCCTCCCTGTAGGTACCTACGTAAAATAGCGAAGAGTGAAGTCCGCGACTTACGACTCTTGCGAGCCGTCAGTGATGTCAGTTGTAATTGTCACTTTTGACTGTATTAAATCCACAGACATTAAATCGTATTAAATTAGATGTAATGTATCAATCAATTATTTACATTGTATCGATTATATTTTTTCTTTTTATATTATAAATTGATTATGGTACTTACTGTAGATTAAACTAAATATTAATCAAGAATACACTTTTACATATACTTACGAGCTTCTATTTCGATTAAAATTATTTACATAAATCGATTATAATTTTATCGATTATATAATTATAGTACCACAAACTTATTTTCGTGATTTCTTTTTCTCAGAAAGCAGATGAAGCTAATATTTTGAACTTTGAAATAGAAAAATAGTACCATTTTTTTGATCCACACCTCAACCCTTTACATTTGGGCTCAAAAAATCCCCCTCTCCTTTACCAGCTTTATCTTACCTTGACGACAGTGACATGCACTGACGCTACTGACGCAAAAGTAGATAAGACGGTAATACTAGACCCGAGCGAGACAATGCAGAAATCGAAGCTACCACCCAGTAGCCACGACAGTAGTGACTTGCATAACCTTTACCGAACTACCTGGCAGAACGGCAGATGGCCTGCCTATTTTTTAAATAGGGCCCAGACTAATACGGGAAAACACAAGAGTTGCTTGTTTAAACATGAAATATTAGATATATAATTGTGCTCATTCCGTCACAGTTATTTTCTTAGAACTGAATTCGAATCAAAGAAGCGAAAGTTTTTCTTTTAAAAATTCCGAGAATTCCAAGCTTCGCCTATACAACGACAGCTTTGGTAAACTCTGAGAATCCGCTTGTTGTTTTATACACGAGTCAAAACATTTCAGAATAAAACACATAAACAAAAATTATAAATATTTCCGGAAAGATAACTTTTTTTACCCGAATCTGATATAATGGTAATATTTTGTAGTGTTTGTACAGGCAGGTGAATGGTGATCCGTTGGTCTAGGAATTTACCTCTTTAACTTGTTAATGTGAACACGTCTTTAAATTTGCCTTCATAGGGGGGGGGGGGGGGGGCAGTTCAAAAAACAGACGATAACAAAAAAGGGGGATACAGTTTGGTGTTGTAGCTATATAACTATCACCAATATCCAAAATCTAATTATTATACTGGATGGCTAAAGAATCACAAAATTTAATAAGTCGAGCGCGGATTGTATTGTAGTAAAGCGGGGAGTGGAATAGGAAGAGCCGCCATTTTTAGGTAATTTCACTGCGTTACATAATTTGCATATGGTATATCTTCTGACTCAGAGCAACTATAAAGTGCGATTAAGTTTTATTCGAAAGCTCTTGTAATGATTTATTGATTATATAATTTAAAAAATACAATTAAACGCTTATAGTAAGTATATATGGCATTTAAATAAAAAAATCAAGGAAAAATTGTAACCAGCTAAAAAAATATTTAATCAGCCATGTCCAAATATAAGGAACGTATACCATCTGAAAGCGACATTAAATAGCAATGTAATGATACCCATGAACCTCCATATGAAAGAGTGAAGTGTTGAGAACGCAAAAACCTGAAGGCATCCAAACCAACGATGGCACCTGTACGACGAATGATTTTTTTCGGAATGTGTGAACACTGCTGGCCTTAAGGTCCTTCACAGCTTCACTGGTCGCGGGGGTGAGCAGAGTGTTCAGACAGAGTTTAAAGATGTGGGGCTGTACACCCTACGCCCTAAGGGTGTCTCCTATGAGACTATTCCTCGGCGTAGGGTGGGGTCGTAATTTGCGATATGAGGGTTAGTGACATTGTTTTGTCCATCCGCTGATCCTTGTCCTTGGATACGATTTGCAGATGGGCGAAACAGGGGTCCTCGTCGCTGTCGGCGTCGTCGATATCGCGTGTGTATGTGTGTAGCGTTTTGGTGTATTCCGTTGGCTAGAGTTATCGGATCATCGGGATCGGTGAGAGCATGACGAGGTCTACGTAATTTGGGATCGGGATTATGATCTGGGATGTTGTCTGCCACGGCAACCGCCATTGGGTTAGGGTGTGAGTTGGTACGATCGAAATATATTTTAGAAATATCTTTGAAATACCTAGTTAAGCTCGGCAACTTGAGATTTTTATAAAGGTCAACATCGCACATATACCATTTCATATTTGGATGGATGAATGGATGGATGGATGGATGGATGTTTGTTACTCAATCACGCAAAAACTACTAAACGGATTTAAATGTTTGATAAAAAGTAAATCCCTATTTGTATTTTATTCATAGTGTGTGGTCCAATTTATGTTTGGTTACTATAAATGCGATACTTCACATATTTTGAAAGTAGCCGCTCAAGAACATATGTACTTTGATCATTTCCGGCTGCCACGCTACTCGACACGTATTGATAATATCATCAAATGCCTGACAAAGGTCAGGACAAGAAGTCCTGAATTTTAGGTACTCCGCCTTCCCATGAGATAGGTGTATGATACCCTTGTCCCTAACCACAGGCTTATAAAATTATACTTTGTCATGGACAAGCTTTTCTGTTATCAATAATTATCTTTTTAATTGGGTTTTTTATTCACTAATTGCGGTCTGTGATGCAAAGGGTATTTTAAAGGCAGTGTGAAACCACCGGCCCCAGTAATAGCTATTAATTACATTAGTGAAGTGATAGCGGAGGTTGCGACTGTATCCTCCAAACTCGCTACCCAACAAGAATGGAGAACCGTGTCTTTTAGCACTCAAAACATTACCCATGCAATAACAGAACGGACTACTAAATAATAAATAAATACTATCACGCTGATGTCTCTGAAGACGAGGGCAGAGGTGCTACACACTCATAATTATCCAACCGTAGTTGTCCCATAATGAGACAGGTGGTCAACATATTGTCAACTCAGGAAAATATTCAGTCTTGAGTTAATTATACATTATCAAAAACTAACTAAAAGACTAGTTGTAAAAAAGTTGACTGAATCGAAATTCAAACCAAGGACTTGCATCTATACCAAAATTGGTACTATTGGATAATTGAAGCAGCCTCTTGTACTAATTCGTCGTCTTAAAAAACATACATTCATCAATTTACGTGTAACGTGGAGAGTAAGGTAACTGGTAAACTTATGCATGATGCATTATCATCCCGCTACTCGAATAACAACGCACCATTAAAATATTTGGTGCCTATAGCAATGGTTATCTGTGTCTATCAAGTAACCCATCTGCTTGATCGCTATCTTATAACATAGAAAATAATGAAGCTTCCATTAAAGTAATTTTACACTTTCCGCAGATTACGACAAGGAAAAAATCTTTTAAAAACGTATCACGAACACGATCAGATTCTCTTGATCAAGGAGAAATAACTCGAGCGCCTGATTGATGGATCGTTTCCCGACGAACCCCTGAAATAATTCTAGCTTTCGTCGGAAATTTGTCACAGGAACGACACCTCTGGGAGCGGGATACAGTTGATATAACTTATTCCCCGCTTTAAAAAACGTTAACGTATTTTATGGCCGTGATTTTGTTAACTCTTCAGACTTTCATTATTTAATTTATACTTTTCTCTTCAGCACTTGGCGAAATTGCATCTCATTGATTTTCAGCCAACTAGTCAGGAAGACTAGTTGGTTGAAAGGAGAAGGTTATCAATTCAGCTGTATGTATACATTTTATTTTGGTGAAAATCTATTATAGACTTCCGGAGATACATGAAGTGGGAAATCAGTTACCTACTGCAGATTTATAGCGTAAAAAGATATCTTTAACTCTTGTACTGTTTCATATTCAGGTACAAATTATAAATTTTAAATCCAACCGCTTTTGTTAATAAAAGCATCAGAGTGCTAAGTGCGAGAGTTTCTTTTCGCATTCGATCGTGAGCGCGTTTCGAGTTTACTAGGAATTTGTATGTGATTTGTACAGCGCCACCTAATGGTACCTAAACGTGAGAAACCAGTTTACCACTAGGTGGCGCTGTACAAATCACATACAAATTCCTAGTAAACTCGAAACGCGCTCACGATCGAATGCGAAAAGAAAAATTTACACTTAGCACTCAGAAGGGCCTTTATTCACGTAACAAAACTTCAAGCGAATCGAAGCGTTTAGGGCTCTTACACATTTCCTTACACTATGCCGTATCTTAGCAGGAAGCGACGTTGTAGTGTTTAACGCCTACGCTTTCGTATGGTGCAGCGAAACAACGAAAAAACTGTAAGCTGTATGGCAAAATTTCGCATATGCTGACCACAAACCACACAAATACTAATAGACACGGTGTTGGACACAAAATGCGTATCCGCTCATATGAGCAAATGTATGTAAATGTCAAACGCTTGTAGATATATTATATCGTAAAAAATAGAAATATGCCAAATTGTACTACTTTATCTTGTCGAATAAAAAGCTAATGCTTAGGGAATATCTCTGGAGTGATTTTATTTCATCTGTAGGTATTTAACTCTATTTCTCTGTGTAAACGCAGGTGACGTTGACAACTTAACAAATTGCCTTGAAAGGCGTATCCAGTTTAATCCGTGGTGAGGACAGATTTTCGCATCATTGAAGGCGAAAATATTGAAATATTTTTGAATTCAATTCGAAATTACCCCGAATTATATGCCAACTGCATATCATTCAGTAACGTAGATTATAAAAATGCGTACAAAAAGAGGTGTCATGGAGAAAAGTTCAAGAAAAGACCGAGGTAGATGGTAAGAGATATATTGTAAGACAATTAATAGTTTATTTAGAGAAATTTAGTTAAAAAAATGCACAGAACAACAAATATCATAATTAAAACATAGTTTGAAAACATAAAACACTAACGACCGATTTCCGAAACGCAAATTAATTTTAACAAGCATTTGATCTATGTTTAACAGATGATTTGCTTGTAAAAATTATGTTAAACACTGATCAATTGCTTGTAAAAATTAATTGCGTATAACTGCGTATAACTGTGCCGCTGTGTCTTCATTATTTTCAGACCTACGGTAAGTTTGTTCCATTTCTTACACCGCTTTTATGTGTATTCCTTTTCAGTAACGTCGCAAAGGTACACTTAAAAGTTCGCGGAAAATTGCAAAATAACGAGTTTTCTTCGTCTGAACAATGGATTTCCGCAAAGTAACGCCTGAATCTATAAAAGATAATCTAAGATTTTACACGGTTTTGTTTCAACACATTTTTTTGTTTATTGGTAAATCTCTTACAGCATCGGGAAGTTTGTTGTAAAAGCATATACATTGCCCCACAAAAGAGTGTAGTTCGTTAATAGCTAACAAGCAATGGTTGTACCTTTCCAGGAGTACTATCTGCTTAATTACTATCGTACGGGATAAAAAATAGTGTCCAGTATCATCAACTAAACTATCTGTAACCTTTAGGTGAATGACGCTTGTATATTTTTCCATTCCATAAAAACAGAAGCTTTTATTTCTTTGTTCTCCATTTACCAAACCCATTTAACCCATTTAATTCAGAATGTCGGATTTTTCTATTTATTCCATCATTTAATTGCTCGTTGCACGCGGTTTTAATCAAATAGGTGTATTCGTTTCAGAGAAATTGCAAACGGATGAATGGCCTTTGTTATTGCGTTTTCAAGCATGATGTCATTTGAAGCGACGACACAAAAACCGGGCAACATGCTTTGATGAAATTAGTGCCGTACGTGGCATTCTGTTTATACAGCGAAATTGCTTTATCACAGTATGTTCGAAATTTTGTACAGGAAGGAGGTTAGAAGTTTATAATGTGCCATGAAGTCAATGAGTAAAGTCAAAGCCCCTTTATAAACTATGTTAGAAACTTACGCTTCTAAATTACTACATATATCAATCTGTAAGATCTCTCTAAACATTATATTTTTTTAACTTTAGTGATAAATAATTGTTTCAATAATTTATTTAATATCCACTTGCACTGTTTTACAAATATATATTCTAGCACAAGTGTATATCTTTTATATATTAATACTCGGAGTAAAAACTTTGTACCCCCTTTTATCGACAGTTTCGCGAACGGAGGAGTATGAAATTTGGCGTGGTTAAAGTTTACATTGCGAAGGACTGCAGAAACCTAATATTCTTAAACAATATGTTGCATACATAAACAATAAATTCATGTGACATATGAAAATATATGCACAAGTATGCTATTTTCTTTTCAGATAAAGTCTGTTTTTAAGACTTAAATTGATTTTATTGTTTAGTCTATGGCCAATCAAACGATCGCTAGTTGAATAAAATATTGCATTAAAGTGGAGTTTCACCGTACCGACGACAAAGAATGTAGAAAATATTTCTATCATGACATCAATTTTGCCATGTTGTATCTCTCATTTTATAAACGATTTGACCGTTCTTTTTTTAATATCGATAGGGAAGCGCTTGACCACGATCTCGCCTGATGGTAAGCTAAGATGGTGCCTAAGATGAAACGCGCTTTGAACACTGAATATCTTCAGCACTTAGTAAAACTCCATGTTAACTTATATTTATATCGTATTAAAAGCACTTGTACTGTTTTACTTGACTTTTTATTTATTAAAACCATCCGGTTTTGCGTTTTAACACATCATCAGGGCAAAAGTTATTATTGTTTTTCTTGAAATTATTGTGTTTCCTGCTCCACTATTCACGAAGCGTCGTTATGCATGTTCAGCTTATCAAATTCTTTGATTCTTTAGCTATCCAGTGGTATAATTAGATTTCAGATGTTGGCGATAGTTATGCAGCTATAACACCAAACTGTATCCCTTTATTAACACCTCTGAAGCCTTTAAATAAACCTACGTTGCCAAAAAATCAATTAATTACAACAATTATCCCTGTTGAATGTGTTTTATTTATTTATTTACTTTTATGCACTAAAATTGTACAATGGTAAAACTTAATGCCATAAAGGCATTCTCTGCCAGTCAACCAGCAAGTGGAGCAGAAAAATTTCAATAGGGGGTGCAAATAAATATTTTAAATGGAAATAGGAAACAGTATGGTAGGCTAAACGAAACAAAAATAGAATAATTACTAGGAAATAGAAAATATAAATAGATACATGTAACATATTTACATAAACATATATTAATAAACAAATAATAGGCTATATACATACATAGTACATATAATAAACAAAATATTTAACTAAGCAAGTAAGTATAACAAAAGTATTTAGTAATGTCTGTCTGTAGATAATTTCAATTTCTCTTAGAAATTTTGTTGATAATTAACACCGAAAGCTAAGGTTAAGATAATGGGTCATCAAAGCACGCTTGAAAGACCACTTAGAAGAGGACCTCCTAATGTCAACTGGAAGAGAATTCCAGAGCTTAACGGCTTGAATAAAGAAAGATTTGTAAAGAAAAACCGTTCGAGAGACAGGGATGTAAAGAGAAAGTTCATTATCAGAACGGAGGGAACGATCATGAGTACTACACTGAAAGCAGAATTTAGATTTAAGGTAAGTGGGAATATTTGGGTCATTAATAATGGAATATAACATGCGCAGCATCCTAACTTCTCTACGTTTAGCTAAGGGTAGCCATTTAATTTATGACGAAAAAATGAAATATGATCAAAGATAGCATTAACTGTTCGATAAATTTCAGTGTGTGTGGAGACCAAGAAAGAGATGTGTCTAAAGTAAGGCCTAGATTTTTAACAGATGGCTGGAAAGGGATTAGTAAGTTATTAAAAGTGATGGGGGAAATATTTTCCCAAGCAATTTTATCCATTCGTCTTGAACTACCGAACACGATAGCTTGGCACTTAGATGGATAACAGTCACACCAAACTTAGTGGACCAATCTAGCACATTCTTTAGGTTTAGGTTGAGACCGCCGACAGCACTTCTAGATTCTCAACATCATTTTGCGTATATAATTGTAAGTCTTCGGCGTATAAATGGTAAGAGCAACTTAAAAAAGGTACTATGAAATTAATGAAAAATGAAAAACCGCACTGTTAGTGCGGAAAGAATATCACCTTGTGGAACACCAGCCTCCTGCAAACGCCAATTAGAGAGCTCAACTTTTACGCGAGCGGCCTGATATCTACCCCGAAGGTAAGGGGAAAACTAGTCTCGCGCAATCGGGGAAACACCTAGGTGATCAAGAGCTGCAAGAAGAATATCATGATCAACGGTGTTAAATGCATTTGAAAAATCAATTAGGACCAATATAAGTACATTAGATTCTTCCATGGCCGTTCGGATATCATCAACCACTTTTAGGAGTGCAGTAGTAGTACTGTGGCCTGGCCGAAAGCCAGATTGAAATGGACTTAAAATGTCGTTTTGAAAGGTATAAGACGATAACTGCCTGTGTACAACTGCTTCGAAGATTTTAAACAGGAATGGAAGAATTGATATAGGCCTAAACTGATTCGGGGTAACAGGATTGGAAACTTTCGGGAGGGGAACAACAAACGCCTTGCGCCAAACAGAAGGAAAGGAACCTGATGATAGAGAGAAATTTGTAATTTGAGTGAGAGGTGGTAATATAAAATCAATAACCAATACAAGCATGTCTCGACCCATACCATCAAAACCTACAGTTTTCGAGGTTAAATTCATGAAAATTTTGCGAATATCCTCATCTATTACCGAAGAAAATTCGAAAACATGTGAATTCACCTTAGGCAAAGATTTAAGGTAGGAAATATCACGTCTTTTACAGACCGAATCAGGGGCCTGACTGAAAGTAAAATGATCATTAAGATCTTTTTACTTTCAGTCAGGAAAGGAGAAACGGATTGGGAATCCTCATTACTAGCCTTAACAACGTTAAACTTGCTGAGCAGTTTCCAAACGTCGGCGGGAGAAGAATTATTAATGATATTATAAAAGTAACAGCGCTTTGCATTTCTTACTATTTGATTACAACGATTCCTAGCAAGTTTATACAAATGCCAATTTTCGTTACTACGATGTTTTTAAAGTAACAAAACGCACGATCGCACTTGTTCATAGCAGCTCGCACAGCCGCAGAAATCCACGGTGAGGGCGGATGTTTAATTATGGATGCAGAGATGCGTGCTTGTTAAAAATATCCAAAATAAGACTGTTTAGTGCCTGAACTTTACTATCAGCGCAGGGTGAATTATAGACACTTTCCCAGTTAATAACAGCTGCATCATTTTGAAGATTATCCACATCAATTGCGGCAAAATTACGGAGGTACACAACCTTCGGTGTTTCGGTGGTTTCGGTTTAGGTACTTTAATTTTGTAAGAGACATATATATAAGATCATGTCGAGAAAACATCGGAGCGAGAAACTGACCTAGCCGCAAGATCTTTCCGAGATACAATTATGTAATCAATCCAAGAATCTTCAGTATCAATGTTGTGGTGAGTTGGACGTAAAGGCAAAATAGAAAGATTAAAACAATCCAGAACCGTACAAAAATCATTTGACCTACGGGAATCCTTCATCAGATTTGTATTGAAATCCCCCATGATTACCTGATGTTTATATCCTGCATATACGGGAAGTAAATTGGATTCGAAATTAGACAAAAATCTGCTTTAGGTGGACAATACACAACACCAAGAGCAATTTTGGCACCACATAAAGTAATTTCAAATAACAAGAATTCTATACCACCAGAATATTGAGAAGGAGAATTAAGAAGAATTTTAAACTGGACATCGTAACGCAGATATGTAGCTACCCCACCTCCACCCTTTCCGGAGCGATCATTTCGTAAAAGCACGTAACTTGGTAGACTCACGTAGCTAGAAGAGAATGAAGGTTTAAGCCAACTCTCGGATATTAATATGGCATGATATTTGTTTGCACAAAATACGTCATAAAAATCTGAGTAATGTTTGTACTGAGTTGAGGTAAGCTTTGTGCATTCAAATGGCACACGTTCAATAGTTTCGGGAACTTTAGCAAGTGGTGGGTAATTTGCGTACCTAAAGGTAGTAATTGATCAGAAGTGGTATCGACAAAAGACAGAGAAGAAGAATCTGAATCGAGAGCCGAACAAAATGAATCACTATCAGACATTAAATAAGTAAAGACTATATAATATACTTAATTTTATAAGTTAAAAATTGTATGTATAATATAATTATATAATAATAGGACAACACACGAACAAACTAGATATAATACCTATGTTAATTAAATAAAATTAAATTTTAATCAATAGGCAATAGCTACCGATCGACTAGCTTACAAAAATTACTTTCCCAACCGATAATGAACGTAAAAGAAACGGAGCACATTTAAATTTAATGTCTTTATCGGCAAAACAAAAAAAAGGATTACATAAAATATCCAACTAGGCATTAACACCACAATATCACCTAATTAGTAGGTTATGATATAAAACAAATCTTCAAAAAAAAACAATACGCTATTATAACTATTAATATCGAGATAACAAGATAATAACCATTAACGGATATTAGCTGATGCTACAATATGTATAGGCAAAGTATAGTACCATAACCTGTAAGTAACTGTGAATTCAAGAAAATGTTTATCTTTGTACCATATTATAGAATATAATTATAAAAGTGCTGCTAATAATATCTGGTAACATTTGCGCATGTGTTTTATGATAAAGTACCTAGAACCGTAAATCAGAAAAACGATAATTCTTATTTTGTTGTTAACGATGTTTTACTAAATCTATTATTTATTCTTAATAATTATATTACAACTAATGAATATAGTATAATCAATTTAATTTAGTTATTTTAAAATAATTATTGTAGTAACATTACTTGTAGTTAATAAGTTTAACATGGGCCTAAATGTTTTCATTCTTTGACATACAAACAAAATTAACAATAATTATGTTAAAGAATTAATAAATTTAGATTAAGATGCATTGATAATTTCATTACGTAGTATAATTCCAATATTAATATTTATTTTATTTTATTTTGAAAATTACATGGAGTAAAAACTTTTTACCGTAGCTATAAAAATGTATTTATGTATGTTTTAGTATACTACATATATATGTTTTAGTATACTACGTAATTTAATTAAGCTTTCCGCACATCAAATTATTATATAAAGTTCTGCAATAAAAAATTGTAATAATACAAATTTCTATTTCCTCGCAAAAATATAAGCAAGATGGAAGCAAAGTTCCATTCGGGAGCTATAAAATTTAATTATCCATGTCACTGCAAACGGATAAAATAATGTCGCAATTTCTGTATGTATTTTTGTGTCTGGAATTTAATATTTTCATTATGGTGTATTTTACAGGGCGCTCCTATTCAAACACTCGCGTTATTTTGATTAAGTGCCACGTTTTCGACCTGGGCGTTACAGGAATTTTCATAATAAGGCTTTAAATTTGTATTTAAAATGTATACTTTATAAAAAAAATGGATAAAAAACTAGCTATGCCTCGCAAACAACTGTATAAATGTGAACCATATATTTTTCCAGGATTTTATCCCATCTGGTGCAGGACAGGCCGTTTGTAAAAGGAGAATGAATATTTATACGTATCGCTACCATCGAGACTACCAGATGGACTAGTTCTGCAACGTCTTGCTCGTGTTTGATTTTTTTATATTATAAGATAGCAAACAAGCAGATGGGTCTCCTGATGGAAAGAGTCAACCATCGCCTATAAACACCAAAGATGTTAATGGTGCGTTGCTGTATTGTGGCGAGGTCTAATGCCACATGCATAAGTTTACCGGCTACCTTACCCTTCAAACCGGAACACGATAGTGACTAACACTGACGCTATTGCGCCAGGAATAGTTAAGGCGGTGGTGCCAGACCCGGGCGAGACAATGCAAAATTCTACCACCTAGTAGTCTCGATGGTAGTGATTTGCATAATCAATCGGTCGCATTTTACAATCTGCCTGGCAGAATAGCAGTTGGTCTTTTTTTCAAAGGAGTACCAAACCAACACGAGGATAATCATATTTCACCACCTTACCTATCATTATACACATACCATACCTATCATTATACATTATATGTTGCCTCAAAAGCGTCTATGTCTGTCCAGCCGTGTTCCATTTTGGAGGTAAGGCAGTCGGTAAACTTATGCATACGGCATTATCATTTCGTCGAACGGATAGTAACACACATTTACCATTTTTGATGTCTATAGGCAATGGCTGCCTTTGTTGTATTTTAACGAATGATATAATTTCTTGGTTTTTCACGATAATTAGCATCGACAGCTTCACGTGCTCATCTGGTTGCATAAAGGTGGTAACATTTTACCACTAGACATCAAGTTGCTGTTAATATGTATACTATTTTTGATGACATGGCCATCAAATTCGAAATCCAAAATCGACAATAACAATATTTGGGTTACTGGCCGGGGATCGAAACCAATACGTCGTGATTTGGATCAAATAGGTTCACCACTAGACCACAAGTCAAAATGTACTATTACATACCATTACGGTTAAATGAAATTTACTAAATTTTATGAAGTTCTTATGTGTTTGGTAAACTTTTGCCGGATTCAGCAAAGGTCTATAAGTATCACTTACGAATACATCTAACGCCTAGAAAAATATCACGTTTAACTAGACGTTAAAGCTCTGCATCTTCTCGACCGGGTTTTGTAGTACCGCCTTACCTATTCCTGGCGTAATAGGCTTGGTACAGGTCGCTGTCGTGTTCCGGATTGAAGGGTAAACCGAAAGCCGGTAAACTTAAAAATTCCAACCCCGCCATATGGACACTTTGGACAGCAACGCACCATAAACATATTTGATGGATAGGCGATAATTATCTTTTTCCATCAGAAAAACAATCTTTGTGCCTGCTATCCTACGAAGAAAAAAAAGTATCCTGGAAAACTCAGTTGAAATAACGTTTTTTTTATTTTACCTATTTTTTTTCCTCCCACTTTCTCTTCCTCTCCTACTCTCGCCTCTCTCTCCTCTAACTTTCACTCTCCCTCTCTTTTCTTCCCTCTCCACCGGGTCGGTATAGAGTATAAGAAGGGAAAGAGTAAGGAGATAGAGCTTCCTTCTTTCCCTTTTCTCTCTCTCAGACCGATGGCTATTTTAACTAATATTCTATATTCCTCAATTTTTTTACTAGTTTCTTAAATGTTACGAGTTCATTAAAATCTTCTACACTAAAAGACTCGAGACGGAAACTTTTTGTAGAAAATTCTTATGCATTTTTCGTCTAGACCCGTCCGTACCATCCGTTAAAGAGCTTGGTTCCAATATATAATATTAGTATATATTAACCGTATGAATCTTAAAAACAAAAAATCTTAAACTGAAAGTCGATCTAATTAAACAGAAAACCTCAATTATAAATGCTTTCAGTGGTTCATCCGTTGCCTTCCCTGTTTCCTGAATAAGAAAAAATCGTTATAAAGTTTAAGTCTGCGTTTCCTCAGCTTTAAATGGAGCAGAACATTATATTTTACCTGCCGCCGCAAAACTTTCTTACTTTGAAACTCTTAAATGTTATCAAATTGGTTTTAATTTATTAGTACGGTTAACTTGTAAAATACAGCGTGTCTTTGACAGACTTTACGAGAACGTTTTTGCCTGTAGAACATTTTCTAATATAGAATGTAGATTCGAATACTTGCTATGTTTTACACGTACAGCTCTGTAATTTCTAGTCCTATTAAGGCGAGGCACCAGAGACAAACGGAATAAAATGGATTGTTTAATCACATTTTTATGTATTGATTTGTAAATAACGGTTTTACAAAAATTATACGATATGCCTGAAGATATTATCTAAGGAATGCACTAATTTATTACATAAAAGAACGTACTTCACTCGATCATATAAAATTCCGGAAACAGGGTAATAAAAAGACAAAGGGGAAAAAATGGATTGCTTAATCACATTTTTATGTATTGATTGGTAAATAACGGTTTTACAAAAATTACACGATATACCTCAAGATATTATCTAAGGAATGCACTAACTTATTACATGATAGAACGTACTTTACTCGATCATATAAAATTCCGAAAACAGGCTAAAAAATCTCTAAAACAAGTAATTTGTTCATTATATTTCTAATTTTCCACGCGATTGTTATATGGTGATATTTAGTTATAAATACAAAAAAGAATGTACAGAATTTTCGTTTTCAGCTGAAGTTTCAAAACATCAACAGTGCCGCCCACTATTGGCGCGCATCAAAATACCTCGCCTTAATAACTACCTTGTCGTGCAGGGGTGAGCCTATTTGTCTCAGATTATATGGTTTTGAATGCGATTTCTTTGTCGACCAAAAGTGTTCATGAGGCTTTTTCGAAAAAGGTGTTTCTCGAATTCACCCTCCCAATTCACTTAACATAACGTCAATCGTGTCGAAGCGCTTAGGACTCTTTCACACATAAACACAATACATCGTCGCGTCATGCTTACGACGTAGCGTAATGTGTAAAAAAAATTGTACGAGCCCTAAATTCTTTGAATTGATTGGGCACCAGTACGTCAATCACCTCAAAGCGTTTAGGTCTTTTACATATTTTCTCACATATTATCGCGCGTCATAGCACGACGCAACGTTGTATCGTGTTTATGTATATAAGATCCCTAAGCGCGTCCATATGATTGACGTTTTGTTACGTAAGCAGCTGCTCATGGGCGACGGTGATCATTTACCATCAGGTAGCATCTTGCCCGTTTGCCCCCTATTCCATAAAAAAAAAGATCGAAACAATGTGACGACTCATTTCACCAACCTACAAGCCGGTAAATTGTGGTCAATCGAAAAGTCTATAGACGTTCGGCTCACATTTCCTATCCTGCCAGACAACCGCCGTGAAGATACTAAATTTGCCTGCCTCGTAATCTAATAGTTAATTTAAATTCAATTAGTAGAGTATGAAGTCACGGGTTTTATACGGACCAAGAAATGAGTAATAGTAGTTGCAAGTCGGTAAATTTCGATGATGAGGAGTGATGATCCTCATCACAGAACACAAATACTAAAAATAAAAATGTCAACTAGGTTCGCCCCGTTGATCGAGTGGTTAGCGACTCTGACTACGCAATCAATAGGACTCAGGTTCGGTTCCCGACAGCATTTGTGTGATGAACACAAAATATTTATAAGCTTTTTTTAATATCATAAGTTAGCAAACAATTAGATGGGTCTCCTGATGGAAATAGTCAACAACCGCCTAAAGACACCAAAGATGTTAATGGTGCGTTGCTATCTTGTGGTGAGGTCTAATGTAACATGCATAAGTTTACTGGCTACTTTACCCTCCAAACCGGAACACGACAATGACAAGCACTGACACTATTGCGGCAGGAATAGGTAAGGCGGTGGTATCAGACCCGGGCGAGAATGCAGAACTCTACCACCTGGTGAAAGCTTTTCACAACAAGCAAGCAGCAATCGATATCGAGCATTGCACAAATGTTTGTTTGTTATTATTTCAGTGTCTTTTTTTCCTAATTAAAGGATTTTTTAAATTAATTTAATTTATTAGGTTAAATTATTTTATTAGTTGAGCAAGCAAACGGTGCATGTGAAGTTCTTGGTGTGTATTTCTCTTAAATATTATATATTGTAGCTTCGTTAAATTTGGTACACAAATAATAAGAAAGTTGTGAAAAGAGATAATCATCGCTTATGAACACCAAAGATGTCAATTGGGCGTTTTTTATATAACAAAGATAGCAAACTAGCAGATGGCTTCTTACCTTTTCCTTGATGGAAAGATAAACCGTTGCCTATACTCTATAGACATCAAAGATGTTAATGATGTATTGATTTCAGTTTAGCGAAGTGTTCATGCTACTTGCATAAGTTTGTCGACTACCTTACCCAAACCGGAACACGATAATGACAAGTATTGAGGCTAAAGTGTCATGAATAGATAAGGGACCAAATACCCGGGCGACACGATCTTTACTACCTAGTAGTCTATATGGTAGTGACGCGTATGTCGTATAGCCAATCAAACGTTACCCCATTCTATATTCTTCCTCTTTCTATAGCGGGGCGTTACACAATACCGTCTTTACACGGGGCCCCCATCTTCAGAGGACCCCGAAGGATCGAAATTTTCTCTCACGTTTAATATCAAAATATTTTGGTAGGGCATTTTCGCAGCTTAAGAGAATAAAAAATGAATTGCGAACAACAATGTTACAAAACGGCTAAGTAATTTGTCAATTATGGGCATAGAAAATGATATTCTTCAGAAAATTGAGTTTAAAGATTTAATAGAAGATTTTGCTCAACAGAAATCTGTAAAGAAACAATTGTCGTAATCACAATAAAAAACAGCAGCATACATACCAATATCATTAATGACATATTGTGTTATAATAATATGTTGGATTAATAAAGCAGGTCATAGTGAAAAAAATTGTATAATTTGCTTTCCTTACATTTCAAAAGGGCCCCGAATTCTTGTGTGCCCAAGGACCCCAGCATAGTCTAAGACGGCCCTGGCGTTACATGGTTATGTTCAGACTGGTTTCGGACTTCGGTACAGAAAAAGATTAGCTCGTAGCCCGAACTCAATATAAGTAAGAAAGGACTTAAAACATAAGTAAAGAAAGTAAAATATAAGTAAAGAAAGGACTTAAAACTCCGATAACAATAATTTGAAAATTAAACCCACTTCAATTAACAAATATACTCATATCTCAAAAACTATTGAATCGATTAACGTGAAATTAGACTTTTTCCTATGTTGGAATAAACCTAATTTGAATCAAAAAGAATGATTTCAGTTTATTTAGTCAAATCGTGAATAAATATACAAACATACATACATGTACGAAATTTAGTATACATGCTTTACAACATACTCAAATATTATCCAATTCTAACAGTATTACATACATACATATCACGTGAACGAAATCGCGGGTTATATAGCATATTTGTTATGCTTCGATAAATTATAATATTACGACGTAATTTCTTTCCTTCGAAAATACATTTAAGAAATTCCTCAATTTAAAAAAAATGCTTTCAATTAAGGTTTCAATGTATTTCTTGTCTCTACATTTTATCACTTGACATTGACACAATCAGTAACTTAAAAGCGATTGGAAAGCATTTAAGATAGAATTGAAAATTTTCTTTATCTTTAAGTGTTTAATGTGTTTTAAGCAATTTTACCAACACATATATCTTGAGAAGTACCTAGATGTATATACATATTATATGTGTCGACTGTCAGCGGTGTTAACAAATACAAGCCAGGTGCAACTAATGGTTGCCTGTTGCCAAGTCTTCAACGGCCTCTTGCATCAAAATTGAACCAGTGACATATTCTTAGTAATATCTTGAATTACCCTGCTTTTGCCGTTACAAAACTTGTAATAAGTATTAGAAATATACTCGTATATCTAGATCAAAACTACTACAGGATCCGTTATGCAATAAAAATAATTATTGAATATTTAATAATCTTATAGTCTTAAAGAGATTTCTTTAGGCAACTCATCAACCTTTACTTTTTTAATATATTTTATTTTGTAAAGTAAATTTCATTAATTGATCGGCGCAGATCGACACCTAACAGATTCATATATTTTATATTTATTTTAATTTTAAAAAATAAAAATTAAGTCTTAATCGTGACAGCCCGCCAGTAGTATAAGGTTTATTTATTTATTTATTTTTTTGCTTGGATACATGTAATGAAAGTTGTTAAAAACATAGTTATAAGCACAATGTTTCGCTAATTAAATAGCATGCACAGTATGAAATGCGCTGACGCAACTTTATACGTAAGGCATCGTGGGACTGACGCATCCGCGCGCCCTCACGCTATATAATAGATCTGGGCAAAAGTATTTTCGTATTTTGAATGTATTATTATAAGTAATCAAACCTCTTCTTCGGCTAAACTGAATCTAACTGCCTGGTTTTAATACCATAAATGTGACATTCTAAAGATGCAATAAAAAAAACTAGTTTCCGTCATTTTTAATTCTTTTTCAAGCAAGCAAAATGAACGTATGTGACGAAGAAATTCGGTACATTTTAAAGTTTTATTACAAAAAAGGTAAAAATGCGGCGAACGTCGCGAGTAAAATTTGTGCGGCTTACGGACCTAATGCGGTATCAATAAGAGTAGCACAAATGTGGTTCAAGCGTTTCAAGTCTAGAAATTTTAGTGTGAAAGATGAGGTTCACTCTGAACGACCTGTCACAGATAAAATCAGTGCCATCTTTGAGAAATTGGACCAAGATCGACATATTAGTAGCTACGACATTGCTGAAGAACTGGATGTTGATCGTAAAACAGTTTTACGTCATTTACGAAAGTCTGGGAACAAGAAAAAACTTGACATTTGGGTACCACATGATCTCACTGAGAGAAACCTAATACAACGTGTTTCCATTTGCGATTCTTTGTTGTAACGTAACCATTCCGAACCATTTCTTAAACAGTTGATTACGGGTGATGAAAAATAGGTGACTTATGATAAGAATGTGCAAAAAAGATTATGGTCGAAGCATGGACAAGCTCCACAGACCGTGGCAAAGCCCTGCCTGACTCAGAACAAAGTGATGCTATGTGTATGGTAGGATTGAAAAAGAATCGTCCACTATGAGCTTTTGCCACCGGGTAAAACTATCGATTATGACCTCTACTGTCAGCAACTGATGAGGTTAAAAAATGCTATTGAGAACAACCAGCCGGAGCTGGTAAATAGGAAGGGCGTGGTGTTCCACCATGACAACGCCAGACCGCACTCATCTATAGTAAGTAAAAATTAAAAGAGCTTGAATGGAATGTCTTGATGCATCCTCCGTATAGCCCTGACCTTGCTCCATCAGATTTCCACCTGTTTCGGTCATTGCAGAACTCTTTAGGAAGCATAAAGTTAACCTCAAAAGAACACTGTGAACACTACCTGTCAGATTTTTTAATCAAAAATTTCAAATTTTCTACCAAAATAGAATCATGGCACTACCCACAAGATGGCAACAAGTCTTCAATCAAAACGGCACATACATATTATAAATAAATAAAAAATTATACCTACCTAAAAATATTTTCCTTTGTATGGACAATAAGAAAATACTTTTTCTCCGACCTTATAATAAAAATAATAAATATTAACAGGACAAATCACACTTATTGATCTAACCCCAGTAAGTAAGCAAATTATTTGCTTGTGTTGTGGGTGTTAGTCAACGATACTAATACATAGAAATACATATATAAATACTGTTACATACTTAATAAACACCCAAACCCAGAAATACAAAAATCTATGCTCATCACACAAATGCTTGCCCCTGTCGGGGATCCAACGCGAGCCCTGTCGATTGCGTAGTCAGGGTCGCTAACCGTTCGACCGTTGCTCGAACGGTTAGCGACGGGCGGTCAAATTATATACCAGTCTTTTTTTTAAAGAGCAATGGGCCCACCTCGCCGTGTTGGTCCCGGCCTCCTTTGTAGAATAGGCCAACTGCCGTTCTGCCAGGCAGGTCGTAAAAGGCGACCGATTGGCTATCGAGTCACTACCATCGTGGCTACTAGGTGGTAGAGTTCTGCATTGTCTCGCCCGGGTCTGGTACCACCGCCTTACCTATTCCTGCCGCAATAGCGTCAGCGCTTGTCACTGTCGTGTTCCGGTTTGGAGGGTAAGGTAGCCGGTAAACTTATGCATGTGGCATTAGACCTCGGCGCAAGATAGCAACGCATCATTAACACCTTTGGTGTCTATAGACGATGGTTGACTCTTTCCATCAGGAGACCCATCTGCTTGTTTGCTATCTTATGATATAAAAAAAAAAAAACCTCTCGTTCCCACCACTGTAACATCTGTAAACCAGAATCAACAGCGGCAGCCGTCCTGATTACCTCTGAGTCGCGAGCTCAGGGTGCCCTGGGGAAAAGCTAAGCTGTCTTGGATCCCGCGACGAAATTAATCAGAAGTATATATACATCCTGTTTCCCTCCTTTTTTAGCAGGAGACAACAAAATGTTAAAAGCATAAAAATGCTACGAAATGAGACTTTTACAACCAGGTTAAGCCTGATTACTATTGCACCACGGAAGTTTGGAAATTAGGGACCTACCAGAATTTTGCTTCCAATAGTAAGTGTGACAAAATCGTTTGAAGGCACGGAAGTTCCCAAGTGTACCCACAAGGTCGGAGTAATAAATTACACCGGATATATATTGGATACTATCAAGCATTTGGCGACGGTCGTTTTTCCAAACATTACACTCCCAATGTGATGTGCAGTTTGTTCATATCTACAGTTTAATGTAGAGCACTCGCAAAAGAAGAAGGAACTAATTTAAACGAGAATAATTTAGCTTTAAAATTACCATTGCTAGTGAGAAACTGTGCAACACAATGATCTATTTCTATCCAGTTTTTACTTAAGCGATCCCGGACACATGGGAAAAAGTTATATAAATGCC
Organism: Apodemia mormo; assembly: GCA_036924255.1. Classification (NCBI taxonomy): domain Eukaryota; kingdom Metazoa; phylum Arthropoda; class Insecta; order Lepidoptera; family Riodinidae; genus Apodemia; species Apodemia mormo. The sequence goes on along the minus strand of JAUPFN010000007.1, from coordinate 6,873,807 downwards.
GTCCTTTAGTTGAACAAGACCAACGCGACTGCCATTCATCAATTAATTCATTAGTAACGTCGATTACGGGATTAAAAAGGTGACGTACTTTTGTTTGAGCTTGCGAGTTGATAAATTCTGGGTTGGTAAAATTCCTAGAATTGTAATACATTGAAGCCCGATGTTGAATTTCTAAATCTAATGGTAAGGCGCCTGATAAAATGGGTAAAGCTTCGGAGCTTACGGTGCGATATGCTTCGCATAGAAATATTGGTGCTAGACGCTGATTTTGATTATATACGAGTATATGTAATTTGTAATTTATGTGTGTGACGCAATACATATATGCACTACTTATAAGCTCTATAATTTATACTAACTGCGACAACTGAACCTAGAAGTAAAAAACGACCACATACGCGCCACTAAGCCCCAATCCTGATGGCAATATAATCTATTTTACCGCCTAAACACGTTATACTACTTATTCTACAACCTGAAATTTTAAAACACTTTCTAACTATGTCTTTAACTGAACTAGACTTTCAACTTATTCTGAATAACGTATACGTATACATAGTTATAATAATTAAATTACAGGTTATTATTATTTTAAGGCATCATTAGAATAAATTTAAATTACTTATTCTAATGATGCCCTATAACAGGCAGATATTTTTAGGTCATTCGCTACATCAGTATGTTATTATAAGTTAAAAATGTTAATAATAAGTAGAATTTATTTTCTTCTAATCTTTTATGAGAAAAATTCTTCGAAGGTATAGAATGAACAATCCATCAACCATTTTGTAAATTTAATAAAGTTTCAATTCCTGATTATTAATTATAAAAAAAATTATATACCACAATTAAAACTTTGATTATCATACCACAATTCCTTTGACAAAAGGCGGTATTATAAGTTGGAAAGAGTACATATTTAGTTGGGTGTCTTAGAGAAAACAACCATTATAAGCAATCAAACACACAAGAACAAGTTCGGTAGTTGTCTGTCACTATTACAGAACTAAAAACTTCAGCAAATGATGTTCTATAGAATTCGTACAATTACCTTACTACTTCTCCAAATACATTTTGTGAACTTGGTTCAAACAACGTAGCTATGATACTGTTCCCTTTGATTTAGTTTTGCGTAACAAGTTCTATCCCATATCTAAAATAACCTTTTAGCTGTAACGTTTTTAAACATGATATTTCGCACATATTCTTGAATATATAAAGTTATTTTTATGCACCTACTACATTTTCAACGTCTTATCCAATCATATTATCTTAAACAATGAGATTAAAAAGAAAAAAATATTTTTTTCTTTAAATTTCACTCTGAAAACTTATTTGAGAATTATTTTATCACTTTATTGTCTTAGAAACAAATATTTTATGTTACCTTAAAGATTTCTAGCAACAAATAAGTCTAACCCAATGACGTGTACACGTCATTGGTCTAACCTAAGACAGAGTGACAAACGGACGTGTAAATCACAAAAGTTCTTTGCTGTCCACAGAACTGTAAAAATTAAAGACTTGGTCTAACAATTTCAGCCTAGCCACATGAGATCCTAGGTTGTATTCATAGATTGGCCAATTAATTCTAAATCAGTTATTATAGGAAAACATAATATTTAGCCATAAACTTTTGACTTATTTTTGAAATACAATTTAATTTATTATAATGAAAAAAATTAAATATTAAAGAAATTTTCAGTCTGTGTTTGTCTGGGCTTTTGAAGAAATGACCATCAGCCGTTCAGCCAGATACGTCGTAAAAGACAACGAATTGGCTATAAATCGTGACTACTAAGTGGTAGAGTTCCGCAACGAGTCGCCCGAGTATATGGTACCAGTGCCTAACCTATTCCTTTCGCTGTGGCGTAAATGCTTGTCATTGTCATGTTACGATTTAAAGGGTAAGGTAGCCGATAGACTTACGCATGTGGCATTACCATCCCGCCACACAGATTTGCCAGGAGAGACATCTGCTTGTTTCTATCTTATGATATAAAAAAAATATTTTCTTGTACCAAAACGCTTCAATAATAGTGAATTTAATTAACCTTTAATATATGAATTTAAATATCAAACTCCTTTTTGCAAAGTCGATTTAAAACAGGCCTTATATCACTAACATGTGTGTGGAGTTTTAGGTTATGAAAATATATTCCGTCTGGTGTTATTGTGTTTCCAGTAAAAAACCCCGAGGCGACATCTGGTGGGCGTCCGCATTTTAAACAATTACCAACCGAGCGTGGATATAGAATGTAAAATGTGGCTGCTCGCGGATTTCTTTAACGGAATTTAATAAAGGAATGAATAATGTAGGTACTAACTAGGTGCTTTGAATTGCCCGACCCGGGAATCCAAACCGGGACCTCATGTAGTCAACACCGACACCGAACCACTAGACCGAAGTGGCGAACTATAATTAGCACTAAACCAATTTTAAAAATTCTTTCACCAATAGAAAGGTACATTACCAGCAAAAATCATTTTTTTTAAATTCGAGATTCCTATGAAAATTACATTAACGCAACTTATAAAAGTCATTACCTATTTGACACGCGCTAATGCACGCGCTGCCATATTTTTTATTTTTTACTATATTAGTAAGTCAACGTTTTTTACAATATAAATTGAGTTACTGAATAGTAATTATCAATTATCAATTACTATAACAAAGTTTTTAAACTAAACTAATTTTTTTATTTTAATAGTCTCAGTCAAACAATAAAAACAATTATCATATTAATTTATTTACATTTTAATGTTAACGATTCTGAATTTGACAGCTATTTATAGGCATCAACTCGAGGGAAGCCACGGATAAAAGTTATTAATATTATACATTTGGAAGTATGTCTGTCTGATATGCTTTAACAGATAAACTGCTAAATTTTTGTTAAATTTGGTAAGTAGATAGATAAAAATTTGGTTACTTTAAAGAAATAAATTCTAAAACTCTGAATTGTAAGAAATATTATGTTGATAATATGTTACTCTGCTGGGGGGCAGCAAGAGATATGAGTGGTAATCCCCATTGCAGCGTTTTACCGATCTGATAACGATTATCGACTATTTCTAGCAATAACCGGGCCGGAGGGCTTTACGTGGTCATCCAAGGCACTGGAGTAGCATGACTCTACCCGCCAAACTCGGAGCTGCTATTGATATTTTTAATTTTCGAAAAAACCTCGAAAAAACCTTAATGACACTTTTGCCCGATCCGACAATCGAACCCGGGAACTCATAATCTGAGCCGAATAGGCTAAACTTCACGCCAGATCCCTTACGAGGTAGGCTGAGAGAACCGAGTGCCATACATCACGATCCTTGCAGACTTGTCTCGCTTCCTCCACATTCATCACTCTCTTCATACACACACGCCGGTTGCGAAGACTCTTGACCCAACCTTCGGACAGTACTCGATCAATCTGATCGTGGTATGTCTGGTCTAAAGTTTAGCCTGTGTATGTATAGGCTAAACTTTAGACCTCGAGGCAAAAATTATACCGATTGCGTTATTAATTGCGTATCGTTAATTCAATTGTCGTTGTAAATAAGACAATTTACGATAATTGTATCAAACTGGGCCGGTAACTAGACTGTATATTTGGCAATAATTTATAGCGCCGCCGTCCGCTTCAGTTACAGTTTTGTATCTAAGAAATTTGAAATTGTAATTAAATTGTTCTTATTGGTAGGCGTTTATATTTCAAATAGAATTGAAATATTAATCATGGAAATGTAAATTTTGTTGACAAAAACACCTGGTAATCAGTAACAACTAGAATTTCTAACGTGATTCTTAGTGTATCTACTAAATAATTGGTACCTAGAATAGCAATATCTCGTCTAGGTACCATCTCCTCGCTTTTTGGTAGTGCAATAGCATCAGTTGGTACTTGTCGCTGTCGTGCTTTGGTTCAAAGGGAAAAATTATATTGCAGCATACCACACCGATGATAGCGAACCATTAATTGTTTAAAATATTGTATAAAACAGTGTTTATGAGCTATGGTTATCTTTCTATATGGCATCTGTTTTTGTTTTGTAACAATCTTATCGCGCATATATTTTGTCTCTACCTGACTGTAAATCGGATGACCCTCCCTCGGATCCCTGAAATTGAGGTATTTTAAACTCAAAGAAGCAAAACCAATACCTAAGCATAGATTTTGATCTCAGAATTCAAAAATCCGTAAAATGACAAATTTTAATGTTTGTAAAGTTGGTCACTTTTAAAATTTAACGCAATGTTGAGATTAAAATGTTTTATTAGCTATGAAATCGATAGGCTAAAAAATGACGAAAAAAATGTCAAAAAAACTTTTTGTTCAAAAATTTCGCCTTTGATAAATCCTTAACGAATGAATCGATTTTAATTCAGTTTACAGTATTTGATGCAGTTTTTAAAGTAGAAAAGCTGATTAGATTTAGAAATCAATCGGTGTATAAGTTATTTTACAAAATAAATGATGTGAGTTTGATGTAAACAACAAAATATTAATATTTCAAAAGCTGTAACTTTTGAAAACTTGATTCGATTTTGAAAATCAAAATCGAATCTAGTCAAAAAAGTTTTTATTTTAAAATCTCGAAATTATGTGGATTTTTTTTATAATTTTACGTCAATGATAACTCCCGAACGAATAAACCGATTTAATGCTATTTGTGTGCAACTCTTTTTGAGGGTGAGAGTTGATTAGATTTTGTACCCGGAAGGTATTTTAAAAAAATACTGTCACCAAATTTTTTTGAAGTTTTTCTCAAAACTCCTCAAAATTTCCAGTACCAAATTAGTTTAAAATAAAATCCCTTTGAATGCCATCAACTGCATTTCGATCGGTCAAGACTTTCAAAAGTTATGTCATGTTAACATACATACAGACATAATGACGTCATTGTGAAATTGTTCCTAGGATCTCAAAACGTGGACATCTGGTGAAAACTGGATTTCAGAAAATCGGGGCAAAATCAGAAACTTCCTTATCTATATTCGTAGTGGGAATTTAAAAAACGTTTAGTTAAAATAACGTAAAATGAATATAATGAAATACTTGAATAATTGGAAGATAAAAACCTGACATTTTATTAATTTCTTCTCAAACGAATTTCTTAAGATTATTAATAGTAATAATGTGATTTTAAAGATTTGAATCAAAGATTAGATGAAAAGAAGAGAGAAAATAGACAAGCCCATTAAACATTTTCCAACGGTTTTCTAGTGTATCTCGTTTGGCCATTTCCAGTTCGGTTGAAACTAAAAATACTACTCATCACAAGCACTTATAAAGGAATATTTAAATTAAAAAAACGGTCAAGTGCGTAGATAATGATATACAAATGTATACTATTTTGTTAATGGTGAAAATCTGTCGTCAAACTCATAAGAGTCTGAATGTTTAGTCTATGGTCACACTAAGTCATAGTTTGTGTATGGTATAGTTTGTCTAATATATATTTGTATTTTGACATTCATAAAATTACGGACTACGGTCGAGTTTCAACTTTCGATCATAGGATGATCGCTAATTTAGTTAAAAACACAAAGTAGACTTTGTCTACGGCCAAACGGAGTCATAGAATAGGCTAGTTGTCTAAAATTGAAAAACAGTGTAACAATTTACTTTTATAGAGATATTAATTAAAAATATATTTATTTTTGTTAAATAACGTGCCTTTATAATAAATAATAATAATAATAATAATAATTTATTTCAATATTCGAATTACAAGTAAATTTATCAGAACTACATTACATATATGAACTTAAATAAAACATTGTTATTGAGAATAACCAGGGGCTCTCAAACTAGGCAGAGCCTGTATCTTGAGAAACCATTATTAATTATATAACTTGAATGAACGCAAACAAACATATAACTAATAAATTGTATAATAAAATAAAAATAATTGTATATAATAAAACAAAAATTACAAATTTAGATTAACCAATATTATTTTAGTGAGTTTCATATCATATAAAAACTTCGCGTTTTAAAATTTAAATTCAAATTTACCGCGAATACACTCTTGGCGTCCTAATGACATCACGCCACGCCGTGGTAATATCTACATTAAATACTCTCTGGTTTCTATGAAAATGACAACATCAAGATAACGTTTTACCACGGCGTGACGTAACACTTCCAGACTTGCTTTAATTTTCACGTGCCTTAATGTATATTTCTACCGAATTTATATCCTAAAAATGTTATTAAGCTTTACCTTATATAACAAAAATTCAAAATTTTTTGTTATCTTCATTTTTTTTTATATTATAAGATAGCAAACAAGCAGATGGGTCTCCTGATGGAAAGAGTCAACCATCGCCTATAGACACCAAAGATGTTAATGGTGCGTTGCTATCTTGTGGCGAGGTCTAATGCCACATGCATAAGTTTACCGGCTACCTTACCCTCCAAACCGGAACACGACAGCGACAAGCGCTGACGCTATTGCGGCAGGAATAGGTAAGGTGGTGGTACCAGACCCGGGCGAGACAATGCAGAATTCTACCACCTAGTAGCCACGATGGTAGTGACTCGATAGCCAATCGGTCGCCTTTTACGACCTGCCTGGCAGAACGGCAGTTGGCCTATTCTACAAAGGAGACCGGGACCAACACGGCGAATATTTGTATCATAATTAATCATTAATTATTAGTATATTTTATTGTTTGTAGTTATTAATGATTAATTATTAGTATATCTTATTTATTCGATTCATTCTTAGTAGACACAAGCCAATTATGAACGAATTTCGCTAGTTTTTATAAAACGAAAAACAAACGAACATCTCTGTGCGATTGTACTAAATAAAAATAGGTTCGAATAAATCCAGCAAAGTTTCAAAGATAAAACAAAAATGATAAGCGACTATGCGTTCACATACAAAACTACACAAGCCAATTTCCATCGTCGATCCGTAATAAAGCCAGCGGAATAAATCATGACAGATCTTGCATAGTCATATATCTCTGGCACAGACATGTTTTTCTACGATCCCATATCCCGTATTCGGGAATTAGATACCGGGAATCGTTGAGGAATAACGAGAATGTTTTTGTAATTGTACCTACATTAACTAGTGAGAGTTCAATTTCTTTATTCTACTCTCTGCTTCTGTTATTTTTGCAATTGTATGATTTTTACCAAAAAAAAAAGATTGTTCTTGTTGTATATGTCGCAGTGAAATTGTCAATAGTCGTTAGGGTATAATCTACCTAGGGAGTTTATAATTTGGTTAGGTTAGGTTAGCAGTTAAAGGAGACTGATACTGTTGCATACAAACTTGGGCCCCCTTGTGATAATATGAATATTGTGTCAATTAATAGCTATTTTAACGTTATATAAATACTGAAAATTTTACAGATTTTAGCAATCTGAGAACAGAGATATAAGATATTCACTAGAAGTAAGGTTACGGTACTATGGTATAGTTTAACTCGCTGTAACCGTTTACTATTATATAAACAACTGATACTTGTAATACAGGCGACTATGCTTCATGTTTATAAATGACACAATACTAAAACACAGATTTTTGGAAAACACAAATTAAAGGATGCCTCTCTGTAAGTAAGTACGTAAAATAGCGAAGAGTGAAGGTCGCGACTTGCGAATGCGACTCTTACGAGCCGTCAGTGATGTCAGTTGTAATTGTCAATTTTAGCTGTATTAAATCCACAGACACTAAATCGTATTAAGTTTCAAGTAACGTAATCAATCGATTATATAAATTGTATCGATTATATTTTTTCTTTTTATATTATAAATGGTTTGTAAAATAATGATGGTACTTACTGTTGATTATACTAAATATTAATCAAAAATACACTTTTACATATACTTACGAGCTTATATTTCGATTAAAATTATTTACATAAATCGATTATAATTTTATCGATTATACAATTATAGTACCACAAACTTATTTTCATGATTTCTTTTTTCTCAGAAAGCGGATTAAGCTCATATTTTGAACTTTGAAATAGAAAATTAGTATCATTTTTTTTAACTATACTTCAACCCTTTACATTTGGGCCCAAAAATCCCCCTCTCCTTTCACTGCGACATATGCATCTAATGGTTTTTTTTCAATAAATAGTTTTTTAAGATTTACTGGGTGAGGTTTCACAAAAAAACATGATTTGTTGTACATATTTAATTATTTATTTTAAATTAATAATTTTTTTAAACACTAAGATATGTGAGCGCCGCTGTGTAATCACTGAAAAGCATATCAGTAGAACCAGTAAGCCAACTACTTTCAAAATGATGTCATAACTATGGAGGTTGATGACGTGAACCTTGTGACGTGAAAAAGAAGATATTTCCAGGCCGACAAAGTGTACTGCCTAAGGACTGAAGTCCATCTGAGAAGCGTTGAAACTTGTATACAAGTTCGTAAGCTCGTAAATGTATAAACAGTGTATATATATGTAGGTATATATTTTAATAAAAGTTAGCATGGAAATAATTGAAAATTCGGGATCAAACATGGGCAATAAAAGTTTATATGAAAAAAAATATAGAAATGATGTATCAGTATATTCGTAGACCGAGCTGCGTGGGTCAGCTAGTATGTTAATAGAAACTAACTGCGTAGGTCAGCTCCGCCCGCGAGTAGATTAAGGCTAAGGACTCACGAAGCGGTATTCACCCGCGCCCGCCGCAGTGACGGAATGAAGTTTTATTTTCAAAACCCGGAAACTGGAGTTTTGTGCGGTTACGCAACCGTCGCGATTGCGATTATCGCTCGCAAACTTGGCGGTTGATTATCGCAATACGCCCGTATTTAACGTTAAACGATCAGTTGAGTTCCAGACCGTCACGGACACACACCAGAAACGAACTGTTACGTTATACTTACTTCACAGAAGGATTACAAAAAGAAGGCCTAAAAAGGTCTGGGTCACTCTGGGTGCATCCACTGATTGCGGAAAGATATTGTTATGAATTATTTGTTACTCTTATTAATGAGTTAAAGAAGGATCAACAAAATGGATATCAATATACATTTTGTTGACAAACGTGCCCAAACGCGTCACTATGCAACGAATAATAACAAGTCACTGCAAAATAGCGTCGGATTTCGGTACATACCCCCCCCCCCCCCTCCCCCCACTGCTCACTGCGGTCGCCCGCCAACCGATAGCAAAGCGCGCGGGTACCACCCACCGCGGCTGCGGGGCCGCGAACTGCGCCCGCCGGTACAAGATGACAACCCGCAAACAATCGCACACGCCGTGGGCGTAAAACGCGTCGTTAAATGTGCTTTAATTTTTTGCATAAATATCTGTATTCTACAAAGGCTGCGGGCGCCCAACCACGGCGGGCGCGGGTGAAAACCGCTTCGTAAGTCCTTAGCCTAACATGTCGCCTATATTGTTTTTCAAACAAACTTTCATTTCCTATTTCAGCCCCTTAAGGGTTGATTTTAGAAAAATCAAGTAATTATATATTCTATACTGATAATAGTCGACACGTGGTGAAATTTCAGTTCGATTTTAATTATAAAACACTTGTACTGCTTTCACTAGTATAAGTGTGTGGATGAGTGAGTGAAACCAGCACAATTATTTTATAATTAAAATTAAAGAAATCATGTTTGACCCCAGATATTTAACTATCTACATGCCAAATTTGTTTAAAATCGATGCCGCGGTTTAGCCATGCAAAAGTACCTATTAAACAGAGAAACTTTGGCATTTATAATGGCATGGATTAACAGCTATCGCTTATAGTTTGCTATTCTCTGATTTTAAAAAAGATAAAAATTAAACATTATAAATAAATAAATGTTCACGGGACAAATTACACTTTCTGATCTAACTCCAAAGTAAGCAAATTATTTGCTTGTGTTATGGGTGTTAGTCAACGATACTAATACATAGAAGTACATATATAAATACTAGAATACATTTAATATACACCCAAACCCGGAAATACAAATATTTGTATTGTATTGTATTTGCTCATGATACAAATGCTTGTCCCCGTCGGGGATCGAACCAGAGCCCCGTCGATTGCGTAGTCAGGGTCGCTAACCACTCGACCAACGGAGCGATCAATAATTGCTACTATAGTCTCGCTACACTTAATTGTTTTTAGTATTAAAGTCAAATATCAATCAAATAATAAGTTTTGAGTTATTGTAAAGTACATACACTTTGGTGAATTTTAATCACACCTATTTTGTCAAAGGTAAGAAGTTGCCTCCGGCGACAGCTCGGGTTGACCTATCTCAAGCTGAGAGCTGACAGGGGTAATATTTAACCTGTACAAATAAAGCAGTTATTTGAGCATTTTTAATTAAGAATTTCAGAGAATGTTTAGATTGTTTTAGAATGGAGTTCCTTATCATAGGTTATCGTGTACGGACAGGGGGACTGATACAAAAATGTGTAACAAAGAAATGACACCAAAACCCGAACTTTTTGCAGTGATTTTTAAAGCACCTCCCGATCTTTAACTTTTTATTCTTTAACTTTGATCTAAACCTTTTTTCAATCCATTCAACTTGCAGTCAATTTTGAGAATATGTAAAAATATACTATACTTAACTTTAATTAAAAAATGAAATAATTATCTAAATGACATTCGAATTACTCTACGAAAGTTATCAGCGTAAAGTTATTTATGTAGTAGGTGGTAGTTATTTACAAGTTTTATGAAATCTCGTGTAGATTTTGTACTATTTAGTTCCACTGCTTTACCACGGGCGTAAGTGGTTTGAAGGACAGAGTAATAATAACATCTGCGTTATATCCTTGCTTCACGGACGGCAATGTTTACATATTTTACGTCTATATGCAATGGCATGGGCGTACCCAGGCTCTAGGCCAGGGGAGGGGGGCAAAAGTGACATTATAAGACTATATTTTTATCTTATTATATTTTTATTAACAACAGTAAATAGTAGGGAGGTAAACAAATTCCGGGGGGGGTGCCCCTCCCTGCTCCCTCAGTACCACGGGCAATGGTTTCCATTTTTCTTATAACATAGCAAACAAACAGTTGACTTTCCAGTTGACAAACAGAGAAAACCATCGCCTATAGATACCAAAGATGTTAATGGTATGTTGCTGTCCGTGTGGCGAAATGGTAGTGCTCATGCATAAGCCTATCTGCTACCTTACCCTCTAAACAGCTACAGTGAAAAGAATTGACGCTATTGTGGCAGGAATAGGTAAAGTAGTGGTATCAAAAGCCGGGCGAGACGTTGCAGAACTCTACAATCTACTGATAACGATGGTAGTTGTAACGTGAATATTCATTCACGTTATATTTCCGTTCCGCTTGCCTGAACTATTGAATTATAACGGACACGGCACATCACTATGCGGCCGGGGGTCCGCTTCAGATTGCGCAGTGGTGAGGCAAAACCTTCATAAACAACGGCAGACGTATCACCTAACGTTTGCAATCCGCCAGCGATCAGTGATAGCTTTTAAACATAACGAAAAAACATCAAAAACATCACCATTTATTGCTGGTCACTAGATACACTTTTTGTAATGTCACAGCACCAAAACTAATCAAGCGGCAACAACTGCCACTAATATACAAGGCTGTTATGTGTCTTGCAATAACTAAGCAATTACGATAATTTCGCATTGCGAGTTACGTGATAACCCCGCCGTTCCCCTCTACTAAGCCCTTTTCACTCATGAGTTGTCGGCCTGCCTGTGTTCTTCTGCTACGGTAAGAATAAATTATAAAAATGGCCACTGGTAATTGATGTCTAGTTTATTGCTCTGCTAATCACATTTTGTTAATAGTTGGCCGATTACAATTTTAAAATTAGCTTTCCTGCCATCCGGTACATCTTCTTATATATAAAAATCAAATGCTGTTCGTTAGTCTCGCTAAAACTCGAGAACGGCTGAATCGATTTGGCTAATTTTGGTTTTGAATTAATTGTTGAAGTCCAGGGAAGGTTTAAAAGGTGAGAAAATATAGAAAAGAGTAGTTATAAAGGCAGAACAACGTTTGCCGAGTCAGCTAATATTTATTTATTTATTTATTTATTACCAATTAATCCACAGCATTTTTAACAATAAGATAAAATACAATTATTTTACATCAAACATAAGCCAATTACGGATTACTACTTCGTAGACACAACAATTTTACCTTTCGGAGCTTAGTCAGCTTAAATTTAAATAAAAACATTAAATTTGTATAATAATAATATTTAAAATGGTACAATATTCTCATTTACTGTCGTAAATGTAACAATTTTGTTCATTCGGGTATTAACTGTCTAATTTAACCCTCGTGAACCACGAGCCATTACGTGTTTTACTTTCGGACACGTGGCGAGTTGTGGTTCGCAACCATTGAAGCACGTGCATTGTGCGTTCCAAAGGTTCGGCGTTACCTGGTCAGCAGACGTCTCCCCTACGTCGTTGAGAGCCTAGGCCTTCAGAGCATCAAGCAGTTCCCTAGCTGCAGAGTCGAAAAACCCCGCCGAAGCCGTCCTCCGTCAACCAGATAAGTCGCCATCATCGAGCCGGAGCAGACGACCCCAGCAACGTTGTTTAGTCTTTTTTTTTCAACGTTATTTAGTTTTTTTATATACACTTACTAGCTGACCCGGCAAACGTTATTCTGCCAGCTTTGTGTCAGCTTTTCCGTTTGTTTTTCTACATTTTTTCACCTTTTAAACCTAACCTGAACCCCCGTGAATATTTTAAAACCAAAAATAGCTAAATCTGTCCAGTCGTTCTCGAGTTTTAGCGAGACTAACGAACAGCAATTGATTTTTATATATATAGATAGATTTCGATTTTTACGGAACTTCTAAAGTTCTAGTGTGTGTCGCCCTGAGAAGAGTCTCATTTTTAACCAAATAAACGAACCACGTATTATATATCGAAATTAATAATAAATCAATGGAATAACTATCATTATTAAATTGTCATTCTTGTAACCACGTGGTGACTTTCATTCTATCTCCCCATAACAATCATCTTTATCTCCCCAATTCTATAATAACCATAATTTCTTACCGCCATATAGTGACATGTCAGTAATCATTTGTCTCTTACAAACTGCCTGGCAGAAGAGCAAATAGTCTATTTGATATCGAGCCATTGATTTGGTAGAAATGGTAGGTATTATCATAATAAAAACAAGGCATTTATGTTATGTTTTGGCATCAGACGGCTAAATGCGCGTAAAATCAAAAATCAATCTTCGTGGGTTTTACCCAACTGTTATTGCGATTATGTGTGTGTTTTAGTACTCATCCCATGCTTGGAAAAACTTGAAAAATACAAAGAAAAATTTCGACACGCCAGAATTTGAAACTCGACCTTCCCTCAAGCCGAGACGCTATAACCAATTAAGCCAGTGTAGACTAATTAAAAGTGGCAAAACTCTTCTTTTCTACATAATCGATTCAGTCGATTGTACTTGTTAAATGAATTCATCGTTACAGATAAAATTCACATTTATGATATTGATCAACACCTTCGTGTTTCAAATCCTAACGTGTTCAAATTTTTCTTTGAGGTTTTAAGTTTTTATTGCGATGTTTAAGCTTTATTTCTGTAAAATGGAGTGATATGAGTATCATGACCGCATTTGTAATATTAGCTTTTGTTATTACTACACGATTACAACAGCTTCTTTGAAGACCCGGGGAAATTTTCAATGCATCATCATCTCTTCTATGCACCAGGCTGCTTTTAAAAGATTTTTTAAAGGAAAAAATTCATTTATGTTACCCAACTCGAAAATCGAAACTAAGGCATGAGGTTTTAATTTCGACTTTTCAATTTGGGTTCGATTGTCCCAAAAAAACATTTTTTTTAAATCTTTATTTTACCAAATGAAATAAAAATTTATTTATCAAACAAAACAAACCTTAAACATATTTGCCTTATCTTTGAACAAACCTTTGAAATATACATTTCAACAAAGAAACGTTCTCATCATCCTATGTAGAATTTCTATTTCAAAAAGTTAGACGATACTATTCCGTTTTTATGTGAAACTTTATAATCCCGGCGGTGTAGCGAACATCAGTTAGCCACGAAAGTCGGATGGCGTTCCCGGGAGATGTTTTTCAACATCAATCTAATGCCGTACTTGTCAGATAGCTTCTTGTTACATATTTTGCAGAGTTTGTCAGTTATTTTTTTCTTTTGTCAAATATATAGAAAGTAAAGCTATTTTGGCGATTTGATTATATAAAAACGAAAAATAAAGTATCGGGCAATTAAAAAATATGTGTTTTCAGTCTTATAATAAAAACTTTGCCCGGAATCGGAAAAGTTCCCGGTTGGCGACAAGCTTGCCACTTATCACATTGTGGGACATACTATTTTCGGCTAATTGTGGGTGCACTGGTTATACATCTGCCTATGTTTTCGGAGATACGGGCGTGAAGATACTCTTACAAAAAAATAAGTTTAGAAAATTCAAAAAAACAAGGCTCATGGAGTTTAATATCTATATATATTATTAAATCACTAAACACAAAGAAATCGCCTGGTATTGACTGTATTCGAACAATCGATATTAAGCGATTAAGTGCTACAATAAGTGAGTGCATTGCGAAGTTAATAAACCACAGTGTCGTGAAAGGCAAATACCCAGACGTTTTAAAAACTGGTATAGTAAGACCAATCCTCAAAAAAGGAAATAGATCAAACTATGAAAATTATAGACCAATTACAATTTTATCAGTAATTAATAAGATTGCCGAAATATATATTAGTAAAGAAATACACGAATTTTATAAGAAAAGCAACTATTTGAATGAGAAGCAATACGGTTTTCAACCTAAAAAAAACACCACACAGCTGGTATCAGCTTTTACGGACATATTATACAAATACCTCGATGAAAAAATGCATGTTATGGTGGTGTTTATAGACTACAGTAAGGCGTTTGACACACTTCGACACGAATTGTTGGTGGATACCCTACAAGAGAGTGGCATAAGAGGTAACTTGTAAAAGTGGTGTGAAGATTATTTGAGAGACAGACAATTTATTGTACGAGTGAATGAAGAAGACAGTGACCCAATACGGGTTACACAGGGTACAGCACAGGGATCTGTGTTGGGCCCTTTACACTATCTAACATATGTCAACAGCTTGCCAGAACTTATTAAGAATTGTAATATTTATCAATTTGCAGATGACACCTGCTTGTTAGCAGCTGGTAAAACTGCTGAAGAAGCCTTAGCTAAATTGCAAACTAACTTTAACGTTCTGGTTCAATGGTCACATGATATGGGACTTGTATTAAACAACAACAAAACAAAAGTGATGTACATAAGCACAAGCCACAATAAAAGTTGCTATGAACCTATGTTAATACTAATATAACCACAAATGCCTTCATAAAAATTTTAAACAAAATAGGTCTATTTCTTGTGACTGTGAAAATATTGACGTAGTGGAAAAGCAAAATTATCTAGGACTTATCATTGACAATCGCCTAAATTTGAAACATCACATCAATCATGTGTGTGATAAACTTCGAGGTCTGTTGGCAAAATTTTCTATAATAAAGTGGAAAATACCGTTTAAAATTTTATTATTGTTATATACGTCCTTGGTAGAACAAACTATAGCATATGGTTTATCTAGTTATGGGAGGACCTACAAGAGTCAATTGGATAAAATTTATTCATTACAGTTAAGATGTTTAAAGGAAATAGTACCAAAAAATATTTAAAAAAAATCGAAAAAGACTACTCAAAATTATTTAAATTCTGCAAAATTATTCCAGTGCACGAGAAAGTTAATAAAACACTTCTGGTAGAAAACTTTTTTGACGAAAAATTAAAAATACAAAAGCATTATGACCATAATCAATTACGAACTAGAAACATGTTAAAATCCAAATTATCCTTACCCAATTATAACAATCAATATGGCAAACGCAAATTAAGCTATTTCATCCCACAGCTAATAAATCAGTTACCAAACGAACTGAAAGAAACCCTAACAACTAAAAATATAAAATATAAACTAATGCAGTACTATGTTGACTTGATGTAGTATGCATCAAAGCGTGATATGGCGTCAGATAAATGTGGAGCTTTAGATTTTAGATTTTAGGTTGTTTACACGCTGTACAGAACATATTATTTTTAGTCAGTAGAAACATTATGTCTTAAATAACTTAGTATATTATCACCTGCAGGTGTACAGATCATAAATCATAAAATCATGTTTTGTTAAACGCAGTGTATGCGACAATGTAAAGTCCGCCAGCGACTTATATTTTTTCTGGTTATTAGCATATCTTAAGACTTATGATTAGTGTAGTAAGGTACATATTATACGTTTGTTGTGTAAAGATTATTGTAAACTGTACATTAAGACTCGTTGGTGCTTAAAAAATTCAAGCGAGTTTTTGTAGCACCTTCATAATATATTTATGCTTGTATATGCTTTAAACAAATAAAATAAAAAATAAATATAAAATATAAAAATCAATTGCTGTTCGTTAGTCTCGCTAAAGCTCGAAAACGGGTGAACCGATTAGGCTAATTTTAGTTTTGAATTAATTGTTTGAAGTCCAGGGAAGGTTTAAAGGGTGAGAAAAATATAAGAGTATTAAAAAAGGCAGAACAACGTTTGCCGGGTCAGCTAGTAATTAAAAGACTGAATTAGATAGTAATTATCAATGAGAAACAATCCCGTGACATACTGACGCTATTAAATAAATGGTACGTATTTTGAGCGTAATCTTAGCACATTCATACCATACAATCCGGACATCCACGATTTTTTTTATATACGATACTTGAGAAACACTTTTTGAAAGTATTAAATGTATTTATATAAGAGCTATTCTAGACCGTAGTCCCAGGTACATATTTATTTTTGACTAGCTGTGCCCGCGACTTCGTCCGCGTGGGTTTAAAGAAAAAAGTATCCTAAGTTACACCTTATTACATCAGCTATCTACCAGTGAAAGTCCCGTCAAAATCGGTCCAGCCGTTCCAGAGATTAGCTGAAACAAACAGACAGACAGACAGACAGACGGACAGACAGACAGACAAAAATCTTCTTATTTACTCAAAATACAACATTCACTGTTGATGACATTTTTATACACGTAATCTTTTGATAGTTTACTTATATCATTCGTATTGAAGTTTTTGCTAAGTACTCGTAACACTAACAATAGACAGTTGAAACAATACTGATTGTCATGTAGTAAATAGCAGACAAATCATCGGACATGTCGGTGAAAATCATGGAACTATTACTACTATTCATCCAAGTTATAAACCAAGCCCCCGAGTGGCTGCCGAAATTTCCAGAATGGCTAAAGCGTTTGTTTACGTATATGCGACCCAGGCGAGACCAGAAATAGGTGGTAGACCCAGTAGCCAAGATGGTAGTGACTCGTACAGCCAGTTGTATGCTTTAGCAAACTGCCTTGTAGAAAGGCAGATGGTCTATTCTTCAAATACGGAGGAAAAGGCCTGGAAATTAAAGGAGGCCCCAGAGGCATAATATTACGAGTACGTCCGCGGCCACTGTTTTACCAACGCAGTAGCTACGCAAAAACAATTTATGTACTCAACGCACATTTCACTTAGCAACCGAAGCAACCGAGAGTCTCCTTTTTTTAATACCCGGAACTTCAGTACTTTAATTTCTTCTTTGAATTATGTATTTCCGCTAAGGAAAGCCCGAATCTATAAAATATATTTTACTAAAATTTTTGGTGAACTCATAGGAACAACTAATTTCTCCGAAATAAAAAGTAGTATATATGCTAAAAATAACCTGGAGGTTATTATCTACCCGTGTACCAAATTTAATCTAAATCCGTTCAGTAGTTTTTACGTGCTTGAGTAATAAACATCCATCCATCCAGACATCCAAACATCCAAACTTTCACTGATATAGGTTAATGTTTTTGGCCTATTATTTGAATCAATTTTTACTTTTCCGGGCACGTATACATACTACACCGGGCGAAATAGTATAAAACTCTGCCACATACATAAAGTATATCACAGGGTTCTACACTATTTCGCCTGGATTTGGTACCATCACCTGTTCCTGTTGCAATAGCGTCAATGCTCGTCATTTACGTGTTTTGATTTGACTCTTAAACTTATACAATACATACAAACAGCGTAACATCCGCCACACGAACAGCGAATCCCGAATAACATTTTTGTTGCTTTTAACCTTTAGCCTATATGTGATGATCATCTCTTTCCATCAAGAGAGCCATTTGCTTTTTCCTAAGGCAAGTCTGTCTGGACCGTGATATATGGCACTCAATTCTCTCTTTACTTGTTTATAAAAACAAAGATAGACCTGAAAATCTAGTTAGATCTGAAACGACCAGTTTTGCAACGAAGTAATGCAAAGCACTAATAAAAGAAGTTATGACACACCAAGGTACAAAATTAGAAAAAGCGATTCTCACGAAGACATTCTACAATGTCGGTCAGCGCGACAGTTTACGACGAATGCAGATGTTAACGAAAGATGACAAACAGGGCCGCAATAAGTTAGCATTACAAAAAATCTGTAAAAGGTTGGCCCTGCAAGCCATCTCTGTAACTTCCTGCTAAATTAAGGTATTTTAAGCTCAAATGAGTAGAAACTATAAGCATTGATTTTTTCCGTTCAAACGTCTATTTTGATTCTTCTTGCTTGAGTAATAAACATTCATCCAGACATCCAAATATCCAAACTTTCGCATTTATACTATAAATTATACTATACTATAAATAGTTTTATTATACTATACTACTATATATATAATTATACTATACTATACTATATATTTATACTATAAATAAATTTTATAGTATTCATATAGATTTAAAATGTTTCTGGCATATTATTTGAATAAATTTTTACTGTTTTTTATGTACGTGGCAGAGTTCTACACTATTTTGCCCGGATTTGGTACCGCCACTTTACCTATTCCTGCCGCAATAGCGTCAGTGCTTGTTACTGTCGTGTTCCGGTTTGGAGGGTAAGGTAGCCGGTAAACTTGTGCGTGTGGCATTAGACTTCGCCACAAGATAGCAGCGCACCATTAACATCTTTGGTGTCTGTAGACGATGGTTTCTTCTTTCCATTAGGAAACCCATCTGCTTGTTTGCTATCATAAGATATCGCACTCTTAGAATTATAGTGACCTATTTCAAAAATATCCATTTAAGGGAAACGTCAAATAAAGATTTGTTAAGATTTTTGAATGAAGAGTTAAGATTTTTGTATAAAAATTAGAATTTTAGACCGAAATATACGTTTTACAGTTTTCTATGTCAAAATCTGCCTGTGTTTTATAATGCTGAAGGCGCGATATAAAAAAAACAATTATTAGACACATCATATAATTATAAAACATGATGTGGCTAATAACCGGTCTCGCCTTTCGGATTAGGCGTTTCGCAACAAAATTATTATAAATGCGAAAGTCTGTCTGTCTGTCTGTTACGCTTTCACGGCTAAACCGCTGGACCGATTTTCATGAAATTTGGCATGCATATAGTTGAAGATACGGGGTCAAACATAGGCTATTTTTTCAAAAATCGGTTTCTGGAGGGCTGAAATAGGAATTTTTATTAAAAGCTATTTTAATAGCTTTTAATAAAAATTCCTATTTCAGCCCTCCAGAAATAGGATGACTTATTAATATACTCGCGGGCGAAGCTGCGCGGGTCAGCTAGTTATTATATAATTTTAATCTTGACAAAAAGGATCGTAACAAAACAAAACTAATCACATTAAAGTAAATATATTTTTTCACAAATTTCGAGATAAGGAGCTTTATAAAATAAATCTACGAAAATCACATGCATACCTTTTGCGTAAAGCTACACGTCACGGAACATAAACAGTACTTCATGTAATATAAAGTATATTTTATATCTTCCTACATATAAAAATCACAAAATAAAGTTTTTTATCGATACCGATGAAGGAACGAGCATCTCTAGTTGCGTATCTAAGAAAACAATTCTGTTACCAAGACCATTTCCAGTACTAATGCTACATTCTTACAAATTAAATTGAACCTTATTTCGATAATATTAAAATACTTTTCACATTATACGTTAATTTTTAATATTAAAAATTTTTTAAATAATTGGTAAATCACGCTTATCGATGGTATAATAATTTATATGTGATACTAATATTATTAATCCGGCTATGGTTTTGGTATTGAAGTATAGCGCAGTAATGCATATTTCCGAATTTATGGTAGGAATATGATAGAAACCGTACCGTGACGGACATCGTCACGGTATGGTTCGAGATCGATCTGGCATCAAGGAACTTATATACGATAACTGGAACAAGGAACTTATATACGATAACTGGAATTACTACGAAGCAATACTTGAAAAATAAAAATGTACTTTATTTCGTTCCCAATAAAGTTGACATTTGTTTCTTTTCTTACATAACAGAGGGGAAAAACGTTCTGAAAAAGACAACGACATGAGTGGATGTTGTCCCTTTCTTGCAATTGCCAGTATAAATAAATCTTTCGGATGGTAGATTTTTATATATATTCGGTAATCGTTAAATCCCTTTTATTCATACACGTCGATAAATACATTAGCATAAAATGTATTGTAATTAACATAGTGAGTTCCAAAATGTGCTTATTTTAATTATTACGTAATTACTTATGCAATGCAAAAACTGTTTCTCAAATTTTTAAAAATTAGTAGTAATTTGCAAACTACGCATGGCCACACTTATATATGGCAATTGGCGCTTTATTTAGTAGAAAGAGACATACTCCACTCATGTCGTGGTACTCTTCGGAACGATTTTGAAGCGCGTGTAAGCATTCCGGGTAGAATATAACTTCCTTGAACTGGAATTACTACGAAGCAATATTTGAAAAATAAGTGTACTTTTTTTTGGTAACAAATAAAGTTGACATTTGTTTCTTACGTAACAGAGGGGAAAAACGTTCTGAGCAAGACAACGACAAGAGTGGATGTTGTCTCTTTCTTGCAATTGCCAGTGTAAATAAAACTATCTAAATGGTAGATTTTTATATAATCGGTAATCGTTAATTCCTTTTTATTCATACACGTCGATAAATAAATTAGCATTAAATGTATTGTAATTAACATAGTGAGTTCTAAAATGTGCTTATTTTATTTATTACGTAATTACTTATGCAATGTAAAAACTGTTTCTTAAATTAGTAGAATTACTTAGTAGTAATTTGCAAACTACGCATGGCCACACTTATATATGGCGATTGGCGCTTTATTTAGTAGAAAGAGACACACTCCACTCATGTCGTGGTACTCTTTGGAACGATTTTGAAGTACGTGTAAGCATTCCGGGTAGAATATAACTTCCTTGTCTGGCATTCAGTAAAGATACTATCAGCATCAGTTACGTACAACTATACTTAATTATGCCACACGTACATGCCATTTCTACTTTCTGTGTTTGTTCTGTGGCGGCCACAGACTATCGCTAGTGTGTAGTTAATTATTAAAATAGGATGTTTTAAGTAAAATTAAATAAAAATGAACCCACCGATATCGTATTAAGTCAGTAAATAAATCAAAATGTAAGTTTTAGGTCAATGTATAATTTACAATGCTATGTTTAGTAGTATTTATAATATGTACCTATAGATATTTTAAATTTAAAATTACAGATTACAGAATTACAGATTATCTATACATATAATAAAATCGTAGGAAAGTCCAAGGAACTTATATACGATAACTGGAATTACTACGAAGCAATATTTGAAAAATAAAAATGTACTTTATGCTGTAACAAATAAAGTTGACATTTGTTTCTTACTTAACAGAGGGGAAAAACGTTCTGAGCAAGACAACGTCAAGAGTGGATGTTGTCCCTTTCTTGTAATTGCCAGTGTAAATAAAACTATCTAAATGGTAGATTTTTATATATTCGGTAATCGTTAAATCCTTTTTATTCATACAAGTCGATAAATACATTAGCATAAATGTATTGTAATTAACATAGTGAGTTCTTAAATGTGCTTATTTTAATTATTACGTAATTACTTATGCAATGCAAAAACTCTTTCTCAAATTAGTAGAATTACTTAGTAGTAATTTGCAAACTACGCATGGCCACACTTATATATATGGCGATTGGCGGTTTATTTAGTAGAAAGAGACACACTCCACTCATGTCGTGGTACTCTTCGGAACGATTTTGAAGCGCGTGTAAGCATTCCGGGTAGAATATAACTTCCTTGGGAAAGTCAAAACTGTACATTGAATATTTTTTAAAAAGAACACTTGGGGCGTGATCTACAATCGATATCGAAGCCAAAAATATAGTTTTTGAAATTTTTGTCTGTTTGTCTATTTGTTTTTCTGTTTGTACGTATTTCCGGGGTAAACTCAAAAAGTACTGCATGGATTTACTTCAAATTTTGCATGAATATTACTAATAAGTCGGGTCAACATATAGACTACATATTATCACGCTATCACCTACGGGGAGGTGCTGTGCGGAGTAAAAAAAGTCGGCGCGGATGAAGTCGTGGGCAACAGCTAGTTGTTAATAATACAAAAAATGTACCAAGTTAGCTATTTTGGTAGTACCCAGGGCGTAGCTACCGCCTTATTTGCCGTATCAATTTTACGGGGCCCCCGGGCTACAGGGGCCCCCAACGTGCGTAAGCAAAAATTAATAAAAACTTCCCAAATGGCAAAAGTCAAAAAAAGCAATTTCTTTTTTTTTAAAGAAATGCAAGAAAAGTGTATATTTAATTTGAATTGTTTGTAAAATTTTGGAAAAACTGACCGATTAGGCAATATTTCTTTTAATTTTATGCAAACATTTTTTCTTTTGTAAGAAATCTCCACCCTTCATTAGGGCCTCCAAACAATTTTTTAAACGGGGCCCCGCCAAGGCACGCTACGCCCTTAATATTTTCTCCGGTATCTAATTACGGGTGTAATAGCTATTCCGCCTAGTCTAATATTTTGGATATCTATGTGGGTGAGACGGTATTTTTTATGTTTCATATTAAAAAACTGAGCTATCAAAACCATTAATTAAACATGTTAGAATGTCTTTAGATTTGAACAAAAATGAGTCAATAATGGTTTTTGTTAGATACATACTAGCTGTTGCCCACGACTTCGTCCGCGCGGACTTCGTTTACTCCGCACAGCCCCTCCCACGTAATTGATAGCGTGATAATATGTAGCCTATATGTTGACCCGACCTATTAGTAATATTCATGCAAAATTTGAAGTAAATCCATACAGTACTTTTTGAGTTTACCCTGGACATACATACAGACAAACAGACAAACCGACAAAAATTCTAAAAACTATATTTTTGGCTTTGATATCGATTGTAGATCACGCGCCAACTATTCTTTTAAAAAATATTCAATGTACAGTTTTGACTTTCCTACGATTTTATTATATGTAATAATATAATATAGATTAGTAGGTAACACATTCTTTTCATTTTTAAATACAATAATTCAGTTTCAGCTGCATGCTATATTTGTTTTACACAGTAAATATACACATTACACACTACTCCAATAAGCCAAAAATACAGAGCATAAATTAGAATTTCTTTTTTTTCTTTTTAATACGTAATCCGATCCTGTGTTGTCACCTTTAACATCAGATATAAACTCGATATCCTAGTTATATTAACATTTTTATGATTTTTACCAACCCTTTGTGGAAGTACAAGTATATTCTTTTTATTAGAGACATAACCACATAGTTTACAAGTTAGGGCCCAGAGACTATCCTAATGTCACATTTTGTTATGTATTAGCTTTTGCCTGTGGCTTTGCTTTATCTTTCGGAAAAAAACTTTTTTAAATATAAGTTGACCTCTGATAATACTTTTTTTATATCACAAGACATATGCATAACAAGTAGATTACTCTCCTGATGGAAAGAGACTATCGTTACCTAAAGACACTAACAATATTAATATTGCGTTTAGATCAATATCGCGGGATGGTAATTAATTAATTAATAATATTATAAATGCGTCAGTGTGGATGTTTGGATGGATGGATGTTTGTTACTCAATCACGCAAAAAGTACTGAACGGATTTGGATGAAATTTGGCACACAGGTAGATGATAACCTGGAATAGCACATAGGCTACTTTTTATCCCGGAAAATTAAATGATCCCGTGGGATTAGCCAATGCAGCGGGCTGAACGCGGCAGCATAAATAAGCTACATAAATAAGCTTACCTGCTACTTTACCCCTAAACCTGATAACGATAGTGACAAGTATTGATGCTATTTAGGCAAAAATAGGTAAGACGGTGGTACCAAACCCAAGCAAGACGTTACGCAACTCTATCGTCCAGAAGTCATTGGAATAATAGCACGCTCAACGAATCGTTTGTCTTTTACGACCTGCCTGGCAACAGGACAGATAATCTATTCTTTAAAGAGGAAGCGGACCAACCCGGGAAAAATACTAGTTGTTTTGGATTAAGGTACATTAGCATAATAAGAAGTCAAACGATCACTTTAAATGATTTAAGGTTTTTTGAATAATTTAAATTTTAATCTTCTCTGGTCACCGGACCACGGTGTCGGTGTTGACTACACGAGGTACCGGGTTCCATTCCCGGATTGGACAGTTAAAATTTTTTTTTCAGATTTCTGATAAAACAACGTTGCCCGTGGTTGGATAAGTACCCAGTTGGCAATAGGCTTGCCACCTATCACATTGTGGGACTGAGTAACTTCAGCCATCCCTTCGGGGATACGGGCGGCAAGATACTTTTAGTTTTATATGACTTGTAAAAAATATCGAATAAAATGTAAAATTGTTATTGTTTACTCCCAAATTGTTATACTAGGTTATAATATATGAACCACGAGTGGTCGATGTTTCAACTATATGAATTAATTTAATCACTTTGTGTCCGTCAATTTGTGGCAGACTTAAAATCAACAAACCGATTTTAACGTAGCTTTTCTTATTTAAAATCTTATCAAAGCGTTGTAGTAGTTTATGTCTGGCTTACGAAAGTAGGCACTCGAGTTTTTTGCAAACTTTTAACATGACAATTCTAAAACAATTGGACCGTGTTAAGCAGAAAAGATCCAACCAACATTTTATTACTTTTAAGTTAATGCAGTTTAAAGTTTGACAGAGAATAAAAAAATCATAGTACAAAGCAGGAAACAAAACTTTAAATACTTTAAATGAACATTTACAGCTTCATGCTTTTTGTACTATGATTTTTTTTTCTGTGTCAAACTTTAAACTGCATTAATTTTAAAGTAATAAAATGTTGGATGGATCTTTTCTGCTTAACAGGGTCCAAATGTCAACGTCAAAATAGCGAAAAGATGTCGGCTGTTAGTGAATTGGTGTGAATTGTTGTGATCATGAAGTATTAGGTAAAGGTGGAGCTAGTACATTCATCATTTGAAACAAATACCTACCTCATACTCGTATCTCATTCTGTAAGGTCTCACCATCTCTTTTTATACAGCTGTGTTAGAAAGAGAGGGTAAAACCTCAGAAGATGACAGCAGTATTAAAGTTTTATTTCAAGTAGGTATTAGAAGTGTTTCCTCTAGATAATGGTTTTGATCGTTTCAGTAACAGATTTTATTTAACACGTCTAGATTTTACGTGTAAAAAATTACTAAAACGATCAAAATTACGATGTATAATTTTCAAGTACAAACGAAAAACAACAAGCGAAAGACGCCCAATTCAAACAAAAACAAGATTGTTTACATTTGGTGTTAAATTTCATAGGTTAATAATATGTTGTTATTTCGATACTTTGTTAGAAATCCTTATATTCTCATTTCTCTTTTTTAAAAATAAACTATTTCTGTATGTTCATTGTTCATCCACTTCGTTAAACACCTTTCAAATATTTTGGTTATTTTATCATCGGTTGTAGGTAGTATCTATTTTTAGGGTTGCCATGCTGATATTTTTTAAAGTTGCTGCGGTTTTTAATGTCTTCTTTCATAAACCAGACTCTAGAGTAAGACTGATATAATAATTTAATCAAAACAAACTGTAGATTAATGCAGCATTATTTACAGTATATGTACAGTAAAATCGTGTTTGAATTAATTCTATACGATATTTTAAGCGTGGCGCCAAAACAAGGGATTTTATATGTTTAACGTGTGTGTGTATGTGTGTGTGCGTGCGTGTGTGTATTGGGTATCTGTCTGTGGCACCAGAACTCATAAACGAATGAACTGATTTGAGTGTAGTTTTTGTAATTAGAAGTCCTGTCTATTGAGATGTATTTTAGCTATGATTCAATAAAATCTGTTCAGCTGCTTCAAGATCACTAGTTATTATCTACTTGATCAAGAAGAAAATTTGTATTCTGTTACTTCAAAGATATTGCGATGACACGGAAAACTTATATTGATGCAGAAAATTTTCCATTTGAAGATCATAATCTCTTTTCATGTTTGACTCAACAAATAATATACATGAAGCAGGTACGTATTCTGATAATAATTATAAAGAACAGGGTTTCTTAATTTTTTTATCTAGGGATAGTCAGAAATTATCTGGATGATAAAGTATATCCAATGAAGCGAAATATTTTAGAACGCTAGTAATTAATAAAGAGGTTTATAATTCAAGTTTGTGTAATAGAAACAAGATGGAGTCGAGTTTAAACAATCTATAAAATAGAGCGTTTATAAATGGCACCGTAAATCATTGTTACGGCCAACAACTGAGGCAATCTAAAGTTTACTCTCTCTATTTCCGCCCTGTATTTTTGACCTCAAACGTTAGTTTGAACACATTTTGTGGACATAGTATGTACTAATGCAATATATATTTTTCCTTGATATATTTGTTTTTTTAATGCTTAGTAAATTACATGAAAAATTAAGCAGATTATTTCCTTGTGGGGGTTAGTCAAAGGGACTAATACGTAGAAATACATATATAAATACTACAATATATTTAATAAACCTCTAGGCCCCAAAATATAAAACATGTTCATCAAATAAATGCTTCGGGAATCGAACCTAAGTTAAGGACGTTAATCTATTGACGGTTATATACAGATTAGCTACCCCGCGCAGATTTGTCCCTGAGTGGAGCAACCTCTGGTTACTGGTAAAAGTTTGTATGAACAAATATATCGAAGACTGGTTATTTACCAGTCCTCGACGTATTTGTTCATACAAACTTTCATTCTGTATTTCAGTCCCTCAAAGGTCGATTTTTTTTTACGATAGCCTATGTTTGACCCTAGATCTATGATTGTCTCGTCGCTAAATTATATAAAAATCGGTTCTATGATTTAGCCGTAAAAGTGTTATACAGAATACTCGAATCCAAATCCTATCGCAGCGCCACCTACCGGTTCTAAAAAATAATGCCCTAGTTCGGTGCCACGGCAACTTGTTGAATGTATTTTTTAATCAATTTACTATTTTATTTTTAAATTTCCGCTATATATATATATATATATATATATATATATATATATATATATATATATATATATATATATATATATATATATATATATATAAATTTTATTCCTATACGAAAGTTTATTCATACAAATCAAAAAGTTTTACATCCTTCAATGACATCTGTTTTTAGCCAGATATCTTTGAGTAGACGTAACGAATGCTGGGTTAAAATATTTTCACCTATTATGGAAAGACCTTATATACTCTGATTGGACCAATACATATTTTGTAAGAGTATAAAATATATAATAATAAAATATGAAATATATAATAATAAAATATGAAATATATAATAATAAAATATAAAATATATAAAAGATCGCTAATAATTACAATAACATTATTATTCAACCGGTTTTTAATATCATTTAGATTATTTTATCGTTTTCTTTCAATTTCATTTTTTTCTGGTAATTTGTTATTTAATTTTACAGCCTTAAAGTTTGGTCCAGAGCTGTGTATTTTTGGGTTTGAAAATAATAATTCTGAGGTATATTTATATCTGGTTCAATATTTTAGTAGGTGTTTAATTTGTTTTTTAAAAAACTGGGAATATATTCTAACAAATATGTTTCGAGTATGCAAATTAAAGCTAAGGTCAATATGTTCAGTTATTTAAAATAAATTATTTAGAATATTACGTCCTGAAGATGCTTTAAAAAGCGAAACCGGTCAATTAATCTAAAATTATATGTCTATATTTGTAGTGAAATTAAAGTACAAGTGATTATAACCTAGTTTGGACTTATAACAATGGAACTTCACCAAGTGCCGACGATTGAAAGTGTAAAATCTTGTTATTTAAAATATGGCAAGAGTGCGGATACACTTTTTTTTGAAAAACATAGTTTTTATATACAACGCGTCACAAAAAGAGCGCACATTATGAAACTTCAATTGGTATTTTTGAATAAAGCCATAAATTTGATACTGATCTTTTTTTGATGATTTTTAACATTGTTTTTTATGAATTCATATTTTATCCTAGGGCGAAAGTATGTTTTAATTGGATATATTTTTGATTAAATATTTGTAAATTTTAAGATTTAAATATTTTAGGCCCTATTACCTTGAATTAAGTTTATTTTTTTTATGTCAACTCTTTATGAAAAGTGTCCATTATTTTTTTAAATTATTTATTTATAAAATATATATATATATATATATATATATATATATATATATATATATATATATATATATATATATATATATATATATATATATATATATACATAAATCAATTACTGTTCGTTAGTCTCACTAAAACTGGAGAACGGCTGAACCGAATTGGCTAATTTTAGTTTTGAATTAATTGTTGAAATCCATGGAAGGTTTAAAAGGTGACAAAATATAGAAAAAAAATCAGAGTAGTTAAAAAGGCAGAATAACGTTTTTCGTAACGTATACTAGCTGACCCGGCAAACGTAATAAATAAGCAGACGGATCTCCTGATGAAAAGAGAAACCATCGCCTATAGACACCAAAGATGTTAATGATGTTATGATATATATATATAGAGAGAGAGAGAAAGAGAGAGCAAAAGTATTTTCGTACTTTTAATGTATTATTAATATTCAAACCTCTTTGGCTTTACTGAATGTAACTGGTTGGTTTTAATACCATTAAAAATGTGACACCATAGTATTGTATACTCTTTGTGTGATACTCTAAAGATGCAATAAATAAATAAAAAAACTTGTTCCCGCTATTTTTCAATTGTTTTTCAAGCAAGCAAAATGAACGTATGTGACGAAGAAATTCGGTACATTTTTAACTTTTATTACGAAAAGGTAAAAATGCGATGAACGCCGCGAATAAAATTTGTGCGGTTTACGGACCTAATACGATATCAATATCTTATTGCACAAATGTGGTTCAAGGGTTTCAAGTTGGGAAATTTTAGTGTGAAAATGAGGTTCGCTCTGGACGACCTGTCACAGATAAAATCAGTGCCATCTTTGAAAAATTGGACCAAGATCGACATATTAGTAGCTACGATATTGCTGAAGAACTGAATGTTGATCATAAAACAATTTTATGTCATTTACGAAAGTCTGGGTACAAGAAAAAACTGGACATTTCGGTACCACAAGATCTCACTGAGAGAAACCTAATGCAACTTGTTTCCATTTGCGATTCTTTATTGAAACGTAAAAATTCCGAACCATTTCTTAAGCAGTTGTTACGAGTGATGAAAAATGGGTAACTTACGATAACAATGTGTGAAAAAGCTCATGGTCGAAGCATGGACAAGCCCCACAGACCGTGGCAAAACCCTGCCTGATTCGGAACAAAGTGATGCTATGTGTATGGTGGGATTGGAAAGGAATCGTCCACTATGAGCTTTTGCCACCAGGTAAAACTATCGATTCTGACCTATATTGTCAGCAACTGATGAGGTTAAAAAAAGTTATTGAGAAAAACTTTTTTTGGCCGGAGCTGGTGAATAGGAAGGGCGTGGTGTTCCACCATGACAACGCCAGACCGCACTCGTCTATAGTCACGCAGAAAAAATTGAGAGACCTTAGCTGGGATATATTGATGCATCATCCGTATAGCCCGACCTTGTTCCATCAGATTTCCACCTGTTTCGGTAATTGCAGAACTCTTTAGGAAGCCTAAAGCTAACCTCAAAAGAACACTGTGAACACTACCTGTCAAATTTTTCAATCAAAAATCTCAAAATTTCTAGAGAAATGGGATCATGCCACTTCCCACAAGATGGCAACTAGTCATCGATCAAAACGGCCTATACATATATTATAAATAAATAAAAAATTATACCTGAACAATACATTTAAAGAAGTTACTGATTTTGTCTCGATTTTTGAAAATCGACTTTTCACCAGATCTCCACTTTTTGAGGTCCTAGGAACCTTTTTTCGACTATTTCACGATAACGTCAGTGTGTATGTATGTGGGTGTGTGTATGTGTGTATGTAAACATCTCATAACTGTTGAACCACTGGTCCAATCGAAATATGGTTGATGGCATTCGATTGATTCTGCTCAACTTAGACTCCTTAAAAATTTCAACCAGTTTGGTCTAACAAATTTTGAGAAATTATGAAAAAATCTCAAAAAAAATTTAGTAAAACAGTATTTTTAAAGTTTTTTAGTAAAACAGTATTTTTTTATATAACTTCCAGATTAATGAACCGATTGAGTATAAAATCTTGTCAGCTCTACTCCTACAAAAAACTGCGTTGGATGGATAAATTGCATCAAAATTAGTTTATTCGTTTGGGAGTCATCGTTGACGTCGAAAAAGTGTTTTTTTTTTGACATAGCTTCGAGATTTCTTAATCAATATTTTTTTGCCCTTCCACAATATTTTTGTGCATAAAAAACTACGTCAAATTCAGTTTCAAAGATCAAAATCGATTCAAGTTTTCAAAAGTTACAACTTCTTCGATATTAATATTTTGTTATTTACAGAAAACTTACTTATTTAGAAACCTTAGTCATGACTGCCTTGTAGTCTAGGGGGAGGCTATTCGGCTCAGATCATGAGGTCCCGGGTTCGATCCCCGGGTCGGCCAAAGGTGTTATTGAGGCTTTAACGAGGTTTTTCTCGAAAATCCAAAATCTCAGTAGCAGCTCGGAGTCTGGCTGGTGGTGTCTTACCAATCCTATGCCTCTAATGAGCACGTAAAACTATCGGTCTCGGTTATCCCTAGAAATAGACGATACTCGTTAAAATGTCGGTAAATGCGGCGATGAAGGTCACCATTTATCTCGCCAAACGACAAACTGGTGGATCACGGTGAACTGAAAAGTCTATAGACATTCGGTTTACTCTGCTTACCCCGCAAAAGGAACCGGGCGTGATCATACTTTGTACGTAGCGTGATAAGTGTGGCTGAGGCATAGGATGAGCACGTAAAGCTGTCGGTACTAATTATCACAAAAAACACTCGACATCAGTTATCAGGTTGAGGATCAACACCCATCTCGGCAACCAACAAACCGTTGAATGGTTGTAACCCGGAGCTTCCACTGACTTTCAATTTACTCTGCCTATGAAAACCTAAATGAAAGAAAAAAAACCGAACAAAATGGTGATATAATGCAACCAGTCAATTTAACAATCAATCAACGAATTGAAATTGCCAAGTGCTTATTTGAAACATGCTCAGTGTTTTGATTTTTAAGTTGGAATGGTGGCTGGGGCGCCGTAATGTGAAACTGTGACCCGGGTTGTAATTGGTTTTATGTAAATATTAGATCTACTGTGCTACATAATGGCCACGAAATCTACGATAACATCTTAAGAGCTTTTTGTGGACATTTCTTAATTTATACTCTCTACAACATGTATTATTATTCTCTACGTTTTTTTTATATCATAAAATAGCAAACAAACCGATGGGTCTCCTGATGGAAAGAGTCATCGCCTTTAGACACCAAAAGTTTTAATGGTGCGTTGCTATCTTGTGGCGAGGTCTAATACCACATGCATAAGTTTACCGGCTACCTTACCCTCCAAACCGGAATACAACAGTGACAGGAATAGGAAAGGTGGTGCTACCAGACCCGGGCGAGACAATGTAGAACTCTAACACCTAGTAAACTACGTACTACATTTCTTTCAATTATTCTCACTTTTCGGATTTTCTGTAAGAAACAGGACTGAATTTGCCTTTTATTTAAGTAATAAAAGTAATTCATGTATACAATAAAAATGAAATAAATAAAAACAAATTGGAAAAAAATAAGAAAAATGTTGAAATGATGTCCAAGAGCTTTTAATAAATAATGCTTTTTTATTACAATACTAGCGACCTGCCTGCGGTTTCACCCGCGTAGCTTTTGTTCCCGTAGGAATATCGTAAAGGTTTATATACTTAAACCTTCCTCAATAATTAATCTATTTATTAAAATAAAACGCATCAAAATCCGTTGCGTAGTTTTAAAGATTTAAGCATACATAGAGACAGACAGAGAAAGCGACTTTGTTTTATAGTATGTAGTGATAAACGAGTTTTTGAACGAAGAACATTTTGTTCCAAATAATTATTCCAAACAATATTAGTTTCTATCTATCTATCTATATAACAAATATTATAAATATTTTACCCCATGTTGGTCCACCTGGCTGGAAAGATCTTCGTTTTCACGCCACATCCATGTGTGACATCATCAACCTCCACAGTTATGACGTCACGCTGAAAACCGTTAGCACCGCCGTAGTTCTACCGCTAAGTTCTTCAGCGGTAAGGACCAGCGGCGCCATAATATTCTATAAACCGACGAATTAAGAAACAAAGAGCTGATGGATTAAGTCAAATATATTGCAACATTTAAAATTAGTCTTTTATCCATCAGTGTATGACCATGTTTTTGCTGGATTTTAAGCTATTTTGGCACTATAACGTGCCGCGTTTTTAATTTATTAAATTATTTATTTTAAAGGCTAGAAAACAAACCGATAAATGACGTTGGAAAGTGAAAATCATTGCCTATAAACACCAAATATATAAATATTACGTTCCTAGCAGTGTGACAGGGTTAGAATGTGACATACATGGTTTACCGTGGTATTACTCACCCTTCAAATTGGAACATGACAGCTATAAACACCAATGCTATTGCGACAGGATTCAGGGATAATTGAATGACATTTCCGTTTACAAATTTTTGATTATCATAATGTGGACCTTTCAAATCACACAGCTTCTTGTAACCTTAAAATAAAATTATTAATCGTTCGTCATCTTGCCAACCAACAAACCGGTGAATCGTGGTGAACCGGAAAGTCTATAGACGGTCGGTTTACTCTGCCTATGCAACAAGAGATGATAATACTTTTTACTTAAAAGTAATTAGCAGCTAAAATCGCCAGTTTAGTCGCCCAAACGAGATCTCAATTCCACAAGTAATATTTGAATTAAACCGCAGATGATTTTGTCGGCCCCGCGGGCTGTTGTCACCGAAATAGGATAGATGTCCCAGAAATGGGCTGCCGGTCCAAACACGCCACGTCTTGTACCGGTTAATTGATTTACGGCACCCCGACGCTGGACGAAATAATGGAATTGTTATCTAATAATTCATTTAGCCTGGTTATGATATTGCAAACAATTGAAAATGCTGTGCATATTTATTTATTTGACATGAACATAAATCCACATCTTATTTTACAAAAAAAATAACTTATAGTATACTTCTCCCATGTTGGTCCAGGGCTCCTTTGAAGAATAGGCCAACTGCCGTTCTGCCAGACAAGTCGTATATGGCGACCGATTGGCTATGCGAGTCACACCCATCGTGGCTACTAGGTGGTGGAGTTCTGCATTATCTCGCCTGGGTCTGGTACCACCGCCTTACCTATTCCTGCCGCAATAGTGTCAGTGCTTGTCACTGTCGTGTTCCAGTTTAGAGGGTAAGGTAGCCGGTAAACTTATGCAAGTGGCATTAGACCTCGCCACAAGTTAGCAACGCATCATTAACATTTTTGATGTCTCTTTCCATTCCAAATCGGAACACGAAAACTATAAGGGTTCTAGTCTACTTCGGAACCCTAAAATAAAAAGATTCACATTGTGTTTAAGAAACCTGCGCACTTCTGAGCTATACTTATTTGGAGTCTTTTTTACACGCTTTTTATTATTACACGCTTTTTATTAGCTTCACCTGTATGTTTGTATGTTTGTTTGTATGTTTGTTTGTATGTTTGTTTGTAACCGACTTCTTTGGGCGCGATTTTGACCCACTTTTAACGGCCAGATTTCGTTCAAACTTTGTAGATTTATCGAGGACCGATGACAATACACTAATTTATCTATAGTAAATCTGTAGTAAATTTATATTAATATTATAAATGCGAAAGTTTGGATGTTTGGATAGATGTTTGGATGGATATTTGTTACTCAAACACGCAAAAACTACTGAACGGATTTGAACGAAATTTGGCACACAGGTAGATGATGACCTGGAATAGCACATATGCTATTTTTATCCCGGAAAAATTAGATAATCCCGCGGGATTCACCAAAAACTTATAATGCAGCGGGCTGCACACTGCAGATAGTTTTTAATAAACTAAAAAACCAAAATGGTTAAAAAAAATTGTTCTGATAAAAGAATAGTAGCCCATACAGGAAGCCCCAGAGTCGAACGACGGGGCCATGCCTGGGACATTATTGGGAAGCCCATCTTGGCAAACCTATATTGTCCTATGCCCGGGTCATAACTGGGCAATCAGCCTTGGCCATTCCAATGATTACCCAGGCTTGGGCCAAGACTAAATAACCTAGCCTTGGCCAAGCCTAGAGTCACCCTAACTTGGGCCAAGTTTGTGTAACCTAACCTTGGTCAAGAGTCTTCGCAACCGGCGTGTGTGTATGAAAAGAGTGATGAATGTGGAGGAAGCGAGACAAACCTGCAAGGATCGTGATGTATGGCACTCGGTTCTCTCTGCCTACCCCGTAAGGGATCTGGCGTGAAGATATGTATATATGAAAAAAATTTTTCGATCGTAAAGCACTCTCTGATGCTTCGCATCATGAGTCGTGCAATAGCTTAAAATTAAAAAAACAAGCTATTATAAATAAACCAAACTAAAAAGTAGAAAATAAATAATAGTTTAAAAAAACTAAAAAAACACGCTTTTTATAGAAAACCGAACTAAAAAATAGAAAATAAATTTTAATAAATTTAAATTAAGAATAGTGTCAAAAATTTCAATAATTATAAATTAATAATAGTGTGAATAAAAAAAATAATTTTATTTTAAAAAAAGCGTGGGGTGCTTTTTAAGATATTACCAAAACGATAATCACTCTACTCATATCTGTCAATAAAATATTTATAACTATTGACACCATGCACCCCACGCTTTTTTTAAAATAAAATTATTTTTTTTATTCACACTATTATTAATTTATAATTATTGAAATTTTTGACACTATTCTTAATTTAAATTTATTAAAATTTATTTTCTATTTTTTAGTTCGGTTTTCTATAAAAAGCGTGTTTTTTAGTTTTTTAAACTATTATTTATTTACTTCATAGAATAACAAGCAAATATGTCTCCAGATGAAAAGAGATAAACATCGCCTATAGACAATAAAAGGGTTAATGTTGCGTTGTTATCCGTGTAGGTCGCAATGCTACAATGATAAGCTTTGACGCAATTCCGACAAGAGTAGGTAAGGTGGTAACACCAAATACCCGGGTGAGACATTGGAGAACTCTACCACCTAGTTGTCACGATAGTAGTGACACGTATACCTACTCAATCGATCTCCTTATACAATCTACCTAGCATAACGGCAGTTTGTCTATACTTCGAAGTAGCTCGAACCAACACGGGGAAAATGGCGTTTATGTTTTTACGAAAACGCTGTAATGTGTTTTATGTATATTAACACCAATTAAACATTAAAAAAATTCGTACGCCAAGCCTACGCTACTATAATTGCCACCAAAGATAACATTTCTTTTATCTTAATGTAACGATTTCATTACAAAATCAGGTACTTTATTCACTGCCCTCCATTTTATTAACCCCGCGTACGTCAATTCGTGTTTTGTTTCCATTGTTTCAACATTTGAACTAAGTCAATAAGTCTTAGGCCTAAAGTTTTATCAGGGTCTCGTAATCCACTTCAACAAAGGGGAAAAAAGATTGAAAAAACTCCAGTGAACTGTTTCAACTCCTATTGATTATGAAGACAAAAGCTAAGATTCGAATCTGGTTAGTTATACCTGATTAAGTGTAGTCTATATTCTATATTATAATATTATAAATGCGAAAGTTTTTCGCCGTGTTGGTCCCGGCCTCCTTTGTAGAATAGGCCAACTGCCGTTCTGCCAGGCAGGTCGTAAAAGGCGACCGATTGGCTATCGAGTCACTACCATCGTGGCTACTAGGTGGTAGAGTTCTGCATTGTCTCGCCCGGGTCTGGTACCACCGCCTTACCTATTCCTGCCGCAATAGCGTCAGTGCTTGTCGCTGTCGTGTTCCGGTTTGGAGGGTAAGGTAGCCGGTAAACTTATGCATGTGGCATTAAACCTCGCCACAAGATAGCAACGCACCATTAACATCTTTGGTGTCTATAGGCGATGGTTGACTCTTTCCATCAGGAGACCCATCTGCTTGTTTGCTATCTTATGATATAAAAAAAAAAAAAAAAGTTTGGATGTATGGATGCATGTTTGGATGGATGTTTGTTACTCAATCACGCAAAAACTACTGAATGGATTTGAATGAAATTTGGCACACAGGTAGATGGTGACGTGGAATAGCACATAGGCTACTTTTTATCCCGGAAAAATTAAGTGATCCCGCGGGATTTGCCAATAACTTTTATAATGCAGCGGGCTGCATGCTGCAGCTAGTTATTAATATATTCTACACTTTTTATCGTCAGCACTTGGTGAAACTCCATTTTAACACAATATTCGCTAGCTGATAACACTTGTACTATTTCACAATAAGATAATTATATTTAATTTCCGACCGGTGGGGTTATCACGTAACTCGCAATGCGAAATTATTGTAATTGTTTAGTTATTGCAAGACACATAACAGCCTTGTATATTAGTGGCAGTCGTTACCGCTCGATTAGTTTTGGTACTGTGCCATTGCAAAAAGTGCATCTAGCGACCAGCAAGCAATTGGCAACGTTTTTGATGAGTTTTTGGTTACGTTTGAAAGTCATCGCTGATCGCTGGCGCATTGTAAACGTTAGGTGATACGTCTGCGGTTTCGTTTACACAAGCATCCTCAGGTTATTTACAATAATTATTACGTAACATTTATTTGCGACATTTAGATTTCGTTGTTAGTTAATAATTATTGTAAATACCCTGAGGATGCTTATGTAAGCGAAACCGGTCGGAGTTTAAATGTAATTATCTTATTGTGAAATAGTACAAGTGATATCAGCTAGCAAATATTGTGTAATTATTAATACTTGCGATCGCGCTTTGGTCGCTACAGAACAATATATAGGTATATACTATTAAAGTATAAATATCTAGGTATAACCACACCGGTTTTTCTTGCGGGGTAGGCAGACTAAATCAAACATCTACAGACTTTTTCATTTCACTATAATTCACCAATTTGTTGGTTGGCGAGATGAGTGGTGATCCCCATAGCCGCATTTCACCGACAGCGTAGCGATAATCGAGACCGACAGCTTTACGTGTTCATCTGAATCGTTACGGGAGTGGTAACAGTGCCCGCCAAACTGCAAGCTGCTACTGAAATTGTGAATTTTCGAGAAAAGCCTAGAAAAAACCTCAATAATATTTTTGCCCGACCCGGGGATCGAACCCAACTCATGATCCGAGCCGAATAGGCTAACCTATTTTTTATTACATATTACGACCGTTACCTAAAGGTGAACGCACACTTATCCGAGCCGAACGCGTCGAACGAAACAAATTTTAGAATTTTGTATAATAAATCTCATGAATTCGACGCGGGTGAGTGTGCGAGGTTTCATGCCATTTCATATACAGAATTCTAAAATTCGTTTCGTTCGACTCGTTCGGCGCGTTCGGCTCGGATAAGTGTGCGTTCACCTTAACGCATAAGCGCGTTTTTTATTATTTAAAAAGCTTTCCGTTTATTGACTGTTTATTACTTACGCGATTTTTTGTTTAAACAAATGAAATCGCATATAATATTTGATATTGCTCGATTTTTCAACCGTTTTCATAGAGTTGTTTTAATTTTATGTATTACTCAGGGATTTATAGGGTTCTGAAGTCAACTGAAACCCCCTATATTTTCATATGTCCGTCCATCCGTCCGTCTGTGCGTCCGTCCAATGATGAAACTTATTTAGATTGAATTGTTCAAACCGGTATTCGAATCCAAATCAGTACTATCAGACCGATGAAACAACGGACAAGGTCCAGTATTGTTTTAAATTATCCTTTATAGTTTATAAAGGATAATTTTAAAACAGTACTGAATCTTGTCCATATATGTGATTACACAAATGAATATTTTCCTATTATAATATTCATTTGATCCTATGATGTTGCCAAACAACCTATCGAAATCGTATTTTCTGTTATATAACTGATACAATAATATCCAAGTTCAACACACATTGAAACAGTTGTTTGAATCCAGTGTGAAATATAATCCATGCTTTGTAAGCGAGATGCCTGACACTGAATATTCACAGTGGCTGCCAACATCACCAACGCAAATTGGTGGTAAATTATAATAATGTAACTGGCAACATTGCTAATTTGGTAGTTTACGGTATGAATGACCAAAATGACAGTTTAATATCACTTATTAGGTATTTAGACATATTTTACACAGAAATTGAAAGATCACGTTTTATTATTGCATCGGGGGAGCCCAGGGGGAGCCCAATATATACCAGACCAGATTGATTGGCTGCTGTCGGAAAGTGTGTTAGTAAGAAGGACGACAATAACTTTTAAAGAAGCAAGGAAAATATAGATCGTAGTGTTAAATAAACAACTTCTATTCTCTTAATACGTGTTTTCTCATATTCTCAATTTGTTTTTTATCATTTCGAATCTAATGAACTATCGTTTATATTTTAAGAGGTATTACAAAAATTAACACCTATTTTAAGCTAAATGGGGTTTAATCAGACTAACAAAATATATAACCTATAACTTCATCCATATATCATACGTTACTTACATACCTAGAAGGTATTTCACTTTGTTAATTTTGTATAAAATATTAATATTACTAAAGTTATAAATGCGAAAGACTTATGAGTCTGTATGACAAATATCAGCTTGGTCTATCTATTTACTTAAACTGTATGTTTATAGATCAGATCTAAATGTTTTTGAAGTTTACTCTTTTTTCTCTTTCCTTTTCAAGAATCGGTTTTTAAATATAAGGCGCCCGGTATGAGAAAAATGTGAGAAGTAAAATCTACTGAACGAATGACCTCGTTACGTTTTTGGTGCGCAACCTATCGTGCGCAACTTTCTAATTCGGTGTGAGCAGTGCAGCTAGATCGTGCGTTAGTTTTGCGTCTGTTTTGACAATCGTACTTAAAGAGTAAACTCCAGTCGTGCGTCGGAGCTGACACACACTTTTTTTTTAACTTACAGTAAGACTTTTACGATATCGATTCATATTTCATTTGTTTAACATGCATACCACGAGAATAATTTCTATCTTCGCAGGTAAAACAAGCACTAGTAAGTCACATTTGCCACACATACATTGAACAGAAAGTGCCAGTATTTGTCGAAATAGTATCTTCACGCCCGTATCCGCGAAGAGCCGATTAGCCGAAGATACTTAGTCCCAACAAAGTGATAAGTGGCGACCCTATCGCCACGCCACTTATTCAATACCGGGCGACGTTGTTTTTTTACAGAAAACTAAAAACACATTTTGAATTGTCTGACTCGGAAATTGAACCTGGGACCTCATGTGGTCAACACTGACACCGGATCACTAGATCACAGAGGCGAGCATTTATCGAAGACTGGATTATTTCTAATCAGTTTGAGTCTGGCGTCTACCCCGCACCTAGAATCGCACTGCAGATTCTTTTATGTTAGATTTTCTTTAAATATTCCTGGCCGCTGAGTTCCACTATTGGACTTGCAATATCAACATCTGTGAATCCATAACTGTGTCATTTCAGAGGCAAGTTTTGGCCCGCCCTCCTTCCGCAACTAATTGTCAGTAGGTCAGAACAGATGCGATGTCAAGAATCCTCAGGAAATAGAATTTACTCATTTCTCAAACATCTGTAAAACAACTGCAAGACTTCTGGGTGTGTGGTGATCTACGGGCACTAGTGACGGGCACTTACAATTAGGTGAGCCTCCTGCTCATTCATAAAAAATACTGTCCAAATGTTTCGATCTATATATTTTTTCTCTATACTTTTGGTGCAAATGCGCTTTCTTGACAATAAAGCATCTTATAGCAATAAGGAAATATTTATTTATTGAGGATGACTGCCACTTGATCTAGGAGAAGTAAGTACTGCTCGTAGGTGTCTCTTATGTCAAAGTTTATTAAAACTATGTCAAGATACATGAAGAATTCAGATCAGGCAATTCATTCTGAATAACATTTTTTGTTTTTTTTATTTGTGTGATATGTGACCGATTGTCAATAGCTTAGCCACCTGTTACATCATGGAGCTTAAAACTGTAAGTTAATCGTGGGTGCACGAACTAGTTGTACCTCTAATTAACTCCTTTGTGAATATGGACGTGATGGTTATATTTATTTCATCATTCTATCATTAATTTATATTAATTTATTCGTAGCCACCCCGTTGGTCTAGTGATTACTTACTACGCAATTAATGGGACTCAAGTTCGATTCCCGACACGGAAAGACATATTTTGAGTGATGATCATAGATGTTTACATTTCAAAGTTTGGGGGTTTATTTGTAACATATTTCAGTATTTCTATGTATAAATGTATAGTTTGACAACACCTACCAATATCGTAAGCAAATAATTTGCTTATTTTGAAGTTAAATCAATACGTGTAATTTTTCCATTGATATTATTATTATTTTATTCATTTGCTCACAATTAATTAATAAATTCACTTATCTATTCCCTAACTCACAATTAATTAATTTGTACAATAAATAATTCACTAACACAAATTATTTATGTACGCACTCATTCGTGTACAATGGTTAGTTAAACCATTCATTCATTCAGTATTTTATTACTTGTTAATTTTTTTACATAATTTATGTACATAAGTAATTACTTGTTATTTAACACTTTGAATACTTACATTACACACAGTTTAAATGGACTGTGGTTTCAATTATATCCCAGTTGCGATGGCGAGGGTGATTGGCCACAGTAATGATTGGTTTAACGGGCTTTATTTGTTCGCTAAAGACCGAGCTTATTTGTGCATCCATTACAAAACCCCGCACGTCGCAATCTCCATTAATTACTTAATTTACAAGAGTAACAAGCTATCACTATTTTTTATCTTTATTTCGACAAACTGCATTTATTTTTACTTTTATATTTTTTTTTCTACGTGTTGATCTGGATTCCATTTTTAAAGAATAGATATTTTACTGCCTTGCTGCTAGGCATCGCGTAAAAGGAAAAAAGACTATGACCAGACACCGTCAAGAACAAATGAGTACCATAGAACAAATAATAATTTCGTGAGCGCCACCTTTTAACGAGATACAAGTAAAACCTTATTTTCTCTGCATTAGGTCAAGCCACTTTAGAAGAATAGATCATCTTCGTTTTTACCAGGCATTTAAACAAAAGGGAACGATTGGCCTAACGTGTCACTAGCGTATTTGTCCGGGATTCATATCACCGTTTTATCTGTTCCTGCTGCAATAGCGTCAGTGCTTGTCAGGCTCTTCAAACCGGAACACAAGAGTTCCTATTTGAAGAGCACGGCGGCTGGTGAATTTATTCTAACTTGATTTACTTATAGAATCTTTGGTGGCTATGGGGGACGATAATCTCTTTCTATCATGAGAATTCTATACTTATTTTCTTCGATACAAAAAATACATCGTTTTATTCTTTAATAATTCAAAAATTGCTGGTCATACACAATTTTAATAACTACACGTTTGAACGAGATAAGACATAACGTATCTAAATTATTATAATTTTTATATCAGAAGTTAAGTTCCGCAGTATTTATTAAGACCGCGTTTAATAATGTAATCGTTTCAAACAACTGAAAGAAAATTTATCAGTTTAAAATTAAAAGTAATTAAGAAAAATGTGAGTTTCAGAATAAAATACGTCCGTCAATTATTCGAAACAATCCGTGAAATTTGGTGAAAAATCAAAAAAATAACACAAACCTCAAATCCGCGGTCGCCGTGTTCGTTTCTCGGTTCGTTTCCGTTAAAAATTGCCATTCATTTCACAAACAATCGTGTTGTCGGATCGTGCAATTGTATTGTTAAAGTTTTGAAACGGGAAATAAATAACAACTTTCCGTACGGCCACTGTTTAACGGCACTTATACACTGCTCAGATTCGATTGCGATAAAAACGGCTTCTATATCTTTAAATTTATTAAATTTCTTATTATAAATTTATAAATTCAGAATATACTTTCTTGAAATCCGGAATTCACACCAGAACCTTTTTAATTCAATGTACAGCGTTTCGTGTTCCATATACGTAACATTAAGAGATTAAAAGCATAAGTCGATGCTGGTAAGCACTGAGCTCAAAAATTCGGGGCCATTCTCGGTCCATTGATTTTCATTGGGATGACTGATAAGATTTCTATTTCGATTTATTGTTAACTTTTACAATTTTTTATAACTTATTAACAATTTTTTTGCTCAGTTAGACCCTTGAATCCCGTTTTTAAAATTCTTTCTGAGAAGTCTGATTTTTGGCAAACTAAACATTTATATGGTAAAAAGGCGGAAAGCTGAAATTTATATAAAAAACGAAAAATATTCAAATAAACCTTTACAGACACTTTCGATCAACAATTTTGTCAAAATTTTATAGGTTACTATCGAATCGGAATATACATCCACACACACACACACACACATTCATACAGACTGGGAAGATCCGACGAAAAAATACAAAATGCAGTTGGCCCTACTAATTTAATTTTATACGTGATTTTCAACAATCTAAATATTATGGTATAAAAGTCATGAAATTTTAAACAATATCAGACCTTAAATGCAGCAATGTCCACGCTCGCGATACGATCTCTTTGACGCGGTCGACGAAGTACTAGATTGTAGGTGAATGAATTACCAAAATGGCAACATTCAGTAAATAGGGTTGCCACCTTTTAATTGAGAAAATAAAGTACATTTTTTTAAGGTTAAATAATAAAGTACAAGATTGAAAAATAAAGTATTATTTATTAGCTGTGCTATTCGTTTCCTAAGTATACATATTTTTTGTTGCTTCTAGCAATATCTAACAATGCTTTTCAGCAATTAGTTTCGTCCCGTCACTGGATGCACCTTAAAGAAAAAACTATAAATAAGAGTTTTATATATATTAAATATCATTTTTTTCATACAACAAAAAATCAAGTAAAGTGAAATGATACAAAAAATACGTTTTAGATGATGTTTAAAAGTGGTCAGAATCATTTTTGTTACAAACAAAAATAGATTAAGTTTTTGTTCCTTTAAGTTGATAATTTTAAGTAAAAGATAAAATGAAGTATTTTCACGTACTTTATTGCCTTCAAAAAGTATAAAGTACGTTTATTCAAAATAAAGTACAATACTTTATTATAAAGTACGGGTGTACCCTAAATGTAAAGGATGCGTATAAATTATGAAACCGAAAATATTGGGTAAGCTACTGAAATTGTTATGTTAATTTTTTTATAATCGGTCTATATAATTTATTTCCAAGATGTATAAATTAATTGGAAACTGTTTTTTGCGACGCTGTTAATGTATATGATTATTACGTACCTATGTAAGTTATAATCGAATTTCAACCACTAAATGATGACTAATTTTTATTACACTAGATAAATAATGCACTGCTAACTCAATACTGAAACAATTTCTCGATTCATGTTGTCTCATATTCAGATATGGCAGTGACTAAGCGCTTTAACTCTACGAAATAATAAAGGACTTGAAATGTTGGGGGTGACCGTGCAACTATTCTGAATGGCAAGCCGTGCCCACGTTCTGCGACTGCGATCTTTATGTTTAAATTAAACTTTCATGCAATGTGGGGAACCTACGAGGAAACCGAACCGAAAATTTTGTCCTAGATATATGATGGTAACAGGACATACCACGGAGCAAATACAAATGGTATGGTACAGACACATATTGTATTGGATTTAATTCTCAAGCCAAACAATTTTAATCATTTTAAAAAGCAGCTTAAATACAAATTTATGTATATTGTGTGTATGTGTATATTTAAGCTATAAGAAAAATTATAAGTGTATATTAAAATTATACACTTATAAACTTACTGATAGCTTAAACAATACGGTTACGTCCATATTCTGGAAGATATAGACTGAGGTGCAACATACGCACGATAAGTCAAGTTTTGCTATATCATAAAATAGCAAACAAACAGATGGCTTTTTACCTTACCCTCCAAACTAAAATATGACAGTGACAAGCACTGAAATAATGATAAATTTGATATACAGCTTTTTAAAAAAGTCCCTGTTCGACCCGAAATAGGCTTATAAGTATGTCGGTGACGTTATAAAAATAATAATGTTTTGTTTCTATTCATAAAAATAATAATGTTGTATTTTGAAATCCTTTTATGTAATCTTCAA
This sequence comes from Apodemia mormo, assembly GCA_036924255.1. Taxonomy (NCBI): domain Eukaryota; kingdom Metazoa; phylum Arthropoda; class Insecta; order Lepidoptera; family Riodinidae; genus Apodemia; species Apodemia mormo. Next base: position 6,829,086 of record JAUPFN010000007.1, on the reverse strand, counting down.
TTTCAAAGCGAATATTTCAAACTTTACAGCACACCGTTGCCATTGTTTTTGCACACGCCGCGTATTTGTTACTAGTGACTATTGTGGTAGAAAAAGGTAAGATGGTGGTACCAAAACCTTGGCAAGACAATGCAGAACTCTACCGCCTAATGTCCGCGCTTACCTAGTTTTGGTCCAGGTCCCTTTTGAAGAATAAACCATCTGCCGTTCTGCGTACCTCGTCGTCGTCACCTCGTCGTCACCTCGTCGATTGCGTAGTCAGGGTCGCTAACCACTCGACCAACGGGACGGTCAAATTTATTAATATTATTAACAGTTACATAAGTTTATTTTATAAGATATAAGCAAAAGGCTCTCATAATAGAAAGCATCAACCTTATAGACACGCTTATAGACACCAAAGATGTTGATGTTGCATTGCTATCATATCATAATGCATAAGTTTACCAGCTACCTTACCCTTCAAACCGGAACAGGGCAGTGACAACCACTGACGCTTTTGCGGTAGAATTAGGTAAGGCGGTAGCGGTGGCGCCGCCGTTACAGGACTCATGCTAGACAATGCAGAGATTTGTGCATTATTAAAAAAGCTAATAACCTTTAAAACATAACAAACAAACAACAATCAATAATATTAACATGTCTCGCCATGAACTATAAAGTTTTAAAAATTCTTCTCAGAAAACTTTCCTGATTAGGCAGAGCGCGGCTTCATTTAAAACTTTGCGGGCATCCAACTAAAAGAATAAACTACAAAATAGAAGTAAAACATTCTATAAATATTTTCACATAAACAACGTAACTGAATTTATAATTTTATTTATTTGCTGCTGTGGTATGAAGACATAAAAGAGTATTTACATAATATTTATTAATGTCTCTGAATATTAGTATATAATTTGTCTATAGTTATGAGTACATGTATTTTTTTCTTATATAGTGAAATATTTGTATTCATGTAAATTCATTGTGTATATTTATTTATATAACATTATTACATATAAATTTAAGATTTTAATTATGCGTTTTTCATTGTGTAAGTTACGTTTTCACATAACTGGTGTTTTTAATGCACTTAATTACGTAAATTATGTATTACAAATAAACTCACTTGTACTTCCAGTTCACGTATATTTTTAATTTTTTACTATTCACATCCAACCGGTTTCGCTTATTAAAGTATCATCAGGGATGTTTTACACATATTTTATAATATATTTAACATATTTTTACAATAATTCAAGTCATTATGTGTTTATTTGTAATACATAATTTAAAAAGCAGTTTCACCAAATGCCGACGATGGAAACTATCCAATTTATTAATTACGTAAGTTCCTATTTCTTTTTCTTCTTTCTATGTTCACCCTTTACGACTTCTCTGTATTCTTTTATGGTGGACTTTCAGAGAATGCTCTTGGTGTTAGTTCTATCTGTGTAAATGCATCTGTAAAAAAATTAAATAAATAAATGAATAAATTTATACATAAATATTATCATGTTAGTTTCGTTGAGTAGGCAGAGTGAAGAACGTCGATAAGCTCTTAATTATTTTTGTTTTTATAGCACTCACCTCGTGCTTGGGAAACTTAGAAAACTTTAAAAACAACAAAAAAAATGTCGGCACGCGAGAATCGAACCCGTGACCATCCCGACTTGAGGGAGATGGTCACGGGATCGAGTCTCGCGTGTCAACATGTTTCTTTGTTGTTTTTAAAATAAATAACCTCATCACATTTTCCTTCACTATCGTATTTTGTCGACTTATAAGCTGTTGTTATAGCTTTGAATTATGCTTATTTTAACCTGACTCAACAATTTTACCTGATCATCTAAAGTATGGCGGTGTTAACACATCTTTAGAATAAGCTGCTACTAAGATTTCTCGAAAAAAAACGCAATAGTATTTTTTATCTCATAATTAAAATTTTTGAACACATTGTATAAAATAATTAAACCACGGTGCAGACTATTAGTATTACCTACTCCTCCTTTATACTTCTGTTTAATTTTGTTGCGGTTTCCAAAATAGCTTAGCTTTTCTCCAGGGCATCCTGAACTCGCAACTCAGCGGTTACCAGGATGATTGCCGCTGTTGATACTGGTTTACAGAAGTTACAGTGGTGGGAACGAGATATGGGCCCTTCGCCCTTAAAAAATAGCATTTATGTCACTTATTTACGCCAGCTGATCACTCCACCATCTTACAAACCAGAATTACAAATTTAAACTTTCTATGGATCCATTATAACGTGAATTTTTATTCACGTTATTTTTCATTCCGCTTGCCTGTGATATCGTTATAATGAGGCATTGCCCAACACTATGGCCATTGAGTCGGTTGACTCGCCTCTCACTTCGCGGTGGAAGGCGAAGCCTTTATAACCAGGCACCCCCTTAGCCCAGTCATTTTTACTTCAGTCAAACGGCCAACTTTGGGTGTTCAGCTATAAGGGTAAGAATAAATTATAAAAATGGCTGTTGGTAATTTAGTTGTCGTTTATTGTCTTTCATTTAATAAAGTATAATTACTATAGCTCTGTTAATCACATTTTATAGATTAAAGTTATCTGATTGTAATTTTAATTAGTTTTCCTGCCATTTAGCATAAAATATTTTAATTTAAAAATGTCAGTGTAATGTCGGAACTTCTCATGCCGTAGAAGTTTAATGTTGTGTTTTAAAACCTATTGTATTAGCTTTGCAATTTTACCATTGTGAGCCTAGTTCATCTCGTGCCTGGCATCCTCGGACACGTGGTGAACTTGTGGCTTGCAGCCATGAAACACGGACATCGTGCATTCCAGGGGTTGGCGTTACCTACTCAGCAGACGTTTCTTCCACGTCATCAAGAGCCTGAGCCTCCTGTTTGCAGCTGCCTGAGCTGCAGAGCCGAATTCCCCGCTGAAGTCATCCCGCCCACAAGAAGTTGAGTTACACCCACCGAGCCTGTGCCGCTTGTCTACTAACAACGTAATTTAACATTTTTTATGTTTTTAACATTTTCAACGTTGTTTTTTAATGTTTTAACGTTTTGTTTTATTTTCAAAGGCTTTTATATTTTTTAATGGAACCTAAGGTTTTGGTTGTATGTCAAAGGTCTTTAACCGGGAACTTCACCCTGGATGGCGCCCTGAGATGAGTCTCTTATGAACATTTTAACGAACCTTGTATTGTAAATTTATTATTAATTATAACGATAATGTCAAAATTATTAAATTGTAATCCTCATATCCACTTGGGCTTTTATATTGTTATTTTCTCACCCACGACACCACCCAAACACACAAAAAAACCAATAAAATCATCCCAGCAGTTTAGAAGCAGTTGAGTGTGGGAAATGCACAGGACTTAGTAATTGAACAAACTAATAAGAACTAATTTCAGGAAGGAAAAACTAATTTCTAGGCACTGAATATCTATCAATTGTATTTTGAACGTATTCATAGATTTTATCTTAGAAAAGTATGACTAAGTATACTTCACCCACAGACCAGATAATATTTTCTACTCCTTGACTTTACCTGTATTACAAATTTAGTTGATCTTTTTATATTATACCTCTCCTTATTTTATTGGTCACTAATAAAGCTATTGCTCGCTATATCTTTTCTCTTTCTAATATTTACCATTATTAGGAAAAGAAAATATTTATATTTTTTATGTTTGTACCAAAAAATTTTTCGTTTTACTACACGAACGATTAAAACATATTATATCATTCAAAATCTATTATTAAAAGTCACAATTGAACAGCTAGAAAGCGAGTACTATAAAGTACTATCCCATGGGACATAATTAGTCTTACTTATTATTCATTTATATACCACTAGCCGCAGCGTGCAGCCCGCTGCATTATAGAAGTTTTTAGCGAATCCCGCGGGATCACTTATTTTTCCGGGATAAAAAAACTTATGTGCTATTACAGGTCATCATCTACCTGTGTACTAAATTTCATTCAAATCCGGTCGTAGTTTTTGCGTGATTGAGTAACAAACATCCAACCAAACATCCATCTAAACATCCAAACTTTTGCATGGATAATATTATTAATTAATTAATTAATTTTTTAATTAATAATATTAATTAATTACGCAATTAATTAAAATTAATATAGATAATATTTAGCTATAGATATTACAAACAATAATATTCTATCTGTATGTCTTTAAGGTGTATGAGTTACATAACGACTTAAAGGTTATACTTAAGGAATATTTTAAATTCGGTTCACAAATAACCGAGTTCTGAGGTAGCAAACATAAAAAAATATACAGCTGAATTAATAACCTCATCCTTTTGAAATGTCGGTTAAAAAGTAACCGTGGTTATAAGAGAAATAAAACTCCTTTACATTTTAATTATATGTGGAAATTTACAATGTGAATCCTATAAATATTATCTAAGTAACAAACTCTACCCACAAATCATAGTGAAAAAGCTTTTACTTGTAGCATATTCGTAGCTGCTCTACGATATCGGTAGCCGCGTAGTATAACTATATCTTTTGCTACGACACAATTTCAACCGCATTTGAAAAACTCAAATCGTCTGTCATTAGCTCATCGGGTAACATAGGTTTTCAACAGCTTTTTATATGTTTGTGGATTCCTTTATGTCTATCGTTTGTGGCTTATGTTTCTATTTCAGATAGTCATAGAGTATATTTTATATGGATTGCATAGAAACCAAATACACATTTACCGGTTATATTTAAAAGAATGTGAGTAGAGTGCCGTTATTTTTATCAGTTAAAATGCCGTTAAATGCGTCATATTAATATATTACTAGAAAACATAAGTTAGTCGCTACCCAACTTGTTACATTTATATGAAGTAGGTTTGTTAGGTTGTTTTTAGGTCCCACGCCTAAACAATGCAGTATTGCACAGTAAGGTTCTATTGACCAGGACTTTACCTAAATCTTTAAGTAGGTGACACTGCAATATCATTTGACACATACTATTTATGATGCTAGTTTGCCATAAGCAATGTGTTTACTTTTTCTTTTAACTCTTTACGGTACGGTTTAATGGCGCTTTATATCATGTCTATTTGAAATTATTTATATAACATGATTTTAAAATGCACATTGAAATGTAGCATTCGACTTAGACAGTAGTGTTATCCATATTTAACACAAACATATATATAAAATGAGTATTGAGTATATATGACCACCGATTTCTGAATTCTTGTTACAAAAATAAATCTACGGACTTAAACAAATTAACAAAATATAAAGGACAACGAAATTAGAAAAGAATAAAATATAAATTTTGTGTTACTTCTTTACTTTGCCGTATTGTAGTCGGTTTAGTGATTTTTTTGTCCCTTACGGGTGTACATGTATGTCAAATCTATTATCGTACTTTATCTATGTTACTTGCGATAACAATGACAACTGACCACGTGAATTAGCGCGACTTATGTCAATCACATATATTTCATTCTTTTCTTCGATATCGTTTTCACATGGTTATTCTGTCTAACATAAAGGTTTTCAAACTTTTTGGAACCACTTTGAATATTTTGCTGATTTCGGTGGAGCCCCTGAATCTAAATTTCTACCATACTCCCAAAACTTAAGAAAGTCATAAAGATTAGATCCAGTTATTGAACCTATGACCTTCGCTTACGAATTGTGAACCCCCATGTTGGTCACAACAATGTAATGTAGACCCCGTTGAGTCTCCCGTGGACCTATGGAGGTCCACCTACCTAGCCCACTTTGGCAATAGTGGACTAACCGATGTGCTTTCAAATACTTAGATGTAAAACAGGCACTTCAAAAAGTCTGCCTTGAAAATCTTGATAGACCTTATCAGCTGGGGGCAAAAGCGGGGATTTGTAGAGGCTTCCAAACCACCAGTTAACGAGTTTTAAGGTTTTAGACACCTTTGGTGTTGCTTGATTGTAGTATATTCGAAATCTTAAAATTAAAATACTTATTAATATATATATATATATATATATATATATATATATATATATATATATATATATATATATATATATATATATATATATATATATATATATATATATATATATATATATATATATATATATATATATATATATATATATATATATATATATATATACCTGTTACTTTATGATTTGGTTACAAATTATAACCTGTTTTTATGGATGTTTATTGTTTATTACTCAATCACACAACAATACTTACGGAACGGATTTAGATGAAATTTAGCACACAGGTAGATGATGAATTGGAATAGCACATAGGCTACTTTTTATCCCGGAAAAATTAGGTGATCCCGCGGAGTTCACCAAAAAATTTTAATTTATTTCTAATGCATTTTATAAATATTAGGTTCCTGCAGTACTCCGTAATGTAAACTCTAATTGTGCCAAATTTCACACTCCACCGTTCGTCTGATTTTCAGAAAAAGGGGTACAAAAATTTTTACTTCACATATTAATTTATTGAGATCTTACCTTTTACTAAGTGGAGTTACAATACGTAGACGATAACAATTCGTTTGGATATTCGTAAGGACTTATTAAATAATACTTTCTTGTTGCACAGAACGTTCTTAACAAACTAAAAAAAAATCTTGAAAACCTTACGCAGAATAAGTTTAAGAGTTTAAAATGAACAAAGTGCTAACTTCAATAATCGACTTAGCGCTCTTGGAAACTTGTTTATTATTCTCTTGACTCGATTTAGAGCTTTTCTCATCTAGCCCGTGAAACTTAGCCGTATTAACAATTTTTAATGGATTACCATAGGGTATAAACTCAGAATCGCTTTTACTATACGAGAATTTACGACTTTCAATGATTTTAAAACAAACAAAAAACCATCAACGAAAATCATTCCGCTTAACAAAAACAAAGGATTTAAAAAAGCTCTAATCCTATTTACCGTAAGATCGTTTAAGCAATAAAAAAATATAAACATTAATTTTAAGTCCCTGAATTAGAAATACTTGCGATCGCCATCTGGTCGAAATTCGATCATAGACTAAACAATGAAATATCTTCTAAGTAGACTTTAACCATAAACATAGTATACATGTTTATTTTTATTAATTATTAAAAATTTTAGGTTTTTACACTCCTACGCAATGTAAATTGTAACTGTGCCAAACTTCACAGTTGGCGTAACTGTCGTAAAAATGTGTACAAAGTTTTTGCTTCACGTATTAATATGTAAGATAAATATATTTAAAAATAAGTTGAAGCTTCATTTTCAACAATCAAACAAACAACAATTAAATATTTTTATGCATTTTATCATAGGTTAGCAAACAAGTAGATGGATCTCTTGATGGAAAGAGATAATCACTAACTATACACAGCATTGGTGTATAGTTTTATATTAAATTGTTTATTGTTTTTTTTATATATCACAAGAAATCAAATGACTCTCCTGATGGAAAGAGAAACAATCATCTATAGATGAAACCAAAGATATCAATGGTGCTTTGCTATCTATGAGGCGGGGTGGCAGTGCCACATGCATAAGTCATAAGCCAGTATAAGGCTACATTAACCTCGGACACGACAATAACAAGCATTGACGCTTTTACCGTCCCGTTGGTCGAGTGGTTAGCAACCCTGACTACGCAATCGACAGGGCTCGGATTCGATCCCCGACGAGAACATATAGCATTTGTGTGATGAACATAAATGTTTGTATTTCTGGGTTTGGGTGTTTATTAAATATATTCTACTATTTATATATGTATATATATGTAGATATATATTAGTATCGTTGACTAACACCCATAACACAAGCAAATAATTTGCTTACTTTGGGGTTAGATCAGTAAGTGTAATTTGTCCCGTGAATATTTATTTATATTTATTCTGCGTCAGGAAATGGTAAGGCGGTGGTACTAATTACCCGGGTGAGAACTCTACCGCCTAGTATTCATCTCATTCATCATTTCTTTATTACTGTTTGTTTTTCCGACAGTAAAATTAAACTCTAAAACCTAGTAGACACGTATTACCCTTTTCTTGCTTTTTACGACATGCCTATCTGAAGGATAGTTGATCTGTTTTTCAAAATAAGCCCAGATCAACACTAGAAAAAGTAAATGCGTATAAAAGTAAAAATAAATAAATTTTTACACAGTGAGTATAAAAAATAGTGATAGCTTGTTACTCTTGTAAATTAAGTAATTAAAGGAGATTGCGACGTGCGGGGTTTTGTAATGGATGCACAAATAAGCTCGGTCTTTAGCGAACAAATAAAGCCCGTTAAACCAATCATTACGGCGGCGAATCACCCTCGCCATCGCAACTGGGATATAATTGAAACCACAGTTCATTTAAACTGTGTATTATAGGTATTTAAAGTATAAAATCAGCTGCATTTACATAAGTATTATATAATAAAGCTGAATATTTTATTTTATATTTAGTCGAAGTATTGAATCACCGGTAATTACTTATAAATTATACTAATGTTACAAAAATGAAGACTTAATTTTTAAATGTATTCAAAATATAAAATCACCTGCAGCTACTTATGTATTATGCTAATATTACGAAGCTGAAAACTTTATTTTTATATGTTTTCGTAGTATAAAATCACCTGCATCTACTTATGTATTATATTAATATTAAAGGTAAAGAGTTTATTTTTAGAAGTATTCAAAGTAGATATAAAATCACCTGCAGTTGCTTTTATATTATACTAATATTATGAAGCTGAGGAGTTTATTTTTATATATATTCATAGTTTAAAGTCACTTGCAGCTACTTGTGTATTATACTAGTATTATGAAACTGGGGAGTTCATTTTTAAATGTATTCATAATTTAAAGTCACCTGCAGCTATTTGTATATTATACTAGTATTATGAAGCTGGGGGTTCATTTTTGTATGTATTCATAGTTTAAAGTCACCTGCAATTACCTATGTATTACACTAATATTATATATCTGCATAGTTTGTTTTTATATATACTCGTACCTGTAGTACTTGTACTTATGTACACTAATGCTATGAAGCTGAAGAGTATATTTTTAAGTGTATTCATAGTATAAAATCACTATCATTAAATATTTATCCATGCTAATGTAACAAAGCTGAAAAGTTAAGAGAAGAGATAAAGGAAATATAGCATAACATACGTAACTGACACTTACTCGCGAACATCACTTTATATTTTCGTTCCTTGTAATACCCAATTTATTGAGCCACCTGCTTCCCGCGACTATGTTTGCGTGAGCCAAGAACACTCGCACTCAGTAGGTATATATGTTATGACATTTCCCATCACAATTACAGTCTTTGAACTGTCAGAATGCTTTAGTCATGGAACTTTTACTACATTCATTCGAGGGTTCAGTGGTAAGATTCGCGTCGGTTGGAATAAAATAAACATAAATTAAAAACTATTGCAATCGATTCTACCACTCATACAAATTAGTTGCGACTTTCATATCAGGTAAGAGACAGAGACACCTTATATATATATATATATATATATATATATATATATATATATATATATATATATATATATATATATATATATATATATGTGTGTGTGTGTGTGTGTGTGTGTGATAAATGATTATAGCTACATGTACAAGACTTCTAGAAATGCTACTCAATCTCTTGATGATAAAAGATCAGCTTAGATCAATGTTTAAGTTAAATTAATAATCCGTAATAAAAACTAACCACCCATATCAAAACTAATAAAATGTGAAATCTTAGAAGAACGGGATGATTAATTAAATCGGACATTCCAGTTTATGTGAGCTAACAAGCGACCAATTCAGATTAAATGTCTACCAGCCAGAGTTCGCTCGCACTCGCAGAAGAATCTGACAAGTTAAGCGGCGGCTAATCGAACAGATTCCGAAGAATGGGAGTCCTGTCTGGTCCGGAATGCCGATACTCTCCGTAATTAAAATTGCCGCCTTATAAGATATCGCTACCTGCAGGGTAGACTAAGAGATATCGAATATTTTTGTTATTTTATTAGTTCAGGCGTTTTAAAAAGGTGAAATTAATTAAATTTGCTATATTCGCAAACTGTTCTTGTACTTTGTCCGCGATGGCACCAAAAAAGATATCGGCTTAATAAATGGATAAGACTTACCGATGGTCCGGACAAAAAAGAGGACTTCAGCGGCACCGCTGGGGTCTGCTTTTTTCCAGTTACATACATTAATTTCACATTTTTTTGAATATTTTTGTTTCTAAAAATTCGTTAAAATACGGTATTAAGGAATCATATTCTATTCGATTAAAACGCAAGAGGTCTAACAGTAAAAAGATTTCTTTAATTTTTAATATTATAAGATAATAACAAGTAGTTGGCTACTGAAAATGATGAAATGGCTATGAAAAGAAACAACCATCGCCATCCGTGAGGCAGGATGGTAATGTCATATGAAGTCATTTTTTGATTCAAAGGCTATATTACCCTCCAAACTGAAACATAACAATGACCAGCATTGACGCTATTACGGCAGAAATAGATAAAACGATGGTAATAAAATCCGAACGAGGCGATGCAAAACTCTACCATCTAGATTTTTTGTCATAATTTCAGTGAGGCGTTTTAGCATTTTCTAGCCTTTTGCGAGATACCTAGCAATAAGATCATTTATTTATTCGTCGAAAGAGGCTCGCATCATCACGGGAAATAGCTTTATGAAGTTAGTGTCAAACAAATACAATTATCAAAAAATTTGGTACGTGCTTGATAAATTCAACCTTCTGGCGTTAATGGTTTGTAGCATCTGCAATTACTTACCCTGGTCAGTATCCGCTGCTTTATCCTTAAATTCAACACTTACTACCTTTGAATTGTCTTTTTTTTTATTTAAAGGGATTATTTTTTCTAAATTATGACTTAATAAATTATCTAGTAACATTTCTTTCTCTTATAAATAATAGATCAACTTCTGTTGCGCAATGTCTCGCTATCCTTTCCAGTTTGGGGACTAAGCCTGTTATATATCTTACTTGTATTTACGTAATGGTTGTAACTTTTTATCATGACAGCCATCTGCTTTTTTGCTATCTCATATAAAAAGGAATGAAGTAAATTAATGGTACAAAACCAGGTTTTTTTATTTTATTATCGATAGGTAAGCGCTTGATCTCGATCTCGCCTGATGGTAAGCTGAGGCCTAAGATAGAACGCGCTTCCCTAGAAGGTACTTACGAGTACAATTTGGGGATCTTCTCTTGAAGATCCCCAAATTGTACTCGTCGGGGAACACAGTCTCAGGAAGCATGTTTCAGTCCTTTGCAGTCCGAAAGAAGAATGTTGAGTCGAACCGCTATGTCCGAGTACGTGGAACGTCCACCATATGGCGATGCCTAGAATCTGTGCGCCTCAGCGATCGATAGAAAACGGGGATGGTGGAATTAAGTTGTGCAATTCCACAGCGCACTCTCCAAAGTGTATCCGATAAAAAACCGATAAACTAGCCACTCTGCGTCGATGAGCGAGGCTCTGGAGTTTTTTGCCTACCAGATTATCGTCGTTTATGAGCCTCAAGTGTCTCCAGCTGATATTTGGCGGATCCATCCCAGAGATGAGAGCAGTATTCCATGCACGAACGGACTTGTATTTTATAAAGGTTAAGCAACTGTCCCGGAGGTGGAGGTCGAGATACCACAGAAATTCACCACTTAGTAGTCTCAATATTAATTATACTTTTAGTCTTTTCTCACCTTTTACAAACTGCAAAGCGGGATAGCATATGAAAGACAAGCTTTTTGAATAATAGGATAAAGAGAACTTAAAGAAAGTGTGCATCATCGCAGGGAACTTGTTTAACCTTAACACTATGTGCAACTAGCCCAGTCGATTCATTCTAGACAGGCTTATCTTGCTTTCTCTACACTCCCTTTGCTTTTTTTTATGCCAACACACCGGTTTTGGAGACTTTTGGCACCAGCACAGCATCCAACCAATTTCATCTATTTTAGTCTCCTTAATACCCACATCCTACGAAATGCAATGAAATTGCAGACTAACATATAAAGTCGTCTACCGCCACAAAGTAAATTCTTGAAATACGTGGGAAAATAATTAAAAACATACGTATTTGCTACTCCAACTCTTTGACTATTCGATGTTCTCGTGAACAGTATTTAAGGAATTTGGCTCCATCTCACTAGTGAATAGTTTTAAAACTTTGTTTGGATTAAATAATGATTATAAACTACGAAGTTTGTTAAATCGCATCTGTAGCAAGATTAGATTAGGCGCTATAGTAGATTTAAGCTTTAAAATATATTTATCTATTTCACTATATAAACATCTTTAGAGTCTGGTTGTACATGTGATTTTTCAGCCAAACAACAGCAGCAATGGTCCTTAAACCGCTAGACTCATCGATTGAATTTGTATGAACGTTGCTGTTATATTCTAAGGTAATCTTCATTCATAAATTTCAGTAGAAGTATAAATAAACCAATATTTTAAGGTTTGTATTTTACAGATGGGTGCAATACAGAATGTTATGTTGCTGATGTGCTTATAATATTTAGATACTCTGTGTATTTAAAAAAATATATATTCACGCTCGTATCTCCGAAGAAATAGGCAGAGGTACATCAAATGCACCCACGATTTTTGTATTATTTAAAATGATTTCAATAATTCACTTTGTGTATTATTGAAGTCATTTTAATCTTAGTCGTCTCTGTGGTCAAGTGGTCCGGTGTAGTGTTGACCACAAGAGGTCCCTGGTCCGATTCCTAGTTTGGACAAATCAAAAAAGTGTTTTTTTGTTGTTTCCTGATAAAAACAACGTTGTCGGGATTGAAAAAGTGTCCGGTTGGCGTTAGGTTTGCCACCTATCACATCATGGGACTAAGCATCGGCTAATCGTGGGTGCACTGGTTGTACCTCTTCGGAGATACGGGCGTAAAGATATTTTTTTTAAGTAAGAATTACGCATTTGTATAATTATAAAATTACTAGCTGCAGCGTGCAGCCAGCTGCATTATAACAGTTTTTGCTGAATCCCGCAGAACCACCTTATTTTTCCGGGATAAAAAGTAGCCTATATGTTAATGCAGCTCATCATCTACCTGTGTGCTTAATTTTATTCAAACCCGCCCAGTAGTTTTTGCGTGATTGAGTAACAAACATCCATCTAAATATCCAAACTTTCACATGATATTAATATAGATAAAAATTAAGGATATAAAAATATATGTTGTCAAAGTCCGAGCTACTTTATGCTATAGCAAATATAGCGCATATTTTGAAAACCGCTCCTAGGTTAGTAAAAAAAACTTTTAATTGTAATCCTTAACCCCATTCAGGTTTTTATATATCAATGTGAATGAGGCGGAAATTTCCCATGGCGAGAATTTTCAATTGTTTTTTTCGTTTATGATAGGTATAAGCAGTGACGGCGCAAGGTCATAAATTTATGTAGGCAAGATACATTTTGCGAGGCTCTCTGCTCGCAACGCAAGTTGGGGGAATACCCTATTTTAGCCAGGCGCGGCGGCTATTCCTTGCGAGCGATAGCGACGTAAGCACATTTTTCGCGACGTTCATGGCTTTTGAGTAATACATAAATCTCCATGACGCTAGGCCCCTCGAACCGCGAGGCCGTGGACTGTAGCCCACGTCGCCCACGCCTTACGCTGCCTCTGGGTATAAGATATGATATTCACTTATCAAAATAGTTACTTGCTTAAAGTTCATAAAAAAAGTAGTTATATTTTTGTAGTACTTTTTTCCAATAACACTAGTTTGTATACCAAAAAATCGCCTAGTTTTTAGAATATACTATCTCATTTTAGACAGCAGAGACCATTTTGACGAGTTTTGTGATAAATGTTCGGTTTATGACTCAATGACATCAATTTTACTATTTTAGATTTTTTTTGTCGTTCTGCCAGTCTATATCGTCATAACAAAAGAAGGGCTCCAGCGATCTTAATCTAAATTTGAGAGCATTTTATTTCACTAACATTTGACAGACAGATTCACCTTTTTTCATGGTCAATGAATGTACGTCAAGCAAAGCTGGTGGGAACATCAACACTATTGCAGCAAAAATAGATAAGGCGGTGGTACCCACGGATTAATCTAGATACGCCTTTCAAGGCAATTTCTGAGGTTGTCAGTGTCGCTTGCATTTACAACCAAAACTAGAGAGTTATAATACTTACCAATGAAATAAAATCACTCCAGGAGTATTCTTTAAGCCCTAGCTATTTATTTGACACGATAAAATAGTACAATTTGCATATTTCTATTTTTTCACAATATAATACATCTACAAGCGTTTGACATTTAGATACATTTGCTCCTATGAGCGGCTACGTATAATGCGCCCAAAACCGTGTCTATTAGTATTTGTGTGGTCTGTGGTGGTAATGGTACTGTAATACCTCTATGGTGAGGCATTACAAGTAAGCTGGCAGCCTTGTCTGCTTTTAAATATTTTTTAAAGATAGAATTTCATGTTTAGTCTTTTATATATATTTAAAAATGTAGAATAGAATAAGGTTTTCGATGGGCTAAGACGTATGCCCAAATAAATGAATATTAGAAAATATCTTTCATTATTTTAATACCTAGTAAATGAAAAATAGATTCCGAGTACCTTTCAAGCAGCCAAGCAGTAAATAGACGCCCAGGCGATCGTAGATCGCCACAAATCGCTACAAGTGGTGGAGCCTCTGTGAAGTGTTCTACAATTGGTGCAAGCACCGTATAAGAAGACTCTACAGTACCACACATACACGCTCTAGACGGTGAGGAACTCTAACACCCAATAGTCACGATGGTAGAGACACGTATAGCCAATTGGTAGCCTTTAACGACCTGCCTGGCAGAACGGCAGTTGGTCTATTCAAAGGAGCCCGGACCAACACGAGAATAAAATGTAGATATTATAAACACCAGATGCGGAAACCAAAAATGATAATAGTGTGTCGCCATGAATATGTCAAGAATATAATGCCACGTAATCGGTCGCGTCTTACTTCCTGCCCGGCAGAACGGCAGTTGGAAATCGGTTGAAAATATAAAAAGATTTACAAAAAATTGAGGCTATCAAATTGGCAACTTATTGTAGATTTTCAAGTTGTACGACTGTTATCAGTTACCACAGAAACAAGAAACGCCATCAACTAATGGAACGAATACATTGAAAGCCTACGGATTTCATGCAACTGAATCATGAATTTTTAGCTGGATGGAGTATCAAGATCGTTATGAATGGTATATACACTGACTATTAACTCAGCTGGTTTTCCCTTAAGTTGGAGGCTATCATCTATGAATCGTTTCTTCTAAGCCGTGGTCCCACAAACAAACTTTTTTTTTATTAATAACAAGCTGAATTTTGTAAACCGCTTCGTTTTGACGAGACAACCATCTTTTCTACCTTCGAAAGATCTCGAATCGGGTAACTAATAAAGATAGATAAAAAGAAAAATTTAGAGTGTCGGACTAAGAAAACTTTCCGTTTTTCATACAGATAATGTTACCCTTGAATCACAATAATAATTAACAAGCTGTTGTTAGGTTGTTTTTAAATTGATTAATATCAACTTAAGAATCTCATAATTCCGAAACTTCAGAGTGGAGGACTCGTCAGAAAAACCTAAATATGTAGTACAAAAGTTTCATCGTTTTTTTCATAATACGAGTATAATCAAGCAATTAAAGTCGAAAAACAATCATTTTTATTAATAAATATATTTCCTTCTCCGAATAAAAATTTTTAAAGCCCCATAACTTTATTTGTTACCCGATTCGAGATATTTCGAAGATAGACTAGATGGTTGTCTCGTCAAAACGAAGCGGTTCACAAAAATTCAGCTTGCTATTTATCAAAAAAAGTTTGTTCGTGTCACCACGGTCTATTCTGCATAAAAATAATTATCCTCTAGAGCCGTGTTAAAATATTGACATTGACAATGATCACGAAAGGACTGATGAGAATGGTAGTCGAAATCCGAATTAAATGCGAATATTTTAATGTGTCCCTCTACTTCCCTTGTCGGTCCTGGGCTCCTTTGTAGAATAGGCTAACTGCCGTTCTACCAGGTAGGTTGTAAAAGGCGACCAAATGGCTATCCGAGTCACTACCATCGTGGCTACTAGGTGGTAGAGTTCTGCATTGTCACGCCCGGGTCTGGTACCATCGCCTTACCTATTCTTGCCGCAATAGGGTCAGTGCTTGTCGCTGTCCTGTTCCGGTTTGGAGAGTAAGGTAGCCGGTAAACTTATGCATGTGGCACTAGACCTCGCCACAAGATAGCAACGCACCATTAACATCTTTGGTGTCTATTATAGGTAATGGTTGACTCTTTCCATCAGGGGACCCACCTGCTTGTTTGCTATTTTTTTTATTGAATTTGCAGGCATACGAGCGAGTGAGCCTCCTGATGGAAAGCGGTCACCACTGCTCATGGACATTTACAACATGAAGGGTTAGTTGCCAATGCGATGCCGGCTTTTAAGGAATTTGTTGATCCTCCTCTTAAAAATCCCAATATCGTAGCTACTCGGAAAAACCCTGTGAGGTAAACTGTTCCAAAGCTTGATTGTTCGTATAAAGAAGGTACATGCAAATCGAACAGTCGTAGATGACCAATCGTCAAGATGGTGTGAGTTTTAACCCTCACTACGGCTTGTATTGCGTTGGCAGAACGTGATAGCCCGTATTAGATTAAAAAGCTCATCAGAACACTCTCCATTATACGTAGGTCACACTATAAGTTTTGCGTAACTTAAAAAAACAACATGTTATAACCAAAATATTACATTTATTGCTTTTCAAAATAATCTCCTTTACATTTTAAATATTTTTTCATGCGATCGAACCATTTTTTTAAAACAAGAGGACCACAGACCTGAAGACATTTTCTACGTGCTGATTGAACGCTATCACTGCCTCTTCGGAGTTGGTAAAAGTAAAACCTCTCATCAAATCTTTGACTTTGAGGGAAAATACAGAAATCACAGGGTACTAGGTCGGGGCTATGCGCAAGATGAGTGACGAGATGTACTTTTTCGGAAGCTAAAAATGACTTTGTTTTGTTGGCCGTGTGTGAAGGAACGTTATCATGGTATAGGAGAATGCGGGTTTTGGGTCGTCTTTCGTGAACTTTTTCAAACACCCGGGGTAAACAAATTGTAGAATACCACTCGGTATTAAAACTCTTTTGATCTTCAAGTGGAATTGTACAGATGGGACCCGTAGCTGAGAAAAAAACGCGATCATTTTTTTACCAACGTTTCTCGCCTGTCTCACTTTTGTTGGCCTATTCTCATTTTCAAACACAAGATTGCTGTTTTTTTCGGGTTCAAAACAATAAATCCACGTTTCGTCTCCTGTGACAATATCATAAACAGCATTAGAATGTCAGTGTGTCGTGTGTCGTACTTCAGTAGCATCTGTGAGCACCATTCCACGCGAGCCTGCTTCTGCTTCTCTGTCAGTTCATGAGGGATCCAACGACAACAAAGTTTCCGAACTTTCAACTCTTCGTGTAAAATTTTCTGAATTTGGCTCATACCAATCCCCAATAGTCCTCGAATTGTCTCATAGGTAATCCGGGAGTTTTCTTCAATTAACCGCTTAACAGTAGCCACATTATTTTCGTTGGCGGCAGTTGAAGGCCGCCCTTCACGAAATTCGTCATGTAAAGAAACTCGACCACTCTCAAATTCAGCAAACTATCGCCTCGCAGTGCTCAAATAAGGTGCTTTTCACCCAAAAGCATTTTGAAGACAAGCGGCACAGTCTTGCGGAGAAAGAGAACTTTTAAAATCATAAAAAATCATCGCTCTATAATCTTTTCGACTTAATTCCATTTTCGTTGCGTACGTAGAACTTTGATGTGTGATAAAAAACAATGGACAAATCATTTCCGTGTGATAAAAAAACAATGGACAAATCATTTCCCGCCAATTGTTTTTTTTATTACTAAGAAGGTTGCAACGTTTTAAAAATACAACATTCGAAATTCAAATAGTTCCGATTAGCTAGAAGTGCAAAACTTTTAGTGTGCCCCATGTATAAGCGGTAGAAAACACATAGAGAACCCACATCTCTCCGGTGGCTAAGGGGTTCAAGACCACTAATAAGTGTGGGGCTGTCGACAAGGCGCTCCAGTCTGCGTTAGATTTTGTCGAATTGAAGGGTTTGATACTGGAGTGCACTGGCCCATAGATGCTATCTTATGATATAAAAAAAATGTTTGGATGTTTGAATGGATGGATGTTTGTTACTCGATCACACAAAAACTACTGAAGGGATTTGAATAAAATTTGGAACACAGATAGATTATGACCTGAAATAGCACATAGGCTACTGTTTATCCCGGAATAATTAGATAATCCCGCGGGATTCACCAAAAACTATTGTAATTCAGCGGGCTGCACGCGGCAGCACTAGCTGACCGCGCAGATTCTTGCGCGAATACATGACAATGTCGTTAAAATAGTTTTTTTATATAAATTTTCATCTCTATGTTTCACCCCGGATTTTCAACTATCTCCATGCCGAATTGTAATCTATGAAACAGTAACAAACAAACTTACTTTTACATTTATAATATTAGAATATCACTTTTAAGCCTGCCATTACCAGCAATTTGATTATGTTACTCGGCATTTTCCACATGAAAGCAGAAAAAGGGCTTGAGCCAGCTCCACCTTGTTCCCATCCTAATGAACCTGAGACAATCTTCTTTGGAGTTCGGCTCGCTAACGTAGTGTAATCAAGGCACAGAGTAATCATGACTGAGCATAGTTATTGCTTATATTTAGTAAATAATAATCTCGTGCCAAGTGTGTAATATCTCTTTTGTAACATTTGCCGAAATTAATGACGATCACTTGTTATTTGCAATAATCAGTACCGACAGTTATACGTGCTTTCTGAAGTACAAAGTTACTATTTCAATACCGTTCCAAAGTTCGGATTACTACTGAGATTTCTAGGTAGAACAAGAAAAACGTATTGCTGTAAAAATAAATAGCTCGACTGTTTAATAATAATTAACTGCAAAACCGTTTTTAATGTGTTTCAAATTATAAAAGTGTGTCCTATTTACTAGCTTGAAAAAACCATACAATGCTAAACAAAATATAATCTTCGCTCTTTGTTTTTTAATTTAATAATTGAGACGAATCCAACGACACCTCATAAGTCAAGTTTGGGCAGAGTTGTGAAAGTAATAGGCATATAAACATTCTCTCAAACATTTTTTTGGCGCAGTCGGGTAAAAACCACGAATCTATGTTATAATCATATCTATTATACCCTAATAGTTGGTTTTAACATTAAAATATACAAATTGTTACCAGGCACGACCCAAGAGCAACTAAAGGCGCTGGGCAAGCTTATGTCAGGTTGACACCTGTAGAGACGCTTTTGGCGGGAGTGCATACTTTAATGATTGTTAAGTTGAGAAGGGAGGGAAAATGTAATTGTTAAGTATTAAAACTCTGTTCTAATTGCTCAAGTGTTTTGAATTATAGCAAAATAATAAATACTACAGGACATAAATTTCACAAATTCATCTAGCTCCAACGTAAAAACAATATCTGGTTCGAATATGGATGTAACTCAATACATATATTTATATGTATATGAGAAATACAGAAATACACAAAAATGCAGTAGCTTATATTTATAACTTAGATATTTGTCCTCTTTGGTATCACACTTAAGCCCTACCGTTAGATTAGTCAGTTATCCACTCGATAACTTAGGCGATCGAGACTAATTTTCATAGCATTTTTATTTGAAGTTGAATGAAAAAATACACATCTATATGTATATAAATTAAAACGAATCCCATAAATGTTTGTACGCGCATAAATTTGAAACAAGTGTACCAAATTGTATCATTATTTTAGTTGTGTTGTTGTAGGGAGGTTTGTGGAAAAGAAAATATTTGAAAATCATACAGGATTGTTTTTTAAATATCATATGAAAAGCGAATGAATGAGTAAGACAAAAGATAGTGGAATCAATCTTCAATATATTAACAAAAACAACTAACTAAAATTGACACTTTTTCTTATTAAACGGTAGTCATATAAATCGAGGATTTTGTCTAGGTACTCCACCCATGGGAAGGCGAGAATGGCGACTAGTTTAGAAAAAAAAGGATGTATCTAATTGTGTCAAACTCACATAACACGTGAAACAAATGTTACATGTACCAGCTCTCATTACTCTACAATTATTTTCCATACTAAACTGATAATTAATGCAATCAACAAACAAATTACATATGAACATATATCGATAATTCATACTCATAAAATAAACCTACAAAACAAATTACAATATACGAGTAAACTATTATTATCTGTAGTGCGTGTACCGCAAAATACAAATTATTCTGTGCCCATTTAATCGAGAAGTATGCTCAGCGGATATAATATAAATTCATCCATCAATCTATCCCCTTTGATTATCACAAAAAGTTCACGTCACAATTAATGAATTGGGGATAAAATGAGAGCACTTTGATGAAGCAGTATTGGTGAAAATGACAGCATTTAAAGATGGGAAAGATTAAATGGAATTTACATGAATTTATTCGTAGAATCGCTGCTTTTAGAAACTAGAAAGATATACTGACTTTCCTTAACTATGTAACATTAACAGTTTAATCCCGCGAATTAACTTACCTGCTAGCTTCCTATCTTTTTTATAAAATAGAATTACAAACATGCAAATGACTCACCTGATAGAAAACTATCACATAAAGACATAAAATATCTGCCATTCTGTCAAGCAGTTCGTAAAAGGCGAATGATTGTCTCTACGTATCACTACTATCGAGACTTCTATGTAATAGAGTTCTGCAACGTCTCATCCGGGTTTTTCGTACCATCGCCTTACTTATTCCGCCATAATACCACACAAAACATCATCTAGGGAATACTACGTCTTAGGAAAAATAGTTTTAGACCGTGCATAAAACATTAACCCGAGAAACTCAATATTTTAGACACAGGACAATTTTTTCGATCACATAATTTTTACGCCCCTCTATATTCTGTTTACTTAACATTGCTCTTTCATTATAATTCGTTCACCAACAATCGAGTACAATGCTACTCAATCAATGAGATTATAATTCAATTCTTACAATCTTCTAGATTGCAAGACTACGTGAGTACTAAGATTTTACTAGGTGGTAGAGTTCTGCATCGGCTCGACCGGGTCAGGTACCATCGCCTTACCTATTCCTGCCGCAATAGCGTCAGTGGTAGTCGCTGTCGTGTTCCGGTTTGGAGGGTAAGGTAGCCGTAAACTTATGCATGTGGCATTAGACCTCGCCACAAGATAGCAACGCACCATTAACATCTTTGGTGTTTATAGGCGATGGTTGACTCTTTTCATCAGTAGACCCATCTGCTTGTTTGCTATCTTATGATATAAAAAAAACGCCATATTTTGGTTTGATGTCTGATCACAAAATTCTGTGAAATAAATTAAGCCGAGTAACCTGGCCTAGGTTAGGTATCCTAACCTAGGCCAGGCCATTATCATAGAAATCGAAGAAATAATTTTTCCACAACGCTAAAGAATCAATTGACCAAGGACAGAAAGAACTACTAATCAAGCGTAAATAAGAGAGGGCCACTGTTTCTGGGATATTTTATTTCTTATATTTATATCGTATTAAAAGCACTTGTACTATTTGCTTGACTTTTTATTTATTAAACCAACCGGTTTCGCGTTTTAACGCATCATCAGGGCAAAAGTTATTATTGTTTAGTACAATTGACAATTTGACAATTAACAATATATACTGAAGGTAGTATGAACATTTTAAATTTAAAATTATATTTCACAATATCGGTGTTACCCACACATCATAATTACCCTTTTAAGCAGGGAGAATTGTGTATAGTAATTTATTAATTCAATAGTATGTCGATGTCAATAGTGCAAAGTAATAGTATACAGTACAAGTGCTTTTAATACGATATAAATATAAGTTAACATGGAGTTTTACCAAGTGCCGACGATATTCAGTGTTCAAAGTATATTTTATTTCCATTTTTTCCAAATGTAAGTTTATTGGGCTGCTTTTGTTTTTGTAGCACTACAGTAACCACAAACAAAAATCTGCAAAAGGTTGCGAATCAAATATATTTATTACCTCTATGCTTCCAGTCCTAAATCAAATACTAAACTTTATAAACCCAAAAGTTTAGAGCAGTTTTCACTTCGTCAGTGAACCAGGATTAAACACACAGTAATGGTGTGGACAGATGGACGCAATCAAACGATACCGGTGTCAACACCTCATGCAAACGGTCTTTAATACCCGGAGAAACTTTGAAACCCTGTTTTCAAAATATAAGAAAAATTTAATTAGGAATAGAAGATATGGTTCCATAGCTTTACGGATGCATGAACACAAAATGTATGCCGAAGTTTAACTTTCTACGCAATTAAATATGCTCGGATTAGTAAGGCATTCTTCTAAAGTTTAGAATCTAAAATAATTACCAACAGCTTTCCTGCCAGGCAGTTTGTAAAAGGCAAACGATATATACTTTTTTTTATATATCGTAAGATAGCAAATAGCAGGTGACTCTTCCGATGCAAAGAGAAAACCATTTCCTATGGATGCCAAAGACGTTAATGGTGTGTTCTTGTGGGAAAAATTTAATGCTTGATTCATTAGATTACGGCTACCTTACCCTTCAAACCAGAACACGATAGTGTCAAGTACTGATGCTTTTGCAGCAGGAGTAGCAAAGGCGATGGTACCAGACCCAAGCGAGACAATATAGAACTCTAATACCTAGCAAATAGGTAAGGTTCTTTATCATCTCATCCAGGTAAGTATACTATCATTGCCTTACCAATACCTGCCTAAGTAGCGTCCGTGTTCACGCCTTGTCGCTGTGAAACTTACACATTGTAATACCTTACAATTCCATCACTCTGTATTGGAAATGGTGGTTAATATAACGCATAGCGTTCTATTATAGCGCGCTATGTATACTCAACGTAATGGGTTTGCTATTTAGATTCGTATTCGGTGCTATAACATAACGCAAGCTATATACCTAGCGGCTATCGTAGGTCGTAGTTATAATTTTATAACCACGGATTATAACATACGAAGTTACAAACTACGCAATCTAACGCGTAACGTGCTAGACTGTAGACGCTAGACGTTATAACCATAACATAGTTTATAGTTTTATACGCTAGCATGCTAGCGCTCGCTATACGACGTTGTGATGAGTCATGCGGTATCTCGGCCGGCTCACGCGATCAGTGTTCCAGTTTACACGTTATAATATAGCCTGTAACATAGCGCGCTATAAAAATATAGTTTATAGTCTATAACGCGCTATCACAAAATAGTTTATTAAAACGTTACTAATTGGTGACCCGCCTTCAAAGAACAGATCATCTATTATTCGAATAGACAGTTCATAAAGGCAAAATATTGACTTACTTGTCACTACCAACGTGACGACTAGGTGGTAGAATTCCGCAACGTCTTGCTCGGATATTTGATACAACCGCCTTAGCTATTCCCGCCGCAACAGCGTCAATGCTCATCATTGTCGTCTTCCGGTTTGGAGAGTAAGGTAGCCGATAAACTATGCAAGTGATATTAAAACCTCGCCACATGGATATCAACTCACTATTATTTATTAGTATTTGGTGTCTAAAGGAAATTGTTTTCTTTTCTATCAGGAAAGCAATCTGCCATTTGTTATTTTGTAATATAAAAAAATACCAACCTGATAACGATTACGGCTTATTTCTGATGATAACGGGGATCTAAACATTTACTTGCTCATCAGGAACGAATATGGTAACACACCACCTGCCAGACTTCGAGCTGCTATTGAGAGCATGGGTTTTCGAAAAAACGTCAATAACACTTTTGCGCTACCCAGGTGTCGAACCTGTGGCCTCATTATTGTAGCTGAATAGGCTAACCTTTGGACCTTGAGATAATCAAAGTCGATTTATATAAAAACTAGCTAGCTAGCTTCCCGTCACAACTTCGCTCGGGCGTAGGCGCTCAACAATATGTTTTTATGACAAATCTTTAAAATTGTCGGCTTTTCTAATCATTACATAGTATAAAACAAAGTCGCTTTCTCTGTCTGTCCCTATGTCCTTATGTCCCTATGTACATATGCTTAAATCTTTAAAACTACGCAACGGATTTTGATGCGGTTTTTTTAATAGATAGATTGATTCTTGAGGAAGGTTTTGGTGTATAAACCTTTCCGATATTCCCACGGGAACAAAAGCTGCGCGGGTGAAACCGCGGGCAGATCGCTAGTTATATTATGTATATAAAAGACCTAAACGAGCATACAGCGAAAGTGGAAACGACGTTATTTTATACTATGTAAAGATATACAAATATTATCAGTACCGAATACCATAAAATTTCTCAAATTCAACAGCTAAAAGCAAGTTGCACTTCATCAATGAACAAGGGCTTGACAAATATCGTCCGTGTTGACCGTCGGACGCAATCAAACGTCGCCAGTCGCGACATCTCCACACGAGCGGGCTCCAATCACCCGGAGAGACTTATCGACACCCTCCCTTTCCCAAAACAAAAACGATTTCGTCTGTCTACTTTTTAAGAGGCTTACTGATAACTTCCAACAAAGGTTCGTTGGTGTCGAAATAAACAGATTTTTTTCGAAAACTCATTGTGGACATATTTTTTGTATTACTTAATGACGACTTCGTTTTTAGAGTTCCGTACCTTAAAAGGAAAAACGGGACCCTAATAGGATCATTTCATTGTCCAGATGGACAATGAAATGATCCTATTAGGGTCCCGTTCGTCTATCAAGACCCTTTTTCTCAGGAACTCGTAGAGGTAACAAGTTTAAATTTATACCAATCTAGCTGCAGTGTGCAGCCCGCTGCATTATAAAAGATTTTGGTGAATCCCGCGGGATAACCTAATTTTTCCGGGATAAAAAGATGATGATGTGGAATACCCTATGTACTATTCCACATCATCATCTATCTGCGTGCCAAATTTCATCCAAATCCGTTCAGTAGTTTTTGCGTGATTGAGTAACAAACATCCATCCAAACATCCAAACTTTCGCATTTATAATATTAATATAGATTCTCTGGTTTAGTGCAAAAAATCAAACTTGTAAGTCAAAGTCAAACTGATAAGCTCCATTATTTTGTCTGTTGAAAATACAACCGAACTAAGATCCTTCTACTTTTGAGATTGAAAATTAAATAGGAGGTAATTATGATTTATTTAGAAACGATCTACGTAATATAATGGCTATGTAAATTCACGAATCATTTTACAAACACATATTCTTCCAAGACTATAGTCACAAGAACATCAAACGTGTAAAATAAAAAGCTTTATAAGAGAGAAGAAGTATTTCACCATTAAAATTGTAAGCATTGTAAGCACGGCCGTTTAACAAATTAAATAGGCGGTTACCGAATTGTTATGTAGGCACTTTGATATCGTGTGTGACGGTCTCTGATTGTAATAAAGAGGTGATTACGAGCCGTGCCACTGAAAAATAATTAATGAGAACATGAAAACAGAATTTTCCGTTGTAAATTGCTTTTTAACGGAAAGTTATGGCTCGGTGCACACTTTATTTATGAGGATATGTCAATTGTTTCATTACGAAAATGTCGACGATTTTTTTTCATATAACGCAATATTGCCAATCGATCTTCATATGTGTATTATTTATGAGTTTGTATATTGTCATTATAATAACTATACAATGCTGTTTTGACAAAACTAACTCTCGCTCAGTGACGTGTATAGTATTACCACTGGGCTTGCTGCTGTCAAAGAATTTTTGTACCTATTTGATGTCGCGATTTTGGCGCTGTAGACCGATGCGAATGTCCACGGAACTAAAATTAGTGATACCCACATGTCGAAATCTTCGATAAGTTTATCAATCGTTTAATATTTACAGCTAGGTGGGCTGTGGGTCATGAAAATACTAAAATGATTGTATTAGTTTGCGCATGTACACGAAATAAACAGGAATAATAAGAAATAGAGTGATTCAAGATGAAGATTTCCTCGTGTTGGTCGGGGTCCATTGAAGAATAGACCAGCTGCCGTTCTGCCAGGCAGGTCGTAAAAGGTGAACGGTTGGCTATTACGTGTCACTATCATCGTGACTATTAGGTAATAGAGTTCCGCAACGTCTCACTTCGGGTATTTGGTAACACCGCCTTATCTATTCCTACCGCAATAACGTCGATTCGTTTGAAGGAAAGAAGTTGTTGTATATAGGCTATGGTTTCTCTTTCTATCAGGTGAGACATAATATGCTTGTTTGCTATCTAATGATATATGTTACAGAAAAATTGTTAAAATACATTGTAATAATTCGTAAAGTAGAAAAAAATTGAGCAGGAAAGGGTCACTAGTAATATTATAACATCGATATTTGTTTGTTTTACTTTCACGCAATATCGGTTTAACAGGTATAGATGAAATTTGGCATTGAGATAGACTATAGGTATATTGTAAAAATAAAGAAAACTCCGAACATTTTATACATTTAATTTTATAATACTGTATAATTTCTTCGAGAATTTGGTTGTGATAGTATACCGAAAGTCCAACAAATGAGTCGCTTATCTTATTTTTGTTAAACAAATTCAGCCTAAGGTTGACCAGAGGTTGCATTATTTTGTTTATATTTCTTGCGATATACTACGATAGCGAAAATATTCCTTTCTTGTTTCTTAAAAAAATTAAGTTATTTATGAATTCCCAATTTAAAAAAAATACAGACGAGCCCAAATTAATTTCCATATTAAGAAATGCCGTATACTTTGACCAGTTACAGAAAGTGAAATTGTTTTTGTTGCTGCGATAATTCTTACATCTGTATGTTTTGTTATAATTTGTTTAATCAAAATATCGAAATTTTTTTTTAAAAGTTTCAATCATAATATTTTCAATTGCAATATTTCATAAAACATTTACTATCAAAATATTGTGAATCTCCTTGGATTCTGTTTTCTTTGGAGTCCAGTTAACAGCTTTCATTATTGTAGCCTAATATTTATTTCCATTAAATCGACTGGAAACCTGCAAAAATAAAATATAATTAAAATCGTAATTCACTACATGAAAAAAAACTTATCCTATAAGTGAGGCATATTTAATTAAAATGCAAAAGAAATAAGACGACAATAAAGAGACTTAAATATGCAACTACAAAAAAGAAGACTGAGTTGGAATACTAAAGTAGAATATCGATATTGAAATTATCGATATGACAAGCACTAAATTCAAATTTAGCATTATCAATTCAAAACAAAATTAAATAAATATTATCAATTCTGCTGAAAATCAATTTCTCTGTTGCTAATACAATATTCTATTAAGAGTTTCTTTACTTACAATGTAACTCAAAAAGAGAGACTTTAAATACAATGTAACTCAATTTTGATTAAAAACAGTGTCTACATGCACATACCTGTGAAACAGTTTTACTCCCCTTTAGGTAGGAATATTTGCAATATACGCATTTGCTAATGTCTCAAAACTTCAGAGTACACAAAATATAAACTTAGAAATTTACTAAAACATAAAAAAAATGCGTAACTACTTCATAATATTCAGACTACCACGGCAGTCATATACAGCATACATCAAAATTAGTTCCCGAGACACTCGTGGGTAGCGTTTTAAATGGACACAAAAAATTAGCTGTCGTTTGTATGGGATTAACCTGTCCAGTGGTAATATTATACACGTCATTGCTCTCGCTAATCTAAGCTGTGTGGTCTTATAGGGTTGTAACTTCCAAAAAATAGTCACATTTTTAGTTTTAGATAATCTAGTGAACAATTTTATTAAACTTAATTCTAAAAGTAAGACTTCGGATTTACCTACATGTTTTTATATCGCTACATACGTCTATCTCTTACACTGTCAAAAAGGACTGGGTATTTTAAAACATTTCAGTATAGATAAACAGATGGCTCTCCGGATGGAAAGAGCAACCATAGCCTATAGACACCAACGATGTTAATGGTGCATTGCTATCCGTGTGGCGGGATGGAAATGCCACATGCCTAAGTCTGGCGGCTGACTTACTCTATAAACCGGAACATAATGACAAGCATTGACGCTATTGCTGTAGGAATAGGCAAAGCGGTTGTACCGAAAATCCGGGTGAGACGTTTCGGAACTCTACCACCTAGTAGTCATGATGTTAGTGACACGTATATCCAATCAGTCGCCTTTTATGACCTGTCTGACAGAACGGCAGTTAGTCCATTTTTCAAAGGAGCCACATTCTTCTTAAATGATCCAAAATTTAAGCTTCACATATTGATATATAGATATATATGAAGCAAAAATATTGTACCCATTTTTCCAGCAATTACGCGACCGGTGGATTATGAATTTTGGCACAGTTCAATTTTACATTGTGAAGGATTGCA
This sequence comes from Apodemia mormo, assembly GCA_036924255.1. NCBI lineage: Eukaryota > Metazoa > Arthropoda > Insecta > Lepidoptera > Riodinidae > Apodemia > Apodemia mormo. The sequence goes on along the minus strand of JAUPFN010000007.1, from coordinate 6,800,646 downwards.
TAAACCTAACATTTTTAAACAATATGCTTTAGAAACGAATTAAATTAAAAAAATAAACATTACACACACTACATTCACGTGTCATACACACACATGTATACTATTTTGATTACAGCTAAAGCATAGAAATATGAATAATATATAGAAGCGCAATAACATTCTATAGCTACTTTAGTTATACAAATATCGGTAGAATCGACATTGAACTAAGCGACATTTCTTTATCTCTTTTTAACAAATGGTAATTTGCATATGCAAAAAGAGACAACGATATTGTGTCTTGCTCACTTTCGTATAAATTAAAAGTTAAGTAATTGGCAATTCTATAAACGTGTCATCGACGCCATATTATGTACGTAAATAAGAGGTACATGATTTGTCAAAATATTAATTTAGTTTCGGATAAATACGATTTACCAAGTAGATATCAGTTTATTAAGTGTCATATTCTCCGTGGAAGTTAATAGACTATTAGTCAACATGCCTTCGTGTTGTATTTTGCAATGTGGAGCAAAAAAGGACAAAAATGCACCTTTAATAACGCTTCACAGGTATGTCGCAAACTCCTATGATAAAGCGTGCTGATTTTAAATAATATCTATTCTAAATTGTTGTATTTTTATATTGACTTATAAAAGATGTTCGTGTATTTTACGATTTCTTTGTAAACATCATTTTTTTGATTCCTACAAAATACGACTAGTGTTGGGGTATTAGATTTGTCGATATTTAATTTCATTAAATTTTAGGTTCCCCAGAAATGAAGATTTACACAGAAAATGACTAGATGCCATTGGCATTGAAAATATCAATCCCCGACATAAGAACTGGTTGGTCTGCTCACTTCATTTCAAGGAAAGTAATTTTAATAAAACACTGGATGTAGTCAGATTGCGTGACAATGTCATTCCTTCAATTTCTCTGGTAAGTAGGTAATGGTAATTTCTTAAGTTTTCATAGTATGATATCCTGTGTCTTTTACCTATCTGCAGTCATCAGAAAGCTCGATTTCCTTCTACCACATAAAATATGATATGATGTCTGTCACCTGTATAACCCTAACACACAACACTGATTGTACCTAGGTATGGATCATTTGACAATAATTAACATATTAAAATTCGTATTAAATTTTTTAACAATTAACAATTGTTATTTATATTATCAAATACTGTTAAAAGTTGTTTTTATTGCCACTAAAGAGTATAATAGGGACTAGTATTTGTATAATGAATAATTTCAGTATTTATTCCTTTTGTATATTTTTAATAAGTTTCAGTAATAATATAATTAAATAGGTATTAGATGTTAATAAAAAATGGAATCGTCATTAAGAATAGTGACATCTGTTTGTCTGTTTGTGTAAGTGTTATTTTGTGTTTGTTGTTGTCGATGTTTTTTTTGGTCGCTACCTTGATAGCTTCACATCTTCTGCCTAAGCTACTGATATAATATATCAAAAATAAATAACTATTAAATATAAATTTGATTTAACAACATACAAGTTATCAAATTTAACAATAATTTCCATGCATAATTGTACCTTTAAGTTCTGCTGATGGCTTCGGTTTTTTGTTTATTTTTATTGCTAAGAGCCTTAATTAAAAGATTTAAGAATTATTCAAATTGATCATAAGTTAATTAAACATTTTTAGTAGTCCTAATTACACTTTCAGTTTTAGACAATAATGCCGACCTAAATATTTTTAGCCCGTTAATAAGCAGAAAATTAATGTTTGTGTGAAAGGCAGAATATACATGAATCAACTCGGACTTTAACATCATCAGTACTAGCATCCATTCATGTTCCCGTTATAAAGGAAAATGTATGTAAAAATAAGTTCAACATGTTAAATTACATCTGATTGTTGTATAATATTTGCAAATTAATGAATAAGTAGTGGTTACGTCATACAACTAATTGCAACATCAATGATGATTCATTTTATGTATAGGTGTTATGATGCATGCGGACTTTGTTGGCCGCAACGTTGTAAATGAATAGTTTAAATACTACGTTTTTTTTAAATATGTTCATACCTAAAATTTGGAATGTAAATTAATATTGAAATGTGTAAATTATTATATTAATTTTAATAAAATTCATTTATTTATTTTCGTAAATTTTAGTGTTGATATCTATGATCTCAAAATAAATCATATGATGTGAATGTGAAATATCCTAAACAACATTTAAAAAAAAATTAACATAGCTGTAAATTTGAAAAAGAAATAAATTATTTAAAAATTTCGAAAAAAACTACGTATTACTTATGAAAAAAAAATATATTAATATTTATGTAAATAAATATTTTTGTACTATAATATATGTTGTTTATTTTTTTCCGTATGTATATGTTTACCAATTATATAAAAAAATATAAAAAGCATAAGCGATGACCTATGCTTTTTATATTTTTTTTTATATAATTTTTGAATTAAAAATCCTCGACTAACAAATACATATTTTTCTCAAAGTGTCGTGTTACACCTGAATTATTTCGTAGCTTAAGCCATTTAAATTAAACAATTCTCATACCAGTCTATTGCAGTGCTCAAGACCTCTTAAAATATATACGCTTTACAGTATCTGATTCAATCCAAGCAACTCATAAATCATTTTTGTGACCACGGTCCACCGGAACGAACTCGGAACGTGTGCGCGTAACGGTCCGTGTTTTTTTAGAAAAAAATGCGTAAATGGCTGGTGGTGTGAGCGGTCATTAAAAACTAAAATTAGAATTAATTTGTAACTAAAATGTAACTTTGTGTTATTACACATTTTAGCTTTGCTTACGTCGATAAAATATAATGAGATTCAGCGTTGCCTACAAAGGTGGCTCAAGAAAATATATGGTAACGCATAAGAATGATAATTATATAAACAGAAACACAAAAAATATTGCAACGTCATGAAAATATCGTTACAATAATCAACCTTATTTTTGTACGCTATGATTTAATTCTATTGCTACTATTGCTCCGCTTTATCGACGACAACTCGTAAAATTATGTTAGGCCCTTAGAAATATCCCCTATAAGTTAAGACGTTTTCGTAACACGACGCATGCGTACGTTGACTGTGATTGGACAAAATAAGACCACATATTCATTTCTATTCTTATCTTATTAGCCACTTTTAAAGTCGTAATCTTGAATCTGTTTATTTGTGATCGAATGTCACAAAATAACGAATTTACGTTGACATTTTGATTTGTCAACTCGATCTCTCTTTATCAATTTACTATTTGTTTGAGTGAGTCCAGGGATCGTTTTGCAGGTGCTAATACGAATATAATCACACAACAAAGACGTCATATATACTGACGTATGAAATTGTCGGAAGTGTCCTAGAACCTCAGAATTAGTCAACTAAAGCACAGAATACTGGAGACTAAAAGAAGTAAATCTAAAGCCATTAGGCTTATTAGTGAAAATACTTTAATTTATTTTATTGTCTAGCTTGATTAATATAAAATTTTATTTACTATAAACGTTTTAGTACGGACCTACTTTGCGTTTCAATATTTTTGGGAACGTTTTAAGCGTTATCAATATAGGTACTAGTAAATTATGTTTAGATTTTGTTCTTACACGTCAAAGATCACCTCTAATACAATAACATATTTTTTGGTTGAAAATACGTAAATCAGGAAACAACGTTTATCGATAAAACATAAATGTTACTTTCTGGACATCCTTAATAATGTTAACACGGCAGCCATATTGTGTCTATAAATGACACGTTTTTTCTGTAGCTATTTCATGTCCATATATTTAGAGGTCAATGAGCTAAAGTTGGTTGTCAACTAAAAAGAGATTTTATTATTAGTAAGTATATGGTCGAATATCTATCCGTAGTAAAAAGAAAACGCTTTTAATTAAATTAAATATTTTTATCAACCACGCAAAACGTCGAGTTTATCACCTACTATGCTATCTAATTACCAATTTTCCAGCTAACTGAACGGTAAGACCGAATGATTGACCGATTTAATCAGGACGGAGTGAATGAGCGGATCTCTCCGCTCAGGATACAGGAAAAAATTGATTGCGTTGAATCAATTCATTTGCGGCATCGCCACCCGTTTTTGTTGACACCTTGCCCTTATTTTTTATTATCACGGCGCTTGATCAGCTTGGGGACCGCCGGTTTTAATTAAGGTGAGTCGATCCTTTGAACTGAATAAGGTCAAGTAATTCTCGAATAGTTTCAGGAAAGCTAATTAATATTTCAAATTGCTTTTATTTTATTTATTTGTATATCATCAAATAGCAAACAAGCAGATGGGTCTTCTGATGGAAAGAGACAGCGATCGCCTATAGACACCAAAAATGTTAATGGTGCGTTTTACTTGTGGCGGAGTCTTAATGTCACATGCATAAGTTTACCAGCTACCTTAACCTTCAAACCAGAATACTATAGTGACAATCACCGATGCTATTGCGGCAGAAATTGGTAAGGCGGTGGTACCAGACCAGGGCTAGACAATGCAAAATTCTAGCACCTAGTAACCATGATAGTAGCGAATCGCATAGCCAATCGTTCGCGTCTAACGAACTGCCTAGCAGTACGGCAGATGGTCTATTCTTCAAATAGAGCTGAGACCAACCCGGAGAAAACTTTACCATTAATATTTGACTGCCTTGTTGGTCGGGTGGTTAACATAACATGGATACTTCTAATGATGACGGCAAATAATTTAGAATCAGACTTTGATCCCCCACAGAGACAGGCATTTGTGTCATGAGCATCGATGTATAGAACCTCAACGAATTAAGTGTAATAATATTTTTTTTAAATAGTCTTTCATCTTTCGGGCAGGCACAGGCTTTAACTAACACGTGACGAGGCAGCAAATCGCTGTTTGTAAACAGTGAACTTCGATATCTCTGCGCGAGTGTCCTTACTTAACCTTTTTATTTTATAATTAGCCAAACTTCTTTTAAACTAACTCCGGGCACTTTTTGACGAATAGACGGCAGGAGGTCTATTCGTCAAAAAGAGTCCGGACCCAAACAGTGTAAAAGAAATAAGTTACTATTCACTCGCACTAATCAATCGCTGTCCAGAAGTGTTTACTTCTAATTAATAAAAAACCACTAATCAAAGTGAATACAGACCTTTAAGTTTAGAAAAGGGCATGCCTTACATGTGGTACATTAACATTTTACATTTTTAATGTATAAATCTAAAACATACGTAAATCTATTTCATGTAATAACCATTTTGATTGATTGATTTTAGTTTGAGTTTTAAATGTTCAAGAGTTCATTGCGCCGGATTTTTGGACTAAATTATGCCCATGACGCTAAACAAATTTTTGGTGGCACAGCTGTCGTACAATAATTTATGATGCTTCAGTACCTTTGCCATAAATAAAATTTTCTTAGATAAAATAAGGAAGGAAAGGCTAAACTAGTCTCCAAAAAGCTTGGTGTACTCAGCAGAGCAAAGCAGTACTTCATGTCAGCCCATCGCCTCCAATTTTAGAAGGCGCAAATTTGACTTGAAATGGACTCACTTACTGTTCTCACCTCTGAGCCGGAGCTCCTCTCCAGCTTCTTCCTCTTGATCGCATTCTAACGTAAAGCGGTTCGAATCGTCGACGACCAGGCTATTTCTAATCGGCTTTTTAGCAGTACGCAGAGATGTAGGTTCGCTCTGCATCTTTTACCACATTTATCATGGGGAGTGTTCCGAAGAGTTGAATAATTTCTGCCGCTAAATTCCATCATCGAACATCGCGTCAAAATTTAAAATTCCATCCTCATCACCTTGATGTCTGAAAATCCACAACCGTGCCATTTTTTCGGCACTTTCTGCCTCGAACTACTTCTTTGTGGATTCAATTACCGGCAGGGTGTTTCCGAACAGATACCATGTGGGGACCTTCAAGAAAAAAGCTTACCAATTTTTTAAAGGCGGACAACGCAACTGCAAGACCCCTGGTATTGCAAATATTTATAGGCGGCGGTGTCTACTTACCATCATGTGCGCTCTCTGCTCGTTTGCCCCCTCTAATATAAAAAAATCTAATATCTGATTTGAGTTATCTACACTTTATAAAACTCATAACACTCAATATCAAACAAAACTGACGACAAAATTCGCTTATAATGTGTCAATGTTATGAATTCAGTATTATAAAATGAGAAATCAGTCATGTTCATACCCTTGCAAACTATGGAGGGTAGAGTTGAGGATGAAAAATAATTGTTTCTGAGATACCTCTGAGATAAAGAAAGATGGCGTTGCAATACGTTTCCCCGTGTTGGTTTGGGCCCCTTTTGAAGAATAATATATATAATATATAATAATATAATTTTCACGGGACAAATTACAATGACTGATCTAACCCCAAAGTAAGCAAATTATTTGCTTGTGTTATAGATGTTAATCAACGATACTAATACGTAGAAATACAAATATAAATACTATAATATATATATTTAATAAACACCCAAACCCGGAAATACAAACATTTATGCTCATCACACAAATGCTTGTCCCCGTCGGGGATCGAACCCGAGCACCGTCGATTGCGTAGTCACGGTTGCTAACCACTCGACCAACGGGGGGTCGAGAATAAACCATCTTTCCATCTGTCAGGCAGTTTGTAAAAGGCGAATGATTGCCTACACTTGTCACTGCAAACGTGACTCCTAGGTGGTAGAGTTCCGCAACGTCTCGCTCGGTTAAATGGTACCACCGCCTTACCTATTCCTGCCGCAATAGCGTCAGCGCTTGTCATTTTCGTGTTCCATTTTAGAGGCTAAGGTAGCCGGTAAACTTATGCATGTGGCATAAGACCTCGCCACAAGATAGCAACGCACCATTAATATCTTTGGTGTCAATAGGCGATGGTTGACTCTTTCCATCAGAAGACCCATCTGCTTGTTTGCTATTTTATGATATAAAAAAAATTAGTTTGGAAAGAAAAATAGCCGGTAAACTTATGCAAATCACATTAATACCTTGACATACGAATAGAAACTAGAAATAAAATAGATCTAGCTGTTATAGGTACATATGTCGAGTTTTTATATTTAAAATAATTTATCGGCAGGTTGATGAAGTTTCGGACCGTATTTCATTTGGCATTTCAAATTGAAAAAAATATAATCAGTTACCAGGCTCAACTTTTTTTTTTTTTTTTTTTTTTTTATAGAAGAGGGGGCAAACGGACAGGAGGCTCACCTGATGGTAAGTGATTACCGCCGCCCATAGACAACCACACTACCAGAGGTCTTGTAATTGCGTTGCCGGCCTTTTAAGAATGAGTAAGCTCTTTTCTTGAAGGTCCCTAAGTCGTATCCATTTGGAAAAATTTCTGACGATAGCTGGTTCCACAAAGGAGTGGTGCGGGGCAAAAAATGCCTCGAGAATCGCACGGTTGTGGATTTCCAGACATCGAGATGGTGAGGATGGAACTTCGAATTTTGTCGCGATGTCCGATGGTGAAATTCGGCAGCAGGAATTAATCCAAACAGTTCCTCGGAACATTCCCCATGGTAGAGCCGATAAAAGATGCAGAGTGATGCCACATCTCTACGTAACGCCAAAGAATCAAGCCGATTTGAAAGAGTCTCGTCCTCGACAATTCGAGCCGCCCTACGTTGAATTCGATCAAAAGGAAGGAGCTGGTACTGAGGAGCTCCCGCCCATAAATGAGAGCAGTACTCCATATGAGGCCGGATTTGCGCCTTATAAAGTAATAAGCGATGGGCCGGTGTGAAGTACTGCCTGGCCCTACTGAGAACTCCCAGCTTTTTAGAGGCTAATTTAGCCTTGTCTTCCAAGTGACCGCGGAACTGAACGTCACTCGTAATGTCGACTCCAAGTATTCCAATACTGGCTGTGGCTTTCAGGGAAGTATTTTCAAAACGAGGTGATACGACAAAGGGTGATTTTTTAGCGGTAAACGCGCAAACTTGTGTCTTAATGGGGTTGAATTGGACCAAATTTAATCGACCCCACTCCGAAGCAACAGAAAGTTGTGCTTCAATTTCTGACACTAGTTTGTTCCGGCACTCGTTGACGTGTTCCAGAGAAATTCCGCTGCGGCCAGAGTACAAAGCATCGCCCGTACTGTCATCCGCATAACAATGAATGCTGCTCGATCGCAACATGTCATTAATGTGCAGAAGAAACAGCGTAGGCGATAGCACACAACCTTGAGGAACACCAGCATTGACGAGTTTAAGGTCAGAGCATGCGCCATCAACAACGACCCTTATACTCCGATCCGTCAGAAAACTGGTGATCCATTTGCACAATTTCTCAGGAAGCCCATAGGATGGAAGCTTGGAAAGAAGTGCCCTGTGCCATACCCGATCAAAGGCCTTCGCTATGTCCAAACTAACTGCCAATGCCTCTCCTTTATTCTCGACTGCCTCCGCCCATCTATGTGTTAAGTAAACCAGAAGATCACCAGCTGAGCGTCCGCGACGGAAACCGTACTGCCGGTCACTAATCAGCTGGTGCTCCTCAAGATACCTCAGAAGCTGGCAGTTAATAATGGACTCCATTATTTTGGAGAATAAGGAGGTAATCGCTATAGGCCGATAGTTGGACTTGACCGATCGATCGCCTTTTTTAGGGATTGGGTGCACTAAGGCGGTCTTCCAAGTTATGGGCACGATGCCTTTTGAGTAGGAGAGTCGGAACAAATGCGTTAAAACCGGTGCCAACTCTGGAGCACACATCTTTAGCACGATTGGAGAGATGCCATCAGGCCCACTCGACTTATGGACGTCCAAGGAAAAGAGTGCCTTACGCACTGTAGTTTGCAAGAACTTTACCTCCGGCATGGAAGTATCACACCGCGGGATAGTAGGTGGTGTATTTCCTTGGTCGTCCAAAGTCGAGTTGGCTGCAAAAAATGAGCCTAAGAGATCAGCTTTCTCTTTTGCAGAATGGGCTAGAGAGCCATCATCTTTGTGCAAAGGTGGAAAAGAGGGCATACAGAAATTACCTTGAACAGCTTTGGCTAGAGACCAGAACGCACGAGTTCCCGAAGGAAGGCGAACTAGCTTCCCGCCAATTCTGCCAATGTGCTCGGATTTTGCTTTAGCGATGGTTCTTTTAAAAGACCTAGAGGCATAATTGTACTCCTTTCTGAGTGTGCTGGTATTTACATCCTGAGATGCCGATGCCGCAGCCCAGGCATGGTAGGATTCATGCTTTCGGCGTGAAGCCGTTTTGCATTGGTGACCAAACCATGGCTTAGATTTGCCACCAACGGGTACAGCAGAAAACGGAATGTAAAGTTCCATTCCCTGCAGCACCACATCAGCGACGCAGTCAGCAACGACATCTGGATCTTCCAGTGAGGAGCACACACGCCTCCATGGGTAAGATGCAAAAAAAGACCGCATCCCGTCCCAATCTGCTGACCTGTAGTGCCAAACGCGACGGTAGCCTGAAGAACGAGGCCTTGATAAGCGCGAAATCGGCACTTTGCTCCGTACTAGGCAGTGGTCCGATGAACCAAGTGGAGCGTCTACAGAAACCTGATAACTGTCTGGGTGTGAGGTCAGCAGAAGGTCTAACAAGGAAGGAAGATGGTGGTCCACATCTGGAACACGCGTAGGCGAGGTAACCAGCTGTGTCATACCATACGCTAAAGCAAAATCGTGAACAGATCTCCCCGCATGATCGGTAGTACGTGAACCGAGCCATTCGGCATGGTGGGCGTTAAAATCACCGATGATCACGATCTCTGCGGAGGGGATGTGCTGCAGCACGGAATCTGTTGCAATTTGGATGTGTTCTATGAGTCGGTCTGATTCGGCATTTCCGCTGTGGGACCTGTACAGGCACGCATAGATGCGGGGATGGTCGTCGCAGTCTACACGTAGCCAGAGGATGGATAGGTCCTTGCCTTCAAGGCTGCTGAGACGTCGAGAACAGATATCCTCTCTGACGTAAGCACAAACTCCCGCCCGGGGTACAAATGAATGCTCAAATTTGTACCCAGGGTAGGAGAGATATGAAGTATCAGCCGGAGAAGATATCTGCGTCTCGGTTAAAAAGAACAAAGCCGGCTTGGCCGTCTCAAGGTGGTGGTGGACGGCATTTAAATTCGAGTGAAGACCCCTAATATTAGTAAAGTCCACGTGGAGTGTGGTAGGGGATGCCTGAAGATTTTTGTTCCGTTTGCCCCGAGCAGCGAAGTGTGTGAGCGCGATTTTGCCCCCCCCAGAGTACGCAGGGCAGCCTGGGCATCCATGATTAGGTTGATGACAAATTCCTGAACATGGATGTCCAGAGGGGGATTCTCCACTGCTAACGCTAGTGGTACCCCCCTGGGGTAAACTACTACCTTTGAATCGCACTTCCATAGTGTTAGGGGGAGGGGGGAAAGGGCCTCCGGGAACCTCACAGACCAAACGGAACGCAACAGCAAAGCTGTTACTTTACGTTGGTTTTAAGTGAGGTAGTGGTATTGCCCCGGTCGTGCCGGCCCATTCAGCTAAGCATAGCACTACCACTTTTATTGACTGACTGCACCGGTAGAATAATTTCACAGAAGAAGATTATTCCACCAGCGGGCGATGGGGTCGTCACGTCCCGACGCCGGGGGTGGGGGACGTCAACTTTTCAAGTGTACGGCGCAAATCGAATCATATTTTTTATAGAAGAGGGGGATGCAAACGAGCAGGAGGCGCACCTGATGGAAAGTGATCAGTACCGCCCATGGACATCCGCAATACCAGAAGTCTTACAATTGCGTTGCCGGCCTTTTAAGAATGAGTAAGCACTTTTCTTGAAGTCATATCCGTTCGGAAACACCCCTGCCGGTAATTGATTCCACAACAGAGTAGTGTGAGGCAAAAGGTGTCGAGAGATATCATATTCAAAACGTTATAATGAAATAAAACTTTACAGGCTTTACAGGCTTTACAGACTTTTGGCGTAAGAGATATGCGCGAGCGATCATATAGGTACTTGATCGACGGCCGCGCTCGCTAGTTCGCTGTACTATAAATCAATGCCAGGGCTGTCAAGTGGTAGAACGAAAAGAGCATTCGCTGTAGGTGCCAGATGATAAGGGACGCTAGGACGCCAACTCAGAGAAAGAAATTAGAGCAAATAACAAAATTTTAATGACGCTTTGTAAGAAACGCTAGGCTTCATACGGACGGACGGACGGACGGACGGCAATACGGACGGTATTTGCCTTCTTTGTAAATAGTGAAATTATCGACCAAAGGGCGCTAAACGTCAAAATTACCCAGATCAAGGGTTAGGGCTGATGCTGGTCCTAAGCTAAAGTTTCGTCTTACAGGAGACACTGGTTCGGCCTTTAAGGTGGTAAAAAGCAACCCCACCAAAATGTATACTCTGGCTGAGCACTGCTCGCCCCAAGAGCTCGGTAAAGTTTTTGGGGTTGAACTACATCTGTCACGGAATCGTCTTTCCCCGTCGCCCTTTCCTTTTCTGTCGCTCAGAACCACCATTTGTTATCCTCCTTGATAGCAGATCCTCAATGATAGCGGAATCCTCGAGGCGATAGTATTCCTACTTTCTTCCTACTTTTCTCGCTATAGCAAATAGTAGTTCTGAGCGTTATTTTCTGACGCTAGAACTATTATAGACGCTAGAATAGAGAGACGGAGCGGCGATTTCGTGCTGATAAGTCGCCGTAAAGGTCCGTAAGGCCAGCAGCAATAGTCATTCCGAATAAAATCGAAAGTTTGCGGGCCGCCGTCCTTCACTACGGACACAGGTTCATAGGTGTATCCACGGTGGGGCAGAATAGGACCCTGGCTTTAAGCTGTAACTTATGCAATAAGAAAGTGTTATGGATAATTCGAATTATACATACAGATACATAAAAAGATTTACACCTTTTTGTATGAAAAAATTAACCGGGATTTAGTTCGCTAGTTACATATTATTTTAAACTGCTGCCTCATCCTGGTCCCATGGTAGGCTACGTCCATGCGCAGGCTGGTTACGGTTTCGTTACGTTTGTGTCGTTTTAAAGACAATCGTTGAAATGGGTGTCGAGGTGTTGTTTTTAAGACGCTTATCCTGCGTCGTGCTCTTTTCAAAGCAATAACTATGAATTTAGCCTGTAGTCATCCATTATCGTCGTTCGTGTGATCAGCTATTAAATCCTCGTTAAGACAATGGTTCAGACGCCCAGGGATCTGTAACTGGCATGCTTAGTGCCTTCGTTTTATTCTGTCTGTCTGTTGTAATGAGTAACTGTTGTTTTATTTCCAAGGTTTTGTACTGTTGGTTTGGTAAAAGGTACGGAAACCAGTGATGGTTAAAATTTTAGAGGTAAGGTGGTGTGTCCTAGATGTCACATATACCGCGGCTACATATATCGGGCTACGGCGAAGGTTCGCGCTAGCACGAACTACATCGCGACACCTGCTGATGTCATAATGACGTCGTGTTATCACTGCTCAGCAAACCGTGGGCCGCAGGTTATATTTGCGCGCCCCGCGACAAAGCAAACAAATTACAAAAGGCCGCTCATTAAACTCTTTAATTTTATGTAAATGTTTCTTATTTCATTCGCCCAGAAAATTACTGGCAAAAAAAATTTTACACAGAGTCCTTGTGTACAGGGGCCACAATTGACTTTATTGATTTCGGGTCGGACCACAATATTCGACGGTTGCAAAAATTTCATGTTTAGTGGACGAAGTCCTGTATCTGTACGCTAAAACAGCAGTTTGTAACGTTCTTATTATGTATATTATCTAACGCTTTCACCTACTACCACAGAAATAAAAGCGTTTGAACTTGAGTTTTTCAGTTTGATGATTCAACGGACAGCATAATAGATCTTCTTCCCGCTACATAGGTATCATTAAATTTCGAAAATCGGGTCCTCGGAGGACCTAGGAACCTTTCCCAACTGTTTTCATGATGACGTCAGTATGTATGTGTGTGTGTATGTGGATGAGTATGTGTGTGTTTGTGTCTGTGTGATTGTATACATCTCATAACTTTTGAACGGCTTAATCGATCGAAATGCAGTTGATGGCATTCGATTGGGTTCCGTTCAACTTAGACTTCCTGATATTCTGAACCGATTCGATCCAGAATATTTTGAAAAAAACCTCAATAAAATTTCGGCGAAACCACAGAAATCATGGGCGAAACATGGGCGTGTATCCGTAATATTCATATTGTTCTGTTCTGTGGTTCTAACTTTGAAATACAGATAAAATAGAGACATTTTTATTTCAAAAAGTTTTTGGTTTACTAAAACCGTCGTAAAAAAAGACGAGACTAGAGTACCACCTCAATTCGGGGAAGCGTGCAATATCATATATTATAAAATATATTATAAATACATTATAAATACCTGACAGAACGACAGGGGCGGGTTGGTCATCATAATCGTAATGCAATCAAACGGGTTACCCGAGGAAAATATAGGAATCTGTGAGTATTTATATTTGGTTAACTTCATGTGCAAATTACAGTTTGCTATTATTATTATTGCTAATAAAATTATATTATCTATTATGTTGGCCGCGCTAAACGCGCTAAATGCGCACCTGCGGACCGCAGTTGGAGCTCACTGCAGTGACGCGTCAAGGCCCTTCGCAAAACAGTTGCGCGATAGGCCGATGCGCGAAACTTCGTTGAGCTTGATATAATATGTAGCCACGCCAATAGACAGAGATGTCACCGTAGACTGGCGATATAATATGCAGCCGTGATTACAGTCCGTGGTTACCTATATTACGATATATTTGATAATGTATGTACTTACTTTTAAAAAGTAGAATTTCCATAACCAATCGTAGTTCCTTATCGCTGGCAGATTGCCGAAAGCACGAAAAATATTACCTCTACGTAGACACGTCCTTACAGTACAATTAATCATTCATAATAAGAATGAGCAAGATCTATCTTGCTATCCAGTGTTATTTAAAAAGGTTTCTCTGGTATGTAACGGATAATAGCGAACTAACTTTGTGATTAATGCAATTAAACGCTTGGGCTGTCAATGTGAACAGCTTGCACATAACGCCTTACATCCTGAGCCGGACTCAACATCAGTGTCAACCTTTAAAAATCAACCCCTAAGGGACTGAAAAAGACAATGACAGTTTGTATTAAATAATTAGATAGCAAAACAAGCAGATGACTGTCCTGATGGAAAGAAAAACCATCGCCTATTAACACCAAATATGTTAATGCAACGCACCATTCTTGTAGCGGGATGGCAATGCCACATGCATGTCTAACGGCTATCTCCAAAACAGAACACGACAATTACAAGTATTGACGCTACTGCAGCAGGAATAGACAAAGTGGTGGTACAAAATAACCGGGCGAGAGGTTGCGGAACTCTACCACCAAGTACGACCTGCCTGGCAGAACGGCAGTTGTTCTATTTTCATAGGTGTCCGGACTCCGGATCAACACGAAGGACTATAAGCATGATTATCCTCACACATTCTTTACAATCCTAATATAAGATTATGGACAATAACAGCCAGCAGCGAGCGCCCATCTCTTCCAAAATCTGGTAAAACATCCCAAAATTTCTTTCCTTTCCACAAAGCGCGAGCGTTAAGTTACGATCGTTGTATTTTAACGAACTTTTTTTACATTAAACGAAAGCAAACCAACAGCTCTGCTGATAAAAAAACAACCACCGCATAAGACACCAAGGGTGTTATTGGTGCATTTCCATTTATGTGGCATGTTGTTAATACCACATACATAATTTTACCAGCTACTTTAAACTCAAAACCGGAACACGACTATGACAAGGATTGAGGCTATTGCGGCAGGAAAAGGTGACGGCGGTATCATAAACCCGGGCGAGACGATGCAGAACTCTACCACCTAGTAGTCACGATGGTACTAACAAATATATATATAGGGGGGCGTCCATAAATTACGTGAGGTGTTTTTTTAAATTTTCTGTCCCTCCCTCCCCCCCTGGTGAGATGTCGTGAGATTTTATTCAACCCCCTCCCCCATCCCCCAATCTCACGTGAGATTTTTCAAAATGTGAGCTTCTTAAATATGTAAACGCGTTTGATTGTTATTGTAAAAAGAAAAATAAATTTGCTTTGTGCTTTTATTTACGACTAGGTAAGACTGAATAACGTCAAAGTATGGATCAAATAATTTCTTTCGAACGAATTATTTATTGAATGACCTTAATCGTATTACGATTATGCTTACGATTAAATCTTAAGCATGTACAATCTGGATAATGGACCATAGTATATTTTTTTTTGTTTCAATCAGAAAAAAAATTGCGTGATATTTGCCGAGACCCCCCTCCCCTCCAACGTAAGTTTAGATGAGATTTGAATCGACCCCCCTCCCCCTTAAACATCTCACGTAATTTGTGGACGCCCCCTAGCTAATCGTCCACCTTTACGACATTTAAATGTTACGACTTGTTTTTTTGCAAAAACTGGAAACGACAGCTTTCCGTGCTCAGTTTAACATAAGATTTTTACCCTATTAAATCTATATAACTTTGTTCAACCCCGGACCGAACGAGAAACCTCATGAACTGAGCCGAGTAGACTAACCACAGAACCGCGAGGCAGATAACCATAGAACATATATAAGCCTAATGAAACAAAAATTCTTGAATACAACATTGTTGATTTCTCTCGGGTTCGATTCTGGGTTAAACAAGAAATATTACAGTTCAAAGTTTTATGAAAGTGTATTAACACCATACGTAATGCCTTTACTGTGGTATAAATTCTTAAATTTCTCATCGGATAACAAATGATTTGCCTAAAGCCGGCCATACACGCTAGGGTGTATCTGAGAGATAAACCAGAGTGTGTCACACAAATATATACGTTTTGTTCTCTACTCAAGTGTAGAGTTAAACTTTACAGGCAACCCCGTCTTGTACACCCAACCGTGTACGGCTGGCTTAACAGGTCGACAGAGTATAAAAAGATGTTATTGGTACGTTGCTGTCCATATGGCGTAATGGTTAATCTATATCTATATTAATATTATAAATGCGAAAGTTTGGATGTTTGGATGGATGTTTGGATAGATGTTTGGATGGATGTTTGTTACTCAATCACGCAAAAACTACTAAACGGATTTGAATGAAATTTGGTACACAGGTAGCTGATGACCTGGAATAGCACATAGGCTACTTTTTATCCCGGAAAAATGAGGTGATCCCGCGGGATGCGCCAAAAACTGTGTATAATGCAGCGGGCTGCACGCTGCAGCTAGTTCTACATATATCAATTTACCGGCTCCGGTATCCTGTAAAACATTAGTTACAAGCATTGGCGCTCTAATTTGCTAAAACAGATTAAGCGATAACTTAGGTCATGTAGTAAAACGTTTAGTTAAACATTCGCCTTTTCCAAACTGCCTGTCAGTATGCTCTATTCTTCAAAGGGCGTCGAGGGAAAATAAAAGAAACGAGCAGGATGGTTACCTGATGCTAAGCTTTTTTATCATTAGATAAGAAAAAGCAGATGGCTCTCCTGATGACAAGAGAAACCATCGCCTATAGACATCGAAGAGGTTAATGGTGGGTTGTTATGTGTGTAGCGGGATGGCAATGCCACATGCGTAAGTCTACCAGCTACCTTACCTTCCAAACCGGAACACGACAATGACAAGCATTGACGCTATTGCGGCAGGAATAGGTAAGGGGGTGGTACCACATACAAACCATTTCAATCCAATCGGTTTTTATTTTATCCTAATTACATCGTAATTGGGGCGAATCGTTGCAGAACTCTATCGCGTAGTAGTCACGATGATAGTGGCACGTATAGCCAATCGGTCGTCTTTTACGACCTGCCTGGCAGAACGGCAATTGGTCTATTCTTCAAAGGAGCCCGGATCAACACGGAATCAACGACCCAAAAACAACTACATAACCAGAGGATTTGTAGTTATGTTGCCGGATTTTATGAAAAATTAGTGCTGCTACTACATTTTTCTTGAAGGTTTCTAAGTCGTATACGTTCGTAAAAACCAAAATAAAACTCAAAATTTACTTAATGAAAAATATAGACATTTATTACAATATTAAAGCATACACACCAGACATATTTAGTATAAAAAAAACTCCATTGCCACTAAGAGTACATTTTAGCTAAACCATAAACACGTATTGGACTAAAGTAGGTTACAACTTACAATACATTAATAGATGATGTAGGCATAAACATTTGAGGTGTCCTTTTCTAACTCGACTAAGATATTGAATTTCTTAACAATATTATTTGGCTGAATAAATACTAGGCACTAGATTTACTTACTTAACTGTTAATTAATTAATGTTATTATAATTAATATGCATTACATTTTGTTTTCGAAGTCATAACTTACGTCTTACAAACCAACAAGGAATACAAAGCAGTCAAAACAAGAACATTTGTTACTCAATACGCATTTTGATATGCCGTTAAACTTACATCAAAATTTAATCTTGAATAGGTATAATATACTACATTAAGTCTGTTCAGAACAACCGCTAAACTAAGATATAAAAGTTAGATTGTCAGAATTCTGAGCTAAGAATTTGCCAGCACACTTTATCAAGCGACGAAAAAAGGGAGAAGTTTCTCAAGTCGAACCCGTAATTTTTTTTTATGTTAGATCACTCATAACTTTTTCAGAGTAGTCCGGTTTTGATAGTTCTTTTTTATTATTGAAATGGGTATAAACCCAGGGGTCTGAGGGGTCTGAGGTCGCAAACATAAAAAATACAGCCTTTGTTAGAATGGGTCTAACCCAGGGTGGTTCCATTTTTCTATAATTCCAACCAAAAGGATACATAAACAAGGGATGATTGATTGTTCACTGACTGATTGTATGACCGCGTATACCTTTCATCGGTTTTTTTAAATAATTATTATGTTTAGAAATATTCCAATGCTGCAATTTACTTTTACTGTAAGTCAAGGCGTCATTGTATAATTCTGACACTTCTATAGCTTTTGACAGTTAAAGATATGAAGTGTGTCCAGCCCAAATTTAGCTGAGCTTAGATACTGTTTCAAATATTGTTCATGCTGACAAATTTGACTATCTTTCCGTGTCGATTCCGTGACAGATATCCTATATTAGTAGTTGTCCAGAACAAGCCCATTAGTAAACATATCTATATAGGTAAGCGAATATTTAAATTTTTTCATAGCTGCTTAACATATACATATTTTAATCTCCATCTAAAGCAAATTTTTATTTTATCCTAATTACATCACATTATCGTCAAAATAAAACAAAACTTTTACAAAAAGTCACAACACAAACTAATTAAAAAATACAATAATACTTATTAAAACAATTTTACAAATAATATCAAATATATTATAAAATATTAAATATATTTTGTTTCAAATTACCTACTAAGCGTTTAGGAATATTTGTAAAACATGGAATAGCAAAACGCTAATGCCACTATCGCGTTTCAGTGAGGTAAGATCGCCGATAAATTTGTACGGTAAAATACTTGACTAATAATAAAAATAGTTACTTGAAATAACATGATTCCAGTCTTTAGAGAAGCAACGCATGAATAATACATTAAATGTAGCCTGCGACTTTCCGTCAAATGCAACCATCGACTGCCTGCGTTATAAAACCTTAATAATCAAACTAGATTTTATCTTGCACATGAGCAAACCACGAGGTACTTGTGCCACGCCTTTCAAATGAACGTTATTTCTTTCATGTGACTTGTGGTAAAGCAACCGCACTAAGCGATATCCATCAAGACTTTAAACTGCCTTTACCTAGAGGCTAGACTCTACACCAACCCGCGTTATATATTGGTAATGCCAGGGGGGTGTCACTCTACATTTACGGGCGGCGTATGGCAGTGGGATGTCACTCGGCTCGCGCATATACCTTTTATTTTATTTTTTATTTATTTTCGAAAAACATACAATATTGTAACATTACTAATATAAAAGAACAAAAATACATAAATCAATTAAGTTTCCACTTATAACACTACTAATTACATCAAATAGGGACAAAAACTTCTCAAGTGACATCCCCATGCTGACGTTCGCAGTTCGGTGTCATTAAAGTGGAGCGCGCAAAGAAAATTCACAATTCGCGCGCGGTTATAAATTTCGTTTTGCTTGCAAGCGGGTAGCCCTGGCGAATCTAGATAAATTTTTATACCTAAACCTGATTTTTGTAAGGGAGTGAATCTTCTGTACGATAGTCCTATTGGGTATTATGTGGTAATGCACGGTGAGTAGGACAACAAAAAAGGCCAGTTCAATCTACCATTCCGCTGTCAACTATTAATCCTCTCCGCAGAAACGGTTGACTAATCAACACCGTTGTGAAGTTCTGTTTGTATTAACAAGTTAAGATACTATAGGCTTTATTTTCATCAAGCACGTAAATACTTCATTCAGTTGCTATACCCGCTTATGTTGTACGGCGAACATTGTTCAGAATACTCATTCAGTGTTTAGTATGAGTATGCTCGCATTTATATTAGTTAAGTAATATTGTACTATGTATGTTATAATAATCCGAATCTTTATCTTATATAGATACATGTAAAGTGTCTCGTAGTCTTTTGATTAGTCCGTTCGAACCAAATCATAAGGACTCTATTTCCAGTGGGACAAAAACATTGGGGGTATTTTGAAAAAATGTCTCAGTAGCGGCCTAGAGTCGGTGGTGGTGGTGTATTAACACCATGCGCCTTAGATCACCAGGTAAAGCTGTCGATCTCCGGTATTGCAAGGAACAATCGGTACTTTTTAAATTTATAGCGATAGGGATCATCGCCGATTTCACCAGCCAACAAAGCGATAAATCATTGTGAACTGGGAGCATGTTTAAACGACCGAGTCACTCTACCAACTCTGCAGATTATACACTTATTTAGGTACTAGCTGACCCGCGCAGCTTCACCCGCGAGTATATAATAAGTCATCCAAATAGCTGTTCATAAAAATTTCACCCCCTATTTCAGCCCTCCAGGGACTGATTTTTGAAAAAAAATATAGCCTATGTTTAACCCCGGATCTTCAACTATATCCATGCCAAATTTCATGAAAATCGGTCTAGCGGTTTAGTCGTGAAAGCGTAACAGACAGACAGACAGACAGACTTTCGCATTTATAATATTAGTATGGATTTTCAGCTACGATTAATTTTTCGATGTAGCTTCTTTTCAATTTCATCAAAAGGTAGTAGATACTATAAAGATCATGTAAAATATATATTTTAGATTGGTTAGAGTAAGCCTATAGACACTCGCACAAATCCTAACAGCAAACTCCAAAGTGAAGATTACCTTATAATTGTCAACCCACGCTATGTGAAAAGATATTTAATTCTACGTAAAATGGTCTAGAAATCCGTAACCCGTTTGATAAAAGCGCGGAATATCAAGGAGTTAGCGGCACTAAACGGGGGCGAGAACTCGATTTACTCACGAAATCCAAATTTTAACTAAAGGTTTCAACGATCTATCACAAACTTGAACCGTTTATCGCGAACTTTTCAACAAGGAGGAAATAGGACCGTCTTGTTAGGTCGTGTTATATGGAACAAGTATGAGCATATTGTCATATTTATAATTGTTTTAATACAAGCCGACACTTGCAGCTTTGCTTGCAAATAGAGTATATTACTCAACAAACCCCATATTTTCACCCCGTGTTGGTCCCGGCTCCTTTGAAAAATAGACCAACTACAGTTCTGCAAGGCAGGTCGGAAAAGGTGACCGATTGGCTATACGTGTCACTACCGGCGTGACTACTAGGTTGTAGAGTTCCGCAACGTCTCGCCCGAGTATATGGTACCATCCCCTTACTTATTCCTGCCACTACAGCGTCAATGCTTGTCATTGTCGTGTTCCGGGAATCGGTAAAATTATGCAAGTATCATGAACACGTCTCCAAACGAATAGCAACACACCATTAACATCTTTGGTGTCTACAGGTGATAGTTTCTATTTACATCGGGAGAGCCATCGATATGCTTGTTTGCTATCTTATTATATTTAAAAAACTCACTGTCGCATTTATAGTTTTGAATGAATGATTTTTTTTCACACATTCGTTCATTCATAATTTTACTAGCCGACTCGAGTAGCTTCGCCCGCGAACACATTAACATGTCATCAACATAATCTTTCATATAATTTATCTTCCCATATTACAGCCCTTTTAAGGGTTTTTTTTTTTTGAAAAAAAAAAAGGTAATCTTTATTTAAGTCCTATCTTCAACAATGTCATTGCCATATGAAATAAAAATCGACACAGCGGTTTAGTCAGACAGAGAGACAGAATTCTCTGGCGAATCATGTGTTTGATTAGTAACATGTTAAAGTTAATATAAGTGTGAACGAAGCTTTAGCCAACCCGCATAGGTAAAATAAAGAACCACATTGTTTAAGTTTGAAAAACTTTTCTACAAATAGTGTACTGCTCAAATAGACGAGGGATATGCCTCGTATATCCTATTAAATAAAGTTTCCCAACTATTGAACGGTTATTTTATACAGTTTCTCATCTATTTGTCTAGGAGTTTTCAACGAGAAATGTTAAACTCATAAAGAAATCTGTTCTTTTTTTTCGCCTCCGAGTAGCAAGCTGGTAGAGGTGATAAGGCCAAAGAATAGTTCTTCAATTTCAAAAGTTTCAAAAGCACAGAAAAGTGCTTCAAAAACATGTCTAAATTATTTTGTTTACATTCGGTAAACATTTTTTTGTTTACATTCGGTAAACATTTTTTTATATCATAAGATAGCAAACAAGCAGATGGGTCTCCTGATGGAAAGAGTCAACCATTGCCTATAGACACCAAAGGTGTTAATGATGCGTTGCTATCTTGCGCCGAGGTCTAATGCCACATGCATAAGTTTACCGGCTACCTTACCCTCCAAACCGGAAAACGACAGTGACAAGCACTGCCGCTATTGCGGCAGGAATAGGTAAGGCGGTGGTACCAGACCCGGGGGAGACAATGCAGAAATCTACCACCAGTAGCCACGATGGTAGTGACCTGCATAGCCAATCGGTCATCTTTTACGACCTGCCTGGCAGAACGGCAGTTGGTATTTTTTTTCAAAGGAGCCCGGCAGACGGATCATCTAATATTTGCTATCCGCCTGCGATCAGCGATGACTCTTAAACCTAACGAAAAAAAATCATCAAAAACATCGCCAATTGCTTACTGGTCACTGGGTGCACTTTTTGAGATATCATAGAACTATACTATTTCCATTTCTTTATTTTCTCGATGACAGTTCTAATTTCAAAGTTGTAGTGTTGTGACCAAATAAGTAATGACATCAATCACATATATTTATTATATTTTGAACAAAGACAAATCGACACGTCCCATGAACAAAATCGTATCTGCAAAACCACCAAATTACAATATATTTGTTTGTGGGAGTACATTGTACATAAGATGATGTTCACTTGAGCATTTCCAAAAACAAAAGACCAATAACTATAAAAAATATATTGTCTTTTGGCTTTATGCGTATTTAATGCGAATTTTATTATAAAACCAATTTCGTCTGATCTCTCCGTACGATTTTGTTCTTGGGACGTGTCGAAATATAACAAAAACATTCAAATATATTTTTTCGAGATGGGAACACTCAATGGCCCAGCGCCATTTTGTGTTTGTTTTAATCTGTCACTCGCAACAACACGGTCGTAGCACGACCTTAAAAAACTTGTTGTTTCTTTACGTGAATGTGGTTTGTTTAACGGCCAAATGGCTTTTTTAATGGCTTGGTTTTGATAAAAATTGGATTTTCTTATAAAAAAATCGGACAAACGTAAAATATTGATGGAGCGTCACGATGTTGCTATGACTCGCTGCGAATTTTTGAACGAAGCCAAAAAGATATCAGATTGGTCAAATGTTATTTTTACTGACGAGACTTGGTTAAATGCAAACCACACAGTATCTAAGAACTGGACTGACGACACCACCGCTTCCACTAGTTCAGTGCCAATGGGAAAAGGTGAACGCCTTATCATATGCCATGCAGGGTCTATATGTGGATTCGTGTCAGATGCTTTACTGACCTTTAAATCCAAGAAAACAGTGGACTATCACGAAGAAATGAACGCGGAGATTTACGAAGGATGGTTTAAAGAAAAGGTGCAATCTCTGGAACAACCGTCCATAATTATTATGGACAGCGCAACACATCACTCAAGACAAATTGATAAAATGCAGACGCAGGCCAATAAAAAACAAGAGATACCTAATTGACTGGCTCCAACATCATGGCGAAAATGTGGATAGTACTTTATTAAAAGTACAATTAGTGAATATTTTAAAATCGAAAAAAGCCTCTCTAAAAGATATATGTTATCGACGAAATAGCTGCCGAATGTGGCCATTGCGTTCTTGGACTTCCGCCGTATCAATGCCAGTACAATGCTATAGAACTAATATGGACACAAATAAATACCCATCCCGCTTTTAGAGCAAACAAAATGTTAAATTTATTAAAAAATGCTTGTGCGGAAGTAACTGCCGAACTGGGAAAAAGTTGTGAAAAGAACCCAAAACATGAAAGCGTCGGATTGGGAAATTCATGTGGCATTCGATAATATACAAGAACAGGAACTTATAATTAATGTTGGGGAGAGCTCATCGAGTGACAGTGACGATTCATCAGATTTTGATTAAATAAATAAATAAAGATTACCTGACGTTATAATTATTTCGTTTCATTGTCGAGTACCTACTTATACCTACTTATTTTACAACTCCGAAAATTTTAAAGAAGTATGCATTATCAATCAAGAATTTATACGTTTAACATCTTGTAATTAAATATAATATTATACTTATATAATATGAAAAGTTTCTTATACTTTGTAAAAAAACCGGGTCTGTTATCGTGTTACGTTTATCGATATAGCTCCTATAGTAATCATTATGTGTAGCACATCACCCGTCCATGAAGTACAGTATTATTTGTGAGACATTTTAACGTAAACAACACAAAATTACATGGGCGTCGCGGTCGATCTGTCATCGAGAAAATAAAGAAATGGAAATAGTATAAAATTAGGCAAGCGGCAACGACTGCCACTAATATACAAGGCTATTATGTATCTTAAAATAACTAAGCAATTACGATAATTATGTATTGCGGAATACGTGATAACCCCGCGGAACAACACGGGGATAATACAGCATTATTAGCTTGATTAGGGTATCTAATCAAGCTAATAATGATGGATCGAAACCGTTTACATGTAATATGAGTGATATGACATAGAGAGCTAATTAGTAAAATATAATCGACACGCATACTCAAAAAGGTATTAAGGGCATCGTTATACACTTTTATTATCAAATTTGTCCTTTTTATTTTCAACCGACGAATAAAAATTAGGTTATCAATTGGACATATTGTTGGAATTGGATAAAATTTGAGTATGTCTATTTAGGCGTCCAAGTGAGTGTACTATATTTCGTGTGTATGTGTTTGTATATTTTTCCATGAATTTCGCGGAAACTAAAAGCCAAATCGAGATAATTTTTTATTTTTATTTAAATCACTTATATTTCAACTTAGGGAACTTTATAACTAGGGATTCAGTAGTTTTTGAGATATGGGTATAGTCGATATTTGAAATTAATTTTTTATATTACTATCATTATGTTTATAAAACGAAATATTTCTACGACAACAATAACATGTCAGCACAATCAAATCAAATTAAATGGACGTGATCGATATTGCACTAGCTAAGATCTAAAGCCGTTCAAGAGCTTTTTTTTTCGAAATGGCTGTTCCAGTTGACCTTATGGGTCGTTACTGCGTCACCGGGCTTTTTGGGCGAGCAGAGTGCTCAGCCAGAACTTAAATTAAAATTAAAATTGGGCCTATAAACGCCCGCGCTAAGGGCTGTCTCCTGTGAGACCGGGCCTCAGTTTAGTGCGACGTTCGGACTAGTGGTGGTGGAAGAAGTCGTGGCATTGCGCCCCGCCCCCCGCGGAGCAAAAAAGAAGTCTTCGTCGTCGAGACCGGTGAAGACGAATTAGTGTTGTGTGCGTAAAATCTGAGTTGGTGTTGTTATTTGTGGTGGTAATAGGATCGTCGGGATAGCGTTCAAGAGCTTAGTCATCAAGTTGCTATGAGTACTTCAACAATAGATTAACAATTGTAAATCTCAATATCCGTTACGGCTAAGTTCTAAAATTCTTCGTAAATAAAGCTTCGCCACACCGATGCGGGCGGCGCGAATACGAATCAGCGATCGTCAGCAATAGACGCTTGCCAAAGAGCATGTGCAATGTATGGCAAATCTAGCTAAGCATTCTGCTTTCTAACTAGCCCGGTGTCATTGAATCCTCCTCCTCCAGTTTTCAACACAAAGAGAAAACATCAAAAAATATCTGCATGAGCTATTTATTGGCAGAACGTGTGCGCGATAATCAGACCGCAACTTTTATTGATTTTATTTGACGTTTGTATGTGCTGGTCTGTATCGACGAAGAATTTGTATGTAACTTTTGCAGTCTTTTATTCGTTCATGTATAGGCAGCTTATCGACTCAACGATGTCCACTAGTCGTTTTCACAAATATTGCAATCCGAATATTTGAAATATTCGGTTCGATGTGTTCAGAATATTCGCAAATCATAGTTTAGCATTACATTTAATAGAAATGTATATCAGAGATTGAAAAGCCAGTTCCAATCCGACGTGTACTCCTCACGAAGAGATACGTTAGTTGCGTATATTTCAGGGTTAAATTAATGCGACTAATCTAAAAGACTAGAAATTATTTGAAGAAAATATTTTCTTTATGTTTGGTCTTTGAGGATCTAACCTTCTGACCTTCTGTATAATTAATACTACAAAACTATCAAATTATCAGGTACGTTTCCCTATTATTATGAATGCGGATTTCTGTCTATCTGTATGTTTTTTACGCTTTCACGGCTAAAATGCTGTACCGATTTTAAAGAAACTTGGCTAAGAAATTTTTAAAGAGACAGGGTTGCACATAGACAACATTTTTTCCAAAAATCATACCCTAAATGAATTAAATAGAAGATGAAATATTGTATGGAATTTCTTACATTTATGCCATGCTAATTTACTCGCGGGCTAACAAACGCGGGTTAGTTAGTAGTTTATAAATATGTAAGTTATGATATTGGTTTATTAAAATGTTTGGATAATTTGATAATTGGATAATTGCCTCTGTGGTCTAGTGGTCCAGCGTTGGCGTTGACCACATGAGGTCCCGGGTTCGATTCCCGGGTCGGGTACTTTAAAAAAAATGTGTTTTTTCAGTTTTATGAGAAACACAAAGTTGCCCGGGATTGGAAAGTGCCCGGTTGGTGATAGGCTAACCACCTGTCACATTTGTGGGACCAAGTATCTTCGGCTAGTCGTGGGTGCACTTGTTGTACCTCTGCCTACCCCTTCGGGGATATGGGCGTGAAGATACTTTAAAATGTCTGGATAATTAGACAGTTGATATTTAATCATTCCATAACAGCTAAATAGATTTACATCAACTTTGGTATACACATAGACCAAGACTGAAGTTATTGGATTGGAATAAAGGACATTTTTACCTGATAAAAGTTATCGTTCCCAAAAAAAATATGAAGGTTTTTGTAGTTCCTGTACCTAGATGATGCTTTAACAAACACGTTTTTTTTCACTCTTATTAGATACCGATATTTAGCAATCAATAAACTAATATCTAGTGGTGCTAAAAGCTAACTAATATCGAATAGTGATAGATGAATTTCGAATTGGTACAATTTTTATTAGATTTTTTTGCCTTAAAAAATCAATAGTAACCCCGATAAAGAGTTAACAGAACAGCACGTAAAGCTGTTGATTATGGTAAGTAAAAAACGAAATCGTATGGAAGAAGCTAGATATTTAATTTTTCAATGGTCTGGCTATCCCTTTAATAGGGACGCTTGAGCTCGAATCGCGGATTGGGCAAAATGTTCTAAATAAGTTTTTTCCATTAATTGCTCGATAACTACTAGATATGTGCTCTCTCTCTGTCAGTAGATTAGCCATCAGTCACTTCATGACATTTTATAGCATTGCCAAATCGTAGGTGCGTTATCTATTCTTTGGAAGATACGGGAATATTATGTTTCAGGATTTACCCACTAAAAGCAGTTCATTTTGTACGACCTAACGGTAGTTCAAATTGTTCTTATTACAATTATAAAGAACTAAAGCTGAGCGTTCATTGGATTATAATTGAAGCGGACGTAAAGTAGAAATTCCGGAAACGCCGAAAAGATGCGGTGTTCACTGAAGTCGAATTTTCGAAAGTCGAAAATGGATTCATCGCGATGGAGAACAAATACGGTGATATTACTTTGTTGGCAGAGGAGGAAAAGTATAAAAAAAAGAGAATGTGGAACGGAAATACTAACATAATTAAAATTCCTATATTCATAGTAACAAAAATGTAAAATGTGTCGTTCTGCAAAAAAACATGTAAGGATTTGTAACAACTGGAATCCAAATAACGCATTGACCTCGGATCGGATGACATCGTCGGCGGAAAATACTGGCATCACGTGTGGATTTACTTATCCTAGTGCTCGCAGCAATATACAAATGGGAAAGTGTGTTTGTTTGTCCGTCTTTCACGGCAAAATACACTGTCCCTTACAGGCTATTATAACTTTAAACGTTATTAAAGTACAAATACAGTAACAACTAACAAGGAGCCCGATTCAATGCAATCTTGTACTAATTGCTTTCCCGTAGAGTATGGATTCTGCCAGTATCAATCAAGTCAGCCTACAATTAATTACTCAATATTCTTACTACACGCCAACCTTTTTTCCCCGTAACCATGATGTATACAGGGTTACTTTTAAAAGTCCGGCCAAAATTTAAGAGGCTGTTCAGAATCGATAATATGTTCGATTTATGTAATAAAAAATACTAAAAATTCAAAATTTCTATTTTATCCGACACAAAAAACAAAACGCATGAATGTAATTTCAATTAAGCAAAATTCGGACAAAAATATTTTAGTGCCTTCAATCAAATTAAAAGTGATCGGGAAAAATGTACTTTGAGCGACAATTACATAATAGTTACTATCGTAATTATAGGTAAATGTAAAATGACACACTGCCAACATTACAGTTCATTCACAAGACTCGGTGCATGCAATTCATTAATTTAGTGGGATATTATTTTTATACAATATTTTATATCAAAAACACTTGTACTGTTTCACAATAAATTATTATACATATTATCCAACCGGTTTATTATACAAGTACAAATTATTATACATATTATCCAATTAAATAATAAATAAATAAATATTCACGGGACAAATTACACTTACTGATCTAACCCCAAAGTAAGCAAATTATTTGCTTGTGTTATGGGTGTCAGTCAGCGACACTAATACACAGTAATACATATATAAATACTTTTACATACATAATAAACACCCAAACCCGGAAATACAAACATTTATGCTCATCACACAAATGCTTGTCCCCGTCGGGGATCGAACCCGAACCCTGTTGATTGCGTAGTCAGGGTCTCTAACCACTCGACCAACGGGGCGGTCAAATATTTCACTTATGTTTTCCTCAATTTTAGGGAAAAACATATGCACATAGGGTGACAACCCTAAAGTTTTTACAATGATGATGTTATTGAAGGTAGTACGTATTATGCTGTCATACTAAAAAAGGTTAAATCATGAGGGTTAGATTTTGTTTTGTATTTAGTTTTAAGTTGTAATTGCCCTGATATAAAATATTGTATAAAAATGGATTTCCACCAAGTGCCGACGACAAAGAGTGTAAAATATAAAATATTTTTATGTTGTAATAATTTTAAAATAATAATTAAAACGCACTTTCAATTCAATATTTATTTCCTAATTTTAAAATATAGCCAGACCTTTTAAAGTAAAAATAGGGTCACACCGAAAAATTGGGACTTTAAGTACCCGTATTTTAAAACTGAATAACCCTTAAGACTAAATATTCAATTCACAACTTAATGGGGGAGAACACCATATTTCCCGACAATGTCACCAAAATTTTCCCCTTTGGCTTTTAATGTATTGTTAAATTTATGCTATTTCAATTATATGCCGACATAGTCAAATATTTTATACCGTAATCATGGGCGTACCCAAGTTCTGGGCCAGGGGGGGGGACAACGGTAACATCTTAAGACTATATTTTTATCTTATTATCCACAACAGTATATAGTTAAAAGATGTTAACAAATTCCAGGGGGGCAGCTGCCCATCCCTGCCCCCCCCCCATCCCCCCCTCGGTACGCCCATGACCGTAATTGAATACAATATATCATCTTACAATATTGTATTGACGCAATAATTTGGTTCATAATTATACGCTTCAAAATGTAATATTTCTTTGTTATATTTCTCATAATATTTCACTAATTCATATGCATTTGGTTTTAATTAACTTGTAACTTATATTAATAACTGTCACTATTATCGTTGTGTCACTTACATTTGCACTTTTCACTTCACTTTCTGGTGTTGGAGAACGCAGGTCTGCTGTATGGATGATTCTGGACTCGTTCTCTCGCTCGAACCGCTTTAAAACCAACTGTTTTTTCAGTGATCGTCGGCCTCCGAGACCCATCTGTTAGTTTGTTAATATGAGACACACACAAAATGTTAGTTTGTTATACACATAAATACAAGTATCTACGATCTAAAACATTATGAGCCATCTAAAGGAATTCGTAATATTGAAAATTTTGAAATTTAGTCCCAAAGACAATTTAATAACACTTTTCCAATAGAGTTCTAAAATCCTATAAATAAGTATTTGAAAATGTTCATTGAGCGTATAACTCAAAACACAAAACGAACGTGTGTGTGCAAACACGCATTTTTTTTTATTTTATAAGATAGCAAAAAAGCAGATGGGTCTCCTGATGGAAAGAGTCAACCATCGCCTATAGACACCAAAGATGTTAATGTTGCGTTGCTATCCATGGGGCGGGAAGGTAATGTCACATGCATAAGTCTGCCAGCTACCTAACCCTCCACACCGGATAACGACAATGACTAGCATTGATGCTATTGCGGCAGGAATAGCTAAGGCGGTGGTACCAGACCCTGATGAGACAATGCAGAACTTTACCACTTAGTAGCCACGATAGTAGTGACTCGCATAGCCAATCGGTCGCCTTTTACGGCCTGCCTGGCAGAACGGCAGTTGGCCTATTCTCCAAAGGAGCCCGAGACCAACACAGAAAAAAGTTCATACTACAAAATCACGGACGTTAAAAATGTCTAGGATAATTTCTATAATATTTCTATAATACACAAATGAACACATGTATTTGATGATTTCGACCTCTTAACGTTGTGGTACTAAATAAAGAAAGATATGAAATATTTTGAATTCTAATTACAAAATTTTCCACACCATGACACACCTAAAATAATTTTAACAAATCATTTTTAAAACAAATGAATTATTCTAAAACTATTTTGACTCAATAAGTTTTCGTTCTTTAAGCGTAGAATTCATATGAAAATGTTCCGATAATAATTCTAATCGATTACATTAATAGAATATATCTAAGATCAAAAAATTAATCCATTTCCCACAAAGCAACATGTAACTCCTGTAGTAGACGGGTTTGCTAAGTTCCTTTTTATTTGGGAGAGTATATATTTTCCGTTTGGTCCTATGTAAATTTGGTAAAGATCTCATTTAGGGTTTCAAAGACAAAGAAAGTTGGAGGTCAATCGTTGCAGTATTACTGCGTTTAACATCCAACCAGGGCCCTATTTAATAAACGTGACAATTCGACAATAATGTCACTGTTGGACAAATAAGAGAAACTGTCGTGACAAGTGCTGTTTAATAAAGACGACAATTATGTCCAAATGCAACAGGTAAAATACTGGCCAAATTGCCAAAATAAAACACGTTTAATAAGACGACAGTTTTTAGATTTTACCTGTCGAGTCTCTAAGAAAATATTTACGACATATTACACTAGTTAACAAGTGCTTTTTAGGTCAAAACTTTTTCTAATTCTCTAAAAATTATGATTTAGGTGTCATTCAATTCGGAGTGGCATGTAGAAACTTTTTGAGAAAATTCAAGGGCCGCTCGCAAAAATTGCAAAAGTTATAAACAATTAAATGAAAAACAAAAATGGGGTTTGGTTTTTCGCAAATATCTCGAAAACTATTTGAAATTTTTTTTAATTTGAAAAAAGATTCAAAGAGAGAAGGAAATTTCTGTACAGTTGTTTTATCTCATGAAAGCGGGTGAGCCATAGTTGTGTGTGTAAATGTACATGCACATTGTCTTTGTGTGTAAGCTCGGGAACGGTCAGTTGTGGCCGAACTGCCGGCCGACTTAGTAGTGCTAATTGGTTCGCGTCATAATTATCTTTCAAGTATCGTCAGCATGGAAAGTGTAAACGGAGACGTGTCAGCAAGGTGTAAACGGAGAAAAGTTGTTCGTAGTGAGGTAAGCCAAATTAATATTTACTTTTGTTGTGTATAATTAATGTATCTGTTTCCTGATTTGTGTATTGAATAAAATGTAATAAAATTGTTATCAACTCCAAAAATCTTTATAAATTATAGCTTCATGTGTTCTGAGGTATAAGCTTTTTTACTGTAAAATTTCAGTAGTTTTTGCGTGAAAGAGCAACATACATATTTTCATTCATCCAAATTCACAAAATATCGCATCTATACTATTAGTAGGATTAATGTATTCAGTTAGTTTAATTCTTTATAACATATAAAACGTGATTTTAATAATGTATTATTTATTTCAGGGTCGTCAAATTATTGCATATTTATATCATTTTCTCAAAAAAGAATATGAATTCACGGAACTTCATAGAGAACCAAACTGTGATTTATCGCATTTGCGTAATATAACAAAGCGCACTGCTGCAGCGACGGGAGTTAGTGAAAGAACAGTACAAAAAATATTAAAAGAAGAAAGAGACATTAAAAGAGGGAGATGTTGCAAGTACATCTTCGAATTTTATTTCGCCGATAAAAAACCGCAGAAAAAGAGCAAACAAAGTAGATATTGATGGATTAACAGCTGACGTCGTTCGGAGCTCAATACAAGATTTTCATATAGTACAAAAACAAATTCCTACATTGGCAAAACTAAAGTCAGTTTTATATCAGAGAGAACACAGAAACAGAACCACATACATACATTCAGAACAAATACATAACCCTCCTTTTGGGCTTCACCGCAGTCGGGTATTAAATTATAAATATGTTTCAAAATCAGTGATATTATTAATTAAAAATACATCTCAAAATGTTGTTTAAAATTAATATTTTTAAGTATAAGTTTGTATTTTATTCTACCATGTCTTATACATTATTTAAATCTATCAAAATTTTAATATCTTTATTATTTGTTCATTGGCGATGAGCTTGTTGACGCTACCAGTAGTTACGCACACAAAAGCGCGTGTCTATACGCATTACAACAAGTGTGGCTCATCCGCTTTAGTGAGATAAAAGGTCTGTACTCCCGGAACTGTGGGATAAAAATTTATAATTTTCCAAGCGGGTTGAAAATACGCCCGAAAACGGATACTCCGGCTTGCGCAAGCGTAAGTTTAACAATTATCGTACTTTCAATGTTAACATTGGTACTACAAAAAATTGTTAGTTAAATAATGGATAATTGAAAAATCGCGGTAAACATTTTTTGCCGACGGATTATCGTTTATTGATCTATCTTGTAGGCGCATGAATTTTTTTTCTTCTTAATTTTCATATTTGTGCAATGCACCCACGATCAGCCGAAGATACCTGGTCCCACAAATGTGATAGGTGGTAAGCCTATCGCCAACTGGGCACTTTCCAATCCCGGGCAACTTTGTGTTTCTCAGAAAACTGAAAAAAAAACACTTTTTTTAATGTGCCCGACCCGGGAATCAAACCCGGGACCTCATGTGGTCGACGCCAACGCTGGACCACTAGACCACAGAGGCGATACATACCTATTTAATAAGTTAAAATAATATTTATTCATAAAAAGTCCAAAGTGGGCGTGGCTTGCGCAAGCCGGAGTATCCGTTTTAGGGCGTATTTTCAACCCTCTTGGAAAATTATAAATATAATTTTATCTATCTATCTTGGAAAATTATAAATATATTAAAATATATTTTTGTCCTACAGTTCCAAGAGTACAGACTTTTTTGGGAAATTTCCTTCTCAGTTTGAATCTTTTTTCAAATTAAAAAAATCTCAAATATTTTTCGAGATCTTCGCGAAAAACCAAACCCCCTTTTTGTTTTTCACTTAATTGTTTATAACTTTTGCAATTTTTGCGAGCAGCTCTTCAATTTTCTCAAACAGTTTCTACATGCCATTCCAAATTGAATGACACCTAAGTCATAATTTTTGGAGAATTAGAAAAAGTTTTGACCTAAAAAGCACTTGTTAACTAGTGTAATATTTATCATATTTTTTTTTATAGAAAAGGGGGCAAACGGACAGGAGGCTCACCTGATGGTAAGTGATCACCACCGCCCATAGACAACCACACTATCAGAAGATTTGCAGTTGCGTTGCCGGCCTTTTAAGAAAGAGTAGGTTCTTTTCTTGAAGGTCCCTAAGTCGTATCCGCTTGGAAAAACCCCTGCCGGTAATTGGTTCCACAGAGGAATAGTGCGGGGGAAGAAGTGCCTCGAGAATCGCACAGTTGTGGATTTCCAGACATCGAGATGATAAGGATGAAATTTTGAATTTTGTCGCGATGTCCGATGGTGAAATTCTGCGACAGGAATTAATCCAAACAGTTCGTCGGAACACTCCCCATGATAGATCCGATAGAAGATGCAGAGCGAAGCCACATCTCTACGCAATGCCAAAGAATCAAGCCGATCAGAAATAGTCCTGTTATTGACGATTCGAGTCGCTCTACGTTGAATGCGGTCAACAGGAATGAGCTGGTACTGAGGAGACCCCGCCCACAAGTGAGAGCAGTACTCCATATGAGGCCGGATTTGCGCCTTATAAAGTTGTAGGCGATGGGCCGGCGTGAAATACTCTCTGGCCCTGCTGAGAACACCCAGCTTTTTTGAGGCTAATTTGGCCTTGCCTTCCAAGTGACCACGGAACTGAACGTTGCTCGATATGTCAACTCCAAGAATTTCAAGACTGGCTGTGGCTGTTAGGGAAGTATTTTCGAAGCGAGGAGATACGACAAAGGGAGATTTTTTAGTGAAAACGCGCAAACTTGTGTCTTCTTGGGGTTAAAGTGGACTAAGTTTAGTCGACCCCACTTTGAGGCTGAGGAAAGTTGTTCTTCGATTTCCGACCCAAGTTTGTTCCGGCACTCGTTGACATATTATTGAAAAACTCCGCTGCGGCCAGAGTACAAAGCATCACCCGTACTGTCGTCCGCATAGCAATGAATGTTGCTTAATTGCAACATGTCATTAATATGCAGAAGAAACAGTGTAGGTGATAACACACAGCCCTGAGGAACACCAGCATTGACGGGTTTAAGTTCAGAGCATGCGCCATCAAAAATGACCTTGATGCTCCGATCTGCCAAAAAATTGGTGATCCAGTTGCAGAGTTTCACAGGAAACCCATAAAAAAGGAGCTTGGAGAGAAGTGCTTTGTGCCATACCCGATCAAAGGCTTTCGCTATGTCCAAACTAACGGCCAAAGCCTCCCCCTTGTTCTCCACAGCCTCCACCCATCGGTGCGTTAGGTAAACTAAAAATTCACCAGCTGAGCGACCGCGACGAAAACCGTACTGATGATCATTAATCAGCTGGTGCTCTTCTAGATACCCCAAAAACTGGCTGTTAATAATGAATTCCATTATTTTGGAGAACAAAGGGGTTATCGCTATAGGCCAATAGTTGGATGGATCTGAGCGATCGCCTTTCTTAGGGATTGGGTGCACTAAAGCTGTCTTCCAAGATTTAGGGACAATGCCTGTTGTGTATGAGAGCCGGAAAAGACGCGTTAAAACTGGCGTTAACTCGGGAGCACAGATCTTGCCCACTTGCCATTTTTTTGCTCACTTTACGTGAGCTAAGCCACTTAACATGATGGGCGTTAAAGTCAGTCAGTCAGGATCACGATCTCCGCGGAGGGGATCTGCTGTATCACGGAATCCGTTGCTATTTGTAAATGCTCTACGAGTCGGTCTACTTGGCATTTCCACTATGGGACCTGTAAAGGCACGCTTAGATGCGTGGATGGTCGTCGCACTCTATACGTAGCCATAAGATCATATATACAAATACTGTTATAATAACTTTTTGTGACATGTTTGTCACAACATAATTTCGAGGCATGCATATGAGACAACATGATGAACTCCATGTGCATCTGCAATGGCATGATATTGTACTGTTATCCGTCGACGATGTTAACACCATTTTTTAAAACTAATGGTACTAATTTAACTGCCGAATAGCGTTGACATTGGATGAAAAGCTTGTCAAGAATCTCTAACAAATCGACAAATATGTCTATTTGCCATGACAATTTATAATATATAAAAAATACAAATGTTTTCTTTTTATAATACTAATACAAATAATAATAAATATTCACAGGACAAATTACACTTACTCATCTAACCCCAAAATAAGCAAATTATTTGCTTGTATTATGGTTGTTAGTCAAGAATACTAATACATATAAGTACATATATACATACTGGAATATATTTAATAAACACCCAAACCCGGAAACACAAACGTTTATGCTCATCACACAAATGCTTGTCCCTGTCGGTGATCGAACCCGAGCCCCGTCGATTGCGTAGTCAGGATCGCTAACCACTCGACCAACGGGGCGGGCTTCTATCTACAAAAGTATAGAACTATGAAAATTGTCTATCAATATATAATATGGTACAAGATAACACGAACAAAATCGCACGTAAAGCCTACACAAATACACGCGTAGTAAATCGACACAGCTAATTAATCTGCCTTGAATGTCAAAAGCAAACATTTGTAACCCGATTAACAGCCTATAGCGCAAATCAAGTTATTGGACTAACAGCATTAACTCGCTGGAAATAAGGGTCACGGATATGAATCATAATTTGATACGTTGTACTAACTGTTAATTAGGAATAAAGTTATAATAAACTTGATTGGAAGTTGTGGTTTGTAACTAAATTAAATGGCATAATAATCTATACTTTATTGACTGTGGATTATAATAAATAATAATAAATAAATATTCACGGGACAATTTACACTTACTGATCTAACCCCAAATTATTTGCTTGTGTTATGGGTGTTAGTCAACGATACTAATACATAGAAATACATATATAAATACTAGAATATATTTAATAAACAACCAAACCCGGAAATACAAACATTTATGCTCATCACACAAATGCTTGTCCACGTCGGGGATCGAATCCGAGCCCCGTCGATTGCGTAGTCAGTGTCGCTAACCACTCGACCAACGGGGCGGTGGAATTATTTTTTATATCATAAGATAGCAAACGAGCAGATGGCTCTCCTGATGGAAAGAGACAACCATCGCCTACAGACACCAAAGATGTTAATGTTGCGTTGCTATCCTTGTGTCGGGATCTTAATTAGAGTTGTGATGGTTAATATAACGCATAGCGTTACATAATAGCGCGCTATGTATACTAAACGTAAAACGTATAAAAAATAGTTTATAGTCAATAACGCGCTTTCATAAAATAGTTTATTTGAACAATATTCCACATCTCTAGTCTTAATGTTATACGCATACGTTTACCAGCTACCTTACCTTCCAAACCGGAATACGACAGTGACAGTGACGCTATAAAGGCGATTGCACCAGACCCGTGCGAAACAATGCAGAACTCTACCACCTATTAGCCACAATGGTAATGTCTCGCATACATCTTCTCCCCCTCTACCTCGAGTTCGCTTCTAACGAAGTGCCTGGTAGAACGGCAGATAAGTCTATTTTTAGAGGGGACCCGGTCCAGCACAGGGAAACCTACTTTTGGTAGTTTAGTAATGCCTCGTGATACTTTTTGTGGGATCAATAACCGGTAGGCAAAACTAGATTTGTACAAGTGGCACACGGCGCTAGTACCTAGGGCGGCAAAATTCAAAGGTGTGGAAAAAATTCTTCGTGTTATTGACAATTTAAAAATTAAACCGCCTGTGGTCTAGGGCCAGGGGTCGACAACCTTTCGGGTCGGAAGCGTCAAAAATTGCAATTTAGAAAATTTCAAAGTTTCTAAAGAGCCACAAAAAAAATCTTGTCAACGATGATAATATTTCATAAATAAAGTCTTTTGATTAAAAAGATAATCTATTCACATGTAAAAG
Source organism: Apodemia mormo (assembly GCA_036924255.1). Taxonomy (NCBI): domain Eukaryota; kingdom Metazoa; phylum Arthropoda; class Insecta; order Lepidoptera; family Riodinidae; genus Apodemia; species Apodemia mormo. The sequence goes on along the minus strand of JAUPFN010000007.1, from coordinate 6,763,330 downwards.
ATCTATTTATTCATAATACTTTTTATGTAACTAAAAAACCTTACATTATGTTTTTTTTTTATTAAAAAAAATATTATGTAAGTAGTTTTTTAATTTTTATTTTTATTTGGGTTATTCAAGTAAAAATATTTAAACGTTTTTTTATAAAATAAATAATATTTGTGTATGGAACTAAAGAGCCGCAGCTTCACATCCAAAGAGCCGCAGGTTGCCGACCCCTGGTCTAGGGTTAGCCTATTTGGCTCAGATCATAAGGTCTCGGGTTCGATTCCCAGGTCGGGCACCTGTTTAGTTAAAGCTCAGAGTTTGGCGGATGGTGTGTTACCAATCCGGGCCTCGGATGAGCACGTAAAGCCGTCGGTCCAAGTCATCGCTAGAAATATTCAATAATCGTTATCAGGTTGGTAAAATGTGACGATAGGGATCCCCACTCATCTCACCAACCGACAAACCATTGGAATCGTGGCGAACTGGAATGTCTATCGTTCAGATAATTCTGCCTCCCCCGCAAGGGAATAGTGCGTTATGATACTTTTTTAATATTTTCCATAATATTAGAATGCTCGGGAAAATGTATTAATATTTTGACATGAAAATAATAATATAAGAAACCTTCTACAAAATTACAATAAGCAATTTCAAAATTCTGTTACAGTTTTTTCAAGAGAAATATCGTAATAATGTGAGCAGATTATTCGAAGGATATTGCAAGATTAAGCCTTGATTTAGTGCACTACAGAGCAACAATATAATTCTTGATAACGGTTTATTAAAACGAAGACAATCCCTGCACAGCGTTTTACGAAAATAGGCGTCAGAGTTAACTTTCAAGACGAATGTGAATACAACCATTGTAATGAGCAAATATATTTTATTTTATGCATTTTTCCAACAGGATATATAGTCCTAAAGTGCACTATAGAGCCAAAATGACGAAAATATTGTTGTTAGATATTAAAAAATAATATTAAAAAATTACAAAATCAGTTCACTTGAACATTTTTTTTCACCAGTATTTCGATAGAAACCTAAAATTTATATTATATGTGAAATAAGTTAATGTTTAACATACTTTTTTTTCACTCCGTTATATAAACTCATTTATTTAAAAAAATTAGAAGAAAAAACACTATAAATCCTGGCGCGCAATCTTTTGCCGATCAAATTTTGAACCTGCGATAAATCGAATAATCAAGACGTAATCTTGCGAAAACGGTAATATCCTTCGAATAATCTGCTCACATTATTACGATATTACTCCGGAAAAAAATTAAAAACATGAAGTTTTCGTTACAAATCGAATACGCGCCTTTAACTGTACTGTATCGCTATTTAAAAAAACGTTTTGAGACCGTATTATATATTATCGCCACCAAATATAGCGAAAGGCGTGTATATGTTGCTGATGGTAGATAAAATGTTAACAAAATACAATGCGAATGTGGAAAGATGTAGGGACTGCGGAAGAGCAAGACTAACGTACTATGATCAGATTGATCGAGATTGTCCAAAGATGGTGTCAAGTCTTCGCAACCGGCGTGTTTTAAGAGTAGTAAATGTGGAAGAAGCAAGACAAGTCTGCAAGTGTGTATTGCACTCAGTTCCTTAGTTGAAGGAAACTTTCTCTTGTCAACGTTTAGTTCTCACTGTCTACCACGTAAGGTATATGGCGTAAATATATATATGTATATATAAATCGGTATCGGTATAATTATATACGAAACAAACAATAATCCAGTTGCCCACAGTAATCAACATGCATAGACAAACAATTAGCATTACAATTTCACCAAACGCCCAATTAACTCCAAGTCACCGCTTTCAGTCTTGATGTTAATTGAAACCATCTACTCGATAAACATACGTAACGATTCAATTATGCTATTATAAACATAGATTTAGGCCGCTAGTCGAGTGGTTAGCAACCCTGAATATGCAATTGATAGGCCTTGGGATTGATCCCTGACAAGGACTTTTTGTGGATTGACCCAATGGGTGTGTATTGACCCAAATATACAGGATGTAAAAAAAACCCTGTCCAATCGGCAAATGCATTATTTGGTAGCTTAATACAATCATGTCCTTTCATTATTATATGGATATTGATAAATTTTCAAAATATCTGGGAGAAATCCCTCAAGTTTAGTGCTAAAATAAGACACTTTAAAATACTAGCAATACCCGTGCGAATAATTCGCACTAAGTAATTTTATTAAATAGTTTTTAATTTGAAATTGAACAAAAAAAAAATTACCGACCGTCAATCATGTTGACGTTGTTTCAGAATTAAAGCTGTCAGATGGCAGCATTGCTGTATTATGTCTTAATATATGTATATAATTTTAATTTTAATAATTTACCAAAAAAAAAAGGCAGTAATATTTTTTAGTTGTAGAGCATGCAATTATCTATAAAATGACATAGAATTTATTTGGAGTGATTGTGAGGTTTTCCCTAAAAAAGGAGGCAAACATCTTAATCTTAGCGTATTAATATATACAGCCTATTAGGTAAGTCGACCTAAACCCTGAAGGCGGTAATACGGTATCTGATTCTTATCTATACATATAATAAAATCGTAGGAAAGTCGAAACTGTACATTGAATATTTTTTTAAAAGAATACTTGGGGCGTGATCTGCAATCGATACCGAAGCCAAAAATATAGTTTTTAGAATTTTTGTCTGTTTGTCTGTGTATCTGTTTATCTGTATGTCTGGATGTATGTCCGGGGTAAACTCGGGGGGCATAGATAAATAGATAGTTACGCAAAGACTATTTTATTTATTTATTTAGAATGAGAATCAGATAACTTATTACCCCTTTCAAGGTTAAGGTCGACTTACATAACAGGCTGTATATTAATAATGATATTTTTTTATTTTAATAAAAATATTTTTTTATTATATTTTTGGTAATGTCATTGACCCACCTATATACCTCTTTCGGATCGGACAGGGTTTTTTAAGACACTCTTTATGTAAATGCGTGCAACATGCTATGTCAAATACGATTCAGATAAGTTTACCGCTCTTAAATAATACAAACATATTAAACAGATTCTATATATAGATTCAGGCGTTATTTGCAAAAATCCATAACTCAAAGGTGACATCGATTTACTTTTGTCATAGGCTAACTAAGCCCCCTTTGAATAGACCAACTGCCGTTCTGCCAGGCAGGTCGTAAAAGGCGACCGATTGGCTATACGAGTCACTACCATCGTGACGACTTGGTGATAGAGTCCAGCAACGTTTCGCCCGGGTATGTAGTACCGCCGCCTTACCTATTTCGCGCCGCAATAGCGTCAATGCTCGTCATTGTCGTGTTCCGGTTTGGAGGGTCAAGTAGCTGGCAGACTTATGCATGTGATGTGTCAATATATGTTTTCTCTTTCCATCAGAAGAGCTTGTTTGCTATCTTATAAAAAAAACAAATAAGCAGATGGGTCTCAGGATGAAAGGAGACAACCATCGCCTATAGACACCAAAGATGTTAATAGGGCGTTGCTATCCGTGTGGCGGGATGGTAATGTCACATGCAAAGTGCCGCCTACCTTACCCTCCAAACCGGAACACGACAGTGCAAAGTATTGACGCTGTTGCAGCAGAAATAACTTTCCGCGGATGTGTGATTTCTACGATAAGGTTGAGCGAAAATAAATAAACTGTTTTCTCTTAAACTGGATGTATAACTTGTAGCTGTTAAAAAAAAAATAAAGTTTTTAAGGAAAAAACAATTTTTGTTTAACATATTAAGATGGCTCACTGACTTAGGAAATTAATATTTTAATAAAAAAATATTTTTAAGTTTTTTTTAATTGTGCTAGAAATAGTAAAAAATTCACTTTAATACCAATAAGAAGTTATGAATTAAAAACATTTTTTATGTTATTGCAATTTTATACGTCATATTCAAAAAACAAAATGCTGTTTTTCTGGCATTGGAGAGAAATATGATTGATTAAATGTTAATTTTTCTAATTTTTATGACATTTATTGCAGTTGTGCTACATTTAAACGTTAATAAATTATATTTATGAATGTATATTTCATTACCCAATTTTGTGAGCTATACATGGTGAAAAAAATTTTTTTTACATGAGAAATTCCGCGTTAAAATTCTGAGCGGCTAGTAAAACACTACCACGCCGCGTTTCACGCTTGCCGGCTTTTAATATTTTTTCTAAATAATAATATTTTATTTCTGTGATACGGGTACAAAGTTTGTTTTAGATATAGCAAACAAGCAGATGGGTCTCCTGATGGAAAGAGTCAACCATCGCCTATAGACACCAAAGATGTTAATGGTGCGTTGCTATCTTGTGGCGAGGTCTAATGCCACATGCATAAGTTTACCGGCTACCTTACCCTCCAAACCGGAACACGACAGCGACAAGCACTGATGCTATTGCGGCAGGAATACGTAAGGCGGTGGTACCAGACCCGGGCGAGACAATGCAGAACTCTACCACCTAGTAGCCACGATGGTAGTGACTCGATAGCCCTTCGGTCGCCTTTTACGACCTGCCTGGCAGAACGGCAGTTGGCCTATTCTACAAAGGAGGCCGGGACCAACACGGCGGACTCCACTATCTGCCTTTTGGTGTACAGATTTCCAAATATAAATTACGTTATTTAAATATTACTATTGGATATAATGTAGTGACATTTTTGTATTTACTATTATGCTTATACGCATTTGATACAATTTTATATCTATTTAACACTTAACTTATTATATATTAAACCTTTTAAAACAAACAAAAAATAGTACAATTCATTAGATATGTAAAATTTTCTTCAAGCACCATAATCAAAGTAATAAAGTTATCTGAATCATTGAGTTATTTGAGTGTGTGTGCGTGTGCATGTGTACGTGTGTGTGCATGAATGCATATGTGTGTATGTGTGTGTGTGCGCGCGCGTGAGTGTGTGTATGCGTTAGTGCGTGCGTGCGTGCGCGTGTGTGTGTGTGTGTGTGTGTGTGTGTGTGTGTGTATGTGTATGTGTGTGTATGTGTGTGTGTGTGTGTGTGTGTGTGTGTGTGAGTGTTACCTTGCGTGTTGCGCGGCAGGGGCGCAGCAGAGCCAAAGGCGGGCGCGCGTCGGAACGGCACCGCGCGGCCCACCACTGGCTTCACTACACGTGCTACACACATACCACAATTAGCTATTATTCAGCCACACAACTAAATGAGATCGTTGTAATAAAATCATCAATCTACTGCTCGTAAATCAAAGAAGGCCTATGTAAAAATTATTTTTTCCTAGTTCACATTTCACTGTATTGGCAGGACTACCAAAACATTTAAATTTGTATTTAACATAGGTTTCACTACACAAAGAAAGCATCCGCAGGACAATGGGCCTGTACTCAACTAATTACTCAAAAAATATATAAATGACTCGCTGCACATTTGATGTTATTTATAAGCAAACTGCCTACACCACTCCATCCACCTATATAAGTAATTGCGAAGATATTTTTCCAAGGCGAATAAATTTGTTCGTTTAAAAGTAGGATTGGCATGACTTAATCATTATTTAAATCGCGATTTATATCAAATAATTTTCTCAGTAAATATCAATGATTTAAACAAGTGTTTCTATTTTTAATTCCGTATTATCAATCTTTAAAATTGAAATGTAACAGCATCAAAATAAACCATATTATGTCACTGTGCAGAATTAATTAAATAAATATTTTAATAATTGAAAAAAAAAGTTTTCCAGCTCTTTGTATTCCCAGTTGATTGCATAACAATTCCAAATGTGGAAACTCAACGTGAGCTAAAGAGGCTGTCACCCGAAATATTAATAATATAATCAAACCAAAGCTTTAATTAATCGAATTATTTGTATTTATATTTAAACCAGAGTGTCGACAGCAAATTATATATACAAGGTCCTTCCAAAATAAGTAAACATATTTTTTTTAATCACAAGCAAATGATTTTCCTGATGGAATAAGAAACCATGGCGTATTAGACACCAAAGATGTTAATCGTGCGTTGCTATCCGTGTGGCAAGATGCAATGCCACACACATAAGTTTACCGGCTACTTTACCCGCCAAACTGGAACATAGGTACAACGGTGACACCAAACCCGGACGAAACGTAACAGAATTCTACATCTAGGATAAATGTATTTAATTGTTACTAAATTGATTACAGCTGACGAAATTCAATTATGGTTTAAATGTTGTTAAAGACAATTATTTTGCATTATTTAGACTGAGAAAACATTAAAACACCAAACGACTACGCCTAATTAGGCGTGGCTGAAAATTAGAATCAACCATATTTACAATAATTGTTAGTTCTATTTTAATAATTATTTTTGAATTGGATATCTTTTGTTAGACGTACCGAACGCTGTGTTAAAATATGTTCACCTATTTTGGAAGGACCTTATATATTTGATGACTTTTGTTGCCCATGCTTGAATCACCTTGCACTCATTACTAAATGCAATATAAATTCGAAGTTATGTTATTACTCATTAGATATATCATATACCTAGTTGTGTAATAAAAAGTTTTGGGTCGGCGCTTATGGCGCAAATCGGACCACATCCTATTGGTTTCGAAAAAAATCGCGATTTTTTTATAATAGATCCAGAAAATCATGATTTTTTGATTAATTTAAATATGATGTAACGAACCCTGTTTAAAATTTAAATTTTGTAATATAAAATAAACTTCATAGATGGTTTAAAGTTACAATTTTATCTTTATTAAATTTATACATACCTTTATTTTCATTTAAATTAACTGGACGTTGCTGGACAACATTGGTCCTATCTCCAAGTGCCTTTTTTACGGGTTGCACCTCAGTTTTGTCTGATTTCACAGACTTCTTTAACCCTTCTGTCTTCCCAGCTAACACAAATGTAGAATTCAGATCTTTAGGGTCAATTACGTCAATGTTTTCGATGTCCAAATCTGGATTTTCTATCTTTACTTTCTTAGCAGATAAACTTTTTGTGTCTAAGCTTTCAAATGAGTCGTTTATAATTATTGTTTCATTGTTCATTAACTTGATTGGTGTTCCTTTACGTTTTTTCGTTGACGTACATATTGGATCTTTGTTTTCTATATCTAAATCATCACTATCAGTTGGTATTTCGAACATCAACCCATCTTCTTTTTTGTCATCATAATCAAGTGATGTTGTTGGATTATTCAAATCTAAATTTGATATAAATTTAAAGTGAGCGTCACATTCTGCATTTTCATCGGACCAAGTAATACCTTTGGCTGATTTAGCTTTCTTCATAATATCTAAATATTCAGCTGTCAATGCAGGTGGTGCCTTGTCATAACCTTTCAATGTCAAATACAATTTCTTGAGCATAGCCGCCATTTCACTCATGTATTCCGTCGAGGTCATCAGTTCTTCATTCTCTATATTCAATAACTTAAATCTCAAGTTATCACTAGCCTTTGATTGGCGTATTTCATTTTGCAATTGTAACTTTTCAATAAAATCAATGAGTTCTGGACACTCCGCAGCTGCTTCATTGAACAAAATGTTTAAATTTTTAAGACTCTCACTCCACTTTGCGTGTGTCATTAAAATTTTACGATCTAAATTAGCAGATTGTTTCATGTGGCTTTCCACTGCTCGTTCTTGTCTTGGAATGTCTTCTGTGCACATCTTTTTGAAGGGGAAGAATAATAATTAAATAAACAACAAACATCCCTGAACAAAATACGTGGATTAATCTAACCCCAAAATAAACAAAGCATTTGTGCGTGATATGGGTATTAGACAACTAGATATACATAGAAATACGTATATAAATATCCAAATATAATTACAAAACACCCAAACCCAAAATACAATTTTTTATGGTTACCACACAAAAGTTTATCCCTGTCGGGAATCAAACCCGAGCCCACCAATCGCTTAATCGAAGTCACTCAACACTCAACCAGCAATAAAGTTATTAAAAAAAGGGAAATAACTTCCACATACACTTTATCAGTTTAATGCAAAAGCTATAAACTGAAACTTAGGAGTCTCAATATCCTATCACCTAGATCCTAGGGCCTCTGTGGTCAAGTGGTCCGGTGTCTTAGTTGAACGCTTGAGGTCTAGGGTTCGATTTTTTCAGTTTTCTGATAAAAACAATGTTGCCCGGGACTAGAAGTGACCGGTTGGCGATATGCTTGCCACCTATCACGTTATGGGACTAAGTATCTTCGTCAAATTATGGGTGAACTTGTTGCACCTCTGCCTATCACTTCGGGGAGACGGGCGTGAAAATAAATATAATGACCGCCCCGTTGGTCGAGTGTTTAGCGACCCTGACTAGGCAATCGACGGGGCTCGGGTACGATCCCCAATGGGAACAAGCATTTGTGTGATGAGCATAAATGTTTGTATTTCCGGGTTTGGGTGTTAATTAAATATATTCCGGTATTTAAATATGTATTTCTATGTATTAGTATCATTGACTACCACCCATAACACAGACAAATAATTTGCTTACTTTGGGGTTAGATCAGTAAGTGTAATTTGCCCCGTAAATAAATAAATATTCATGGGACAAATTACACTTACTGATCTAACCCAATAAACTACAAGATTACATAATAGTTACAGTAGCGCCGGTTGCGGAGCCCCGCGCGCCCATCAGTAGTGCCAGTGAATCGTGATATCCGGATGTGATACCGCGAATGCAATAATATTTTTATGCGTATTTTTGTGTTTGACTAATAATAACAATGTCATTTTATCAATGTTCAAATGGAAATTTGAGTATGGGACATGCCTATGCGTTATATAACAATTATGTGCCCAAATCGCCAAATGCAGAAGAATAATTCAACAATTGAGATATTTTTTTTATATCATAAGATAGCAAACAAGCAGATGGATCTCCTGATGGAAAGAGTCAACCATCGCCTATAGACACCAAAGGTGTTAATGGTGCGTTGCTATCTTGTGGTGAGGTCTAATGCCACATGCATAAGTTTACCGGCTACCTTACCCTCCAAACCGGAACACGACAGCGACAAGCACTGACGCTATTGCGGCAGGAATAGGTAAGGCGGTGGTATCTGACCCGGGCAAGACAATGCAGAACTCTACCACCTAGTAGCCACGATGATAGTGACTCGCATAGCCAATAGGTCGCCTTTTACGATCTGCCTGGCAGAACGGCAGTTGGTCTATTCTTCAAAGGAGCCCGGAACTAACACGGGGAGATTATTGTATAATGTTAATAATTAATTAAATCAAGTTCGATCATTATATTTACGCAAGAAATACTAAGGTAAATATTAGCTGTGTCTTACACTTTTATTTGTGCCTAGTTTATTTTTTAAATTATAACACGCTTTAAAACGTTTCTTATTATTTAGTGTCTAGGTATTTTTGCCTGTCCTTCCTAACTAAACCAGGAACAAAGTATTAAGGGAAAATGAATCAAAATTCACACTAGTTTAAAACGGGTAGATAGATTACATTTACATTATTTGCTTACCTACTACTGATATTATTATGATGGTTGATTCATGCATCGTAAAGGCTAGCATAACGACTACGATGACTAATAAGTCACGAAACTTTTGACAACACTTCAATTACTGTTTTCTTGGTTATTTAACCCTTTTTTTTAATATGTTTATTCGATATGTATAAGTGTGAATTTCCATGGGCTTGATTCCGTCCCACGGCTAAAAAAACACTCTGTATAAATACTGTTACATAGATAATAAACACCCAAACCCAGAACGCAGAAATACAAACATCTATGCTCATCACACAAATGCTTGTCCCTGTCGGGGAAACCCGAGCCCCGTCAATTGCGTAGTCAGGGTCGGTCAATACAACGGGGCGGTCAATACAATAAAAAAAAATACCTTCTTAGATCATGGGGCTTAAATGGAGGAATTTAAATTGTTTCATTTTTGTTCAATTTCAGGCAGGCAATGACATGATAATTGATTATACCTAGATGTTCCCTAAATTTAGTATTTAGTAAATATGTCTGTCTGTATGTATATTTGTTGTATATAAATACCTGTCGCATCAGTTCGGAGGAACAGCGATGCGCAAGAGGCGCTGCGTGAGCGATGGCCCTCGCCCGCAACCTGCGCCTCAGCATTAATACTCGCCGACCGCTCATCAACTCCAACAGCCTTTGTTCAAGACCACCGTGTTGTTCGCACTCCGTGGCTAGCCGATACCGCCATTGTTGACGCACTGTAGTAATACATTACATTATTGTGACAGTCTAATAAGCAATTATCCTTTTTTTATAAGATAGCAAACAAGCAGATGGTTCTCCTGACGGAAAGAGTCAACCATCGCCTATAGACACCAAAGATGTTAATGGTGGGTTGCTAACGATGTGGCGGGATGGCAGTCCTCCAAACCGGAACACAATGACAAGCATTGACACTATTGTGGCAGGAATAGTATGGCGACGATGCCAAATACCCGGGAGAGACGTTGCGGAACCCTACGACCTAGTAGTCACGATAGCGGTGACACGTATAGCCAATCTGTCGCTTTTTACGACCTGCCTGGCAGAACTGCAGGTAATCTATTCTTCAAGGGAGCCCGAACCAACACAGGTAAAATAGGAAAACTTCTTGACTAAATTGCAGAAAATAGGAAATGCTTATACCATGCTCAGTCTATGGTTCTCAAATGAAATTTTGGGTCTCAAATGAAAATAAAATACAAAACTAAAGTCACAGTTCCTCTTGAGCTAAAATTGCCATGGATTGTAATAAGGATAAAATAAATAATAGCATTTTAAAATGACAACTTACCCTTATCTCTAGCTACATCTGCTTCATTATTCACAGGTTTAACTGAACACAGTGACAGTTTTGCTTCCAATTCCTTAACCTTTTTCTTAAGTTCTTCAGCAATTTTCACATATTGGGAAACCCTCATCTGACCATCAACTATATTCTTCTTAATTGTCAATTTGATTTTGTTAGCCCTTGCTGCATATTTTAATGTGTTGTAGGTATCTTCATAGCATATACTCGATGGTGAAACATTAGCTATCATTACAGTTCTACAATTACCTCCTAAACTATCTTTTAGTAGACGTGTCAATTTCGAATCCCTGGTGAATGTATAAGAAAATAAAACACCTATTGATAATAAAAATACAAAAGCGTAATAGTGAAAAAAGTGAAAAATATTCATTTATACAGTGTGTAAAGAACTGGATGGTCTGGCCCATCAAGGTTTTTTTTTTTTAAATCTGGTTTGTTTTAAAAGACTTTTATTCCTTTATGTTAGTCCCATTATATCCTAAAGTAATAAATTAACTCACAAGCTTTATTGATGCAGAAATACGTTAATTAAAGATTTTGCAATTTTCAACGTTGGTTGCGCTAGTATGTTCAGATAAACTCCTAGGTCATATTTATATATTCATATTTCTGCATCAAATCCTTCCTTTCTTTTTGAAATTTATGATAGTCTGTAAACATGTGTACTATGTCATCTATAGTTTTACAGTTGTCACAGTTGGAAGAGTCAAAGTTTTTTCATCAGGAATGAAAATTTTTGTTTGGGATAATGTCCAGAACATATTCTGTTAACTAATGTTAAATATTTTTTGCTGACTCTAACATTTCTGAAATTTAAAGGGGCTGAGATTGAATTTGGTCCTGGAGCTGGCGACGAATTTTGAGAAGGTCCTTTTGGCAGACTGAAATCGCGAAAAAATAAAATTTCGTCAAATAGCGATACAAGACCTGCGAGTTTGGCAAAGCGGTTATTTCGCTATTGCGCAGTATACTACAAATGCAAAAAAATATTCCATAAAAGTATTTCTGGCTTTAATTTTTATTTAATTTATATCCCAGATATTCATATACATTTTACAAAAGCTTCCAATAAATTTATTTAATATTTATTTATTTAGTATTTTTATATTATTGGATAGCAAACAAGCTATAAGCTAGATGGCAAAACAGATGTGCGTGGTTTATTTAACAGAGGTGCATTGCTATCCGGTGGCGAATGGCAACGCCACATGCATAGCCGGTAAGCTATCTTACTCCCCAAAGCAGAACACGACAATGGCAAGCATTGACGCTATTGTGGCAATTGGTCTATCCTTCAAAGGAGCCTGGACAAAAATGGGGATATTTATTTATTTATTTTATATTTAGTTGTGACTAAACTAAAATACTAATAACGAGTATAATTAAATAAAATCGGAGTGTCTCTTTGTAATATTAAAATAACCGCTTTTTACCAAATGTATATGTATGTATACATGGTATATATACCAAAATATGTTTTTTGTCTGTCAGTTTGTTCCGGCTAATCTCTGGAACAACTGGACTGATTTTAACGGGACTTTCACTAGCAGATAGCAGATGTAATAAGGAGTAACTTAAGCTACTTTTATTTTATAATTTTTCCCACACAGACGAAGTCGCGGGCAGAGCTAGTATTATAAAATAAAAACTACTATTATTGTTGGTTCAGCTTCTTTATTTGAAGCTTTCTTTGAAGAATGTCAAATACAGAAAATAAAATTTTCCAATTATAGTATCAATAAATTACCTGTAAGGAATATAATTACTTCCATCCGAAAGCTTGTTAATACAATTGCCAAGTGACAGTAGGCTTTTATTGATATTTGCACCTTCCTTAAACCGTTCACCGACACAACCTGTCGCAGAAGCTCTCTCACTGCCTGCTAAGTCAATCATAGAAAGTTTGACAAGGCGGAGCTGACTACTTGTTTTGTATCGCATTTTGACATACACCTGTAAAACAACGAAAAAAATAAAGGTAAAATATCCATACTTTACCATTTTCAATCAATGAGCATTTCTGGGGTAAATTGTAAATAAAAATTTTAGTAGTAGCTCAGAGTCTGGATAAGGTACAATAACTAGCCTGACGGTGTGTGGGCATGGGGCAGTCTCGATTGAGCTCATAAGTTGGTATTGGTATCACAAGAAACAAGCTATTGTTGTAATCTGGTTGATAAAATCTGGCTATGGAAATTACTACTTATCTCGTCAACCGACAAACCAATGAATTGTGGTGAACCATAAACACATAGTTTACCAAGGAGAAACCAACATGAAATTTCTTTTACTATTAACAATAATAATACACTGGAAAGTTACACAAATTGATCTAATCCCCTTATTTACTTGTGGTCAAATTATTGTAAAATTGGACTTATCCAGTCTTGAACAAGTTACATTTTCAATAAACTAGAAAGACTTATCAAGAATGATTTGCTTGACCTAAGATTCAAATCTAAGACTACATGCTTAAATACCAAAGCCATTAATGTCTGACCACAGGCAAACTTTTAGATTGTTACTGTGACTCTAGACTTATGAAGCGAGCAGAGTGCTCAGTCGGAGTTTAAATTTGGGCTACTAACGCCCATATTAGGGCACCCAGGGCTGTCTCTGTCAGACCGGAACTCGCCTTAGAGCAACATTCGGACTTGGTAGTAGCATTGCAGGGGAGGAGAGAAGTAGTCGTCGTAGATAACGGCGACGACGGCGTCGCGTTGTGTGTGTATGTATCAGTGTTTTGACAAACGCCCAGGAATTATCAACAGTTACCGATTAAAGATGCTTTGTAGCTTTTTTGAGTCGGAGCGAAGACTTACTGCAAAAGTTAAATTATGTTGAAATTCTTGTAATTGCTAACACATCAAAATCTTTGTCTAACCAAAATAAGTGACTTCTTATGAGGCTTATGTTATGATAGAAAAATAAAAAATGGGAAAAACTATTTTCAGTCTTAGTTTATTAAAAAACTCTATAATGCTTCTGTAATAAAAAAAATCTATTTTTTTGTTACCTTTGTTTTTGTTTATATATGTCAAAATAAAATAAAAATATGTCAAGCCGAACACATGAGGTGTCATAATTATATCATCCATCGTGTTTGCTTGTCCAGAACACACTAACACACTCACAAGCGTGTAAATAAAATATGGCATCCAAGCGTTTGTAAAGGCTTGAAGCTTGTGAAGGCTTGCCAAACCCTTACAAGCATATAAACGATTACAGTTTATTTTTCCTATCCCACACATTTTTTGCTTAAGAAGGGTTTTTGGTTGAATCCCTGTAAAATCGTCTTAAACGAGTTTTACTGTATTTCTATTTGACATGTTATTCACCTGAAATACAGCATGACTCCTAGAACTCTCAGCATTGGCATCTGTAGGGTGTTGTGTTCTATTCTTATTACCGTTTTCAAGCATATTAAGGAGTTCACGTGCTGTCTTTATATTATGTAAAGTTAGTCCAGCCACCATTACTCCATACTTGGAGTCCTCTCTTAGTTGTAATGGAGTACTGGATGGTTTTAAAAGGTCATACACATTTTCATTGTAAACCTGAAAGTATAAAAAATGTATTATGTTGGAAGTCATTAATGTGGATATACTCATGTTTACACATGAAAATGTAGTAATATACTGAATATTTGTTTTTTTTTTCTATAGAAGAGGGGGCAAACGAGCAGGAGGTGCACCTGATGGTAAGTGATCACGACTGCCCATGGACATCCGTAATACCAAAGATCTAGCAGTTGCGTTGCCGGCCTATAAATCTCAAAATCTTGGAAATGGATTGATTTTAAATTTGACCAAGAAATATTTATTAAGTTAATAATTGAGTGTAACTTTTCTAGGTGGAAGATTTCCACAATGGCTTGCCCGAATCTGGTACCACTGCCTTACTTAATTCTGCGGCAATAATGTTGGTGCTTGTCATGGTCCTGTTCCAATTTGGAGGGTAATGTATGTCAACACTATTTAAATTATACAATTACAAATATATGAATTGAAATACAAAATGATTTTCAATGTCAAATATACCTGAATCTAGAAGGTGGTGGGAATGGCACTTAGTTCAGCAGATACAATACATTTAATGCCAAAACCTATATTAGGTCCATATAAACCATCTTTGTCAGTTTAATCTACCAATATTGTTACAATTATTTTAGAACAGGCTCATTACTTTTAATTGTATTCTTTTTGTATCATAGGATAATAATCAAGCTTTCAGTTCGCTTAATGGAAAGAAACAACTATGACCTATAGACACCAGAGAAGTTAATGGTGCATTAGGGTGTAGACAGATGGACTGCATTTAAACTGCAATCCGACTGCTAAATGGCAGTTCAGATGCAGTTTGAATGCAGTGCACATGACTGCAATGGCTCTATATAGTAGGGAGCCCAAGATGCTAAATGGGCAGTTACTCAAGCGTCGTAAGGACTTATTGGTTTCGGTAGAATAAATTGTAGAAAAAAATAAAAGGTTATAATAATGTTTTTCATTTCAATGATGGGGCAAAAATCAACAGCTAAAAAAATTATTAAAAAAATCTGCAAAATGGAAACAAGAAATTGTTTCAGATTAAGGTATGGTGGGTTAATTGCCACCTAAAATTTAGAAAATCTGCCTATTCAAGTGTAGCGTAAGGGAGTGGGAGGGTCATAAAGTTGCAAAGAAAACGTTGTTTTGACATTCTTGAGCGCGTCTGAATTTTCTTTAATTATACAGGAAATTATGTTAAATAATGAAAAAAAATATAATCTGACAATTTCCACAAGCCGAAGTTATTAGAATTTTGTTCTTTTGCTGCCCTAGTTACCCGCCTCTATATAAAGGGCTTATATTTGGTGGAGAGCCTCAACATTATGCGAGATATCCCCCTATAAAGTAAATCCCCTCGAGTAAATGCAAGAATCCCCTCTTGGGCTCCTCTACTAATAGAGAAACAAGAAACCACCACACACACTCTTCTTGAGTGCTGGAGAGTGGCCAAACAAGGTGCATGTTTCCTAAAGAAACCCAAACAGTCTAAAGAAACTTGTGAAAACACAAGCCACCTTATAAGATTCTGAAAGGAGTTACGATAGGTGGAAAAAATTTAGCCATCTACATACAAAGGTCCAAGTGACTAAGTGTGTGCAATACCACAAAAAGTCACCTGATCTATACTTTGAAAAATGCCCAGACTAGACCAGCATAGGCACAATTTACATAGCTAATCCTGAACTAATTTTGATATGGGTACGATTTATACATTTTATTCTATTTAGAGTGCTACTTCAATAATGAAAGTTATTATACCTACCTCTTGAAATGGTTTTCTTTCTGAACCTGTCATGAAAGGGATCATTGAAAACCTCAGCTGTAAAACTATATTCATACTGTTTTACAATTCTAACATTTAAGATTATGAATGGTGCCATATTTATACTAAGCATCTAAACCTTTTACCTTACCTCAATATAAGAAACACCAATATCAAACTCCCTTTCATTAGCCAAAGAGCTAATTGTATTAAAGAGATGTTCCATGGTTAAATAAGTAATGCCTGGATGCTCATTGCTACCTATCATCGTATAGGTCTTCCCAGCACCTGTAGCTCCATATGCAAAAACTGAGCAATTGTATCCTTCCATTAGCGATACTAATATATCTTTAGTTGTTATTTCAAAAACATCCATATTACTATCATTTTGTCGACAAACATGATCAAAAACAAATTTTAACTCTTTGTTCGCTCGCTTTAGATAATTCTTGTTTGGTTGTTGAACTCCTTGATAAAAGAAAGGCCTCATCTCCTCTTTGGGATCGAAAACAAGCATTTGCTCATCGACAACGTCAATTACAACTCTGTTGTTTTGTTCCATTTCTTTTTCATTTAATGGGCGTACCCTCACGACCACCTTTATATTTGAAGCCATATTCTGAGTTGATCCACATCTTGATGGTGCTAAGCTGGTTGTAGATCCTGCGGCACCAGACGAAGCCGCAGGACGTTTTTCTACTTTAACCATTTTCGCTAACTACACAATATCATTAATTAATCACAATGTTACAATTCACAATGTTTATACTGATAATACAATAGATAAATATTTCACAATTTCTCAATAAAATAATATAAATAATAAGTAGATATTACAAATATGTACGTTTGTTTTTAAATCGTAACCGTCAACAAATTTGAACTGACAGACGCTTGACCAAAACGAACGAAGAAACGAAGACAACATAGACCTACAATCATAGACTAATTTTAAGGCGGATGTCATTTATCAGAATCGATTCTAGTCTAGTTGATACCAGTTAATTGCGATGCTTTAATCGCTACGTAAATCTATAATTTCTTTTCCAAATGTGCAAATACTCATGATAAAAAATAATGAATATGTGAATATACATATTATGAAAAAAACATTAAAAACTTAAAACGCTGCGCCGCCGCGCCGCCGCGCCGCGAGACGCATAACAGACGTAAAAAATCGAATGTATCCTGTATAGAAACATTCTTGTGGTACAGTTACACATATCGGGCTACGGCGAAGTATCGCGCTATCACGATGTATATTGGCCTATCGCGGAACTACATCGGAGAGGCTTGACGTGTAACTGCAGTGAGCATCAAACTGTGGTCCATAGGTGATATTTGTGAGGATCACGACAGGGAAACAATAATATAATTACGATAAATAATAATATAATTACGATAAACAATAATAATAATAGGAAACTATAATTTACCCGCATACATATGGTGAATTCTTGTATAAGCCATATTTTAATACTGATTTAATGTATCGACGTATGCTATTTTATTCCATGATAGAACAAAAATAACATACGACAATAAATTATCGTCGTGTGTTGTTTTTTGATCTCTTTAATGTTTATGAAGGAGGAAGGAGTATCATAGGTTCGCAATCTTCAAGCGAATGAAATACAGTAAGGGGCCGTTCATAAAATACGTTCGCATACAAGGGGTGGGGGGGGTCTGGCTGAGCGTGACAAGATGTGACAAGGGGGGACGGGTTGTATACGGCAACGTGACGTTCGCCGTTTATTATTTTTTGACATGAGCGCTAGCTCTGTGGCGCGACTCTAGCGGCGTTGCGATCTGTCACAACGGGTTTCTTTGTTTTTCCAATACTTGAGACAGTAACGTTTCCACGTACCCTGCGCGTAATGTTATTATAATACCTAAATAAATATTTTTAATTTTCAGAATTTGTGTACTATCATTTAGAATTTATCATACTCAGCAGGGGGGGGGGGGGTCTTAGTTTTTGTGACGAAATATTTCTAGGGGGGGGAGTCACAAAAAGTGTGATGACACAGTGTGACACAGCGTGACAATGGGGGGAGGGGGTCAAAAAAAGATGATTTTAGTGTGACGTATTTTATGAACGGCCCCTAAACAGTAGACAACATAAAATTAAAGAATTTAAGGAACGAATGTTAATTAATTAAATTTGAGATAACAGAATTTAAGGAATGTTACAATATTCCTATTTGCTTTGTTGTGGGCCGCACAAATATAGCCTGCAGGCCGCAGTTTGTGACCAGTGATATCATGACGTAATTATGACGTAAGCAGTTATCATGATGTATTTTGTGACAACATTGTACTAGCACGATATTTCGCCGTAGCCGATATATGCAAAAATCCCGTAGTTATGTGCGAAAATCGAAAAATTCTTTTACAATTGTCACTCCCCAATTTTTCCAGACACCTGTTCACGGTATGCAATAATGATGATTATAGTTCCATAAGTTAAATATATTTTAAAAAAGAATAACTAGTTTTAATAACTTGCAAAATACAAAGATTTTTTATCAATCATAAGGAATCACTTTGACTCCTTCCCCGACCAATTCCAGCAATGAACACTACGCTAACTTGAAAAAGTTAACTTTACAGTAGAGACGATTAAAATGAAAAAATTAGATAACTTTTATAATTTTGAGCTTTCTTAATGAAATTTTTGTATTGAATAAGTAGTTTAGTGTTACTTAGAATGGCATTATTACATTTTTTGATTTATTGTTACTTTAAGATTTATTTAGTTGGCGGAGTGTATTACCAGAGCGCCTTGTGAAGAGAGCAGTCTAAACTGCACCAACTGTAATTTGCGCAGTGTTTTATGGAAATATTGAGTTTTTAACCATTTTTAACAAAATAGATGTTTGAACTGAAAAATCTATGCTTATATTTTTTACTCTTTTGAGCTTAAAATACTTTAATTTAGTGGGAAGTTTCAGGGATGGCCCGTAGGGTCAACCGTTCACAAATTTTTTTCTATCTTCTATATCTTGTGGCGAGGTCTAATGCCACATGCATAAGTTTACCGACTACCTTACCCTACAAACCGGAACACGACAGTAACAAGCACTAACGCTATTGCGGCAGGAATAGGTAAGGCGGTGGTACCAGACCCGGGCGAGACAATGCCGAACTCTACAACATAGTAGTCACGATGGTAGTGACTTGCATAACCAATCGGTCGCCTTTTACGACTTGCCTGGCAAGAACGGCAGTTGGTCTATTCTTCAAAAGAGCCCGGAACCAATACGGGGAGAGATACGGAGAAATACGGCTTCTACATGAAGTTACCTAAATATATGTATGCGTGTAAATTATGTTTGCTATTAATATTATTGTTTAGCGTAATTATATTATTGTTTCTTTGTCATTAGACGCTCAAATATCACCTGCGGACCCCAGCTTAACGCCCACTGCTGTGACGCATCAAGCCCCTTCGCGAAGCAGTTCCGCGATAACATACAAAATGTTAGCGCGATATTTCGCCGTAGCCCGATATATGTAGCCGCGCCATACGTATTACACACATTATCCAGCTACATAAAAAAAAGTATCTTCACACCCATATCCCCGAAGGGGTTGGCAGAGGTACAACAAGTGCACCCACGATTAGCCGAAGATACTTGGTCCCACAAATGTGATAAGTGGCAAGCCTATCGCCAACCGGGCACTTTCCAATCCCGGGCAACTTTGTGTTTATCAGAAAACTGAAAAAACACTTTTTTTATGTGCCCGACCCGGGAATCGAACCCGGGACCTCATGTGGTCAACGCCAACGCTGGACCACTAGACCACAGAGGCGATTTAACCTTCCAAAACAAAACTGGGAAGCACAGAAGCTATTGTGGCAATAATAGGTAATACGGTGATGCGAACGATACCAACAGTGCTGAATCAGCCCATTAAGCAAATAAAATAATTGCTTAGGTCATCACGTTTTAGACCGGGCAAAAATAACAGCAACAAAAAATGTTTTGTTAGCATATGAAAGATGAAAGGAAAATCAGAAAGGTTTAAATTGACTATTTAGCGTTTAGGTACGTAAATATATTTGATATTGTTCTCTTTATTTTATCCAAAGTCTAAATATCTTAAGAACGTTTAATGATAGTTTCTAGAAAACGCGGAAATAGTTTTGTACCTCTAAGTTCCTTTAAATTATTCTGCGATAGAGAGTAACGTAAGTTACCTTTATTTATTTTGCCACTAGCTGCTGCCCGCGACTTAGTCCGCGCGCACTTTATTTACTCCGCACAGATCCTCCCTCGTAGGTGCTAGAGTAATAATATTTAAGCTATATGTTCTGCCGACCTGTTAGTAATATTCATGCAAAATTTGAAGTAAATCTATGCAGTACTTTTTGAGTATACCCTGGACGTACATGACTTTCCTGCGATTTTATTATATGTATAATAGATTTTCTTTCAGCTAGGTAACTTCCAACTCTTCATTTCTTGCCTTCAGATACAGATGTGTGCTTATGCTTTTTAGTAGAAAATGTAAAAAGTTGTCACTGCATTTCATGTTAAAATAAGGTGGCTTTTATGAATGAAATCTATATATAAAAATCAATCCCTATTTTCCTTGGTCACCACATCACGCCTGAATGGCTGGACCAATTGCGTTAATTTTTTTTTGTTGTGTTTGTAATTGTTAGGAGAAGGTTCTTATAAAAGAAAATATTAAGAAAATTACGCGGAAAATTAGAAAATCTAAGAATAATTAACCACCATATAAAGTTTAATCCCGTAGACTTATATAAACTAAGTGTCATGTTGTTTGTCCGCTATGGATTCCTAATATGTAAGGCAAAACAATGTTTGCCGGGTCAGCTACTACGAATATAAAAATAAATAGTCAAACTAATGTGTCATCGTCAAAAGTACCTGCAATGATTTACTGATATAAAATAGTTTCTACTTTAAACTTTGATTTTATTTTAACCGGTGACACCTTATATGTTTTAAGTTTGCTTGCAAAATGTATAAAACAGACGCAGTTTACAATAATTAGATAAGAATTTGCTTCATTATGCCACGCTCTAATCCAAACACTGAAAACGTTATAAATTATAATACATTCTCTTTGAAAATTGTCAGAATAATTTGTTAGAGACTGTCGGATGTACTTACTGATCCGGATTATCGCTGAACAAAATTAACGTTTGTTTATTTACATCAAGTAAGACGGCGTCTTTATTGCAACGCCCCTGTTGTAAGAAACAAACACAATTTCCCTTTAATTTCCGCCGTTGATCTTATCTGGACATAACGAGAACCTTAGCATTCTGCAGGGACTTTTACTAAAACTTCGCTGAAGCCGACATTTCACCGCGTCTATTGTGTTATGTTGAACTGGTTTAGTAATAAGAATATTGACAAATTGAATAAAATTAATTACATTTCTCGTAATTTCGTTTAGATTTCCAATTGAAAAGTTATGTTCAAAACATTTCCTTTCCAATGAAAAGTTGTCAGGTAAAGGTCGCTTTTGACGATAAGATGTATTTCCACGAACATTGTTTAAATTTATATACAAATTGCCAAGTATATTATACAAATTGCCAAGTATATTATACAAATTGCCAAATTTCATACTTCTCCGTTTGCTTAATTGCTAGAAAAAGGGGTACAAAGTTTGAAAGTTTCGACGGACGGACGCGGACGTACGGACTTCGTGACAGATAGCTGACTTCGACGCATGTTGACGGCGGCATGTGTCGGAGTCCTTGAGGAGCCGTATGGTCATTACGGAAAATAGAAAGCAGGTTCGCAGCGAATCCAGATATTTATAATAAATACTAGAATACCTAGTAGTACTACCGTACAGAAGACTCACTCCCTTACAAAAGTCAGGTGTAGCTATAAAAATATACCTAGACTCGTCAGAACTACCCGCCTGCAAACAAAATTGAATCTTAAAACCGCACGCGAACCATTACGCGAACCGTGAATTATCTTTGCGCGCTCCAGTTTTATGATCGAGTTGCGCACGCCGGCACGGGATTGTCACTTGAGAAGTTTTTGTAGGTACCTAGTTGATTTATGATGGGCGAACGTGACGTAACCACGACTGTCGTGCGAGGCGAGGGACTGGCGAGAGGCCTACTGCCATATGCCGCCCAGTAGGCACTAGGCGGGCGCTTGCCGAATATACCTAAACTGTGAAGTGACACTGGTACGGCTGCCGCAACACGCTTGCGACTCCGACGGAATTTTGTAAAAAATTACATTATTACACCGAAATATACGTTTTACAGCTTTCTATGTCAAAACTGCCTGTGTTTTAATAAGAGTCGATAAAGGTAGTCGTTTTCTGACATGAAGTCAAAATCATGATTTTTTGAATTAGGTCACTATAATGCTGAAGGTGCGTTATGTCCATGCGTTGTGTTTTATACGCAGGATATTTTAAAAATATTTTTTTATTACTTAAATCGAACCTATCGATTCTGAACGACCTCTAAAAATTTGGCCGGACCTTTAAAAGTAAACCTGTATATAATTAGTGAATTGTGAAACAGTACAAGTGCAAAATGTAAAACAATAATTACTAATATATCATTCTTCAGAATATTTTTTTCCACAATTACGACAATCTGTGTCGTCGAATTTAATAAAATACGCAATGTAATATTATTTCGTAGATATTTAGAAATGTTAACATTTTTAATGATGGTATTTGTAACAGATTCAATTATATTTGTCGACGAATGTCAAGTCAACGAGCCGGTACTCGTATCCAAATTTAATTTAGCCGATGTACGGGAAAAATCTAATTTAATAAATCAGTTTAGATGTAAGCATCTAAAAGCTATTTGGAAAATTCGACACGAACGTGGACGACATAAAAGAAAATCTCAAAAACATTTCGTGTTTTATTTTATTTAGAAAATCATATTATAAAGTTTACAATAGTAGCTGTAAATATTTTATTATATTAATACGTGAAGCGAAAACTTTATACCACTTTTTTCGAAATTTGCGCGAACTGAGTATGAATTTTGGCACAGTTAAAGTTTATATGGAGAAGAAGCACAGAAAGCTAATCTTAGGTAGGTATAGATTATATATATATAAATTTGTGTCAACAGTGTTGTGGTCGTATGCCTTCAAAAATGCTAGACTGATATTTATGATATTGATGGCATCTCTCACATCTTGCTCAAGATGTGTGCTCCAGAGTTGGCACCGGTTTTAACGCATTTATTTCGACTCTCCTACTCAAAAGGCGTCGAGCCCATAACGTGGAAGACCGCTTTAGTGCACCCAATCCCTAAAAAAGGCGATCAATCGGTCCCGTCTAACTATCGGCCTATAGCGATAACCTCCTTATGCTCCAAAATAATGGAGTTCATTATTAACTGCCAGCTTCTGAGGTATCTAGAGGAGCACCAGCTGATTAGTGACCGCCAGTACGGTTTCCGTCGCGGATGCTTAGCTGGTAACCTTCTGGTTTACTTAACACATCGATGGGCGACGTCAGAATAAGGGAGAGGCATTGGCAGTTAGTTTGGACACAGCGAAGGCCTTTGATCGGGTATGGCACAAGGCACTTCTTTCCAAGCTTTCATCCTATGGGCTTCCTGAGAAATTGTGCAAATGTATCACCAGTTTTCTGACGGATCGGAGTATCAAGGTCGTTGTTGATGGCGCATGCTCTGACCTTAAACTCGTCAATGCTGGTGTTCCTCAAGGTTGTGTGCTATCGCCTACGCTGTTTCTTCTGCACATTAATGACATGAGCAGCATTCATTGTAATGCGGATGACAGTACAGGCGATGCTTTATACTCTGGACGCAGCTGAATTTCTCGGTACACGACAACGAGTGCCGGAACAACCTAGTGTCAGAAATTGAAGCACAACTTTCCGTAGCTTCGGAGTAGGGTCGAATTAATTTGGTCCAATTCAACCCCATTAAGACACAAATTTGCGCGTTTACCGCTAAAAAAATCACCGTTTGTCGTATCACCTCGTTTTGAAAATACTTCCCTGAAAGCCACAGCCAGTATTGGAATACTTGGAGTCGACATATTGAGCGACGTTCAGTTCAGTAGAAGGCAAGGCTAAATTAGCCTCTAAAAAGCTGGGAGTTCTCAGCAGGGCCAGGCAGTACTTCACACCGGCCCATCGCTTATTACTTTATAAGGCGCAAATCCGGCCTCATATGGAGTACTGCTCTCATTTATGGGTGGGGGCTCCTCAGTACCAGCTCCTCCCTTTTGATCGAATTCAACGTAGGGCGGCTCGAATCGTCATCGACGATTTCAAATCAGCTTGATTCTTTGGCGTTACGTAGAGATATGGCATCACTCTGCATCTCTATCGGCTATCATCGGCTCTACCATGGAGAATGTCCCGAGGAACTGTTTGGATTAATTCCTGCCGCCGAATTTCACCATCAGACGTCGCTACAAAATTCGAAGTTCCATCCTTACCATCTCGATGTCTGGAAATCCACAACCGTGCGATTCTCGAGGCATTTTTTACCCCGCACCACTCCTTTGGGGTACCAGCTATGGGCAGAAATTTTTCCAAATGGATATGACTTAGGGACCTTCAAGAAAATAGCTTACTCATTCTAAAAAAGGCCGGCAACGCAATTACAAGGATTCTGGTAATGTAGTTGTCTATGGGCAGCGGTAATCACTTACCATCAGGTGACCTTCGTGTCTGTTTGTCCCCTCTTCTATAAAAAAAATTTGGATATTTAGCAGGTATGAGGATACTAGCACACTTACGCGCACCTGGTATTGATTACCACCGCCCACGACAACAACAATACCACAGAATACTAAAGACTAGTATTCTCTGACAATACCAAAGGACTTGTATTTACGTCGTCGATCTTTTAAGAATGAGTAAGTTCTTTTCTTGAAAGTCCCTAAGTTATATAAAATTCTTGCAGGATGACTTAGATCATATCTCATATCCGCCGCTCTATGGACTTTTGGATTGTTTTTCTATTACTTGATTCCCGCTTCGTCATCGGTCGTTTAAGAATGGGTGAGTTCTTTGGGGGCGTCCACAAATTACGTGAGATGTTTAAGGAGGAGTGGGGGTCGAGTCAAATCTCATCTAATCTTAAGTTGGAGAGAGGGGGGTCTCGGCAAATATCACGCAATTTTTTTTCTGATTGAAATAAATTCTAATTCTGAAAGTCTATACAATACTTACAGTCGGACAACGAACACGTCTAGACAGGGCAATCGTGCGGAGTTTGCGGGGGGAGAGGGAGCACGAACTGCCATACACTCGTTCGGAAGTAATCGGGCAGGGTTAACGCTTTTTAATTTAATAGTTTGTAGTGTTTCGTTTTTGTTGTTCTATAATGGTTCATACTGCATGTGCTGTGAGAGACTGCATGTCATCACCTCGAATAAATAAGAATTTAAAATTTCATTAGTTTCATTACATTTATTATATAACTAGCTGTTGCCCACGACTTCGTTCGCGCGGACTTCGTTTACTCCGCACAGCTCCTCCCTCATAGGTGATAGCGTGATAATATGTAGCCTATATGTTCACCCGACCTGTTAGTAATGTTCATGCAAAATTTGAAGTAAATCCATGCACTACTTTTCGCGTTTACCCCGGAGATACATACAGACAAACAGACAAAAATTCTAAAAACTATATTTTGGCTTCGATATCGATTGTAGATCACGCCCCAAGTAATCTTTTAAAAAAATATTCAATGTACAGTTTTGACTTTCCTACGATTTTATCAGGGCGAGCGAAGCGAGCTCTACACTAGGCCACTTTCTATGCAATTTTGTGGTACATTTTACTAAAAAAGTATCGCACTCTTAGGTTCGACCTTTGACGTGGTGGTTTAAATTCATGTCTAGATATGTTATCTACCATTAAAATGCTATTTCATAAACATTAAAAAACAGAAGATACATTTTGTATTAGAATTTTATTACTGCTAACGTCATCTATTATAAAACTAACGAGTTAAAATGCTACAAAGCTACACTAGGCGACGATCTGTGCCCTTTAGTAGTACATTTTACTGAAAAAATATCGCACTTTTAGCTTTAAGCTTTGACGTGGTAGTTTTATTTCATTTAATTCATTTTCGTTCACTCAATTTTAATACTATATTAATCTATTAAAACACTTGTACTTTTTAACTTCCCACTACGTATGTAGATAGGGAGGTTACTGATTTTGCTCCGATTTTCAAAATTGGAGTTTTCACCGTATGTTCACGTTTTGTGGTCTTAGGAACCATTTTCGACTATTTTCGCGATGACGTCAGTATGTCTGTATGTGTGTGTGTGTGTGTGTATGTGTGTGTGTGTGTGTGTGTGTGTGTGTGTGTGTCAACAACTCATAAGTTTTGAAAGCCTGGACCGATCGAAACGCGGCTGATGGCATTCGATTGGATTCCGCTCAACTTATACTTCCTGAAAATTTGAACCAAATGGGACTAAGGAATTTTGAGAAATTTTGAAAAAGCTAAAAAAAATTGTGGAGAAAGAGAATTTTTTTAAATAACTCCAGATTAATGTACCGATTGAGTACAAAAACCACGAAATAAAGGAAACAAGCGGAATTGGCAAGTACAAACATTTGTATCAGGACCGCGATCACCACACTCACACATAAAATAAGCATTATTGCATATAAACTACTAATGCAAACATTGTTTCATTGGTCGTTTTCATTTTAAGCAACAATAATCCGAAACACACAAACAGAACATTTAAAAATATACCAAACTGCGTTACAATAAATTTTATTTTGCTACAAAAAAAAGAGTATTTACGTCCTTTTGAAGTCTATCTAAAATAGACTCATCTATTTGTACAATAGTGAAACTTAAGATCGTAATAGTTTCGCTATTCTACAATAGATGGCAGCATTGATTTTTCCGTAGTTTTCAGTTGATCATATTTGAGTAGAGAACTTTCTAGAACGATATACGTAATGACTGTCATTACGTATATCTTTCTAGAAAAATTAGGTCAACCTAAAATGAACTTTATATATAAGGTGTACGGCTGATTTTAACTTGACTTTCTATTATATCATTAGAGATTATATTAAATCAGGAATTTAATTAAAATAAAATGAAAATTGTACTTTCGAATGATATGAAATATCTCCATTTTTAATCATCTGTATTCTACTATCATTTCTGCATTTAAAGATGGCACAATACAGCATAATTCAGTGTATAATAGATTTTCGCACGACGACTATCTCCTAATGATATGGTAAGTATCACTAAGGCAATTTAGAGTAAAAGCGCATAATAGTGACGCACGCGGCACGCCCACTCTTCACTTCCCCTTGTTTTCTTTATTTCGTGACAAAAACTAATCAGTTCTATTCCTCAAAAAATACGTCTAATGCATAAATTGCGTCAAAATCAGTTTATTCGTTTGGAAGTAATCGTTGACGAAAATTTTGAAAAAAGTGTTTTTTCGACATAACTTCGAAATATTTCAACCAATCATTTTTTGGTATTTCACGATATTTTAGTACTAAAAAAATTACATCGAATGCTCTTTTAAAAATCAAAACCGAATCTTATTTTCAAAAGTTACAGCTTTTCAAATATTAACATTAAGTAATAGCAAAGTTACTTAATATTTTTGAAGTAACTTTCAGGCTAATATACCGATTGACTTCAAAATATTATCATCTTTTCTCCGTACCGTACCGTTAATTGAATAAAAATCGGTCAATTTGTTTGGGATCTATCAATGACGAAAACTTTTGAAAAAAATGTTTTTTGACATTGTTTCGAAATTTTTGAACCTACCGATTTTTTAGCTAAAGCAATATTTAAAATTGAGTTGAATGCCATTTGAAAAATCAAATGGCATTCCAGAAGAACAAAGAGATCAAAAGATTGACCGCCCCGTTGGTCGAGTGGTTAGCAAAGCTGACTACGCAAGCAACGGAACTCGGGTTCGATCCCCGACGGGGACAAGCATTTGTGTGATGAGCATAAATGTTTGTATTTCCGGGTTTGGATGTTTATTATGTATGTAAAAGTGTTTATATATGTATTATATATGTATTTCTATGTATTATTATCGTTGACTAATACCCATAACACAAGCAAATAATTTACTTACTTTGGGGTTAGTCAGTCAGTGTAATTTGTCCCGTGAATATTTATTTATTTATTATTATTTATCAAAATCGATCATCGTTTCCAAAATATACAGCTTTTCAAAAATCAATACACTTCCATATTTATCAAAATAGATGTTTATACCTACTGAAAAAAAATTATGCTTATAGTTTTTACTATTTTGAGCTTAAAATACGTTAATTTAGCGGGAAGTTTCAGGGATGGCTTGCAAGGTCAACCATTTACAGATTACAGAAAGTGATAGGTGACCAGTCTATCAGCAACTGGGTACTTTTCCAATCCCGGGCAACGTTGTTTTTATCAGCAAACTGAAAAACCGAATTTTTGATTTGCCTGACTCAGGAATCGAGCCCCGAGAGTTTCTCTGAGGGTAAAATTCGAAAAATTTATTCGCTTAATTTCTACCGCCAATTCTTCGTGCCTGCGGTAAGTCCAATATTAATTCTAAAAATGTTTAAAGTTAATTAAATTAAATTTTCTTTATAAGATCAACTTTTATTTTTAAAACTCATTTTTCCTAAAAAACTCTTTTACAAGAAAGTTACCATAAATAAAAATTGATTTATATCAATATTAGACTTCAAGAGCGAAGTGGTGGTGCGAGATAGATCATGAGTTGCTACATATTATAGGTAAGTAGATACTATATTATAGGTAAACCAGAAAATATGGTGTAAAATATGTAGATAACCTTTATAATTGTTCTGTGTAGATAACATTGACAATTATAGAAATCGTGTTTTTAATAAATCAAAAATAAGTACTAAAAAAATTTATCTTAGAAACATTTTATTTTTTATTTTGGTTTTATTTTTCTGCGCCTCCCTAGATACAAAGCCTGACGACGTCTTTGATGCGAATATAATAAATAAAATCCATGATACGTTAAAATATGTAATTCGCATAAAAATACTTTCCTAAGAATATTACTAGGTAATATAAGTTAGCGAGCCCTTACCAAGCTCTGCTTTTAAATATAAGGTAGGTATTATTTACATTTTTTTTTTGAGATGCTTTTGATTATATAGCATGTATATTCTTTTAAATGAAATCATTAATATTAGCTTAGCGATATTAGATACATTATGCATATTATTGTCTATTACTATTAGATATTTTGTCTTTTCTTAGAATGGTTTTCAGTGGTACAGATTTCAAATCTATACAAATAAATATAATTGGAGTGTATGTTTGTAATATTAAAAAAACCCGCTTTTTACTTAATGCATCTGGGTGTATACATGATACATGTATCATTCTCCGTGTTGGTTCCGGGCTCCTTTGAAGAATAGACCAACTGCCATTCTGCCAGGCAGGTCGTAAAAGGCGACCGATTGGCTATGCGTGTCACTACCATCGTGGCTATTAGGTGGTAGAGTTCTGCATTGTGTCGCCCGGGTCTGGTACAACCGCCTTGCCTATTCCTGCCGCAATAGCGTCAGTGCTTGACACCGTCGTGTTCCGGTTTGGAGGGTAAGGTAGCCGGTAAACTTATGCATGTGGCATTAAACCTCGCCCCAAGATAGCAACGCACCATTAACATCTTTGGTGTCTATAGGCGATGGTTGACTATTTCCATCAGGAGACCCATCTGCTTCTGCGGTGGTACCAGACGTGGGCGAGACAATATAGAACTCCACCACCTAATAACCACGATTTTAGTATACACAGAGATAGCCGGTACACTTAGAATGACTTACGGCATAAAAAAATTCAGTGGTTTGACCGATATAGATATGTCATTAATTTTATATTTTTAATGATAAAAAAAAAGTTTAAAAAGTTAAAAGTTTTTAAAAATCAAAAAATAAACAAAAGAGGAACTATATCAATTCACTTATTGTTTTTCAAAATACTTCACAACCTAAGCATTTTTGCATACGATGAAATCACTGAGAAAAGCAATTGGATCAATCAGTCTTCTTTAGAGGTCTTTTGCTATCCGTGTAGCGGGGTGGTACTGTCACATGTATAAATTGTCTGACTAGCTTACCCTCCAAACCGAAACATACCAGTGACAAGCATTGACGCTATTGTGGCAGGAATAAATATTTGCTACCAGCAGTGCCAAATGCAGGCAAGAGGCTGCTCAACCGTACCACCTAGAAGTCATGATTGAAAGTGGCATGTTTGGCCAATTGTACAAACATGTCACTAAAGACCTACAAAAAAATATTTTTGTAGGTCTTTGCATGCCACTTTCGATCATGACTTGACGTGGCAGATTGGCAGTCTATTTTAAAATCACCCAGAACCAGACGCAAATACTAAGTTCGCTTGAACTTATAGGTTGACTAAAAATAATTGGATACCAAGGCCCTTCGCACATCAAAGACTTATCCTATATGAACACAAACGGTATAGTAACAACGTGTTTAATTTTTTGTATCCAGGGAACGCAATTACGACGACCTCATTATTTTTAATTGTACAGCTAACAAGAGCCGACTTTTTCGCTTGCCTTTCTTAATTTGTATTGTTAACTCCCAAATTACCCAGCTGTAGACAGGACACTTTAAACCTATATTTTTTTCAATGTCCTTATCCATTAAAATTGTAGCATTTCAAAGGTTTTCCTTTGAGCAACAAAGTCACTTGTTTTATTTAATTTCTCTTATAGTTGCTGGCGTTTGTTAATATACAATTTTATTATAGCACTAGTTGTGCCTTGTAGGCCGCTATTTTTATTAACTTTTTTAATCCAATGAGATGAAATGGATGGAAAAATATATACACACATGCATGCCTATGTACTATTTTCTTTAAGGCTAAAAAGTCTGTCATCAAACTCAGAAGAAAATTGTTTAAGATCGAAATATTGTTGAGTTTTTTGCAACTAGACTTTGTTGAATACGCGATTCCAACCGAAAAGCATCAGGTGACTGACTCGTCATCCCCCCGTGTTCCCCGTCCACCGCGATAGACAAATTAAATAATTTTCCAGAATTAAATTTGATTATACTTTATTTAAAGTTAATATTGTAAAAAATAAAATTCTCACTACCAAAAAATACACGTGATCTGGGGTATCTATATATTAATACGTGAAAGAAAAACTTTGTACCCCTTTGAAAGACAATCGCGCTAACGGTGGAGTATAAAATTTGGCACAAAGTTTACATTACGGAGGACTGCAGAAGCATGGGCGTACCGAGGGGGGGGCAAGGAGGGGCAACTGCCCCTCCCCCCCTGGAAATTGTTTAACTCTCTACTGACTATGTACTATTGTAGATAAAAATATAATAAGATAAAAATATAGTCTTAAAATCTTACGCTTGCCCCCTCCCCCCCCCCTGACCTAGAACCTGGGTACGCCCATGTGCAGAAGCCTAATATTTTTAAATAAAATTATAAATACATTTAATTAATAAAAATAAATATTATTCCCACTACATTCATGTGATATACATGATAATATACACTTATGTAGGTATGCTATTTTTTTTCAGTTGAAGTCAGTTGTCAAACTTCAAAGAGATTTTATTGACTAGTTTATAGTCAAATTTCTGCCACAGGCGTTCGCTGGTATAACATTATTCTGCCAGATGTACCTATATAAAAACAGAACGTTTAAATGAACATTTAGAAGGACTTTTCTTTTCTTTTCCCCGTGTTGGTCCCGGGCTTATTTGAAGAATAGGCCAATTGCTGTTCTGCCAAGCAGGTCGTAAAAGGCGACCAATTGGCTATACGAGTCACTAACATCGTGGCTACTAGGTGGTAGAGTTCTGCATTGTCTCGCCCGGGTCTGGTACCACCGCCTTACCTATTCCTGCCGCAATAGCGTCAGTGCTTGTCGCTGCCGTGTTCCGGTTTGGAGGGTAAGGTAGCCGGTAAACTTATGCATGTGACATAAGATCTCGCCACAAGCAACGCACCATTAACATCTTTGGTGTCTATAGGCGATGGTTGACTCTTTCCATCAGGAGACCCATCTCCTTGTTTGCTATCTTATACTATAAAAAAAAGACTTATCCTGATATCATCATGAGTTTCTTCCGCCGGATCTTCTCAGTGTGTGGCCGCGATCCGATCCGGTAGCAGTTTTAAAAATTTTGACGTGTCAAAATAACCTGTAAAAAGTTTTATTGAATAAAGTTCTTCAGATTTTTTATTTCTGGGGTAGGAAAGATAATCCAAAACCTTACAACTTCAGAAGTGAAAGATTTATCTTTGCATCTCCTCTTCTCATATTCAAATAATTCTCGACTAAATTTATATAGGTATTTAATCCTTATTTAAAAACGAGAAGATTCTACATTGTCTTTGGTCCTTAATAATTAGATTAATTGTTAATTGAGCCCACGCTGACTTATTAACTCCCGAATCTAACCACACAATCGAGGTCTCGACAACAAATCTTGAGTTTTAGCAATTACCATGTAAATTTGAGAAGTTCGCGAAATAATTTAACGGGATGTAGACGCCGGATTCAAAACAATTTATATGTTAATTCTGCTGTATGGACTGGATTTCAGTACACGTATTACTCCATTCCTTCACAGATATTCTGCCGAATTTGAGTTATGAATAATTAGCATTTTCACAAATTGAAATAAACTTGTAAGACATCAGTTTGATCTTTATTCAGGCGAGCGCTATATCGCATCCATACTAATATTATAAATGCGAAAGTAACTCTGTCTGTCTGTCTCTTCTTAACGCCTAAACCGCTGAACCGATTTGGATGAAATTTGATACAAAAATAGTTTAAGACCTGAGAAAGGACATAGGATAGTTTTTATCTCGTAAGTCCCACGTGAACGGAAACTATGAGTATAAAACCGCGGGACTTTTATTTTAGAAATTTTTCCACGCACACGAAGTTGCGGGCATAGCTAGTTGTTAATATTTTTCCTGAGAGTCGTTATCCATATTCCGTGTGGCGGGGTGGCAATGTCACCCGCACATTTTACCGGCTACTTTGCCCTTCAAACCAGACCACGACAGTGATAAGTATTGACGTTGCAAAACTCTTACCTCCAAGTAGTCACGATGGTGGTGACATGTTAAGCCAAACGTTCATATTTCACGAAACGCCTGGCAATATACAAATGGCATATTCTTTAAAAGGGGCTTGGATCAGTACGTAGATCAACGGCCCTTACAGCTTTAATATGCGTTTCGAAAACCGGCCCTTAGCCTTTAAGTCCGACCCAACTAATACAAGCTCTGGCGCTACTGCAGTTGGTAAGAATAAGGCGGTAGTAGATGCATGCCCCGGTCAAGTCAATAAAAATACCTAGTTATCGAATTGTTTACTATATCCTACGGCTACGATATTGTTACGATCTTACTGTAACAATATCATATTATGATGTTAATGAAAAATGTAAATGTCAAACGCCTCATATGAACAAACGTTTGTAAATGTCAAACGCCTCGTATGAGCAAATGCTTGTAAATGTCAAACGCCTCATACGAGCAAGTGCTTTTAAATGTCAAACACCTCGTATGAGCAAATGCTTGTAAATATCAAAGGCCTCGTATGAGCAAATGCTTGTAAATGTCAAACGCCTCGTATGAGCAAATGCTTGTAAATGTCAAACGCCTCGTATGAGCAAATGCTTGTAAATGTCAAACGCCACTTACGAGCAAATGCTTGTAAATGTCAAACGCCTCGCATGAGCAAATGCTTTTAAATTTCAAACGCCTCGTATGAGCAAAGTACTTTTAATTGTCAAACGCCTCGAATGAGCAAATGCTTGTAAATGTCAAATGCTTGTATTTATAAATAGTATATCTAAAAAATAGAAATATCCCATGTTGTTTTCTTGCCGAATAAGAAGCCAAGGCGTAAAAATACCACTGAATTGATTTTATTTCCTCGGTTAGTAGGTACCTACAACAACTCTGTATTTCTGCATGTAAAATCAAGTTACACTGACAATATAAGGAATTGCCTTGAAAGGCGTATCCAGTTTAATCCGTGGCGACAGTGATAGGTAAGGCGGTAGTAGCAAAACTCCAATAACACGTAGCAGAGCTCTATCTTCTGGTAGTCTCTATGTTGGTGACACGCATTACCCTTCTGTCGCCTTTTACGAGATGCCTAGTAGTGATCGAACACAAAAATCGTGCTAAAAATGTTTAATTTTCAAAAGGAAAATTAATGATTTCAAAATATTCAAATTTTTCTGCTGCAGTCCACTTTATATACCCCTGGCGTCTGGAAGGGTATGACATCCTTAGGCGTGCCCACATGTCCGACTACCTTTAAGCTTGACGTATAGATGGTATGTAGGTAGGAAAAAAATATTCCATACCTACCATCTATACGCCAAGCTTATAAGGTAGTCGGGCATGTGGGCACGCCTAAGGATGTCATACCCTTCCAGACGCCAGGGGTATATATAGTGGACTGCAGCTGTGGTAGTGCTTATATAGGTCAAACTAAACGTACTATCGCAGATAGACTCAAAGAGCATATCACGGCTGTAAAAAACAGGCAGGTTAATAAGTCGGCTATAGCTGAACATATTTAGGATTCCAGCACTGATCACTGGATTGAATTCCACCGACCTCAGGTTCTCTCTACTGAGCGACATTATGTTCCCCGTATGGTACGGGAAGCTATTGAAATTAGAAAATATAAAAATTTCAACAGGGAAGACGGATTTAAGTTGTCTCCTGCTTGGAATCCAGTGATCAGCAGAATAAAGCCTTTGCACCTGCAGACAAATAAAGTCCAAGATACGATTAGTGTTGTGTGTAGGCTAAATTTGAAAAAACAAGAACAGAAGGGGGTAGATGAAAATCGATCCCGACGTGAACTAGGAGGAAACTCCAGTCCAGTCCAGTCTGCTCGTGACCACGGTCAATGTGGCCACTTGGCCGAAACGCGAGCTTTACAAGTAAGTTCTATATATGTACGCGTTATTGACCCGTTTATATATTTTTAAAAATGATAGTAGAACGCGTCCCTTGTGGAAAAAATTTCTCGGATAAAAGTAGGTAAATAACTTACAAAGTGAAAGTAACAGTTTATGAATGTTTATTTTTATTTAAAAAGTCGAAAAAAGTCTTACAAAGTCGGAAAAACTCGGAGTAATTCCAAAATTTCGGACTCTTCCAGAAGAGTTATTCAGTGTTAATAAATCTTGCAATGTTTATGGGTACTAAAAGAAATATATTAAAAGTTATTAATACTACGAAAGTGTAATAAAGGGGAAAAAAATATAACTAATACTTACCCGGTTTTCCGTTTAAGAATTTGAAACTTTCTTCTTTGTTTAAAAAAAGGTTACCGTTACTGTCGATCAATATTATAAACTTTGTTTCTTCAATTTTTGATAATTATTATTAAAATCTATTATATCACAACGTTATTTGCCAATTTTTATTTTATTGTACTTTTATTACATAAATATATTTATAAATTAAGTAAAAATTAAAACAGATGATCTAATTAGCTTTTGACAGGTTGAGTCAGTGTTGCCAGAGAAAAAGTCAATCTTTCGTCCTTAAAGCCTCCTCTACACTACTCGCGAAGTTCCTCGGCGAAGTACTCGGCCGAAGTTGACTGAAGTCCGCGGTGCTACACTACACACTCGTTCAACTTCGCGAGGAGCGCATTCGTGTAGCGTTACCGGTACCCTGCGGACGTTTATTATAATGGACGCTCAAGTAGCAGCTGCCGTAGCAATGTGCTCTCTAGCGTATTATAACTACGTGCATACTTATCTCACGAAGAAGACTAAAAAGAAAAGAAGAAAAAGAAGATGGTGGATGATCGCAATGCATCGGAACAGAACTAGGTAGGTAATATTTATTTAAATAATTAGGATTTCTAATAAGTTAAAGTACATTACATGGCAAGTTAATTAACTGTATTTTTTTTTACAGACGTACTATGGAACAACAATTTCTTGAACTCATACAAGAACCATCAGGAGAATTTGAAAATTTCCACCGAATGTCATTGGACGATTTTAATTTATTACTTTCTAAAGTCGAACCCTTAATCGCTAAACGAGACACTCATTTAAGAGAAGCTATACTTGCTAAGATTCGATTATCAATCACCTTGAGGTTTTTGGCAAGTGGTGACAGCTATAGATCTATGCACTATTTATTTAAAATTTCAAGCCAGTTGATTTCAAAAATTGTAGTCGAAGTCTGTGAAGCTTTGAACGAGGAACTCAAGGATGAAATAAAGGTAAAATTTTAATGTTTATGACATATATTTATTAAAAGTTTAGGTATGTACAATTACAAAAATATCAGTGAGAATAAGAATAAGAATAATTTCATACATTACGAGTCATTATATGCCTGATATATTAAATCACTCTGATGTGTATTATCTTCTGGACAATCAGATTGAGTTTGGGTCTCTGGTATATGCAAAATATATTGAACATCGTTAGATTGATCTGATTGAGGCTGCTTATAGCGTTGATAAACTGATTGACTTTGGGTGTCTGGTGCAATAATTTCATCACTTATAACACGTATCTTTGAAGAGCGTTGATGAGCAGTGATTTCGCTTGGTTGTTGGAAGTATGTCGGTTGACATTCACTGGACTCATTAGATAATGTTATATATGTATCAGGTGGCTCTGAAAACGATGAGTGTGGTCTAGGAGATAATGTTGTAACATTATAATGAACTGCATTATTCGCAGATAAAGGACGCTTTCTAGAAGATAGTGATGTAGTTAACGGACTATAATATGGCGTAGACTTAGGTGTAGAAGTACGAAACGATTCACCTGATGGAGATCTTTCAAAACGTGATTTCCGAAATAGAGCATGTATATCGAACATTATATCGTCCCTTTCATGTTCAGGTAACCTCTTCAGTTTTTTGGCAATTAGTTTGCCGAACACGTCGCACTCGTCCTCAACTGCGCTGCTATCCTTTGAAGGATTATTTATCACTTTATTTAAGTTATTGAAGGCTTCTGTCATCTGCCTACTGGCAACTTGCAATTCCGGTGGGTTGTCACGCCGTCGGATGGTGTGTCTATTTTTTGGGGGCTCTGGTTCTTTTGGAGTTGGAGAAGCAATTGGTACATCCTCTGAAGCGTTGGTTGATTCTTC
Source organism: Apodemia mormo (assembly GCA_036924255.1). NCBI lineage: Eukaryota > Metazoa > Arthropoda > Insecta > Lepidoptera > Riodinidae > Apodemia > Apodemia mormo. The sequence continues at coordinate 6,726,034 of JAUPFN010000007.1, read as the reverse complement.
CTGAATCGAATCAGTTCCATGATCCTGAAATAAAAATAGCAAAGATTTAAATGTATATATCACGACCTATTTAATAATAAATCTTTATTTAATCCAATCCAAATTTGTGAGTGTATATGGGTTCTGTATACTATATGCATTTGAGTGCGCGTATATGCAGGAGTACTGTATGTGTATGTAGGAGTGTGAGTGTATGTCTCTGTATTTTATGAAAAATACATGAGTGCTACAATTAATCGGCTTTTTAATTATTTATATACAATTTGAGTGTCAGCTTTTAATGAAATTGACCGTGTCTTTTTACATATTATTTGATGATAATATTTTTTATATAATATACTTTTTATTTACAGATGCCGTGCAATGAGCAGCAGTGGTTGGAAGTTGAAAACGGATTCAAGGAGAATTTTCCACATGCCCTTGGCGCAATGGATGGAAAGCATATTGTTATACAATGTCCGGTTAACTCTGGTTCTGAGTACTTTAATTATAAAAAGACGTTTAGTTTAGTACTTTTAGCTTTAGTCGACAGTAACTATAACATTATGTATGCTGACATTGGTAGTCAAGGTAGGATCAGTGATGGAGGTGTACCTAAAAATTCTTCGTTATGGCAAAAAATTGCATCTAACGGGCTTAATCCATTATCCGGAACGGATCATGTCGAAATTCCCTACGTTTTTTTGACAGATGGAGCATTTGCTTTACATAATAATATAATGAAACCATATCCTGGCAACCATGATATCAATTCACCGAAAAGGATTTTCAATATGCGCTTGTCAAAATCTCGAGTAGTAGTTGAGAATGTGTTTGGTATTTTAGCATCCAGGTTTAGAATATTCAGAAAGCCAATTGATTTGGATATTCATAATATCCCAATTATTACAATGACATGTCTCTTATTGCATAACTTTCTCAGAAAAAGTAATAAATCATCCCTTATATATATGCCTCCTGGTACTGTAGATATGTATGATGATAATGGAGTTTTAATTCAACCCGGGTCTTGGCGGGCAGACTTTGATAATAACTGTGCTTTGAGAGATATTACACAAGTACCACGCAGATCACCATTATCTGCCGTTCAGATAAGGGATTACTTTACAAATTATTTTCAATGTTTATAAATAAACACAACGAATGTAGGGTCATTTCGCCTGTTCGTTACCACATTAACTACATACTTTTTATATTAAAACTAATGCAGAGACATTATTATGTTCTCCTTAAAGCAAGCAACTGCACTAAATGGACGCAAACTGGCGAATCGACCTTACTGTAATCTGTACTTTAGTAATAATAAAACAAGTTATTGATAATAAAAAACTTACCGTGGTTATTGTTTGTTTACATTTATACACGGACCCCAAAAAGCTGTTCATGAAATCAAAGGCGAACCAAACTGGACGATAAACATCATCTGCGCCGGCACCACTTTTTAAGGAAGCTTCCATTTTTCTGTAGTAGCCCCTGTATGTCGCAAAAAGTGAATCCTTTTTTTTCTTCAATTCTTCAACTGGTATTTCCAAAACGTCCCGAATACGCACCCAAGCATCATTTACTTTTTTCTTGTCCTTATGACCTTTCCCACTGGGGTCCCAAATAAAAGGCTCTGCTTGAAGTGTTTCAAGGAACAACATAGTTTGCTCCTGTGACCACTGTATGCCGCTCATAATAGAGTCTCACACGCACATCAACGAAAAAATCTATTAAACACACGTGCGTTCACAACGGCGTCTTGACGCGTACTGAAGTCGGCCGAGTAGTGTATAGAGGTACTAAGAGCATGTGTCAGAGGCCTAGTAGCATATCAAAGCAGTCAAGAATAACGATGTTAATAAGTCGGCGATTGCTAAACATCTACAGCTGTAGTCGGGCCGTAATCACTGGATGGAATTTCATAGGCCACGCGTATTTTCGACAGAACGCCATATTACATTCCACGGCTAGTGAAAGAAGCCATTGAAATCAAAAAACATCCAAATTTCAACCGGGAAGACGCACGTAGTACGTCCTTGATAAGTTTTCTTGGCACGTATTGATTTTTGAAAAGCTGTATATTTTGGAAACGATGATCGATTTGATCTTTCAAATGGCATTCAACTCAATTTAAATATTGCTTTAGCTAAAAAATCGGTAGGTTCAAAAATTTCGAAGCAATGTCAAAAAAACATTTTCGTCTATGATAGATCCCAAACAAATTTACCGATTTTTATCCAATTAACGGTACTTGGCGCAGTTTTTAAAGGAGAAACGATGATAAGATTTTGAAGTCAATCGGTATATTAGCCTGAAAGTTATTTCCAAAATATTAAGTAACTTTGCTAAAGAAAACGTAATTTTAATATTTGAAAAGTTGTAACCTTTGAAAATAAGGTTCGGTTTTGATTTTTAAAAGGGCATTCGACGTAATTTTTATAGTATTAAAATATCGTAGAATACCAAAAAATAATTGGTTGAAATATTTCGAAGTTATGTCGAAAAACACTTTTTTCAAAATTTTCGTCAACGATTACTTCCAAACGAATAAACTGATTTTGAGGCAATTTATGCATTAGATGTATTTTTTTGAGGAATAGTTTTTGTACTCAATCGGTACATTAATCTGGAAGTTATTAAAAAAAAATTGTTTCGTCACAATTTGTTTAGGGTATTTTCAAAATTTCTCAAAATCTCTTACGCCCATTTGGTACAAAATTTCAGGAAGTATAAGTTGAGCGGAATCCAATCGAATGCCACCAACCGCGTTTCAATCGGTCCAGGCGTTCAAAACTTATGAGTTGTTGACACACGCACACACTCACACACACACACACATACATACAGACATACTGACGTCATCGCGAAAATAGTCGAAAATGGTTCCTAAGCCCACAAAACGCGGACATATGGTGAAAACTCCATTTTTGAAAATCGGAGCAAAATCAGTAACCTTCCTATCTACATACGTAGTGGGAAGTTAAAAAGTACAAGTGTTTTAATAGATTAATATTGTATTAAACTGAAGTGAATGAAAATGAATTAAACAAAATAAAACTACCACGCCAAAGCTTAAACCTAAAAGTGTGATATTTTTTTAGTAAAATGTACCACTAAAGGGCACAGATCGTCGCCTAGTGTAGCTTTGTAGCATTTTTACTCGTTATTTGACCCTCCCGTTGGTCGAGTGGTTAGCGACCCTGACTACGCAATCAACGGGGCTCGGGTTCGATCCCCGACGGGGACAAGCATTTGTGTGATGAGCGTAAATGTTTGTATTTCTGGGTTTAGGTGTTTATTATATATATTCTGGTATTTATATATTATGTATTTCTATGTATTAGTATCGTTGACTGACACCCATAACACAAGCAAATATTTGCTTACTTTGGGGTTAGATCAGTAAGTGTAGTTTGTCCCGTGAATATTTATTTATTATTATTATTTATTTATTTTTATAATAGATGGCGTTAGCAGTAATAAAATTCTAATACAAAATGTATTTTCTATTTTTTTAATGTTTATGAAATAGCATTTTAATGGTAGATAATATATCTAGACATGAATTTAAACCACCACGTCAAAGCCCAAACCTTAAAGTGGGATACTTTTTCAGGAAAATGTACCACAAAAGTGCATAGAAAGTCGCCTAGTGTAGGGCTCGCTTCGCTCGCCATAATTATACTGGCTGTTGCCCAAGACTTCGTCCGCGCGGACTTCGTTTACTCCGCACAGCACCTCCCCCGTAGGTGACAGCTTGATAATATGTAGCCTATATGTTGACCCGACCTGTTAGTAATAGTCATGCAAAATTTGAAATAAATCCATGTAGTACTTTTTGAGTTTACCCCGGACATAGGAGTAGTGTAGAGGAGGCTTTAAGGACGAAAGATTGACTTTTTCTCTGGCAACACTGACTCAACCTGTCAAAAGCTAATTAGATCATCTGTTTTAATTTTTACTTAATTTATAAATATATTTATGTAATAAAAGTACAATAAAATAAAAATTGGCAAATAACGTTGTGATATAATAGATTTTAATAATAATTATCAAAAATTGAAGAAACAAAGTTTATAATATTGATCGACAGTAACGGTAACCTTTTTTTAAACAAAGAAGAAAGTTTCAAATTCTTAAACGGAAAACCGGGTAAGTATTAGTTATATTTTTTTCCCCTTTATTACACTTTCGTAGTATTAATAACTTTTAATATATTTCTTTTAGTACCCATAAACATTGCAAGATTTATTAACACTGAATAACTCTTCTGGAAGAGTCCGAAATTTTGGAATTACTCCGAGTTTTTCCGACTTTGTAAGACTTTTTTCGACTTTTTAAATAAAAATAAACATTCATAAACTGTTACTTTCACTTTGTAAGTTATTTACCTACTTTTATCCGAGAAATTTTTCCACAAGGGGTTAGTTTAAAAGTTCTATCATTATTGTTACTTAAAGTCCCGTTTTAAAATAAAAACAATATGGTCAGTTTATTGATGCGGTAAGTAGCACTACATATACTTTATTGAATACTTATATTTAAGTATATTCGTAAGTTAAAAGTCTGAGATGCGTCTTGAACATCACTTAGCGATTCACGGATACTAAACAAACATTTGATCCACTAACAAGTAACATTTAATCAAATTCGTATCTGCAATTCAATTTAAATTGAGAATTTGCTGAATCAGAAGCGATTAACGAGAATTTCGAGCTCAAATCGATTTTGAGTGTAGATTCTTGGTAAGCGAGGTTCAACTCAAACTTCGTGAGTTACTCAGACTGTATCGCATTCAATTTGGAACCAGATTAAGATCAATTTGATTACGGGTCGTTTGTAATCTTAAACATATATATTACTGGCAAACGGCTCCGGATTAAAACCGGTGCAATTTTTATACAATAATTATTAAATAGTATCTAGCTATTATCCGCGATTTCGTTGCGTGGCCCAAAACATTGGCTTACTTTGCTCAGTGACATAAAAAAATGTTTTCAAATTCGACGGGGTCATTCAGATTAACGCAATCAAACGAACATTAGCTCCTTAGTTTTCTTATTTTACTAGACATGGTGTTTTGATACGTAGTTTAAAAAGTAAATAAAAACATACATTTACCACGCACAAATAATTTAGGTTCAAAATATTTGCAACAACCGTCTTCCAATCTTTTTTATCAGATCTTTGCCAAAATTTATATTGAACCAAATGGTATCTAAGTATAACACTCTCCCAGACAAATAAAACATTTGATATCGATTCAAGCATCTTTGAGTATTCAGAGATCGTATATAACAAAAGATTCTATAGAAATGAGAACTTCCTCCTTTTATTACGTCTTCTAAAAATTATAATTTTTCGTCATCAAGTTTAAGTATTTGGAAGTTGGATCCGTTTAAGGAAAGCAAAATATGAACCTAAGAATTTACCTACTAATACCACTAAAGGCACGAGTGCAGTCTAGATCTCCACAGATGTCAAACTTGTAGCATTTAGCCCAATATTTCAAAGGGCGTTCCCGTTCAAAGGTAATCGAAATCGAGCCTTGATTCGAAGTTAGGTTCGCTAACCATTCGACCGACGGGACGGTTATAATATGGAACGGAACCCGGACGGACGGTTATAATATGGAAAGGCGCAATTCCGCGACCCCGACCTTGACTTAATGCGGCGTTCGGACTAAATATGGGGGGCACATTTAGTCTGAACGCCGCATTAAGCGGAGGTCCGATCTCGCAGGAAACAGCCCTTAGCGCAGGCGTTATTAGCCCAAATTTAAACTTAAGCTCTGGCCGAGTACTCTGCTCACCCCTTAAGTCAACGTCACAGTAACCACCGAAAATTCAACTGCAGTTTTTCATTTCGAAAAAAAAATGTATAAATGGTTGATCCTGCAGGGCATCCCTAAAAGTTGAAGCTTCCCGCTAAATTAAGGTATTAATCAGCACCACAGGTTCAGCGCCTAAAAAACTTATCCAAGTACATTAGTTGATCGACTATTACTCAAAAACTTGTCTTATTATAGCTTGCTTTTCGTCGCCGTAATAGTTTTCCTTTGAAATTCATTATATTTACTATCATGATTTTTTCCCGCTCCTAAAATCAACCATTTAGCTAGCAGAAGAGGGTCCCCCCTTCTGCCAGCAACCACTTGACTTTAACAAAAAAATAGCATTTTAAAGCTTAATATTTTATAAACGAGTCCTTTAATCGAAAAATCGTTTTCACACACCTACAGTATTTTTTTAAAAATCCTATACAGCGATACCCCACGAGAAATAAAATTACATCAGTTTACATGTAGAGATGAAAAATTTTCAAGATTTTGTGTTACCATTTTGTTGCCGTGACTATATTAGTCTTAGACTACATTAGTAGTATATTCATGCCAAATTACACCTTTCTTATACTAAGAATCTCTGTGCTAAACTGCGGACAGACATAGCGAAGCTATAACGACGGTTTCTGGTTTACTTCGCAACCCTAAAAAGGAGCAACGGGCTCGAATCCTACCGTAATAATGACAGAGAAACTTGCCATTGCCATGCTAGCTTGTCTGCCGCATCATTACGAGACTTGTAAATTGTAATGATGCGAAGGATGACTAATTGGGAGAATAAAGGCAGAAAGTAAACTCACGCCTGCAGCTTCACGTCCTTGCGGATAGCAACGCACTATTAAGATGTCGGTGACTATTGAATTTATTATCGCTCTGTGGTCTAGTAGTCTGGTGTTGGTGTTATCACATAACGTCCCAGATTCGGTTCACGGGTTGGGCAAATCAAAAATGTATTTTTTCTGTTTTCTGATAAAAAACAATCTTGCCCAGAAGTAGATGAGTGTCTGGTTGCAAATAGGCTTGCCACCAATCACATTGTGGGACTAAGTTCCACTAATTGTCGGTGTACTGATTGTACCTCTGCCTACCTCTCCGGGGATATGGGCAGAAGATACTTCTACTAGACTATTGAAGATTATTATCACTTACAATTCAGAAAGGTGCACCTGACCTTAAAGCTTATTAGCTAAAAAGAGACGATAATCGTTATCAGGTTAATAAAATGTGACAATAGGGATCACCATACTCTACAACTGATAAGTCGGTGAATTGTGATAAACTTTCTTCCTATCCCACAAGAAGACCAGTGCAATGATATCTACTACATATATTTCAGCTTATCAGCTAAGATAGCTAGATTAAGGTAAAAATAAAATCAAATTGTAAAAATGTATATTTTTCTATAGTTATCCGTATCAACAAATACTTGTTATTATAACATTATAATATAAATTAATCAACTCTGAGCAACAACTTGTGGTAAACACAAGTTATAAAATGATGAACTTAAAAAATCTGTCAATGGTTGCCACTTCACCCAGCCTTTATTGTGAAGAAATTGTTTCGACTGCTCCTTGCCAACATAGTGTGGATCCTAGAATTAAAAATACAACATGTTAATCATCATACTATAGTTTAAGAGGCATATAAAAACATGATTCAATACTCAATCATGAATCATTACCAATTTGGTATAAAGATAGGTATTATACGATCTTAGATACCTATGATCTAAGAAGTGCTTTTGATATCCTAAAAACTCTTATAAAACAACGTTTTTTTTTTAAATATCATAAGAAACCAAACAAGCAGATGGGTCTCCTGGTGGGGAGAGTGAACCTTTGCTTATAGACACCAAAGATGTTAATGGTGCGTGTTGTGGAGTGTCTTCAAGACACTCGCTCGAGAGTCTTCGGACATATTCATTTAAAAACCATGAATACTTATGGCCGCAATCTGTAACTTTGTTAGCAAACATTTAAGTATTTTGATTAAACTCAAGTTAACATCAATTATATTTCATTTCTTCCTCGCAACAGTACATATCTTGTGGCAAGGTCTAATGCCACATGCATAAGTTTACCGGTTACAAGCACTGACACTATTGCGGCAGGAATAGGTAAGGCGATAGTACCAAATGCACTGAGACAATGCAGAACTCTACCACCTAGTAAGTTGCCTAAACTGGGATTTTATGCCCAATCCAGAGCTAATGCATTGGTCACCAATCCCCATGAAGCAACTAAAATGAAAAAAAAAATACAATTACCACTATGAGAAGTTTTGATTTAATTCCATCAACATGCACGCCCATGATGCCTTTGGAAGAACAATCAACGTCACCGCCCATCATCACAGGGGACCCAAACTTTTCAAAATGAGCTTTCAAAGTATCCACAATGTTTTGAAGATCATCACTTTTATTGACATGAATTATTTTGCATGGAATGTCATATAATTTGTCAATCACCAGACACACCTATAAGTAAAAGTTATTTCAACAGTGAACTCCAAAACTTACATATAGTGTAGAAATATAGTTATATTTCAAAAGGTTTACATGTCAAGTCTACTTGGTTAGTTAGTAAAATATTTTTCGCAGTATTGGTCCAGGTCTCCATTGAATAACATACCATTTGCCATTCAACCAAGCAGTTCATAAAAGATGGACAACTGACTATATATGTTACAATCATTGTAAGTATGAGTAAGAGGGAGAGTTCCACACCCTCTCACAACTGCCTCACTTTTTCTGCTGCAATAGTGTCAGTGTTTATTACTAACTTCTGGTTCTGGTTTGGTGGGTAAGGTAGACCGGTAGACTTATGCATATGACATTACCATTCTGACACACAAAAAGCAATGCACCATTAATTTATTTTTGGTGTTTAGGTGATGGTATCTTTTCTAATTAGACGATCCACGTGCTTGTCAGCTAAATGAATGAAGATTACAGTTTCCTTGCCAACGAAATTTAATACAAACTAGTTGGTTAATATCTTTAGTACTTATCTTTGTTACTTCAGTAAAAAAAGATTAGATTTTTATTATTTAAAAAAGGGCAGAAGTGAATATACTGTCTTGTCAATTAGTACATATACCTCGAAACTCCCAATCCATTGCCTGGACCCCAAAAATGATTTTGGTTTATCCTCTAGATCGACTAAAATTTCTTGTATATCCCTAATACTTGGTACAGATTTACGATTTCCATTATTATTACTTATCCAAGAACATATTGTTTGTAACGTTCTATAACCACAGCCCCAGCCCTTAAAAATGAATGATGATGATTTAATAAACAAAGACACTTTAACACCGAGGTTATAATCATCAAGGTAGATATATTTTATATTGTAACAATTAATCAAAAAAATATACCCTATCATCGAAGCCATCGCATAAATAATGGTAATATGCATAATTTCCTCTAACTAAATAACTATTCGAAAATACTTTTTCGCTTTCATGCACATTCAAAACAAGTGATGACGTCGACGTCATATTCAATGTCAATTGTCAATTGTCATTTGTCAAAAACCTCGGATGAATTATGGATGAATTATATAGGTAGGTACAAGTTCCATGTTCCATTCCAACCCTCTTTTGTGTTTTCAGTTTTCACCCTAAAAACTAAGCTACTTCAGTCATCCAGTGCAGTCTTTATTCATTCAGGTTATCTTGAAAACGTAACTGGACTGGAGTTGTGTCGATTTATTGATCAGTAGATAATGCGGTTTATAACAAAAACCCTGGCCTACCCAAAAAGGGCATATGAGTAGGACGATGACGTTTACCAAAAAAACGGCAAAGTGCGCGTCGAATTCGTGCACGAACGTTTCCGTACCATCATCTGACATCTATAAAAAATCACTTTTGTCGTATGGGAGCCCCCCTTAAATATTTGTTTTAATTTAACAAAGATCTACAAAGACCTACAAAAAATATTTTTTGTTGGTCTTTGTAATTTAATTACTTATTTTTAAAGTGAATGCTGTAAAACTACACCCACCTTTGAGGTCCTAACATATTGTAAGTAATTGTACAATGTATATTTATATAAGCTCCATTTACATTAGGCATTATGTATATAGTAAACAAGATCTAGGGTAATAAAGTATTCTAAATACTATACCAATGCAGGGAAAAATAGGCCATAATAGTTTAAATAATGTACATAAAGAGATTTACATAAGAATAAACTTGATGACTTAGTATTTAAGTAGGTTTGAACACTGGCGCCAGAAATTGCTTCCTTTTTTCTTTGTACCCGTTTGATGATGCCGACTCAATTAGACGGCGCGCGCGCGGTTTGTTTAAACCATGGAAGATAGAGACAAGCGGAATTGGCAAGTACAAACATTTGTATCAGGACCGTGATCGCCATACTCACACATAAAATAAGCATTCTTGCATATAAACTACTAATGCAAACTTTGTTTCATTGGTCGTTTTCATTTTAAACAGAACATTTAAAAATATACCAAACTGCGTTCCCTTGTGGAAAAATTTCTCGGATAAAAGTAGGTAAATAACTTACAAAGTGAAAGTAACAGTTTATGAATGTTTATTTTTATTTAAAAAGTCGAAAAAAGTCTTACAAAGTCGGAAAAACTCTGAATTTGATATAAAAATTCGGAGTAATTCCAAAATTTCGGACTCTTCCAGAAGAGTTATTCAGTGTTAATAAATCTTGCAACGTTTATGGGTACTAAAAGAAATATATTAAAAGTTATTAATACTACGAAAGTGTAATAAAGGGGAAAAAAATATAACTAATACTTCCCCGGTTTTCCGTTTAAGAATTTGAAACTTTCTTCTTTGTTTAAAAAAAGGTTACCGTTACTGTCGATCAATATTATAAACTTTGTTTCTTCAATTTTTGATAATTATTATTAAAATCTATTATATCACAACGTTATTTGCCAATTTTTATTTTATTGTACTTTTATTACATAAATATATTTATAAATTAAGTAAAAATTAAAACAGCTGATCTAATTAGCTTTTGACAGGTTGAGTCAGTGTTGCCAGAGAAAAAGTCAATCTTTCGTCCTTAAGCCGGCTGTACACATTGGGCCAAGCATTGGGCCAACTGTTGGGCCAACATTAAATGTTTCTGTTTACACATTGGTGTATTGACCATTCTGCATTGGCTCTTTAATAACGATGGACGTAGAATCTCTTACAGCCGTAAGATTTGTCATTAAAGATTCCTTTTTCTTTTTTAGTTCAATAACAGGAATACTTATCTTTTTTTTCATATCATAAGACATATGGGTCTCCTGATGGAAAGAGTCAACCATCGCCAATAGACACCAAAGATGTTAATGGTGCGTTGCTATCTTGTGGCGAGGTTTAATGCCACATGTATAAGTTTACCGGCTACCTTAACCTCCAAACCGGAACACGACAGTGACTAGCACTAACGCTATTTCAGCAGCAATCTGCTATACGTTTCTAAGCATCATTAACCTGAAATAAAAGTATTAAAAAATGGTATTTTTAATAACCTAACCTAACACCTAATGTCATCTGAAACAGTGCACTGCTCTGAACCTCCTCTCACCAATGAGGCAAAACAATGCGAAATGAGACAAGACGAGAAAAGTTTAAAAAATAACTAGTATTGACTTGAATTCAATACGAACAACACGTATTCGGAATTAGGATAGATTCCATATAATAATTCCGTATAAGATACTAAAAATAATAATTACTTTATACTTTAAAATCAGTCCAAATCTCGTAAATATGTATCGATAAGTAATTATTATTTTCAATATGTTACAGAATTTCTCAATAAAGATGATCATATTTAATAATTTTGGTGTAATAATGAAAAAGTTTCAATTCATAAAGTACATTCATCATCATCAGTCATTCATTGGTTCATTTTGATACATTTCTATGAATTGTAAAACCTCAGTGTTTGTGTACGCCATCGTAACTCGGGAACAACAATTTAACTCAAGCGCAACACAACCGTCTTTACTGACGTATGACAATGAACTGAATAAGAGGCCAACGTGTGAACACCGTTGGCGGAGCGCACCAAGATCCTTTGATGTGCGCACGAAAAACCGACAACATTCGCTTGGCCGGCCAATGTTGGCGCCAACTACCAACATAGCGCCAAGTAGGCTTCTACACGTTGGGCCAAGCATTGGCCCAATGCTTGGCCCAATGCTTGGCCCAATGTGTACAGCCGCTATTAAGAGCATGTGTCAGAGGCCTAGTAGCATATCAAAGCAGTCAACAATAACGACGTTAATAAGTCGGCGATTGCTAAACATCTACAGCTGTAGTCGGGCCGTAATCACTGGATGGAATTTCATAGGCCACGCGTATTTTCGACAGAACGCCATATTACATTCCACGGCTAGTGAAAGAAGCCATTGAAATCAAAAAACATCCAAATTTCAACCGGGAAGACGCACGTAGTACGTCCTTGATAAGTTTTCTTGGCACGTATTGATTTTTGAAAACCTGTATATTTTGGAAACGATGATCGATTTGATCTTTCAAATGGCATTCAACTCAATTTAAATATTGCTTTAGCTAAAAAATCGGTAGGTTCAAAAATTTCGAAGCAATGTCAAAAAAACATTTTCGTCTATGATAGATCCCAAACAAATTTACCGATTTTTATCCAATTAACGGTACTTGGCGCAGTTTTTAAAGGAGAAACGATGATAAGATTTTGAAGTCAATCGGTATATTAGCCTGAAAGTTATTTCCAAAATATTAAGTAACTTTGCTAAAGAAAACGTAATTTTAATATTTGAAAAGTTGTAACCTTTGAAAATAAGGTTCGGTTTTGATTTTTAAAAGGGCATTCGACGTAATTTTTATAGTATTAAAATATCGTAGAATACCAAAAAATAATTGGTTGAAATATTTCGAAGTTATGTCGAAAAAACACTTTTTTCAAAATTTTCGTCAACGATTACTTCCAAACGAATAAACTGATTTTGAGGCAATTTATGCATTAGATGTATTTTTTTTGAGGAATAGTTTTTGTACTCAATCGGTACATTAATCTGGAAGTGATTAAAAAAAAATTGTTTCGTCACAATTTGTTTAGGGTATTTTCAAAATTTCTCAAAATTTCTTAGGCCCATTTGGTACAAAATTTCAGGAAGTATAAGTTGAGCGGAATCCAATCGAATGCCACCAACCGCGTTTCAATCGGTCCAGGCGTTCAAAACTTATGAGTTGTTGACACACACACACACTCACACACACACACTCACACACACACACACACACACAGACATACTGACGTCATCGCGAAAATAGTCGAAAATGGTTCCTAAGACCACAAAACGTGAACATACGGTGAAAACTCCAATTTTGAAAATCGGAGCAAAATCAGTAACCTTCCTATCTACATACGTAGTGGGAAGTTAAAAAGTACAAGTGTTTTAATAGATTAATATTGTATTAAACTGGAGTGAATGAAAATGAATTAAACAAAATAAAACTACCACGCCAAAGCTTAAACCTAAAAGTGCGATATTTTTTTTAGTAAAATGCACTTTTGTGGTACATTTTCCTGAAAAAGTATCCCACTTTAAGGTTTGGGCTTTGACGTGGTGGTTTAAATTCATGTCTAGATATATTATCTACCATTAAAATGCTATTTCATAAACATTAAAAAAATAGAAAATACATTTTGTATTAGAATTTTATTACTGCTAACGCCATCTATTATAAAAATAAATAAATAATAATAATAAATAAATATTCACGGGACAAACTACACTTACTGATCTAACCCCAAAGTAAGCAAATATTTGCTTGTGTTATGGGTGTTAGTCAACGATACTAATACATAGAAATACATAATATATAAATACCAGAATATATATAATAAACACCTAAACCCAGAAATACAAACATTTACGCTCATCACACAAATGCTTGTCCCCGTCGGGGATCGAACCCGAGCCCCGTTGATTGCGTAGTCAGGGTCGCTAACCACTCGACCAACGGGAGGGTCAAATAACGAGTAAAAATGCTACAAAGCTACACTAGGCGACGATCTGTGCCCTTTAGTGGTACATTTTACTAAAAAAATATCGCACTTTTAGGTTTAAGCTTTGGCGTGGTAGTTTTATTTTGTTTAATTCATTTTCATTCACTCCAGTTTAATACAATATTAATCTATTAAAACACTTGTACTTTTTAACTTCCCACTACGTATGTAGATAGGAAGGTTACTGATTTTGCTCCGATTTTCAAAAATGGAGTTTTCACCATATGTCCGCGTTTTGTGGGCTTAGGAACCATTTTCGACTATTTTCGCGATGACGTCAGTATGTCTGTATGTATGTGTGTGTGAGTGTGTGTGTGTGAGTGTGTGTGTGTGAGTGTGTGTGTGTGAGTGTGTGTGTGTGTCAACAACTCATAAGTTTTGAACGCCTGGACCGATTGAAACGCGGTTGGTGGCATTCGATTGGATTCCGCTCAACTTATACTTCCTGAAATTTTGTACCAAATGGGCCTAAGAGATTTTGAGAAATTTTGAAAATACCCTAAACAAATTGTGACGAAACAATTTTTTTTTAATAACTTCCAGATTAATGTACCGATTGAGTACAAAAACTATTCCTCAAAAAAATACATCTAATGCATAAATTGCCTCAAAATCAGTTTATTCGTTTGGAAGTAATCGTTGACGAAAATTTTGAAAAAAGTGTTTTTTCGACATAACTTCGAAATATTTCAACCAATTATTTTTTGGTATTCTACGATATTTTAATACTATAAAAATTACGTCGAATGCCCTTTTAAAAATCAAAACCGAACCTTATTTTCAAAGGTTACAACTTTTCAAATATTAAAATTACGTTTTCTTTAGCAAAGTTACTTAATATTTTGGAAATAACTTTCAGGCTAATATACCGATTGACTTCAAAATCTTATCATCGTTTCTCCTTTAAAAACTGCGCCAAGTACCGTTAATTGGATAAAAATCGGTAAATTTGTTTGGGATCTATCATAGACGAAAATGTTTTTTTGACATTGCTTCGAAATTTTTGAACCTACGTCCATCGTTATTAAAGAGCCAATGCAGAATGGTCAATACACCAATGTGTAAACAGAAACATTTAATGTTGGCCCAACAGTTGGCCCAATGCTTGGCCCAATGTGTACAGCCGGCTTAAGGACGAAAGATTGACTTTTTCTCTGGCAACACTGACTCAACCTGTCAAAAGCTAATTAGATCAGCTGTTTTAATTTTTACTTAATTTATAAATATATTTATGTAATAAAAGTACAATAAAATAAAAATTGGCAAATAACGTTGTGATATAATAGATTTTAATAATAATTATCAAAAATTGAAGAAACAAAGTTTATAATATTGATCGACAGTAACGGTAACCTTTTTTTAAACAAAGAAGAAAGTTTCAAATTCTTAAACGGAAAACCGGGGAAGTATTAGTTATATTTTTTTCCCCTTTATTACACTTTCGTAGTATTAATAACTTTTAATATATTTCTTTTAGTACCCATAAACGTTGCAAGATTTATTAACACTGAATAACTCTTCTGGAAGAGTCCGAAATTTTAGAATTACTCCGAATTTTTATATCAAATTCAGAGTTTTTCCGACTTTGTAAGACTTTTTTCGACTTTTTAAATAAAAATAAACATTCATAAACTGTTACTTTCACTTTGTAAGTTATTTACCTACTTTTATCCGAGAAATTTTTCCACAAGGGTTACAATAAATTTTATTTTGCTACAAAAAAAAAGAGTATTTACGTCTTTTTGTAGTCTATTCAAAATAGACTCATCTATTTGTACAATAGTGAAACTTAAGATCGTAATAGTTTCCCTATTCTACAATAGATGGCAGCATTGATTTTTCCGTAGTTTTCAGTTGATTATATTTGAGTAGAGAACTTTCTAGAATGATAACGTAATGACTGTCATTACGTATATCTTTCTAGAAAAATTAGGTCAACCTAAAATGAACTTTATATGTAAGGTGTACGGCTGATTTTAGATTGACTTTCTATTATATCATTAGAGATTATATTAAATCAGGAATTTAATTAAAATAAAATGAAAATTGTACTTTCGGATGATATGAAATATCTCCATTCTTAATCATCTGTATTCTACTATCATTTCTGCATTCAAGGATGGCACAATACGGTATAATTCAGTGTATAATAGATTTTCGCACGACGACTATCTCCTAATGATATGGTAAGTATCACTAACGCAATTTAGAGTAAAAGCGCATAATAGTGGCGCACGCGGCACGCCCACTCTTCACTTCCCCTTGTTCTCTATCTTCCATGGTTTAAACTGTTTCGAGAATATTCTATAATTGTCTGGTGTTATACTTTATAAGGGAAAATGCGCGCCCATAGTTTCAATTTCACCCGAGCCTTTCGCCTCAATGAAGTCTAAAGTTTTCGTCCGAACCTTCGTCTAAATAACGCCTAAAGCCACATCAAGAAAGGTTAATCTCTGGGCGCGCGTAATATCTTATTGTGGTACTGGCTTAGATTAAGGTACGTAGGTCAATCTAAATAATCCGTTAGATAGGTCCCTGCATCGATGCTATTTTCCTCTTTGATTACAAAATATTAAATTGATTTTAGCGTTTATTTGTATTTTTTTTTCTATAATTTTAGTTTTTTCTTTTAAGATTTAATTGGAGTAGGCGTTTGTCTTCCATCGCACCTGGTGGAAAGTGTCGATGAAGACGAAGGTGGTACACGCCCATCCAAAAGAATCACTCTACTCTTAAAGGTTCCAAGACTATATTTCTCCGGAAAAATAGACGCAGGCAGTTCGTTCCAAGCCTTGGCGACTCGAACCAAAAAAGAATTGTCAAACCGTTTTGTTCGATTTTTTGGTATATCGACAACATTCGGATGGAACTTCTGCCTGCGTCTAGTAGTCCGATAAAGGAATAGTGAGGGCCCAATAAGTTCGAAAAGAGCTTTCGCACACTCGCCAACGTGCATCCTGTAAAAAACCTTACGACGATGCTCAAATGCTTGTAATTTTCTATTTCTGAGCTTGTCGTCGTTTATTAGCCTACGGGCTCTTCGGTCTACAGAGTCTAAAGCTTCTAGTTGATACTTGGCTGAACCCTCCAAAAGGTGACTGCAGTACTCCATGCATGATCGAACTTGGGCCGTGTACAGGTTTAGTAACTGCTCAGAGCTGAAGTACCGCCGGGCCTTCGAAATGATTCCTAACTTTTTGGAAGCGATGTGTGCCATAGACTCAATTTGTTGGCCGAAGTTGATATTGGAGTGACGTTAATGCCCAAAAGACCTAAATGGTTAGTAAGCGGTATAGATACACCTCGGAACTTGGGTGGTATATCGAAATCACTCTTTAGGTATGTACCTTAAATCTGAAATAAAAACTAATTGTTAAAATAACATGCTCAATCGCAAAAGCCACATCAAGAAAAGTTAATCTCTGGGCGCGCGTAATATCTTATTGTGGTCCTGGCTTAGATTAAGGTAGGTAGGTCAATATAAATAATCCATTAGATAGGTCCCTGCAACGATGCTATTTTCTTTTTAGGTTTTAGCATTTAGTAAACACAGTTTGTATTTAGCATTTGTGGCTTTGACTAGAGAAAGATAAACAATCAAAATTATAAAACTGCATGCATTTCAACGCTGAAAAAATAAAAATGGCTTTATCTCTGTCTAACAAGTTAGAATTTTCATAATAGGCAAAGCTACAAAAGTTTTGTCAGTGTTCTAATTTCAAATCATTTAAAAAATTAACGTAACCTTAAACGGCTTGCGGCCAAAATACCATTACTAAAATACGCTGTCAATGTAAATAAGTTAAAATTTAATGTCAAATAACTCTTTGATTAGAAAATATTAAATTGATATGAATATATATGAATTTGTATTTTTCAATAATTTAAGCGTGTACCTTAAATCTAAAATAAAAACTAATTGTTAAAATAACATGCTCAATTGCAATATAATGTATCAATTGTTATGTAGAAAGTAAACAAGTGTTCTTAAGTCCGCCATTATTAATGTACCGATTAAGTACAAAAACTAATTAACTCTATTCCTAAAAAAACTACGTCTATTGTATAATTGCATTAAAATCGGTTTATCTGTTTGGAAGTTATCCTTGACGAAAATTTTCGAAAAGTGTTTTTTCAACATAACTTCGAAATTTTTCAATAATCATTTTCTTGGTATTCTACGATATTTTAGTGCTAAAAAAATTACGTCGAATGCCGTTTCAAAAATTGCAATGGAATCTAATTTTCTAAAGTTACAGCTTTTCAAATATTAAAATTACGTAATTATTACCGATTAAGGGGGAAACATCTCAAAACTGGAAAAGCTACGGGGAGAGACCAAATCCCCATTGAAACTATTAAAGCTTTAGGAGAACGTGGAGATCACATTTTTCACGCGATCTGCAATAAAGTGTGGCAGACAGGCGATTGGCCGTCTGAATGGACTCACACTGTTTTCACCCTATTCATAAGAAGGGTTCCACGAAGAATTGTAACAACTATCGCTTTATTGCTTTAATATCTCACGCAAGCAAAATATTGTTACATATTTTGAATGAACGGCTGCAGGTGTACCTGTCCAGGGAAATTGCATCAAAGCAGGCTGGGTTTGTTAAGGGGAAGGGTACTCGAGAATAGATCCTCATTGTTCGACAGATCATCGAGAAGTCTAGAGTTTAACAAGCCTACATACATTTGCTTTGTTGATTTCTCTAAGGCTTTTGACACAGTTAAATGGCCGGTTTTGTGGAAAACTTTATTGGACATGGGCACGCCGAAACATCTTGTACATCTCCTTAGGCGCCTATATGAAGAGGATATAGCCTCAGTACGAACTGACAATATCCTATCCAACAGTTTTCACACTAGTGTTGGAGTTCGTCAAGGATGCATTATCTCACCAATCCTATTTAATGCATACACCGAAATTATAATGCGCATAGTACTAGAGGATTGTTCGGATGGAGTTACAGTTGGTGGCCGCAGAATCATAAACCTGCGTTACGCGGATGACACTACTCTCTTTGCAACTAGTGCACGCCATATGGAAGAACTGTTCGGTAGAATGGAGAGAATAAGCCTCCAGTTCGGGTCAAAGATTAATCGCAAAAAGACCAAAATCATGATTATCGACCGCAGTAACAATAATTCGCCGGAAGTCACACAAATCGCCAACTGCAAAATAGTCGAATCCTACATACACCGTGGAGCTTTAATATCGAACAATGGTGGATGTATCGATGAAATAAAGAGGCGTATGGCGATCACTAGGAATAGTATGGACAAAATGAAGAAAATATAGAAAAATAGGAACATAACGAAAACTATACTTGTGCGCACGCTTATCTTCCCCATATTTTTATATACCGCAGAAACGTGGACATTGCGGGAATTGGAAAAGAAAAAGATAGATGCTCTAGAAATGTGGTGCTGAAGAAGAATGCTTGGGGTATCGTGGACAAAGTTTCGTACCAACGTTTCCATACTCAAAGAACTCGGCATAAAGCAGCGTCTATCGACTGTAGTACAAGACCGGATACTGACTTTCATTGGTCACGTTTCAAGACGAGGCAGCCAGTCCATAGAGCGTATCGTTGTTCAGGGTAAAGTTGAAGGTACTAGACCACGCGGAAGGTCACTAATGCGTTAGACCGACCAAATCAAGTCAGCCTTGGGCAACACAGTGCATGAGTGCACGAGGATGACGGCAAGCAGAGAGAGGTGGCGGGCTGTCGTGAAGCGTATTACATCTGCCACTGCTAAAGTACAAGCATGACGATCACGACACTCTAACTAGAGTGTAGCGGCAAAGAAGAAGAAGGGCGCGTATTCGATTCATAACGAAAACTTCATGTTTTCAATTTTTTTCCAGAGTAATATCGTAATAATGTGAGCAGATTATTCGAAGGATATTATAGGTACAGTTTTTGTACGATTAAGTTTTGATTATTCGATTTATCGCAGGTTCAAAATTTGTTCGGCAAAACATTGCACGCGATTATTTCTAGCATTTTTAAAATAATTCTTCTAATTAAATAAATTCATATAACGGACTGAAAAAAATCAGTATATTGAACATTACCTTATTTTACATACAATAAATATTTTAGGTTTCTATTGAAATACTTACTGGTGAAACAAAAATGTTAAAGTGGGCCGATTTTGTAATTTTTTAATATTATTTTTTAATATCTAACAACAAAATTTTCGTCATTTTGGCTCTATAGTGTACTTTAGCACCATATATCCTCTTAGAAAAATGTATAAAATAAAATATTTTGGCACATAACAAAGCTGTCCTTTGAATAATCTGCTCATATTTTTACGATATTTTTCTTGAAAAAACACGAAAACATGAAGTTTTCGATGCAAATCGAATACGCGCTCTTAAAAATCGTATCAGCTCTTCTTCTTTAAAAACTTCGTCAAATACCGTTAATTGGATCAAAATCGGTCAGTTTTTTTTGGAGTTATCAATGACGAAAATTTTAGAAAAAATGTTTTTGACATTGCTTCGAAATTTTCAACCAATGGATTATTTAGCTAAAGCAATATTTTAGATCTCAAAAATTGAATTGTATGCCATTCGAAAGATCAAAATCGACCATCATTTCCAAAATGTACAATTTTTCAAAAATCAATATATCTACTGCCATTTTTAACAAAATATATGTCTGAACTGAAAATATCTTTGCTTATAGTTTTTATTCTTTTGAGCTTAAAATACCTTCATTTAGCGGGAAGTTTCAGGGATGACCTGCAGGGTCAACCGTTTATAATTTTTTTGCATATTTATTTGGTATGAGAATTGGTCGTACTTCTTCAAAGGGGCTTCCGTGTAAGTCCGGTTAGGTACCCTTAGACGAATAGACCATCTGTCATTCTGCCAGTCAGTTCGTAAAAAGTGAAACATGGGCTGTACGAGACACTACCATTATAACTACTAGGTGGTAGTGTTCTCCAACGTTTCACCCGGGTTCTGCACCACCGCCGTACCCATTCCTGCCGTAATAGCGTCAGTGCATGTCACAGTCGTGTTCCAGTTCGAACAATATGATAGCCTTGTACATGTGGCATTAGTACCCCGCCACACGGATAACAACGCACCATTAACATCTTTGGTGTCTATAGGCGAGGGTTGTATCTTTCCATCAGGAGACCCATCTACTTATAATTATTCTATAATAAATATTCACGAGACAAATTACACTTAATGATCTAACCCCAAATAAGCAAATTATTTACTTGTGTTATGAGTGTTAGTCAACGATACTAATACATAGAAATACATATATAAATACTAGAATATATTTAATAAACACCCAAACCCGGAAATACAAACATTTATACTCATTACACAAATGCTTGTCCCCGTCGGAGATCGAACCCGAGCCCCGTCGATTGCGTAGTCAGGGTCGCTAACCACTCAACCAACGGGGCGGTCAAAATAATATAAAATAGTTAATAATATGCGAAATGCAAATCACCACACCAATTCCGTTGTGCGTTAAGAAGAGTGAACCGAACGTCAATACATGCTATTCGCTAAAATTTACCAGTTAGTCTGATGGTCTGAAGTAAAGTGGGCGGTGAACCGCATTTGCTATAAATCAATTATCATCACTTGTTATTTGCGATAGCCGAGACCAATAGCGTCACACTATTGCCTCTCATATAGAAATGTGGTGAAAATACACTACTAATTACTCAGATTTTTTAAGATAGAAAAAAATCTAATTTACCCGACCCGAGAACCAAACTTGTACTTCATGATCTGATCCAAACAATCTATGTACTACAGCAATAAAACAATAACTAACTACACACTCAAAAATGGCTTTAATACAAAATATAATCGCGTTACAAAGTTCCTTTATTTCATTTTATGAATATCCGTGGCTAGAAGACATTTTTCATCCTGTCGTGTTCGTCTAATCAAATACACTGGCCATAAGCCAGACCGTAAAGCAGAAAACGAATGAAATACTTCCTGGATTTTAAAGGATTGTATATTTTACGTAACAATATCTCATGGAACAACTTGGAATAACTTGGAGTGACTTAGTTGAAGTTTCAGAAGCAATGCATTTGTAATACAAAGGTGAAATTTCTGCGTATTAATTATTGTTTGATACGTACTAACTAGGTTTGTAACTCAGTTTTCAATAACTTAGAGTAAGAACAATAAACTAATGATAGGGATTTCTCAATATCTACATGATTGCTCTTATTCACCCATCAAGCGCGGAGGTTCTAAAGGCTCTGCGTCTTTTGTTACCTCTAATCGCCGCTGTGGTCTAGTGATCCGGTGTCGGAGTTGACCACATGAGGTCGGGTACGATTCCCGGGCCGGGCAATTCAAAAATGTGTTTTTTCAGTTTTCTGACCAAAACAATATTGCCCGGGATTAAAAAAAGGGCCTGGTTGGCAATAGGTTGGCCACCTATCACATTGTGGGACTAATGGCCAATTGCACTAACATTGTCTTTAGCTTAAGACAATCCTAAATAGTATGCTGTCACTTCTTGTCTTAAACGAAAAGAATGTGACAACACACTATTTAGGATTGTCCTAAGCTATGACAATTTTAGTGCAATTGACCCATAAGTACATTCGGCTAATCGTGGGTGCACTGGTTGTATACTGGTTGATGCGGACGTAAACGTACCTTTTTTTAAAGATACTGTTACCTCCAAACTCATGGATAACCGATATGAAAAATTCATTTTTTGTTTAAGAAGGTATACTTTCTTGTCAGTCCCACCGGAGCTCGAGTTCGATTCTCGACAGGGATAAACATTTGTGCGATAAGAATATGTTTCTGTTTCTAGGTTTGGGTGTTTATTATGTATGTATCGATGTAACAAATTTTCTCTGTCGCTTTCCTGAAATTTAAGAGAGTGATTTCGTGAAATGCAACGGAAATTTCTAGCAGGAAACTGGGGAAGCGGGTGCTATATGAAGTGACCAATAAGCGCAGGCTTTTTGAATTGACCAATGAGTCCGCATTACCAATGAACGCGCGCGCGATGGTAGTATTTCATATAAATTCTTTGGTCATGAGATTGTACCAATTTAATTACTTGCATGTTAGAAGTTACACATCATACGCGAATATTGTAAAGCTCACTCGTTCATGTCTCACTCGTTCTGTAGCCAGAATTTATTACAAAGCTTATGCATCGTATCCGCAGGCGTATCACCTAACATTTGCTATCCGCAAGCGATGCCTCTTAATTTAACAAAAAAATGCTGGCTGGTTACTGGATGCACTTTTTGCGATGTCATAGCACCGCCAGTAATCAAGCAGTACCTAACGACTGCCACTAATTTACAAGGCTGTTATGTGTCTTGCAATAACTAAACAATTATGATAATTCTCCCCATGTTGGATCCGGGCATGTTGGATTGAATTCCAACCATAGACTTTTAATTTTCAAAACAGACTAACAGTAAAGGAAATAGTGCACATGTGTGTATATTACCATGTATCTCACATAAAAGCAGTGTACGTAATGTTTATTTTTATTAATTTAACGTATTTCCAATGCATGTTATATCAAAATATTAGGTTCTTGCAGTCCTCTGCTTGTAAACTATCGCAATGTGAACTATGACTGTGCCAAGTTCCATACTCTACCGTTCACTGCTGACCCGGCAAATGTTGTTTTGCTAAATATATTTATAACAGTATTTCTCTACTATATAATGGATGTTATTATACAATATATAAACCTTCCTCTTGAATCACTCTATCTATTAAAAATACCGCATCAAAATCCGTTGCGTGGATTCAAAGATCTAAGCATACATAGGGATTAGGAACAGACAGCGGAAAGCGACTTTGTTTTATACTATGTAGTGATATATAATTTGTAGAGTTGGTGACCATCGCATAGGAATGCGACCACGTGTTCTCTTGTCTTCTACTTTTCCGATTATGATTAGCCTTCCGAGATCCGAGATTGTCTCCTTACTTTCTAGAGATGTGGCCGAAGTACTATAGGATTCTCTGAAGGCACGTAGTAAGCAGTCTGGTCTTCACTTCGAGTGGTTTTAATATCGAGGTGTTGGTCCTTTATGCTATCCAATGGATACGTAAAATTCACCTCCAATACCACATTTCAAACGCGTCAATGTGACGTCTGTCTGCCGCTCTCAATGTCCGAAATATGGAGAATACCAGCGTACGAAGCAGTCTCTGCTTTGTTATTAATGAGATACTTTAGTCATTCCAGAGACGCTTCATCTGACTCATGGATTTTGGGCATGCCTCTTCGTCTTCACAGTTCACATTTCTTCTTTACAGGATCTATTGTTGCTGATGGTTGATCTCAAATATGTGAACCTATCAACTATCTTTAGATTGAGTGTACTGCTGAGTTGTAATTTATTGAAACAATCAACCACCATAATATTAGTTTCGGACCTGTTTTTTGACAGGCCTAAGTCAATGCTAGCTCGCTCGCGGTTGTAATATGTAAGATATAATAAGGAACTATCTGTTCTGTAAAATTTGCTTTACTCGTGAATGTGTCAAATTTAACAAAAAGTAGCTTTTTATATATACAAGGAATCAGGGACAAAAATACTTAGTAATTTCGACTTGACACCTCCTCATGTCACTAAGAAAAAATATTTTAACCGATGCCGCGATGGGCTAAAACATAGTGACTGTATAGTCTGCGATAGGTAACAAATTGTTCCTGTAAAGGTTCTATTTAGCTCTTCAACCTTTAAAATTCATATACAAAATTGATAGCAAAACAGAAACGTACTTGTTAATCGAAATTTTACAGCCTCCAACTGTAAATTCACATAGAGATAATAATTGTTCTGCGCTGTGTAAAGTTTATTACACGTATGCGAGTTAAGTATAATATATACTCTGAGTCAGAATCAAATCCATTATCAAAAGGCGTGCAAACTCTAATTGAGAAACTTATTCAGAATCCTATAAAAGGATTATTCATTCGCTTCTACATTTCAAGCACAGTTGTGAACTGTCTGCAGGTACTGCGGAATTTCAATTAATGCTACACATCATAATTTAAGAGGTTAAATCTGTAGGTATTAAAAAGTTTTTGGAATAAATTATTATAATCATCCATTATATATAATACTAGCTGTTGCCCACGGCTTCGTCCGCGCGGACTTCGTTTACTCCGCACAACTCATCCGCCGTAGGTGATAGCGTGATAATATGTAGCCTATATGTTGTCCCGACCTATTAGTAATATTCATGCAAAATTTGAAGTAAATCCATGCAGTACTTTTTGAGTTTACCCCGGACACACATATAGACAAACAGACAAAAATTCTAAAAACTATATTTTTGGCTTTGATATCGATTGTAGATCACGCCCCAAGTATTCTTTTAAAAAAATATTCAATATACAATTTTGACTTTCCTACGATTTTATTATATGTATAGATGTATAATACTAATATTATAACTGCGAATGTATGTCTATCTGTTACGCTTTCACGACTAAACTACTGAACTAATTTCGATAAAATTAGGCGTATAAATAGTTGAGAATCCAGGCTCACAATTTTTTCACAAATTAGGCCCTATAGAACTGAAATTAGGGGATGAATGTTTGAAACGACCCGTGGGCGAAGCTGACCGGATCAGTTAGTAATTTGTAAATCTGAATGTGTTGTGAAGTTAATATAATTTACGACATAAATCTGTACTAATGAGATTTTCAAATAGGTAAGTTATATGGTAAATGGATAGTTACTAGAGCGTCGTATTGGATTTTGTAGATTAAATTATAGGAAAAGTAAAACATATAAAGTTTTTCATTTCAATAATGGGGAAAAAAACGACAGATAAAAACAATATTTTAAAAATCTGTGCCATGGTAACACTAAATCGCGTCAGATTAAGGTATGGCGGGATAATTTCCACCTAAAATTTGGAAAATCTGCCGATTCAATTGTAGCGTAAGGGAGTGGAAGGAAGAGGGAGTCACAAAGTTGCAGAGAAAACGTTGTTTTGGACATTCTCGAGCGCGTCTGAATTCTCTTTTATTGTATAGGAAATGATGTAAGAATAACGAAAAAAATATAATCTGACAATTTCCACAAGCCGAAGTTATCTTAATTTTTTTTTCTGCCCTAGTTACCCCACTTTATAGAAATGACTTATATTTGGTGGAGAGCCTCAACAGTATGCGAGGTACCCCTCTTACGTTAATCTGACGCGTTTGAGTTAATACCAAAATCCCCTCTTGGGCTCCCCTGCTACAAAGAATTAGTTTTTTTGTCAGTTCAATATGTAGAGACATATTGTCATTTTAATGTATCTTTTAGGTTTAGCCAAAGAAGCCTTGAATATCGATTTTTCTTAACTTGTTTACAAAACTTTGTGTTTAGATTTCCGTACCCAAAGGATAAAACAGGACCCTATTACTAACACTTGTATCTATAGTCTAGTTAACGTAATTACTTGAGCTTAAGTAATTACTTAAGCAACTATTTCTATGCACTATTGCATACAAGTAATATGTCTATACAAGAAATAGCATGAAGTAGGATAAATAGAAATAGCGTGTGTCAAAACTTAGAATTCTCCACGAAGTACTAGTCACCAATTTCATTACTTAAGTAATGTAAGCCCCTAGAGTAAATGCAAAAAATAATTATTTAGACAAAAATAAATGTGAAGTGAAATTGTTTTGCGCTTCTTTGTTTTTGTGATAAATAGAACATTAGGAACCGCGCGAATTTCGAAAATTTAATTATTTTACAGTTAGCCGTACGGGCCCTAAATTTGCCTTTTTGACTATTCAGGCGAGTAAAGTTCTCAGCCAAAGTATAAAATTAAATTTGGGCAACTAAAACCGTAGCTAAGGGATGTCTTCTGTGAGACATCCCTTAGCTACGGTTTGTGCAACGCTCCGGGTAATATTTTTATTTTCATATGGGAATCTATCCGCTATGGCAAAAGTATTACAAATTAATTTTCTTTAAGCCAGTTACAAGTTTTCGGGTGTAGGTATAAAATAATACTAAAATAATAAACCTACTCATAATATCGAGATTCATACTAAAGTAAAAACAATAACACAATTATCAAAAGACTTAAAAAAATTTATGCATGCGTTTCGCAGAAGACATTAATTTGTAGTCACCGACCACACAACCCATAGACCCCTAATAACAGGCGAATGGTTCTGTCAACACATATGACTTATAGTTCCGATGTAAATGTCCATGCACCAATACCCAATCAGTGTCGACCAATCAGATTCTCTGTACATCACTGTGGCCTTGAGTAAGCCAATCACGATGTTGCAGCTCAGTTCAGCTAGTTGCCAGAATTTATTCAATACGGAAAATAGAACATTAGGCGTCTATGGGCTGTGTGGTCGACGTTTGTAGTGCTTTGTTGCCCGCTCATAATAATATGTTTTACTCGTTTCTTTTGCTCAAGTAAGTAATGATAAATACTTCACTATGAAATATAATATTTTACTTACTAAGAGTTTTCTTAAGTACTTGCTTAGTTAGTAATTACTTAGAAATAAGTAATGACTTGTTTATAGATACGAGGGTAAGACTTCATTGTCCGTACGTCTGTCTGTCTGCTGTCTGTCTGTCTACTGTCTGTCCGTCTGTCACCAGGCTATATCTCATGATCTGTGATACTCGTAGTTAGAAAATTGAAATTTTCACAGATGATGTATTTCTGTTGCTGCTATAACAACAAACAATAAAAACAAAATAACCTAAATATTTGAGAGGGGCTCCCATACAACAAACGTGATTTTTTTTGCAGTTTTTATCCCGGTCATAGTAACGACACCAGAGAGACGCTTGAAATATTCACAGAATATTTAGTTATACATTCACTTCGAAAATAAATAATTAAATTAAAATAAAATAATTATTTAAGAGGGCTTCCATACAACAAACGTGATTTTTGCCGTTTTTTTTAACTCGCACTTAGCCGATTTTTTCTTAAATATGCATTGTTTTAGACAAACTCCAGAACATGAAAAGCTTTAAAAACAACAAAGAAAAATTTCGACCACACAGGACTTGCACCTACAACCTTCCCTCTGGCCGGGTGGCCGGGTGGCCGAGAGGAAAAGGTCGCAGGTTCAAGTCCTATCGTGTCGAAATTTTTCTTTGTTGGTTTTAGGTTTTTCAAGTTTTCCCAAGCACGGAATAAGTGCTAAAGCACATATATAGATTCTCAAACACTTAACACAAAATACAAAAACTTTATAGATTGTCGAATCTATATACATATAATAAAATCGTAGAAAAGTCAAAACTGTACATTTTATATTTTTTTAAAAGAATACTTGGGGCATGATCTACAATCAATATTGAAGCCAAAAATATAGTTTTTAGAATTTTTGTCTGTTTATCTGTATGTATGTCCGGACTACATGGATTTACTTCAAATTTTGCATGAATATTACTAAAAGGTCGAGTCAACATAATATAGGCTACATATTATCACGCTATCATCCACGGGGTAGGAGCTGTGTGGAGTAAACGAAGTCCACGCGGACGAAGTTACGGGCAACAGCTAGTACTGAATATAAAATAGTTAGTAGGTACGAAAAAGTCATTTCCACCCTCATGTCAATTGCATCTCAAATATCGAAATTCAAATAACGTTTGATGGCAATAAACTTTCAAAAATTATGAAAGATAAATGATAGTCTAGACTCAAAAGCAATTTCTAAACGAAAACCATATTTCGGACTTATATCACAATCATTATTTCTACCAAAACCTCGCAAGGGATCTTGGAACGTAATCAAATAGTGAAGAAGGCCAATTTTCCGTATGAGCGCGCACCGAACGCGGCGCTACGATATCGGCTAAATTAACCAGCGAAGTTTGTTCTAAAATGGTTGCAATTTAATGAATAAATAAAAAAGCAAATATAATCATGATCATGAGTACTTTTGCAGAACAAGCATACTCGAATCGAATCGAAGCTTTAATGAATGTAATTATTCATTCGACACGATTCACCGCTCGCCTCTAGCATTTAGCGAAATGAGTAAGTTCACCGTTCACGATAGCGTTTAGGGATCATCCTATCCTCCAATTTTTCCGATGACCCAACTTAGAATCTATTATTATATGATATATATTATATAACTTAGAATCTATTAGGTCTGTATAGCGTGAGAAAACTGTCAACTAATTTTCGTGTAATTAAATACATTATCTCTACAGCCTACTGTACAGTTACAATTGCACACATGATTCGACTGTATAC
This sequence comes from Apodemia mormo, assembly GCA_036924255.1. Lineage (NCBI taxonomy): Eukaryota > Metazoa > Arthropoda > Insecta > Lepidoptera > Riodinidae > Apodemia > Apodemia mormo. The sequence goes on along the minus strand of JAUPFN010000007.1, from coordinate 6,696,913 downwards.
TTCAAAAGTAGAAATAACAGTAACTTTTACGACTCTAACATGTCGCTGTAATTTTATCGAGTTTTACACTTCGTTAAAACATAATTAAAACTGTTTTGCTAGTATTTTCGTAATTAGTATGTACATGTACGAACAAAGCAGTAAAAAGTTGTATCTGACCGTTGAATATGAGTTTTAATTGCTAATGAAACGCGCTTTAATTGCGAATCATAAAAATTAATAGAAAATATAGTAATAGATATTTTAAGAGTATTTTCAAACTGCAAGATTGGTTTGTTTACTACAGTAATTTATACTTGGACAAGAGAACCTTGTTGCATGTTAGGACAAATGAGATATTTGTCGATCTCGACTAATATTTCATTTGTCCTAAGATATTGAAGATATATTATCTTAAATGGCTTAACATAACCACCAAACTCCGAGCTGATACTGGTATTTTTCCTTAATAAAATTTTTCATGACTTTTTTACTCGTATTAAAAACTTCTTGAATAGTATAACTACTAGATTATATGATAGCAATTTAACGGTTTCATTTTCTACTTCCTACTTCTACTACCGCGCTACTTCACCCGCCAATTCAGTATCACGTTATCAATATAAAAACCCTTAGACCTTAAGGAAATAAAATCAGTTTAAGTTCGGTCGATGAAAGGGGGAGAAAATATCAGCAGAAGCGAAGCTGGGGATAACAATTAGTCTCCTAGAAATACACCCACTGTAGAAGCATTTTCAATAGTCGCATCGCATGCGGTTAACGGATTGCGATGTCTAGTTAAAAGAAATCAAATCTAGATGTAGGCAATCCGACCGACCTAACTTCGAGCCGATCGCTATAATTGACCCGTTTGATTCCAATCCATAAGACCTTTTCATTTTCTTTTCAAAATTGCCATTTTTTTTTGCATTTTACATAACCTTTTTAGCTCCCATAGCATCGAATTGGCCATACAGTCAAGATGGAATTTGCCAGCTGGACTTGCTTGCTTGCTCCTATGAAACTTGCCCTGGGCCGCATCTTGTACGAGATAAACTAGGCAACTGCCTACTGGCACCCCACACCGAGAAAAAAATAAAAATGATGAACCATTGTTAATAGAAGCATTTTAAGGCCCCAAAATTGTTTAACTTTGACATGTTGCAAGTAAAGCACTATCTTTAAACGCTTCAAATTATGAAGTGTGCAATACGCATACTATACTTTTACTTATTAGGGTGATTATTATTAATATTTAGGTTGATGGCATACCTTTGTAATATGGTAAAATATAGCCTAATTATGAACAGTGTAGAAAAGTGTACTTAGGCAGTTAGATTTGGTAAATGAGACCCTATAATCGCCTAACTAGGAGCAACGACATTGTAAATGCTGGCCTGGACTTAACCGCAAGCCAAGCAGTAGGCAGGATTAGGGGCCAACGCATCAGCACCACGCACCAGGTCCGAGCCAGAGTAGCTTTTACAACCTAAATGTAAACTAGATAAGATACAGTAATGTGTATGGAGAAACAACTTTTGCAGGTAGTAAATTACGTACTAAAATCCAAATCCAAAAATATATTATGGCTTATATTATCGATTATTATTTAGATTCAGTATGTACCAATAATTATTATTATTCAATATTGGTTTTGTTAATAACACGGGCGGGAGTTTTTTTATATCATAAGATAGCAAACAAGCAGATGAGTCTCCTGTTGGAAAGAGTCAACCATCGCCTATAGACACCAAAGGTGTTAATGGTGCGTTGCTATCTTGTGGCGAGGTCTAATGCCACATACATAAGTTTACCGGCTACCTTAAGCCGGAACACGACAATGACAAGCACTGACGCTATTGCGGCAGGAACAGGTAAGGCGGAGGTACCAGACCCGAGCGAGACAATGCAGAACCTAGAAGCCACGATGGCAGTGACTCGTATAGCCAATCGGTTGCCTTTTACGACCTGCCTGGCAGAACGGCTGCGAAGGAGCCCGGGACCAACACGGGAGATGAATATAAAGTAGTCAACTGATCATACGTCACGTCAGAACGTCTCCGAAGGGTAAGGTACGACGCTGGTCGTCGCGGCTTCATTATTTCTCGGCGCTATATGTACCTATATTGTGACCGATTTGATATATTAGGTACGTACCTTGGATACAGCTAAAATTTATTAACTTAAAAATAAACATTTCAGTGTTTGATTATTTTTAAACTAGCGAACGCTCGTGACTTGTGTAATTAAATTCTTACAAAAGAAACATTTTAAAACACAAAATCCCATGTATAAAATATATAGCTAGAAATATGTTTTTTACGCATAGGCTTCACAAGCCTGGCTGCATAATTTAAGAGATTAGCTAAAATAAACGAGAGACATTTTTTGTATTAACATATAAATATTCATATTGTTACGTACTTCGGGTTCGTAATTGTAAGAAAATACCACTTATATTAAATCCGTGTATTTACAATACAAATACACACAACACAAGACAACACAATGTAATAAATACTAAATACTCTGATTAACACTAGTCACTAGTCACTGTACTAACACTAAACTTAGAACACTGCTTCGCACGGGTCGCTTCAAATATAGTATACTTTATAAAAACTGCCCTGTATTTGTCAACACATCTCTATTTATACCCAGGGTAAAGTTCTACCTGGATCCAGAAAAATCTAAATGTATCGGGAAACAATGAATCACTTCTTATTGTAAACAAGTTATGACTCATAAATCCTAGTGCATGCTTTTTTCAACCTTATGCCGTATACCACAAAGTTCATTATGGTATAGCTATGCCAACTATTTGTTTATTAATAGGAGTAGCTATCTCTTTCTTTTATTTCTAGATCTCTCCAGCGTTCCAACTCTGCACGTTTCTAGATTATTCGTAACAATATGTTTAAGAAAAAATATTTTACTTTGACATAACAAACAAACAATTTAATTTTATTTATATGTAAGTATAGTTAAAGAATAAATATCAAATACCTTTCTATTTTCGTTGGCATTTATCTACTAATAGGTACACTGAACTCTTCCTTCATGAAAAATATTATTTATATATTATAGAGTATTGAAGATCCATTAGATTCCAATTATTATTCAAAGTTGGTTTTGTTAATAACACGAGCGGGAGATGAATATAAAGTAGCCAACTGATCATACATTACGTCAGAACGTCTCCGCAACGGAACTCCAGCGTCGTCGCGGCTTCATTATTTCTCGGTGCTAGACGTATACTGTAGGTACACCGCGACAGATTTGATATATCACGTACCTTGAATACAGCTTATTAAAATTTATTAACTTAAAAATAAACATTTCAGTATTTGTTTATTTTTAAACTAGCTAACGCTCGTGTCTTGACTTTTGTAATTAAATGTTTAAAAATCTCACATTTTAAAATACAAAATCTAGTGTATAACGTACAGCTAGAAATATTTTCTTACGCATAGTCTTCAGCGGCCTTTAAGATGCCACCTTAAAATTGATAAATTGTTGAGATTAATTATATTTCAAAATTAAGCTAAATTAATTCCACTACGGGTCTAAGGAAATCTTTAGTAAATTAAAATAATAATGTTTCAATAATTCAAATTCAAATTCAATTCAATTCAATAATGTTCTCAATAATAACAAATAAACAACACTACAATCCATATATTTTTTTAAAGATTTTCAGTTATATAGATTCAATTAAATGTACATTTGATTCAGTTATGTATTATTAGTTTTAAAATATTTCTCTCAGACCACAATTATGTTTTCTGTAGCATGTGGAGCGATTTCTTGAAATTATATGAATAGGTACTCAACTGGACTTTTTGGCCGAGCGTACCCGTAGATAGATCTGAATTTTTGAGAAGGGAGTACACCCGTAGTGGAGTACTGGAAAATAGCCGGCCCACTCCAATGGAGGAGGTGACCCTCCTGAAATATAGCGGAGAACACTATGTGGTCTGCGGCGGAGGTTAATGTCAATCTCCTGTTCTCAGTGTTATGGGCTAATATTTCACTTCGTGGAGAGTCGAACAGCACTTCACTCTATTTTAATGCTTCCCCCTTCATATAGTGAGTTGCAATTCGACTCACCCCGTATAAAATTCGGTTACGAAGTAAAACGTGCGTTGAGCACATAATTTGTGTGTTACCGCCATTGCTAGTGACGTGGAAGAAACTGTGGTAGACATGGGTGGACTGTTGTGCCGCTAGGGTCTTCTTTAATTTTCAGGCCTAGGATGAGTTTGCCCCATTTCTTACACCTCCTTCCGTTTCAGATACATCACAGCAGTTTCATACATGATTTCGCGGAAATTTTGCAAATAGCTCAATTTCGTCTACCTATGACATATGTACAACTTTTAAGGTTTTATTTCGCTTCCTATACTAAATTTAAAAAAAAAACTATTATAATCACTTTTTCAGGATATGTAACGTAGCAGCGCTCGCAAAATTCAAGTTCTATTGCTCTGACGGTACTCCTGAGCGGTTTATTACCACAGAAAAGTGCATTACAACTGTAGGAGTCCTTGTAACTTTAGCGGCTTGATGCTTCACTACCTCAATAACTCAACAAATTGTACGTACCCTCGAATTTCTATAGTAACAAATTTTTGAATTTCACCCTAAAGTTTAATGCTATTCGCTAATGTTGCCACTACCGTCTTAATTCATAAAGAACATTAAAAACTTCAAAGTCGGGAAGTTTTAACTCTAATTCTCGCACATCGATTTAAATCAGATTTACACGTTTTGAGGACATAAGAAGCTGTTCTATACTTACGATAACACCAGTATGAATATATGTGTGTAGGTGTGTATGCAAAGTTCTCATGCCTTTTGAACGACTTGACCGATAGAAACATGGTTGACGACATTCGGTTAGATTTTACAAAACAGATAAATTTGCACCGATTCGGCCCAATAGAATTTGAGAAATTTCTACAACACTTTTTTAAATTTTACAGGCTAATTTACCAACTGGTTCAAAAATATAATTAGCCTTTCTGAAATGTTACATAGAATGCCGCAATTCATTTAAAAATTGATTGATGGGTTTGGGAGTTATCGTAGACGAAAAATTGTGAACAAAGTGTTTTTTTGACATGACTTCAAGATTTTTCAACCAATCGATTTTGTATCTACGACTTGAATACTAATTGAAAGATCTAAATCGGTCATCGCCTTCAAAAGTTACAGATTTACAAAAATTAAATCCGTTTTCAATAAACTTTGAATTTTTGAACTTAAAATGCCTCACCCTACCCCTCCTCTGTTGTACCTCTGCCTACCCCTTCGGGGATATGGGCGTGAAGATACTTTTTAAAATGCCTCCACTTAACGGAAATTTATAAGGGATGGTCTGTAGGGCCAACTAATTTACAGATTTTTAATATAACTTCCAGAATAATTTACTGGTTGAGTTCAAAATCTAAACAGCTCTTCTTCTTGAAAGCTTCGTTGAATTTGTTCGAGAGTTATAATCGACGACAATTTTGAAAAAAGTTTTTGTCAAAATAACTCCATAAGCTACGACGAATAACAACAGATCAAAATCGATCACCTTGTTTAAACATTACTTTTTTTAGCTCAAAAGTATATGCTTAGGTATTAATTGATTTGTTTATTGCTGACTGCTTTGAGCTTAAAAATCCTTATCTTTGCTGTAAATTTCAGGGAAAGCTTGCAGGATCGAGGATGGCTTACAAATTTTTGTGTATCATAATTGTGCTCCCGATTGAAACATAAACATGGCCTATAGATACTAAAGATGTTAATGGTGCGTTGTTATGTGCCGGTATGGTAATGTCCCATGCATAAGTTTATCGGCTATCTTACCCGCCATACTGGAACAGGAATTGACAGGTATTGATGCAATTGCTACAGGAACAGATAGAGCAATGTCACCAAACCCGAGCGAGACGTTGTAGAACTACACCACCTTATTATCACTAGGATAGTGATACATTTAGGCTACCATATACCATTTACAAACTGCCTGGCAAAATGGCAGATGGTCTTTTATTCTAAGAGGGCCCGGACTCAAACGTATTTCTTATTCTGTGACCTGTATATATATGACCCATGACATCCCAGTTATATTTTTTTAATTTAAAAACTACTTTGTAAAAGGCATATAGCACAGGCATATATTTAGAGCTATGGACCGTCTTGTCGGGCTTTCCATCCTTAATAATTTAGTGCTTGTCACTAACATGTTTGGGTTTGGAGGGAAAGGTAGCTAGTAAAATCATGCATGTCATTAAATCCCAAGACGGGTGGCAACGCATCGTAATCATATTTGCTGTCAATTGGCTACGGTCATCTTCCAACATTCGAAAAGCGGTCTAATTTTTTTATTATACTATTTCTATTCGGTTAGTACATGAGGTCACAGGTTCAATCCTGGGGATGGATAAAAGTTTTATTGAGGTTTTTCTTGAAAATCTCAGTAGCAGCTCGATATCTGGCGGGTGTCGTGTTACCACCCCGTGCCCCGCTGGTGTGCTCGTACGAGTCAGTCAGTCCCTTAGGCGTATCACCTAACGTTTGCAATCCGCCAGCGATCATCGATGACTTTTTAACGTAACAAAAAACTCATCAAAAACGTCGCCAATTGCTTACTGGTCACTAGATGCACTTTTAGCAATGTCACGCCACCAAAACTAATCAAGCGGCAACGACTGCCACTAGCATACACGGCTGTTATGTGTCTTACAATCAACAGCGGCGTTAGGGCTACTGACACCCCGGGCAAAAATGTTTAGGCGCCCACTTAAGGAAATCAATATCGAGTATTTATTTTTTGCTGAGCCAATGTAAACGTAGTTTATGTTGAGATTTGGGAGGCGGATGAAAAAAAGGAATAGAGTGATGTATATTTATTATTATCAGACTAGATACTATGTACTTCGATGTTGCTCGAAGTCTCTCTTTTTCTCTCTCTCTCATACTCTCATAATAAACATAAAGAGAGATAACAGCTCTCTCGAAACTAACTCTCACGGAGACGGAGACATAATTCGGAATGGAGCAAGCATATCATATAATAATAATATAATATATATAGAGTGTGTTTACATATTTCAATTTCAATTTTCTCGATTGAGAGATTGTTGATCGGAGATAAGTTTTTATTAATTTTAATTTGGAAAAACTGTGTTCTCCACTTGCAACTGTAACCGGAATAGTTGCAAAAATCAATAGGAAAAACCTACAATTGTAGTTAACCTATTACTAATACTTCTAAAAAATGGCAACGACCGCTAAGAAAACGGTAGAAAAATTCACAATCCTGAAAAAAATATATAGAAATAAAGGATTTGGGATATTTGAAGAACGATATTACAAAGTCAGTAAGAAAAAGAATTCGTGCACGTACAACGTACACTCTGTAGCAGTCAAAATATTGTGGACGGTTTTCTCGTTGTGTGATCGAGCGACGCTCGAGTCGAGAGACCAAGTATACAAATCAGCAACCTTGCGCCACGCTTTAGCACGAGCATAGGACATATAGGACGTTTCGGTATCCCCACCCCCACCATGCACTACGCGTATAAGGTATAAGGTTGGTGGTGGAAGCATCTCACCAATCATAAATCATAACATAAGCGCAATCGCAGGGTGGTCGAGGACCGACTGTAACGATATGCGTAGAGTGTAGAGTACAGAGCACAGAGCATAGAGCACAGAGCGTAGAGCCCAGAGTCACACACCAACACAGAGCATAGGTCCGTCGTCCGTCCACGTTTAAGTCCACGTCCAACGTGGACTTAAGCACGGACTTATATCTAAGAATTCTTAATTCTTAGACGTAAGTCCCGTATTCACAGTCGGTTAACCGACTGTGAATTGTCAACTGTGAATACGACACATAGAGCACAGTATTGAGGGTACATAGCGCGGAAGGCATAAGGCCGAGGCCCCAGACCTCAGCGCCCCCCAAATTTGGCGCCCCGGGCCGTCACCCCATCACGCGCCCCCCTAACGCCGGCACTGCTTACAATAACTAAACAATTACAATAATTTCGCATTGCGAGTTACGTGATAACGCCGCCGGTCATCACTAGAAATGGTTATTAGGTCACTAAAATTCGGCAATAGGGATTAACACTCATCAACGGAAAAACCGATGAACCGTGGTGAATCGGAAGGTTTATAGGCTATGTTTACTCTGCCTACACCGCTAGGGAACCGGCGTGTTGATACTTATTAAATAACACTCATCTTTAGTCTCTGGAAATAGAGTGATCTCGCTCACAAATCACTTTTACCAACCTAAATACGAATCCACTTCATCAATTTCGTCATTGACATAGCTCGTAGCACTAAATGCAGCGGAAAATCGTGCTTTTACCTACTAAAAGGTCCTAAATTGAAACGTATGTCAGGCCGCAGGCCTCTATTAAGGCGAGGTGGGATATCAGAGCTCATTACACTTTGGAATTTTAGATGCATCTCTGAATTACTTCGTAGTTTAAATATTTTTGAAGTGAAAACTTCTTTAGGCGCGTTGAGCGTTTTGGTAGAGGGTAAAATCCTCGGTACGCGTCACCGACATGCTAATGATAATAGTATATCTATAGCTATGTTTTGCATATAGTTTTAATTACTCTCAACTTAATAGTTCCGTTTTCACTTCTATCGGCAGTCCCACGACTGCTACTGTTTTTTTTTTATGATAGTAACAGTTGTCGCCGCTGTGGTTTAGTGGTCCGGTGTCAAAGTTGTCCACAAGAGGTCCCGAGTTCGATTCCTGGGTCGGGCAATTCAAAAATGAGTTGTATATTTTTTTTCAGTTTTCTGACATAAAAACGTTGCCCAGGATTGGAAAAAGTGCCCGGTTGGCGATAGGCTGGCCACCTATCACATTGTGGGTCAAAAGTATCTTCGGCTAATCGTGGGTGCATTTGTTGTACCTCCGCCTACCTTTTAAAAAATACGGGCGTAAAAATATATAAGTTAGTGTCGCCTGAGTTAGGCGAACAGTATGAGCACGAGCATTATCCTGCGTTAGGACAAAATTATTGCCACTCTTTGTGAAAATGGAATAATGTGGGGTCGGACCACATGCTCGACGTAGCTGGCAGCAGTTACGGTACCTTCGTTAAGAATTACCAACTCCTTTTTACCAATTAAGCTGATTTCGCCCCACGCCATGACACTGGGGTCGGTAAATCGTTTGCCTTGTCATCTCCACACACAAACGCGCCTATTATCACTCAAAAACTTCACTTTACTCTTATCTGTGAAGAGCACAGTCCTCCAGTTGTCCATGGTCCAGTCCGAATACTCGCGTGCGAACCTTAAACGAGCTGCACGATGAGCCGTTGTCAATTTAATGCGAACCACACGCATTCTAGATCGCTGTCTATCTTCATGAAGTCTGTTACAGATCGTTTGGTCACTTACTCGTGTACCCGTGACTTGCTGTAGTCGGTTTTGTAAAGCGCGAGCAGCAACGAAACGCTTTCGGCGAGCAGTTAAACGAACATATCCGTCTTCTTAAATATTTGTGGCCCGCGTTCTTCTTGATCTGCTTGTTCCGAAAAAACTAACAGTCCCCTGGTAGCGTTCCCAAGCATTTCGGATAGCTCGCCGCGATACTCCTAGGCGTAGTACTAAAGATCGCTGGGATTCTACCTCTTGCAGCAATATCACTGCTCTTAAAGCAGTTTCCATACTCATATGCCGAATGCGTGACATTGTTATGAAATTTAATGATTTAACTCAAAAACAAAAAAACAAATCAAGGAACGTTCGCAACGTTAGTCTAAACACCAGTGAATAAGAATTTTTATCAAGGGTAATTTTAACTTGAAGCGCGCGGTATAGTGAATTACGTAAATCATCATAGCAAGCGTGTGGCAGCCAAGTCCGCACGAAGTTCTCCGATTGTGTCCGAACGCACCGCTCGGGAGCATATAAAAGCCGACGGAGCAGCCATAAATAAAAAAAACAATCCATTGAGTTCATTCCGTATTCCGTAGCTAGCGGTCTAGCTTGAGAGACGGTCTCTGCTATCCTCAAGTGAATGCCGAAGTGGGTACGAGACGAGAAAGCCTATGCTGTCTGTCTTCAAGCTCACGTTAGGGAAAGATATTGTATGCTAGGTAGCTAGGTAGCTAGGTATTTGTATAGACTAAGACCTATACTGATTTGTAAGTTTTAACACTATATAACTGCAACCCATCATTGTCTTAGTCACCTCCCCTTGTGGAAAAATTTCTCGGATAAAAGTAGGTAAATAACTTACAAAGTGAAAGTAACAGTTTATGAATGTTTATTTTTATTTAAAAAGTCGAAAAAAGTCTTACAAAGTCGGAAAAACTCGGAGTAATTCCAAAATTTCGGACTCTTCCAGAAGAGTTATTCAGTGTTAATAAATCTTGCCACGTTTATGGGTACTAAAAGAAATATATTAAAAGTTATTAATACTACGAAAGTGTAATAAAGGGGAAAAAAATATAACTAATACTTACCCGGTTTTCCGTTTAAGAATTTGAAACTTTCTTCTTTGTTTAAAAAAAGGTTACCGTTACTGTCGATCAATATTATAAACTTTGTTTCTTCAATTTTTGATAATTATTATTAAAATCTATTATATCACAACGTTATTTGCCAATTTTTATTTTATTGTACTTTTATTACATAAATATATTTATAAATTAAGTAAAAATTAAAACAGATGATCTAATTAGCTTTTGACAGGTTGAGTCAGTGTTGCCAGAGAAAAAGTCAATCTTTCGTCCTTAAAGCCTCCTCTACACTACTCCTATGTCCGGGGTAAACTCAAAAAGTACTACATGGATTTATTTCAAACTTTGCATGACTATTACTAACAGGTCGGGTCAACATATAGGCTACATATTATCAAGCTGTCACCTACGGGGGAGGTGCTGTGCGGAGTAAACGAAGTCCGCGCGGACGAAGTCTTGGGCAACAGCCAGTATAATTATGGCGAGCGAAGCGAGCCCTACACTAGGCGACTTTCTATGCACTTTTGTGGTACATTTTCCTGAAAAAGTATCCCACTTTAAGGTTTGGGCTTTGACGTGGTGGTTTAAATTCATGTCTAGATATATTATCTACCATTAAAATGCTATTTCATAAACATTAAAAAAATAGAAAATACATTTTGTATTAGAATTTTATTACTGCTAACGCCATCTATTATAAAAATAAATAAATAATAATAATAAATAAATATTCACGGGACAAACTACACTTACTGATCTAACCCCAAAGTAAGCAAATATTTGCTTGTGTTATGGGTGTTAGTCAACGATACTAATACATAGAAATACATAATATATAAATACCAGAATATATATAATAAACACCTAAACCCAGAAATACAAACATTTACGCTCATCACACAAATGCTTGTCCCCGTCGGGGATCGAACCCGAGCCCCGTTGATTGCGTAGTCAGGGTCGCTAACCACTCGACCAACGGGAGGGTCAAATAACGAGTAAAAATGCTACAAAGCTACACTAGGCGACGATCTGTGCCCTTTAGTGGTACATTTTACTAAAAAAATATCGCACTTTTAGGTTTAAGCTTTGGCGTGGTAGTTTTATTTTGTTTAATTCATTTTCATTCACTCCAGTTTAATACAATATTAATCTATTAAAACACTTGTACTTTTTAACTTCCCACTACGTATGTAGATAGGAAGGTTACTGATTTTGCTCCGATTTTCAAAAATGGAGTTTTCACCATATGTCCGCGTTTTGTGGGCTTAGGAACCATTTTCGACTATTTTCGCGATGACGTCAGTATGTCTGTATGTATGTGTGTGTGTGAGTGTGTGTGTGTGAGTGTGTGTGTGTGTCAACAACTCATAAGTTTTGAACGCCTGGACCGATTGAAACGCGGTTGGTGGCATTCGATTGGATTCCGCTCAACTTATACTTCCTGAAATTTTGTACCAAATGGGCCTAAGAGATTTTGAGAAATTTTGAAAATACCCTAAACAAATTGTGACGAAACAATTTTTTTTTTAATAACTTCCAGATTAATGTACCGATTGAGTACAAAAACTATTCCTCAAAAAAATACATCTAATGCATAAATTGCCTCAAAATCAGTTTATTCGTTTGGAAGTAATCGTTGATGAAAATTTTGAAAAAAGTGTTTTTTCGACATAACTTCGAAATATTTCAACCAATTATTTTTTGGTATTCTACGATATTTTAATACTATAAAAATTACGTCGAATGCCCTTTTAAAAATCAAAACCGAACCTTATTTTCAAAGGTTACAACTTTTCAAATATTAAAATTACGTTTTCTTTAGCAAAGTTACTTAATATTTTGGAAATAACTTTCAGGCTAATATACCGATTGACTTCAAAATCTTATCATCGATTCTCCTTTAAAAACTGCGCCAAGTACCGTTAATTGGATAAAAATCGGTAAATTTGTTTGGGATCTATCATAGACGAAAATGTTTTTTTGACATTGCTTCGAAATTTTTGAACCTACCGATTTTTTAGCTAAAGCAATATTTAAATTGAGTTGAATGCCATTTGAAAGATCAAATCGATCATCGTTTCCAAAATATACAGCTTTTCAAAAATCAATACCTGCCAAGAAAACTTATCAAGGACGTACTACGTGCGTCTTCCCGGTTGAAATTTGGATGTTTTTTGATTTCAATGGCTTCTTTCACTAGCCGTGGAATGTAATATGGCGTTCTGTCGAAAATACGCGTGGCCTATGAAATTCCATCCAGTGATTACGGCCCGACTACAGCTGTAGATGTTTAGCAATCGCCGACTTATTAACGTCGTTATTCTTGACTGCTTTGATATGCTACTAGGCCTCTGACACATGCTCTTAGTACCTCTATACACTACTCGGCCGACTTCAGTACGCGTCAAGACGCCGTTGTGAACGCACGTGTGTTTAATAGATTTTTTCGTTGATGTGCGTGTGAGACTCTATTATGAGCGGCATACAGTGGTCACAGGAGCAAACTATGTTGTTCCTTGAAACACTTCAAGCAGAACCTTTTATTTGGGACCCCAGTGGGAAAGGTCATAAGGACAAGAAAAAAGTAAATGATGCTTGGGTGCGTATTCGGGACGTTTTGGAAATACCAGTTGAAGAATTGAAGAAAAAAAAGGATTCACTTTTTGCGACATACAGGGGCTACTACAGAAAAATGGAAGCTTCCTTAAAAAGTGGTGCCGGCGCAGATGATGTTTATCGTCCAGTTTGGTTCGCCTTTGATTTCATGAACAGCTTTTTGGGGTCCGTGTATAAATGTAAACAAACAATAACCACGGTAAGTTTTTTATTATCAATAACTTGTTTTATTATTACTAAAGTACAGATTACAGTAAGGTCGATTCGCCAGTTTGCGTCCATTTAGTGCAGTTGCTTGCTTTAAGGAGAACATAATAATGTCTCTGCATTAGTTTTAATATAAAAAGTATGTAGTTAATGTGGTAACGAACAGGCGAAATGACCCTACATTCGTTGTGTTTATTTATAAACATTGAAAATAATTTGTAAAGTAATCCCTTATCTGAACGGCAGATAATGGTGATCTGCGTGGTACTTGTGTAATATCTCTCAAAGCACAGTTATTATCAAAGTCTGCCCGCCAAGACCCGGGTTGAATTAAAACTCCATTATCATCATACATATCTACAGTACCAGGAGGCATATATATAAGGGATGATTTATTACTTTTTCTGAGAAAGTTATGCAATAAGAGACATGTCATTGTAATAATTGGGATATTATGAATATCCAAATCAATTGGCTTTCTGAATATTCTAAACCTGGATGCTAAAATACCAAACACATTCTCAACTACTACTCGAGATTTTGACAAGCGCATATTGAAAATCCTTTTCGGTGAATTGATATCATGGTTGCCAGGATATGGTTTCATTATATTATTATGTAAAGCAAATGCTCCATCTGTCAAAAAAACGTAGGGAATTTCGACATGATCCGTTCCGGATAATGGACTTGGCTTAGGAAGATTAAGCCCGTTAGATGCAATTTTTTGCCATAACGAAGAATTTTTAAGTACACCTCCATCACTGATCCTACCTTGACTACCAATGTCAGCATACATAATGTTATAGTTACTGTCGACTAAAGCTAAAAGTACTAAACTAAACGTCTTTTTATAATTAAAGTACTCAGAACCAGAGTTAACCGGACATTGTATAACAATATGCTTTCCATCCATTGCGCCAAGGGCATGTGGAAAATTCTCCTTGAATCCGTTTTCAACTTCCAACCACTGCTGCTCATTGCACGGCATCTGTAAATAAAAAGTATATTATATAAAAAATATTATCATCAAATAATATGTAAAAAGACACGGTCAATTTCATTAAAAGCTGACACTCAAATTGTATATAAATAATTAAAAAGCCGATTAATTGTAGCACTCATGTATTTTTCATAAAATACAGAGACATACACTCACACTCCTACATACACATACAGTACTCCTGCATATACGCGCACTCAAATGCATATAGTATACAGAACCCATATACACTCACAAATTTGGATTGGATTAAATAAAGATTTATTATTAAATAGGTCGTGATATATACATTTAAACCTTTGCTATTTTTATTTCAGGATCATGGAACTGATTCGATTCAGGAAGAATCAACCAACGCTTCAGAGGATGTACCAATTGCTTCTCCAACTCCAAAAGAACCAGAGCCCCCAAAAAATAGACACACCATCCGACGGCGTGACAACCCACCGGAATTGCAAGTTGCCAGTAGGCAGATGACAGAAGCCTTCAATAACTTAAATAAAGTGATAAATAATCCTTCAAAGGATAGCAGCGCAGTTGAGGACGAGTGCGACGTATTCGGCAAACTAATTGCCAAAAAACTGAAGAGGTTACCTGAACATGAAAGGGACGATATAATGTTCGATATACATGCTCTATTTCGGAAATCACGTTTTGAAAGATCTCCATCAGGTGAATCGTTTCGTACTTCTACACCTAAGTCTACGCCATATTATAGTCCGTTAACTACATCACTATCTTCTAGAAAGCGTCCTTTATCTGCGAATAATGCAGTTCATTATAATGTTACAACATTATCTCCTAGACCACACTCATCGTTTTCAGAGCCACCTGATACATATATAACATTATCTAATGAGTCCAGTGAATGTCAACCGACATACTTCCAACAACCAAGCGAAATCACTGCTCATCAACGCTCTTCAAAGATACGTGTTATAAGTGATGAAATTATTGCACCAGACACCCAAAGTCAATCAGTTTATCAACGCTATAAGCAGCCTCAATCAGATCAATCTAACGATGTTCAATATATTTTGCATATACCAGAGACCCAAACTCAATCTGATTGTCCAGAAGATAATACACATCAGAGTGATTTAATATATCAGGCATATAATGACTCGTAATGTATGAAATTATTCTTATTCTTATTCTTATTCTCACTGATATTTTTGTAATTGTACATACCTAAACTTTTAATAAATATATGTCATAAATATTAAAATTTTACCTTTATTTCATCCTTGAATTCCTCGTTCAAAGCTTCACAGACTTCGACTACAATTTTTGAAATCAACTGGCTTAAAATTTTAAATAAATAGTGCATAGATCTATAGCTGTCACCACTTGCCAAAAACCTCAAGGTGATTGATAATCGAATCTTAGCAAGTATAGCTTCTCTTAAATGAGTGTCTCGTTTAGCGATTAAGGGTTCGACTTTAGAAAGTAATAAATTAAAATCGTCCAATGACATTCGGTGGAAATTTTCAAATTCTCCTGATGGTTCTTGTATGAGTTCAAGAAATTGTTGTTCCATAGTACGTCTGTAAAAAAAAATACAGTTAATTAACTTGCCATGTAATGTACTTTAACTTATTAGAAATCCTAATTATTTAAATAAATATTACCTACCTAGTTCTGTTCCGATGCATTGCGATCATCCACCATCTTCTTTTTCTTCTTTTCTTTTTAGTCTTCTTCGTGAGATAAGTATGCACGTAGTTATAATACGCTAGAGAGCACATTGCTACGGCAGCTGCTACTTGAGCGTCCATTATAATAAACGTCCGCAGGGTACCGGTAACGCTACACGAATGCGCTCCTCGCGAAGTTGAACGAGTGTGTAGTGTAGCACCGCGGACTTCAGTCAACTTCGGCCGAGTACTTCGCCGAGGAACTTCGCGAGTAGTGTAGAGGAGGCTTTAAGGACGAAAGATTGACTTTTTCTCTGGCAACACTGACTCAACCTGTCAAAAGCTAATTAGATCATCTGTTTTAATTTTTACTTAATTTATAAATATATTTATGTAATAAAAGTACAATAAAATAAAAATTGGCAAATAACGTTGTGATATAATAGATTTTAATAATAATTATCAAAAATTGAAGAAACAAAGTTTATAATATTGATCGACAGTAACGGTAACCTTTTTTTAAACAAAGAAAAAAGTTTCAAATTCTTAAACGGAAAACCGGGTAAGTATTAGTTATATTTTTTTCCCCTTTATTACACTTTCGTAGTATTAATAACTTTTAATATATTTCTTTTAGTACCCATAAACGTTGCAAGATTTATTAACACTGAATAACTCTTCTGGAAGAGTCCGAAATTTTGGAATTACTCCGAGTTTTTCCGACTTTGTAAGACTTTTTTCGACTTTTTAAATAAAAATAAACATTCATAAACTGTTACTTTCACTTTGTAAGTTATTTACCTACTTTTATCCGAGAAAATTTTTCCACAAGGGTCGTTACCTTCCAACTTAATTTTTTTAAGTCTACCCACTTCAGGGTAAAGTTTAATAAATTTTGTTCAAAATAATGTTAAGAATACTTTTAAACATCTCAAGTTTATGGTAAGATACTTGAACTTGCTCAAAATTGAGGCTGGTTTTAGTTTCACGGAGCGTTTTAGAGTAATGCGGACGGGACCGTACTGGACCCGTCCGCATTACTCTAAAACGCTCCGGTACGGTCCCGTCCGCATTACTCTAAAACGCTCCTACAGTTTAATACAGATTGGTATGCACGGAGCGATCCGTACTGACGGTCCGCGTGAAATTAAAACCAGCCTAAGTTTTAAGTGTCATACAATCATTTTTTGTGAAAAAATCGGAGTGGGCCATATGTTGTTTTCAGTAGATTATATTATATAGAACAGATTATCTGACTCTAATAAGCATTTGCATTTTCCAAAATATTAAGATATCTGTTAAAAAGTTTTTGTGAAAATAATATCGAAAATAAAATGAATAAAAATCATCACACCAATTCCTTTACGAGGCTGGCAGAATGATTCGATCGTATAGATTGTATAGGCTCCGGTACCGTAATCTTTATCCGCTTGACCGGACCTTGACTAATATAATTAGAAGAATATATTAACTTTAGTTGAGTTGCAACTCTCCGCAAACTTATCTTCTTTTACTTATGGTTAAACTAATGTCTCAAAAAATAACGCCAAAAAATATAAGATTATTTCAAAACTGGAACTGCATTTCGTGCTCGTCCTAGAACTCACAAAACTATTAACGCAGTAATCACTAGACTCCGATCTACTGGTAACTATTATTTCGAATGAACCTCAATTTTAGGGCATAGCTTTCATAGGCAGCATTTAAAGCAAATAGGCTTATCCAATACGACTCTTTTATCCCTCAAAAATGAAAATCTAATTAAATACAAGCAAAGTCACAAACAACAACTAGTGAATAATAAAAATAAACTTCAATATCTATAAAGCGAAAAGTTGTCGTACAATATTGTCAGATGTCAGCGGAGTGAACTGTAATCGCATTACACGGCGAACCTTCCGCGAATACAAAGAACTTGTAGTTACCGGAGTCGATACTATGGCTTATCGATTTGAACACAAATCTATGATAGAAATATTTAAACGAATATTATTATAGTAAAACTCCTTTGCACAAAATAAAACGAGAATACAATTGTTATGACAAAACGATTCAATATATAGGATTTTTTCGACTAGTACTCTTACACCTTGATCATCAGCCTTCATTATACTTCGTTTGGAACTCACGATGAATCATTTCTTTCAATAATGTTTGAAAGCTTGTGTTTTTAAGTGAGCCTTTTCGGCTCTAGTCACGAGGTTTGAACTTATTGTTTAAACTGCTGCTGAGATTTTTTGTTCGCATAATCCTCAATTTTAGTGTCCACTTTCATAATCTGAAACAAACAGGCTATCCAATTCGAAGAAATCTTTGATCCCTCAGGATTCAAATAAAATTCCATGCAAAAAAGCCGCGGACAACTCGCTAATGATAAAAACAAGCTTTCTGGTTCATAGTGCAGATTAACTACTTAATTTAAAACAAAGCCGCTTTCTCTGTCTGTTCCTATGTCCCTATGTATGCTTAAATCTTTAAAACTACGCAATGAATTATGATGCGGTGTTTTTAATAGATAGAGTGATTCAAGAGGAAGTATTATATGTATAATAACATTCAATATAGAGTAGAGAAATACTGTAATTTTTGAGGTTTCTGATGTAATGTCGTAAATAATTACATTTTTTTCCGCTTACATTGCAAACTCAGGCTGAACCCTACGAGATTTATCAAAATAATGTACTATGAATTTGTACATCTTGAAAAGGTCTACAGAAAACTCCGCGATGGTATATATATCTCTTATGGATAACCCACAATAGCATATTTTTATCATTTACTTTTTACGAGAAATAATTGCTTATTTTCAAAGCAATTTTAAGCAATACACCATTAATCCTTATCCAATTCAGTACCTTAGATACATTGTTCATTTAATATAGATCAATATGACCGTTTACAGCATGTAATTTAAATGAATATTTTTCGAAGATATTACAGATTTAAAATGCAGGGGCATAACGGTGGCGGGGTTACCTGCCGGTCGGCGGCGTCGAGTTTCCTACCGACATCTTTTGCATAAATCGCAACAACGTTGCAGGCTTACGGCCGGTCTCAATATGCTACTGACAGTTAAGAACAGATAGCTATCCCGGATAACAAGTTAAGTTTAAACTATCTGTGGCTGCCGTTTCAATATTATTTTTTGGTCAACCTAACTAAAGTCAAAGATAGATATAGAGATCCCTATCGTTTGTCAGCGTGGACCTTCGCATTTTTTTGGTTATTTCAGGTATAAATTTCACTGTTTTGTTGCAAAATAAACCATATGTCAATTTTTGTGAGCTCATTTTCGGTAGTTAACATTTTTATTTGTTCATAATGTAAATGTTACTACCGAACATGAATAAAATAAACGTTATTTTACGGGTTATATATATGTATATATATATATTCATATGTAATAATAAATTCATACATATTACAAATGTAAAAGTTTGTATGTTTGGATGTTTATTACTCAATTACGAAAAAACGGCTAGTCCCATTTGGATAAAATTTGGCACACAAATAGATAATAATCTCAAATACCACAAAGTTATGATCCTTCTTAACACGAAAAAATAAGTTGTTCCCGTGGAAATACACCAAATACTGTTATAATGGATCTGGCTGCCGGGTACAAAAATCAGTCCCGGTCATCGCTAGAAATAGTCGATAATCGTTATCAGGTCGATAAAATGTCGCGATGGTGATCACCACTCATCTCGGCAACCGACAAACCGGTGAATCGTGGTGAACCGGAAAGCCAATAGACGTGACGGTTTACTCTGCCTACCTCGCAAGGGAACGGGGCGTGGGTATACTTTAACATTTTGGTAAGTCTAAATCCATATACGAATTCTGTTTCAAATAATTTAGTAAAATAGTTTATACGAGCATATATTTGCCAATCGTAAGCTGCAAAAATCGCTTCGTAATGAAATACACCATCTCCATACATTTCATTATCAGTATCGTAACTAAATAGTTATGTTTTTTATGTTTTTTTATGTAAAAATACATAAATTGAGAAATACAGTAAAACTATCTCTCAATTATCCATCAAAATCGGGCGATAAGCAATGCTGTTACAGCTGGTAAGCTAAACTAACTCCAGTAACCTGTTACAGTGTTATTGAAACACTCGACCCTTTTTTTTCTATAAAAGCACTTATCTCTGGCAATCGAAGGGTCCTTTTAACTCCAGTTAAAGATTGCGGATAGATATTCCTATCTATCTGTGTTTATTGAAACGTAAAAATGTTCAGATAGATACTGTTTGTTACTATTTTAAACTCTGGTAAGGGATAGATCGGTTATTGAGACCGGCCGTTAGAGATTTGTGCGTTGACTGTTTTTCACATGGCCAAATATATGTCGCTCTTTCAAGAGTAACCGCTAAAGAAAACAGTTTGTATTGTCTAACGACAAGAAAGCTGTGAACGTTGTATATAAAGACATTCTATAATATATTAATTGTAAAAGTAAAAGAAATAGGTAAAAATGTAAAAAGTAAATAAGTGAAAATGTAGTTTATGAATTTAGATATTCCAATGATAGCAGGAAATCTTCATGGTATAACTACCACGTAATCTCATATCAACTCCCGAGCGAAGCCGGGTATCATAGCTAGTTTTAGTACTAAAAAACTACGTCAAATGCCGTTTCAATCTAAAATCTAATCTAATTCTCAAAACTTATAGCTTTTCAAATATTAAAATTACGTTGTTTTTAGCAAACTTACTTGTTTTTTTTTTTAATAACTCAAGGTAATTCACCGATTGACTTAAAATCTTATTAGCTTTTCTCCTTTAAAAACTACGTCAAATACCGTTTATTTAATCAAAATCGGTCAATTTGTTTGGGATTTATCAATGAAGAATATTAAAAATAAAATGTTCTTTGACATTGCATCGAAATTTTTCAACCTATCGATTATTTAGCTAAAGCAATATTTTAAATTTGAAAAATTGAGTTGAACGCCTTCATCGTTTTCAAAATATACAGTTTTTCAAAAATTAGTATACTGCCATTTTTAAAAAACTAAATGTTTGAACTGAAAAATCTGTGCTTATATTTTTTACTCTTTTAAGCATAAAATACCGTAGTGGGAAGTTTCAGGGATGGCCCGTAGGTAGGGTAGGATTTACACTTTTTTCACAGAGTGACATAGGCTATATAAATATTTTATACTCGTGCGAAGCCGGGGCGGGTCTCTAGTGTTATACAATACAAACGAAAGAACTGTTACCGAAGTCGATACGACGACTCATCGATTTCAAAGCGATTCTATAATAGAGTAGAATGCGATTCAATAAATAGGCTTTTTCACCTAGGACTCTTCACCTTTTATACCTTAATCATCAGCCATAATTATAATTCGCTTGAAACCCACTATGACTAATTTCTGTCTTTAAACTTTGATTAAAAGTTGATTATGTGTAATAAGTTCGTTATAACTAAACTGCTGCTTACATGTTTTGTTCGCAGAACTCTTAATTTTAGTTCATAAACAAATAGGCTAGCCAAATCAAGACAATCTTTAATCCTAGAGGTATTAAAATCAAATTCAGTAAAAGAAAAGATGCGGACAACTAGCGAATGAATAAAACTAGCAAAAAGCAGAGCTTTGTAGGGGCTCGCAAAGTTATACTATCTAGTAATATTGTTAGAAAAGTATTTTTATGAGAATTACATCTTTTAATGTATAGACTTTATTTATAATAATAAAATCTATAAGTCTTTTAATGTATAGAAAAATAATAGTAGTTTGTTCACCAAGGCGAGAAAATGACCGATACCTTACGAGTTAGGTATCGCATTTTCTCCCGAGTGATACATACTGCTTTATACTACACCAATGAGGAAAATAAAAATATTTTAGTTAAAATTTATATTCAAATTATTACAATTATTGAAACTCCATAAATTCTTCATATGTTTTGTTGTACTTATGCTTGGACTTTTCTGGCAAAAGGTTTAAAATGACTGTTTGAGCAGCTTGTTTTAATTCAGGCGCCGTAAATAAATCTTCATTCTCGCTACTAAACATAGACATCAGAACAGAATGTAAGAAGATACAATAAAAAAGAAAATTCGCGCGTACAATCTTTTTTTTTTAATATTGAGGAGGCAAATGAAATAAAGCACATACTGCCAAGTTTCCTTAGTAAATGCTAGTGGCCAGTAACATTTTGATGTGCTTCGAGATACAAACTTATGAATTTAAAAAAGTTAAAGGAGGGGAGAAATCCCATACATTTTTGCCGCCCGCATATTGGTTCGCTTGGAATTAGGTACTTTCTTCTCGTTTTTCAAGTAAGAACTAATGTGCTTTCCGAATAGGTGTAGTATAAATAATAAAGTATTTCATCTCTCGCATTGTATATCTGTTTTGTTAATCTTTCACCTACCATTATTCCTACATGTCCGAACCAACGGAGCATGCCCTTTCTCATCTTTACACAAACACTTTCTTTCAAGCATAACTTCTCTCTCACTTCAACATTACGAGCCCGGTCCACGTGAGTTACGCGACATATTTTTCTCTGTTCACACACTGTTCCCCGCCAGCCAGCCAGCCCCCCCTCTTCCTCTCCCTCTCCCCCCCTCTCCCTCTCCCTCTCCCCTCTCTCCCTCTCCCTCTCCCTCTCCCTCCCCTCTCTCCCCCCTCTCCCCCTCCCCTCTCCCCCTCCCCCCCCCTCTCCCCCTCTCCCTCTCCCTTCCCCCTCTCCATCACCCCTCTCCCTCTCCCTCCCCCCTTCCTCCCCCTCCCTCCCCCTCTCTCTCTCCCTCCCGCCTCTCCCTCTCCCTCTCCCCCCTCTCCCTCTCCCTATCCCCCCTCTCCCCCCCCCCCTCCCACCCCACCCCCCTCTCCCTCTCCCTCCCCCCCCTCTCCCTCTACCTCCCCCCCTCTCCCTCTCCCTTTCCCTCTCCCCCCCCTCTCCCTCTCCTCCTCTCCCTAACCCTCTCTCCCTCCCCCTCTCCCCCCCTCTCCCTCTCCCTTTCCCTCTCCCTCTCCTCCTCTCCCTAACCCTCTCTCCCTCTCCCTCCCCCTCTCCCCCCCTCTCCCTCTCCCTCTCCCTCTCCCCCCTCTCTCCCTCTCCCTCTCTCTCCCCTCTCCTTCACCCCTCCCCTTCTCCCCTCTCCCTCCCTCTCTCCTCTCCCTCCCTCTCCCCTCCCTCTCCCCTCCCTCTCCCCTCCCTCTCCCCTCCCTCTCCCCTTACACTCCCCTCCCCCTCCCCACGCTCCCCTCCCCCTCTCACTCTCCCCCTTCCTCCCCCTCCCTCCCCCTCCCTCCCCCTCCCCCTCCCCCTCCCCCTCCCCCTCCCTCTCTATTTTTATGGTAGATAACATATCTAGACATGAATTTAAACTACTACGTCCAAGCACAAACCCAAAAGTCCGATAATTTTTGAGTAAAATGTACCACAAAAGTGCATAGAAAGTGGCCTAGTGTAATAAGATTATATATATCTATAGACTCGAAAGTTGTACAATATTGTCAGATGTCAGCGGAGTGAACAGTAATCGCATTTTACGGCGAACTCTCCACAAATACCGTACTTTTTTTTTTTTTTTTTTTTTCTTTTTGGCATGGGCGTTAAGCAACTGCCATGATCAAGTAAAACGAGGAAACATATTTTAGACAATAAACTAGGATTTGGAATTTGGATTGACAGGAAAATAGAGGATCAGAAAGTAATCAAAATAACATAGATACTAAAATTATAAATTATTTACAACAATAATATTTAAATAAATATATACAGAGATAATACTTAGTTATTTGTATAATATTTACAAGTGGGTTAATATTAATTTGGTATTAGATACTAAATGTATCTAACTACGCTTAAATATTAATATTATTTTCTTGAATAAATAATGAAAGAATATTATACATACAAGGGTTTAATAACAGGGTTAGAATGGATGTAGGTAAAGGAATGTCATTAGAATATAGATTGTTATATAATGATGAATGATTGTATTTAGGACAAGCAAAAAATATATGATTGAGATCTCCAATATCAGTGCCACACTCACAAACATTGCTATCTTTGATGTGTAGCTTGAAGAGGTGTTCAGGAGAATTAGTGTGACCAAGCCTCATTCTGGTGATAACAGATGTTGACAACTTATTTAATTTCACTACAGAAAACCAAGGTTTAGAAGGTATCAATGGTTGTAATTGGGAATAGGTTTTGCCTTTCACCAATGTACCACTATCCCAGACACTTTGCCATGACTGCTTAAGATGGAGTTTAGGGAGAGCAGCTAGATCATGGCAATAATTAATGTAGGGGTATAAATCACCACACTGAACTGCCTCTTTAGCACACCGATCAGCTCGCTCATTTCCAGTGATATTACAATGGCTTGGAACCCAGGCAAAGTAAATAATATGATTATATTTAAAAGTACATTTGTATAAAAGATTTCTTAAGTCTAAAATAATAGGAGGAATAAATTTGGATTTTAAAGGGAACTTTTGCAAACAATGTAGAGCACTCAGTGAATCAGTCAGAATCATACACTTGGGTAGTTTCATAATGTGTATGTATTCTACAGCTTTATAAAGTCCATAACATTCACCTGTAAATACAGATGCTTCCGGTGGAAATTTGATTTTTTGAACAATATTGTATTGTTTATGGTATACACCTATTCCAACATTACTATTATTTTTGGATGCATCAGTAAAAATCAAATGAAAATCTTGCCATTTTTCATTGATAATATTGTTAAAATATTGATTGGCATACAAAGATTGTTTATCTATACCTAAATTTACTACAACAGGCTGCAGAGTTAATGATTCATAATTGTGTTTATATAAGGGATTTATAGGGGATGTAAAAGTAAAAGGCTTAAGGCTGTGATATTTCATATAGCTGTATACAAGGGCTGGGATTGTTTTGTGTTTCCAATACTTATCTGACATTAAATCACTAAGACTAGAGAGCTTTGTAAGCAGAGGGTGATTTTGTGATTCCAAAGTGCGAAGGAAAAACCTGTCAGATAGATATTTACGTCGTAAATGTAATGGAGGTTCAGCACATTCTACTTGTAGGGCAGAAACAGGGCTGGATTTCATTGCTCCTAGAACAATTCGTAATGCTTTAATTTGAACAGAGTCAATTTTCTTTAGACCAATCTTACTACATGGTTCTAGTAAAAACATTCCATAATCCAATAAACTTCTTATTAATGCATTATACATAAGTTTTAATGTAGATGGGTGTGCACCCCACCAAACCCCAGAAACACATCTCATTAAATTGATATTACGTTCACACTTTGCTGCTATATACTCACAATGATCTAGTCCTTGGAGTTTATTATCTAGTATTATACCTAAGAATTTTGTTTTCGATTTAACAGGAATTGAACTATTTTTGTAAGTAATATTTATAGGGGGTGGAAATTTTGAGCGAGAAAATAAAACTATGGAACTTTTAGAAACAGAAATATCAAGACCATTGTTATTAAGCCAAGTCTGTAGGGATAGAATAGACATGGAAAGATTATCACAAGCCATCTGTATAGATTTGTCAGTTGAGTATAAAAGGAGGTCATCAGCATACTGAAGAACATTTACATTGCTAGTTGCTACAGTTTCTATATCATATGAGTATATGTTGTACAGGATTGGACTTAAAACAGAACCTTGTGGAAGACCTTTATATTGTTGTCTTTTTAAATTATTAGGGTCATTTGCTAAATTAATAGTTCTATTGTATACAATATTCATAATAACATTAATTAAATAAAATGGTATGTTTAATTTCACTAGCTTATTTTTCAGAATTGATAGAATTACATTATCATATGCTGAGGATATATCTAAAAAAGCTGCTACAACAGATTTGTTATGAGTAAAAGCTAATCTAATATCAGTTATAAGTAAGCTAATATTATCTATGGTGCTCTTTCCTCTCCTAAAACCATACTGACTTTGACTTAATAAATTTCTGCTTTCAATAAACCATTCTAAGCGAAGTTTGACAAGGTGCTCTAGAATTTTCAACATAACTGATGAAAGCACAATGGGTCTGTATGAAAAAGGGTCAGAAGGGTTTTTATCAGGTTTAAGGATAGGGATAACAGAATGTGACTTCCATGTCTGAGGTATATTACCTGTAGAAACAAGGGAGTTCATAACCTTTAATAAGTATGATAGAGATTTATCAGTCATGTTATTTAAAAATGAGTAGTTAATATTATCCCATCCAGGAGTAGAGTCTTTAACATTTTGAAGGATACCTTTAAGCTCAAATAATGTAAAAGGGGAAAAATTGTCTGAAGAAGAAGTAGAAGGAAGAGAAAGGATACATTCTGGTACTGTAGGTGGAGCAAGATGATCTATCAGCTGATTTATTAACAATGGACACATTTCATTATTATTAGAAACCTTATATGCAGATCTAAATTTTCTTATGTTTAACCATACACTTGAAGGTTTTGTTTGGGGTGATAAGGAAGAGCAGAATTTCTTCCAACCTTCAGCTTTTTTCTTTTTTAATAATCGACGAGTAGTTTTTATAATATTAGTGAGAATATTAAAATTTTCTGTAGTTGTATACTGACAATAAAATTTTTCAGCAGCTTTCCTTTCCTTAATAGCGTCTGAGCACTCTTTGTCCCACCAAGGTGGCGTATTTATTTTCTTAGTTAATTGTTTTTTAATGGGAAAAGTGTTTTCAGCTGATTTTATAATTAATTGAGTAAAGGCTTCTGCACAAGAAGAGTCATTATATGAGGAAATGTTAGGCAAAACATTAACACCAACTTCCATCAAATTATTAAACTTGTGCCAATCCGGGTTATGCAAATTATATTTGAAATATGATGTAGATTTAGGTGAAGTTTTATGATATGCAGAAGGGAAATTTATTATTATGGGGAAGTGATCACTTCCAAACGTAAATGGGAGTGTGTACCATGTCAAAGAAGGTGCTAAATTGGGACTGCAAATGGACAGGTCTATAGCGCTTTTGCCTTCGGAGGGTTTTGTGCGACGAGTGGGAGAACCGTTGTTTAAAATACATAAATTTAATTCTTCAATGACTTTCAAAAGTTCTTCACCATAATAATTACTGGAGGAACAACCCCAGGCTTGATGATGAGAATTAAAATCACCTAACACAATAAAGGGTTTAGGTAGTATGGATAATAGGTTATTAAGTTCTGTCAAAATATTCAAATTTGGATGTGGAATATAAAGTGACACGAAACAAATATTATTTACATTAACAGCTAATATAGACATATTTACAGTATGTACAGGAAGATTAACAATGGAAAAATTATATCCTTTTTTGATCATGATGGCTACACCTCCATAACCATCAGATCTATCTTCTCGGATACTAGTGTATCCAGAGAATTTAAAAGTACAACTTGGTCTTAACCAAGTTTCTGAAAGAGCCACTAAAAATGGCTCATATTTATTTAATAAGTGAATTAATTCACTTTTCTTGTTGGTGATGCTCTGCGAGTTCCATTGAAGAATTTTGGCTTGACTGTCCATGATCACCATTAAATTTAGAATAATTAATTAAACTTTCTGTCATTAAAGCAGCGTTGGACGGTGTTATTACTTCGGACTGAGATAAAAATTTAATAAAAGATATAATCATGCCTATTGAGGCTGATTCTTGATTATTGTTATTATTTTTTGTCAACAAAGTACCATTTTCTCTAGAATTAGTGGAATTATATTCATTAATAACTGAATTTTGGAAATCATAGTCATAACTCTTACTGACTTTTGTATGGGGTTTAGGTTTCTGAAATATTGTTTTTTTGTATGACCTATGGGATTGTTCTTGCGAATCTAAATTTTTTTTCAAAAGTGGATGAAGAGCAGTTTTAATAGGTGTTGAGATGGCATCAGCATATGATTTGGAGACCGGGGGATAATTTTTTGATGCCTCGGCATAAGAGACACAGTTTTGAGCCATAAACATTTTAATGTTTTTTTGTCTTAAATGTTCTGGGCATGATTTGCTAGTGGCAAAGTGAGATCCCTTACATAAACAACAATTAACATTGAAATCAGCCTCACTAGTACAAGAGTCTCCACAATGATCCTTTCCACATTTAAAGCATCTTGGGTTGGATCTGCAAGTTATTTTAGTATGACCGTACCTACAGCATTTATAGCATTGTATAGTAGGGTAAATGTATAAATCTACTGGGAGAGCATTATAACAAACGTAGACACGTTTCGGTAAAGTCTGTCCATCAAAAGTTACGACAACTGTCTCTGTTGGTTTCCAGGTAGTGTTATCATTAATAGTTATTTTACGGTTTATTCTTCTAACCTTTATTATTTTTCCACAACCAATGAGAACCTTAACATTATTAGCAATTTCCTCAGGTGACCAGTCTGAGGGAACACCTCTAATTACGCCTACTCGTGAAACGTTAAATGATGGGATAAAAGCTTTGAAGTTTTTATTTGAGAGATTAGGGTCATTAATAAAGTGGTTTGTGTCATTGTGGTCCGAAAATGATAGAGATAATCGGTTGCGTCCAATTTTCTTGAGGCTACCATCAATTATATTTTTAAAAGTATTATTTTTAAGGAATCGCCCAAACGAGACTGGATGTAGAGTAACATTATCAGTCGGAGATGTAATAACTCTTTGGACATGAATAACGTAAGGTCCAAGGTCTGTAGATTCATACTGTGTGCGGTAGTTAATATAATCTTTAGGTTTTTGGGGTTCCTTACTATTTGTTAGGGGGTTTGACCAATCTTTCATTGTAACATTATCATTTACATTATTATCACCAGTAATAAATGAGGCGCCCGAAGCATTATTTATATCTGAGATTTCAGAAACAGAGTGAGAGCACTGACAGTCAGTAGATTTCAATTCATTGTTACGCTTTTTGCGCCGTTTATTGCAGTGTTTGCATATTTTATTAGATGTATGAGATCTTTTCCTGTTAGTTGTTTGAGTTGAAGAAAGCGAAGTATCTGTATCGACACTACTCTCATCTATAGTAACATAGTGCGCTACCTGGAGAGGTCCACCTCCAGGATCGTCAGGGGGTTTGTTCATTTTAAAAAGTGAAAAGGAGACTTACCTACTTTAAATTGATAGTAAAACTAATGATATTTACATAAAATTAAATATTTACACAAATAAAACTAATATCGATCCTCTGTTTCGCTAAATAATAATATAAAAAGTCGCAGAACCAAAAATGACGTCCGCCAAATTTTATGTTTCCCGCGCTCTTTTTCAAATACCTACCGTACTTGTACTTAGTTACCGGAGTCGACATAGCGGCAACGACTTATCGATTTAAACGCGATTCTGTGATAGGAATTGTTAATCGAATAGCAAAAATAATACTTTCTATTTACTTGGAAAAAACGATTTACCTAATTCTTCGCCAGGAACTCTATACTTAATCAGCAGCCGTAATGATGGCTGCTGATTTGGTACTTGAACTTTGCTAACAACCAATTTGAATTATATAATTAATTATATAACCAACTTTATTTATTTATTTAACACTTTATTGTACACAGAATATGACATTAATAAGAGAATACAAACGTAACTATAGTACAATGGGCGAGCTTATCTCTACTTAAAGGGATTTCTTCCAGCCAACCCGTTAAAGGAGAATAAAATAATGAAAGAAAAGAAATGAGTAGACCTAGTGTACAAAAAAAGATACAAATTACGTAACTAAACCTAACATATATAAGATTTTAAAAAAAGTATAAAAATATACGTACAATACAAGAGAAATTTAGACTTCAGCTAGAAAGTGTTCCTCGTTTTTAAAGGATACTAAACTTTTAATAATTTATATTTTATTACACCTTGATTACAACCACCTTTGAATGTTTTTTTGTTACCCTTGCTTAAAATTGCGTGCTGTCTTCGAGAACAAAACTATCTCGTAGTCTGGTTAGCAGTTTCAGCTTGATCATAAGATCATACTTATGACTGTAAGTAAGCTGCAGCTGCTAAAATATTTTTTTCGCATAAACATCAATTTTGGTCCCCAACTTTAATAATCTAAAACAAATAGACTAACCAAGGCAATTTTAATCCCTCTAGGATTAAAATCGAATTCAGTGCTAGCAAAGCCGCCTCGTCGTTGGTCGAGTGGTTAGCGACCCTGACTACGCAATCATCGGGGCTCGGGTTCGATCACCGACGGAGGCAAGCATTTGTGTAATGAGCATAAATATTTGTATTTCCGGGTTTGGGTGTTTATTAAATATATTCCAGTATTTATATACCTATTATATTATATACGTATTTCTATATATTAATATCGTTGACTAAGTCCCATAACACAACCAAATAATTTGCTTACTTTGCCGTTAGATCAGTAAGTGTAATTTGTCTCGTGAATATTTATATTTATTTATTTATTTACAACAACTAGTAAATAATAAAAATAGGCTTCAACATCCATAGAGCGGAAAGATATCGTACAATATTGTCAGATGACAGCAGAGTGGACAGTAATCGCATTACACGACGAACTCTTCGCGAATACAAAAATCTTGAAGTTATCGGAGGCGACACTGCAACTTATTACTTGTCGACAACTCGATCTTATGATAGGAATTGTTAAACGAATGGAATTAGGAAACGAGACGAGAGAGCGTAGATATACCAAAGACTAGTCAACTTGTAGTTTCTTTTTTAATTTATTATTATTAAACAACACAGAATTACTCAGCCATTTGCATTAGGAAACTTATTGCGTTGAAGCTAACAAAAAAGTACATCGCACTATCTTGATAATATTTATTACGTTTAAAAAAATTAGGGGGCGTAAAAAAATTCTGGATACACAGAAATGTTTTAAGCCCTTAAGCTTTTTATAGCTTTATTGACATTTTTTATTGTTTTCTTTTAAAAAAATAAATAACAAAACACTCTAAAGATTAAAATGTTGAGAGAGGTGCCCCATATTTTATCAGGGTCCACTTGATAAATCGCACCGAATTCAATTTAAAAGGGTAATGTTTATGTCCTATTACGACGTCAATACATCCGCGGCAATAAACTACCCCGTTTCACTGAACAATTGAAGTATTGAAGCCTTACATGCTATGAAAATATTGGTCTATGGCAAAAACTCATAGATTTTTAAGGGATTAGAGGAGCAAGCAAGCCTGATGATAAAATTTTACAGGTTTACTTCGTATATTATATGATGGTAACAAGCAGACTAAGAGCTGAAGATCGAGCTCGGTGGTAAGCCATTGTAGAAACTTATGTCAAGCAGCACGAAAACAGCCGATATCTTATCGCCGATAGACACTAATGATACAAATTTTGGTGTCTATCAACGATGGTTACCTCTTTTTATTTGTGCGCCGTGCGTGTATATATGCTACGTGAAATCCGTATGGTACAAATGTAATGCGGCATATATACGTTTATCGGTTACCATACCCTCCAAACCAGAATACAACAGTGACAAACTCCGACTCTATTGCAGGACGAAAAGGTAAAGTGGTACCAGACCCGGGTACCTTTCCCTACAGATTAAGAAAGAAAGTGACACTCACTGATGCTACTGCGGCTGATATTATAAGTCAGTGATACTAAACTCCACCGCGACGAGACGCAGTAGAACTCAACCACCTAGAAATCATGATGACTCGACTTTTATTTACCTTTTTTAGACAGTGTGGCAAAAAATCAGAAGTTATATATCAATAAAAAAGAATCCCAAAACATGACCGGGGAAAATATTTACTCTATTTACGATTCTTAAAATTTGTAAGTGGTCCCGCCGTATGCGGAAGTAGGTTATACCAAAAGGCGACGGGACCAGCGGGTTGCGATGTAATATGGACTGTATGGTAGGATGGATGTTAAGAATGATAAGGACTCACCTGGTGAATTGTACTGGTGGATAACACTTATCGCGGCTTGCGGTCAGCTGCGTCTCGAGACGAGCGAGCGTGAGCATATGCGGCGCGGCGTTAGCGAGCGGTTCCGTTTAGGCCTTTGTCAAGACGATGCGAGCGTACTGGTACGCGATCACTCGCGATGCGGTCGGCCAACGGACTGGCGTATGCGCGCAATGTGGCTATTCAGCGACGCCATCTTTCTCCAAGTGAGTGGAACATATGATGGATGCAGGAAGGAAAGAGGCGAAGGAACGGAACTATGATTCCCACGCAAACAGTAAGTAATAATTGAGAATGTAGTTTACATAGTGACTTACTCGTACCTACTTTATACCACGACCATACCACCTAATTTTTTACTGCGTTGTCTCATATCAACTTCATACACAAACAACTACGCTCTTCCAGCTTTGCCCGTGAATTGGTGGTAGGGACGGCTTGTCTTCAAGACTTCGTCCGTACTTGATTCATATAGTAATGAATTCTGTCAATTCTATTATTTCATTGGTATGCAGGATGATATTAATGATATGATGATGATAGACCAGCATTTATATGCTAGATTTCGGAGCATACAACATCTACCAGGATCTAAATGCTACCGCTTTATAAAAAGCTAGAGAACTACATAATTTTACAGGCAATCTTTACGAAGTTATTTACTGATACTGTGGCTACCTTGTTGCCGTGAAGATTTGCGTCGTCGTCATGATGTGTGTGGGCAATCACTTCGCTGGATTGAACTTCTGTAGTTTTCTACCGTGACCAATTACAACTCGCTTTTGCAACGGTACGAATCGCAAGTTGGAGAGAGATAGACCATTTTTACCGACGAAGTGCGAGTTCGCCGTAACTCAAATACGAAATGTATCGTGACAACACACCATGAATCTTTGGACGATAATGCGGTCTAGATATGTTTAAAGTCTAATGCCGGACCAGGTCGAGCCTTAATACTATCCAGATAACTGCAAGCGCTTTGTTCGCGATAGAATTTATCGATATGCTATGATAGAATGGAATGGAATGGAATGGAATGGAATGGAATGGAATGGAATGGAATGGAATGGAATGGAATGGAATGGAATGGAATGGAATGGAATGGAATGGAATGGAATGGAATGGAATGGAATGGAATGGAATGGAATGGAATGGAATGGAATGGAATGGAATGGAATGGAATGGAATGGAATGGAATGGAATGGAATGGAATGGAATGGAATGGAATGGAATGCAATGCAATGCAATGGAATGGAATGGAATGGAATGGAATGGAATGGAATGGAATGGAATGGAATGGAATGGAATGGAATGGAATGGAATGGAATGGAATGGAATGGAATGGAATGGAATGGAATGGAATGGAATGGAATGGAATGGAATGGAATGGAATGGAATGGAATGGAATGGAATGGAATGGAATGGAATGGAATGGAATGGAATGGAATGGAATGGAATGGAATGGAATGGAATGGAATGGAATGGAATGGAATGGAATGGAATGGAATGGAATGGAATGGAATGGAATGGAATGGAACGGAATGGAACGGAACGGAATGGAATGGAATGGAATGGAATGGAATGGAATCGAATGGAATGGAATATTTACATGAGAATGGGTTACAATACAATAGGTGTTACAATATAATTTCTAGATCGCCATAGTGAACCGGTAATGCCGGTGTGCAAAAATGTTATAAACTTATAACTTACTTAAATAAATGTTGTATAAGATGAGACAATTGATTAAAATGTACTTTGTGTAGAGAGACACAGAGCAAAGTTGATACTTTTACATTTTCGCGGCTATTTTCAACTGAATTATTAATAATTAACGGGATTTTACCGCGACTATTTGATGGATTGTTTCCCCGATATTTCGGTGCTGTTGCAAGCATCATGATCACGGCAGAACTTATCTCAAGAATTGCGGGTAGTAAAACTGTTATGAGCAGACAAGCCTATTTACCCTCTTTTATATTCGTTTGCCCGTATCACTGGAACTCACACGAAAGTCATTTTGACAATACACACTAACCACGTCGCTGGGTTATTTGGACATATCGATTGTCTTTTGTTTTTTATTGCACTGATCACTGGATTCCACGATACCGACAATTTAAACCCGTCTTCCCGGTTGAAGTTCAGATGTTTTTTGTTTTCAATGGCTTCTTTTACTAGCCGTGGAATGTAATGGCGTCCTGTCGATAATACGCGTGGTCTGTGCAATGTAATTCAATCCAGGGATAAGGGCCTGAATCCAGTCGATGTTCAGCAACTGCTGACTTATAAACGTCGTTATTCTTGATTGCTTTGATATGCTCCTTGACCCGACATGATGTCGTTCTTTTTGTCTAACCGATGTATGCTCTCCCACAGCTACAGTCTATTTTAAAGACACCTGGATGTTCTAATGGAAAAATATCTTTGGAAAACGTAGATTTTGATGAATTGTCTTTAACGGGTAAAATCGAAAATTTACTTAAGATATTCCCCACATTGTCTGTTGCCCCTTTAGCCAAAGGTAGAAACGTGGCTTGACGTTCCACGCTGTGTTTTATTGGATAGTTTCTCCTGGTTCGTTCCTTTCTGATGTTCACCTTGTAACCATTCTTGTGTAGAACCTCTTTTATGTGTTTGAGTTCTTTGTGTAGATGTTGTTTATCGCATAGATTAAATTATTTTCGATTAGTGAGTGAGGTGACAACGGCGTTAAAATGTTTTGGATGACGATGAAAGCTTGCGTGAAGATACCCGTCAGTGTGAGTGAGTTTCCTGTAGACTATATGCATAAGTGTACCGTACTTCGCTACCATCATTTTTACGTCCAAGAATGCCAAAGGTCTTTCATATTCAGTTCCCACGTGATCATTGTGCTTGAAACAGCGCCATAATATCGGGAAAATGATCTATCACAAATAATTGCGGTAAGATCCCGTTAATTATTAATAATTCAGCAAAGTTGATGTTACGGAAACCGTACTGCTTGTCCATAATAAGCTAGTAAGTTAATACAACTTCTTGTATATCTATTATATATAAAAATCAATCCCTATTTTCCTTGGTCACGACATCACGCCTGAATGGCTGGACCAATTTTGGTAATTTTTTTTGTTGTGTTTGTAATTGTAAGGAGAAGGTTCTTATAAAAGAAAATATTAAGAAAATTGCGCGGAAAATTTAAGAATACTTAACCACCATATAAAGTTTAATGCCATTTTGGCTGTGTGGAAGGACAATCCCGTAGTCTTATATAAATTACGTGTCACGTTGTTTGTCCGCTATGGATTCCTAATATGAATGGCAAAACAACGTTTGCCGGGTCAGCTAGTATGCTTATATTTCTGGTGTTATTTATCTACAAGCTTCCACTATTTTTTCCTGAACTTTAAGAACATTTTCCTGAAATTTATAAATATATATTTGCAATTTAGCTAACAACACACCGTGCTATTATTGAAACAAAGAAAAGTCTACGTGTTTGAACTTAATGAAACCGACGGCGTGGATAACAGTCGACGTTTTAAATTAGTTTTTAGCTTGTTGCAAAAGTTAAAGCTAAGAATATATGACTAACGTGAACATACATCCCGTTTTGAACGGGACTGTCCCGGTTTCAACTAAGATGTCCCGGTTTCGCCAAGGATATTTCAGAGATATGAAAATGTCCCAAAAAAATTTTTACAAAATACATACATATATAAACTCACAGCTCAAAAGTTATAAATTTTATACCAATTTATCGGCAATCTCAGATGAGATAACTTAACGAATATTTGCTCAGACATAACATTGATATTGAATTTGAGTTCTCGCTATTGAAATAGATCCTATAGTCATTGTTACTATTATTTATTGCTTGCGTAGTTCATATCTATCTAATATCCAATTTTAAGATAACAATATGGTTAGTGTAGCTTTAACTAAGTTTAAGATGCTTGTGCTCATCACGAATTATCAATTTTTGTTTAACTAATGATCACCCGCTGATCAATAACTGTACCAAATACTCGTATCATGCTCCTGAATTCACGTGATTTTCATAGAAAGGTATCTTCACGCCTGTATCCCCGAAAGGGTAGGCAGAGGTACAACAAGTGCACCCATGGTTAGCCGAAGATACTTGGTCTTACAATGTGATAGGTGGCAAGCCTATCGCCAACCGGGCACTTTCCAATCCCGGGCAATATTGTTTTTATCAGAAAACTGAAAAAACACATTTTTAAATTGCCCAGAAGGAATCGCGGGACCTCATGTGGACAACTCCGACACCGGACCACTACACCACGGAGACGATAAAAAGCTAGAAAGGGAAGCATAATTTGGGCTTCACGTTTATAATCGGCGATCGCCCTCTGATTAAGATTCTCAAAGAGACTAAACAAAATAAATCTCTTCTAAATAAATTAAATAAATTTAACAACAGACTTTAACGGTAAAAAAAGAGGTAATATATTATATGTGGGTAATATTATGTTTGTCAAATGAATGTTAGTGTGTGTAATGCTCATTTTTATTAATTGAATGTGTTTATAATTAATTCATACTAATATTATATATGCGAAAGTAACTCTGTCTGTCTGTCTGTGTCTTCGGGTACTTACCATCAGTGGTCCGCGGACGACCGGTTAAGACCACTTTTTTTTTATATATCATAAGATAGCAAACAAGCAAATGGGTCTTCTGATGGAAAGACCGTCTGAAAGAGTCAACCATCGCCTATAGACACCAAAGATGTTAATAGTGCGATGCTATCTTGTGGCGAGGTCTAATGCCACATGCATAAGTATACCGGCTACCTTACCCTCCAAACGGAACACGACAGTGACTAGCACTGACGCTATTGCGGCAGGAATAGGTAAAGCAGTGGTACCAGACCCGGTCGAGCTGATGCAGAACTCTACCACCTAGAACTGATATATATGGAATAGTGAAAACCGTGTACGAATTAATAATGTCAGCAGCTCTTTGTTTAATATTGTACCAATATCCTTGAGGGGGTACGCAAAGTGAACTTAACACAATAGAAGTTCCAGCTCACCACGATTCACCGGTTTCACGTCATCAGCTCTATTGTTATCGATCATTATCACAATAGCTAATAAAAATAACGCTGATAAAACTTTATAAAAATCTTTAAAGTAAAATCAATATCGTTAAACATGACATGTAAAAAGTGTTTCTCAGAGCTGCTGCCGTCGAAAAATTTTTCAATTTTTCGACACAATGTTCAGAACTCGCGTCCAAGTTTGATGAGTTCGACATAAGCCCGGTGTAAGCGTCGACTTGCACAATAGTTGTTTCCTTCTTCTTTACAAAACTTTGAGTTCTTTCGCTTTGACGCTATTATATTTTACTGATCTTTGTTTCAAACTTGATATTTTTATAAAGTACATGATTTGCGTGTTTTTTTAGCAAATAATAATATATATAAATATTATAATATATAAAAATAATAGCAAATAACAAATAACATAGAATAGCAAACAAGCAGATGCTTCTAATGATAGATAAAAATAACTACGTTAAAAAACGACTTCAAAAACTAAAAAGTAAAAAATAATAAAGATTTAATATTAATTAAATACTATCTATTATTTATATGTGCTATTTACTAATAGGTTTGAAGTCGGTGCCAAGCCAATCCGGCACGCACGCGCGGGCAAACGTCATTGACGGACGTCTTGAATACATAAAATTTTTGAAAAAAGGAAGAAAATATTTATTTGCAAAAATATGGGTGTTACAAGTTGTTAAAAATTAACTAAGCTGCCAACGTATTCTACCATTATATGGTGTAAATTTTAAATAAAAAAAATTAATTTAAAGATAGAAAAAATGGTTGTCTCGTCAAAACGAAGCTGTTTACAAAAATTCAGCTTATTATTAATCAAAAAAAGGTTGTTCCTGGGATCCCGGTCTAAATATGCTGAAGTACCATGTATAATCTGTAAGAAATTATTATATCCAAAACAAGAGACGTCATTAGCTACAGCACGTTTTGATTTCCTTCCAGAGGAGCTACCGTTGCACGACTACTATAAAAAAAAGAAAAATTTCTTCTCAGGCCTACTGGAACAGCATGGAAGTTATGTCTTTACCTCCTAAACTGACCGACTTGACAGACGCAGAACAAAGACTTTTGTCAAGAGTAGTTCCTTAGTTACCACCCGCACCAAAGTGCTCGTCAACACGAATCATACCAACCCAAACTCAATAGATTTGTGTCATTTAACTACTGAGCTCCTATGGCCACCTACTGGCTTCATCATCGGACCCTGGATGATCCTAATTACCACCAAGCACCAAAGTGTTCGTCAACACCAAACAAACGAGCTCAAACTCGATAGAGTTCTGTCATTTAATTACTGAGCTCCTATGGCCACCTTCTGGCTTCACCATCGGACCCTGCAGCATCCTAGACCACCAAGCACCAAAGTGCTCGACAACACGAATCAAACGTGTCCAAACTCGATGGAGTTGTGTCATTTAAGTACTGAGCTCCTATGGCCACCTTCTGGCTTCATCATCGGACCCTGGAGGATCCTAGTTACCACAAAGCACCAAAGTGCTCGTCAACACCGATCAATCAGCCCAAACGGTTCGTAACGACCAAAGGGTCCGTAATTTAATTTCGAAAGTCATGTGTTCGATTAATGGAAAGTCGACTGAACAATTGTTCGAATGGAATTTATTTCGAAACAACCTTTTGTCGCCAAACGCTACTTATAATCCAAACATAAAGTAATAAACATTAAACATTGTTTTCTTTTTAAAGTGGCAAATGTAAGCCACCGAGCTCATAAAGTCAAGATTGTCCATTTATTCCTTTTCATTGATTTGGAAACATATCCAACAAAGCGGATTTGCAAATAGGTATGCATATATGTAGCATAATCGTAAAGTAAATGTGTTTTTTTAATAAAAACTTTCCCTTCATTTGTGCTTTACTATATTCCTTATCACCAAATGTCATGTTTCTGAATGTACAGGAAGAACGATCGATATCTTAAACATGTTTGATTTTCTTGATTATATATGAAATAATATCTGTGTGGTCTAGTGGTTCAGCGTTGGCGTTGACCACATGAGGACCCGAGTTCGATTCCCGGGTCGGGCACGTTAAAAAAAAAAAGTGTTTTTTCAGTTTTCTGAGAAACACAAAGTTGCCCGGGATTGGAAAGTGCCCGGTTGGCGATAGGCTTGCCACTTATCACATTTGTTTTTTTTTCAGTTTTCTGATAAAATAACTTTGCCCGGGATTGGAAAAGTGCCCTACTGACGATAGGCTGGCCACCTATCACATTGTGCGACTTAAGTATCTTCGGCTAATCGTGGTGCACTTGTTGTACCTCTGCCTACCTCTTCGGGGATATGTGCGTGAAGATACTTTTTTTTTAATATATGACGAAAATCTTAATTTATAAATCTTTTTCAATTATGAAACTATATTTCGAAAGAAGACTGTTCTTTTTCGATTAATACATATTCGATGGAACGTTCAATCGAAGTAGCGTTTGGCGATAAAATGTTGTTTCGAAATAAATTCCATTCGAACAATCGTTCAGTCGACTTTCCATTAATCGAACACATGACTCTCAAAATTAAATTACGGACCCCTGGCTTCATCATCGGACCCTGGAGAATCCTAGTTACCACCAAGTACCAAAGTGCTTGTCAAAACGAATTAAACGAGCCCAAACTCGACAGAGTCTTCTCATTAAACGATTTAATTACTGAGTTCCTGTGGTCACCTTCCTATTACATCATCAGATCAGGTCTATCTCATAATAAGTTTTCTGTGTCATCCAATTTACATACGTATACAAAATTTCAGCTCAGACGGTAACCGGGAAGTGGATCAAATTTACTTGCGAGATTTGATTTCAGACATCGGCATAGGTAAAATAAATAAAAAAATGCTCATAAAATAAAAACTACTGGGCATACCTTAAGCAAATTTTTATGGGACCAATTCGAAACTATTCCGCATCAAACAAAAAAAGAATCACGTAAATCGGTCCAGAAACCTCGGCGACATCGGTGTACATACATAAAAAAATTACCGGCTGAATTGAGAACCTCCTCCTTTTTTAAAGTCGGTTAAAAGATCACCAACGCTTACAAACAGAGCTCCGAAACGAATTGATTTTTTAAACTGATTTCGCTCATTGCAGTTATTACGGTTTAGGTTACGGTTACCGGTATTTAACCGGTTAAATTCAGAAAACACTATTTTACTATTTCTGCTCCTGTTCAGCGAAATAAACCAGCTAATTTGAAAATCAATACAAACTTGTCAATGCGGGTAAGACAAGGAGGGCTCCTGATTGGCCAATATCGGATGAAATACGAAAGAGTAGGTGCGCGCGCTAAATCAGTAAAAATATATTCTGAATTTAACCGGTTAATTCGATTCGCACTCAAGTTGTAATTTATATTTTTTGCACTAACCGGTAATCATTGTAAATTAAAAGGGTTCATTAATTAATCAGTTAATTAATTAACAGAATTTAACTGGTATATGAACGGTATTAACCGCTACATCAATACCGGTTTCATGCCCTGCTTGTAGATACGTACTAAACTAACAGTGTTATTGATAAACGAGTTTGATTGACATGATCATTCTGTCTCAGTTTTTATCATCTATTGCTATATTTCAGTCGATGCGATAAAATGAACCCCTAATCTATACGCATTCTCAAATAGGTTTATTAATAGCATCATAAAGATGTAAATTGATCGTAACCATCCGTATAGCAGATACTAACTCCACATGAATACGTTGTCTAGCTATTTCACCCTCCAAAACAGACTGCTTAGGATAAATTGAAAAAGTATAAATCGCGCGCGAAAGAATTAAGATTTGAAGAGATATTAGTAATATCTCTTTATTTTAGTATGAATGTCACGTCATAAGTTTTCACGTGATAGAAACGAGTTAGGTATTATTTCTTCTTGCGGAATCTGTGGTTCTTCTTATTCTTTTGAACACGACATATCACACGCTGAAATATACCACGAAGGAATTACAATGGTAGTGATTGATACATTTATACTTCGCTCGACTTAGGGTCATTGATATAAAAAACCTATATTTCTAAAGTGGCCCGTACAGATAATGAATTCTTTTAAATTGTCCGCTATCAGACATTTCTCAAAAAGCGTCATTACGTACGTGCTAGAGTTCTGCAACGTCTCGCTCGGATTTGGTAACACCACATTGCGTTTTCCTGCATCAACAGCTTCAATGTTTATCACTGTCGGGTTCTAGTTTGGAAGGTAAGCCAGCCAGTAAATTTGTGCATATATAAAATATTAACATCTTTGGTACGCGGTATCGGGTAGATCTATCAGGAAAGCTATCACCTCGTTGGCAATCCTATAATATAAAAGTCAAATTAGTTCAGTTATGTTCAGTTTCGCGGTCATTTGGAAGGTAAGGCTAAACTAGCCTCCAAAAAGCTCGGTGTGATCAGCAGAGTGAGACAGTACTTATTGTCGGCCCATCGCCTTCAACTTTATAAGGCTCAAATACGGCCCCACATGGAGTACTGTTCTCATCTCTGGGCCGGAGCTCCTCAGTACCAGCTCCTTCCTCTTGATCGCATTCAGCGTAGAGCGGTTCGAATCGTTGACGACCTGGCTATTTCGAAACGCCTTGACTCTTTGACATTACGCAGAGATGTTGGTTCACTCTGTGTCTTCTATCGTATCTTTCATGGGGAGTGTTCCGACGAGTTATTTGGATTAATTCCTGCCGCCGAATTCTATCATCGGACATCGCGTCAAAATTTGAAATTTCATCCTCACCATCTCGATGTCTGGAAATCCACAACTGTGTGATTCTCCCGACACTTTTTACCTCGCACTACTCTGTTGTGGAATCAATTACCGGCAGGGGTATTTCCGAACGGATACGATATAGGGACCTTCAAGAAGAGAGCTTACTCATTCTTAAAAGGACGGCAACGCAACTGCAAGACCTCTGGTATTGCAGATGTCCATGAGCGGCGGTGATCGCTTACCATCAGGTGCACCTCCTGCTCGTTTGCCTCCTTTTCTATAAAAATTAGTAACCATTTCTCTGTAATATTACCTATACTGTTGAAAGAAATACGCATTTCAAACATTAATTTTTAAAATGTTTAAAATCTAAGCATCGATTTGGAATTTATTTTATTTAGCTAATAGAATAGTTGTTCCTATCGCCACGTCCGCCGGATGCCACGCCATGTTGACATGTCCACGAAGCGGGACGTGCCATTGGCAACACTCCGACGAATTGAAGCGGAAAATGAAAATAGTTTTGACATTTTATGAACGGCGGCTTTGCCCGCTATTGTAAAACTTGCGGAACTTCTACATTGAGATGAATTGATTTCACTTCAAAATATAATGGATAGATATTATTTTATTGAGCATTCATATGTACCATTTACATATAGATTTTTTGATACTTACTGTTTTAGAAATAAATCTTTTCAAAGAGAGAGATTTAATTTATAAACTAGGTAGTTTTTACCCGCGACTTCCTCGCTTGGAATTAGGAATCGTGTTTTCGGGCACTATTAAGTTCAAAACAGCGAGAATAAGATATTTTCTGCGATGAAATTGAGCCTATATTTTAAGTTAGATGTCTAGTCTACGAAGTCTACGAATCCATGGGGCTTGGGTCCGATTCCCATCAGGGACAAACATTTCTGTAATGAGCATAGATGTTTGTATTTGTAAGTCTGGGTATATATTATGTATGTAACAGTATTTATATATGTATTTCTATGTATTAGTATCGTTAACTAACACCCATAACACAAGCAAATAATTTACTTACTTTGGGGTTAAGTCGATTTGTGTAATCTGTCCAGCGATATTATTATTTTACACCACCGCCTTACCTACTCTTGCCGCATTAGCACGGGCAATAATAATATTTATATATATATATATATATATATATATATATATATATATATATATATATATATATATATATATATATATATATATATATATATCAATTGCTGTTCGTTAGTCTCGCTAAAACTCGAGAACGGCTAAACCAATTTGGCCAATTTTGGTTTTGAATTAATTGTTGAAGTCCAGGGAAGGTTTAAAAGGTGAGAAAATATAGAAAAAATAAGAGTATTTAAAAAGGCAGAACAACGTTTGCCGGGTCAGCTAGTAATACATAAGAAAAACAATATAAAGTATTCTACGAGAGAGATTTACATATTTTGCCGTCGTTTTTAGGGTTCCGAAGTAAACCAGGAACCCTTATAATTTCGCTATGTCCGTCCGTCCGTCCGTCCGCACGATAGCTCAGAGATCTTTGATACTAGAAGGCTGTAATTTAGCACAAATATGGTAACATAAAATCTTGAAAAGTATTTGTTAGAGTCAAGTGTCCAAACAAATTGACTTTACGCCTTCCACATTAATTTTTTTTCATACAAACACGCCAGGTGAGGATAGATTATCTATCTCTTGACACCATCTAATTTGTTAATTTCATTGGTCATAGCTACTTTATTGGTAGCACTATGGAACTATTCATCCGAGGGTAGCGCTTTTTCTTGCAATGAGCACCGCCGCTGCCGCCCCCGCCCGCCGCGCCCTCCCGGTTACGCTAACGCCGAGTCCACAAACGACTCAGCAAAACTTTGCGACTGTTTATAGTCGCCCCGCACCTCCCCCGCAGATGAATAAAAATGGGGACAATGACAGCCGCAAGGCTACGAAGAGTCGCAAGACTA
The DNA here is from genome assembly GCA_036924255.1 of Apodemia mormo. Lineage (NCBI taxonomy): Eukaryota > Metazoa > Arthropoda > Insecta > Lepidoptera > Riodinidae > Apodemia > Apodemia mormo. The sequence continues at coordinate 6,653,321 of JAUPFN010000007.1, read as the reverse complement.
AGGAGAACCGGAAGGTCACAAAGGTAAGGTGGAGTCTTGTCGACCTGGCAAGGATGAGAGCAGGAGGTGCGATGAGGAGGGTTTCACACTGGTGGAGAGAAGACGAAAGAAGAAGCCTACCGCCCACTACATATGTACCCGCGCTGCGTCTACGGAGCGAGGTCCCCGCAACGCTCTTGTAAATATCTCGTCTGCACTGGTCCATGAATGTCGAGGACGTCGTGGACTACATCAGTAAGAAAACGTCTCTACACTTGAGGGTCGAGCGTCTGCAGTCTCGCCACAAGGTCAACTTTAGTTCTTTTGTGGTGAGAGTACCGACACATCTCCTGTCGACCTTTGAGGTCGGGGAGACTCCGGAATGAAGTGCGTGTTACGTCGCCGTCAATACGTGACAAAGTGTAGTTTTTAAGTATATTACATTAATATATATGTTAGTCTATAAGGTATTTATAATATGGGCCATGTTGTCTGAATTAAATGATTACTATTATTTATTTATTTTTTTGTTTTTTCGAAATGAACTTCAGAAGTTGGTCCAAATGACCGTTACTGCGAAACAGGCGAGCAGAGTGCTCAGCCAGAGTTTTAATTAAGTGGACTAAGAGCCCACCTTAGTGGTGTCTCTTGAGAGACCGAATCTCGGCTTAGGGCAGTATCTTGACGATGAGTGGGAGCGTATGTGACATCAGGATTTCCACTCGTTAATGACTGTTGACCGGCCTCGAGTGTTGGCGGGCCGAAACAGTGAGCCGAGTCACCACCGATGGCAACTTTTGCGTGAGCGTATAAATAGTGAGGTGTAGTTTGTGATGAGATCATCGGGATTGGATAGGACGTTACGTGGCCTTCTTCCTTTATTATCTGTGATCATGTCCAGGGCGTATTCGGCTACGGTTCTCACCAGAGGGTTTGGGTGACTCACCGCTATTTCAAAGTGGCGTTGTGACGTCTCTTTGAAAAGTTTTTGTAGTGTCGGTAATTCTAAGTCTTTATGAAGATTTATATAACGAACGTACCATGACCTAATTTATACTGTCGTGAGACGTTATTGGCGCGACACGGCTCGCGACTGTATGAAATTGGCTTATATCAGCTATATCACCAGCACGACGGTCTGGCGAACCTACAAAATTTATATATGTATTTTACCAAAATTAAAGTGTTTTAAAAAGTTTTCACTTCAAAAACACACACCTACGTGTATAAGCCGAATCGTTCGACTAATAGAATAATATTTTGACGATTCTGGCTGGATTAAATTTCCGCGAAATCTTATATGTGACTGCTGTAATGCCACTAAAATAAAAAGTAGTGTAAGGAATGGAACAAACTGGAAATTAAAAGAACCCGCGTCCCCACACTTTCCCTTCTAGCACTTCTCGAATAGCACTTTTTTAAAAGGTGAAAGTTGATGCTAGAATTCTAACTTAGAATATTGACCTAATATTTCCGCCAGGCTAGTTTCTAAATACGTCTTATGTTTTCTGTGCTTAGAAACATTTCAACGCTGCAATTATACTTAGTCCATAGTGACGCTCTTTATATCTATGTAGTATATCTATGGTGGCGCTATTATAGGATTGACATATTCCAGAAAAAATAAAGTGTCCAGGCTGAAACCGACTGCGCTCGAATGCTCCAAACAATATTTTATTTACTTTTACTTGAATTTTCAACTTAGAAATTTTCGCTGAACACACCCATTGCCAACAGTTGCCAAGTTGTCAAATGTCAATTGTCAGCTCAAGGTATAGGGATGTACATCATTTACGAACAACATCAATGTTAGATTATCGATGTCTTCTTACATAAAGTATTTTAATGTTGACAACAGATAAGTGTATGTTTTGAAAACATAAATTACAAATAGAAATTCCAATTTTATTTATTTGTATAGATGTATAGATAAATAAAAATAATCATTACACACACTACATTCATGTAGCATATAATATGATAATAATAATAATATTTTATTCAAGTAAGATCCATACATGGCTAGGAACAGAGTTTTAAACCTAACAATTGTACTAATAACTAAACATTATAAAGATATAACGGTAGCAATTATTTAAAATACTCATTCTACTTTCTGTACTAGTATAAACAACTGTATGACAGCAAGGTAGGGCGCGTCGAACGACTCAGTCAGTCGAGCTCATACTATTATTAATAAGTTTTACAGTACACGCAACATTTTTAAATCTTTAGATTTGAAACAATTTTAACATAAGGTTTTAGGGAAAAAGTATACTGTCAGTGAGTATGTGATTGTGTATTTGCATGTGTATATGTGTGTATGTGTGCGCGAATGTGTGTATGAGTGTAGGTATGTGTGTTTATTTATTTATTATAAATAATAAGTATGGATGTTAATTTGTGTAAAAATGTCATTAAAATAAATATTAGGGAATCGGAGTGAAAGTAACTTGGACACTTTTTTATTAATTATTTTTTATTATAAATATTTTAAACTTTTATTATTATTACATCATTCAATTACTTATTGAAAGAATATTTTCTGTATTTGTATAATTTAATTTTTGAAGAAATAATGTTACGACTTTATTACAAGTGTATTTAGATAATTTACAGGTATTAATGTTCTTATTTATTTTATTGTATATAAAAGGACCCAAGAATATAGTAAAACTTTTTTATGAATGCAGTTTTACATCTCGGGATGTTATATTTAATATCATATCGCCATTTATCATAAAATTTAGAGTTAGGTTCCAGCTTATGTTGGTTTAGTACTAAATTTTAATGAAGATTTGTCGAGCAGTCAACAATTCACATTCCTTATATAATTGAGATGATGTGTAGTAAAAATTTTTAAAGAACATTGTTTTGATTACATCTCTTTGAGCCCTCTCAATTTTAATAAAAAATGATTTTGAGGTGCCACCCCATACTCGGATTTCATAATTAATTATTGACTGACACAAACTACAGTATACACCTTTAATAACTTTGTTATTATTAATATGTCTTATACGTTTGAATATAAAAATTAGTTTACGTACCATAGGGTACGTAAACTAATAGTCGCCAGTATGTTAATTTGATGAGTCTATTTTAAGTGTTGATCAATAATAATTCCTAAATATTTTATATTCGAAGTACCTTTTAAAGTATGACACTGACAAGGCCTTTCAAAATTGCAAGTGTGTGCTCTTATATTAAAACTGTTACTTACCGGTTGAGTATTTTGTTTAATGCTAAATGTTATGAATTTGGTTTTATCTAAATTTAAAGTAAGTATATTATTATCTAGGCACTTGGCTATATTGGAAAAACCTTAATTTGCAACTTTTTCGACCTTAAGCCACGAAGTATCACTAAATAAGATGACTGTGTCATCAGCAAAGGTAATAATTTGAGCATTCGGTATTTGTAATCTACATAAGCTATCGATATAAATTAGAAAAAGCGTCGGTCGGTCGGATTTGTTTTCAGTTGGTAAGGTAGCTAGTAAACAGTTCAAGTGGAGTACCTCCGACTGCAAACGCTTCCATTTTATTTAATAACAGTGGGACTCTTTGCTTGTTTTCGCTAAATCTAAGAATATACCTACGCATTTCTTAGACATGTCTAGTTCAGTTGCCAGATGATTCACTAAGTCAAATTGAAATGTTATGTTTGCTAGAAGTATATATTTACGGTTACATAAAAAGTAAATACAAGCAATCAGAATATATTTCTTAGTTTACTTTTAAACAACAAAGTGTTTACCGAATTATCGATGTTTTCTTAGATAGTCTTATGTCTGATCCTGCCTGATTATATGAAAGATCATTCTGTACTAGTTCATTTCTGTTTTTTCATTTCTGTTCAGTATTTTGACAATCGGTCTAGACAGTTTTACGATTGCTTTAGCTTTATAAAAAAGCTTTTTAATTTACATAGAAGTAGTAAGTGAATTAATTATTTATTTACAAATAAATGACCGTTCTTAATTAATTACAAGTTTTAAATGAAGAAAGCGTGATGACTGACAAATTCTATTTTTATAAAATAGTAATACTTTATTATTTTTATTGGAAACAGATTTATAGACTTGAAATACGATTATAAAACCAAGCAATCCTCTGAGTTAGCCCCAGCAATTATTGCGTTAATCTTAAAGTACTGTATTACCTATTACTACCTATGAAGTATGAACTATATATTATTCATTCTGTCTCTCAGATCTTAATTTTACTTACGATACATTCGGAGACCAAGCTCACTCCGAACGATATGAACGGGTACAACATAATGTGCTCCGTGTTCTCTCTGAACTAAAATGATGTCCTATAACATTTGTAAACTGGGATTATACGTTCGGTGTAGGTGAATGGCTCCTAATCGTCATCGGTCATGTACTTCTCAAGACTATTAGAACTTAAGAAGGTAATTTTGGCATGAGTTAACGATTATTATGAAGTGACCGTAGTTGTTACGCTTAGTGATATTCTTATAAAGCTCGCCAAGATTTTATATTGTAATGAATAATCGAAAAAAATAGAATCTAATAGCGCTGTTCTAATTGGACCATAAAACAGCGGTTTTGACGAATAATGTATTAATTTTTCTTTTTGAGGATTTAGAATCGATCAATTGTACGTCCCTAGTACTTGTCAATTGACAATTATCATAAAAATGTCAGCCAACAAGGAATCTAACCTTGTTCAGGCATATATTGATTTAAATAAATTTTGCCAAAGTGGTGATTATGAAAGAGCACTAAAAGCTGCAGGAAAAGGTGAGTTTTATGTTTGGAAAACCAAATATTGCAATATTACCCAAGCTATATTATATTATACCTAAAACAATTGTTTTGATTTCCCTTACGTATATCTTCCTTTTTTATGCATATTCTCCACTAAAAAAATATGTTGAAAAGTTAAAGGAGCCCTAAAATCATGTTTAGCGAATATTAAAAATATTTTAGCCTTAAGTGTGCATCCGTTTAAGCAGTACAATAGTCAGTAATAAGTTCTGTATCAAAACATATGTCTATATACTCATTTCTTAATAACAATGATACCTACTCGTATGTTATATTCTAGATATTTCTATTAGATTCTTATGTTTTTTTATAGTTGCGAATTTTTCACCATTTTAAATAGATAGATTGTATCATAGTAAACCTCTCTGAATAAAGTTATACCCATTTGAAATTTTATGGCGAATGAAAAAACACTTTTGATAAACATAATTTAATAACATAGTAAATATACTTTATTTATTTATAATTATATTAACCTTTATTTTTTTTCAGTTCTACAAATTGCGCCAAATGAGCAAAAGGCATTTCACTGTAAAATCATATGCTTTATTCAACTACATAACTTTAAAGAAGCACTGTCAGTGCTCTGTAATCCCAAAAATGCAGCACTTGCAGCAGATTTGTATTTTGAGAAAGCATATACCCAATATAGACTCAACTGTCCTAAAGATGCATTGGAAACAGTGGACAGTGCTCCAGAGCTGACACAAGCTCTAAAAGAACTCAGGTATTATTAAATTACACTTTATCAGAAAAAAATTAGAAAATAACATTAATATAGTGTACCAGGCAAAGTTATGGCCTAACGCATGCAATGTGTACTTTAATATGTTACTTCTCCTAACTTTGTTATTGTTCCACAAAAACGTTGTATGTGAATTCACAAAAGTATTTTTATTACTTATGAAAACAATTAAGAAAATTAGTTCGGGTGTCTGTCTGTCCCTCACCAGGCTGTAATCCCAGGAACCGTGATAGCTAGAAAGCTGGAATTTTCACAAATTATGTATTTCCGTTGCCACTATAACAATAGATACTAAAAATAAAAAAAAATGAGATATTAAGGGGGGTACAATAAACATGTTTATTTCGTTTTTTTTGCTAAAAGGATACAGAACCCTTTGTGCGAGTGTCCTACTTGCACTTAGCCGATTTTTGAGTTACTAAATTTCAAATATTACCTATTTTACTACTGACTAACTGATTCACTTACTTAATCATCAAAATTCAACCCCGAAATAAGGGTTGTAATATAATAAATTAAGGATGTTTAGATATTTGCAATATATAGAGTTTCAGAGGTTTTTTATCGTTTGTCTAGTTCTAATGTGTTAAATTCCATATACATTAATTTTTACTTATGTATAATTTATACTTTCCATCGTTGGCACTTGGTGAAACTCCGTCATAATTATTGTTTTAAATTTTACACTTGTACTGTTTCACAATTCACTAACTATATATATGCGAAACTGGTTGGCTATTTAAATAAAAAGGTTAAATTATATATAATTAGTGAATTGTGAAACAGTACAAGTGTAAAATTTAAAACAATAATTTTACTTATGTATTAATATCATAACTTTGAAGTTTACTTGACCACTAGAGGTCTGAATATTGACCAAAGTCCATCTGAGAAGAATTAAAACTCTACACAATAATTGCTATAACATGATTTATTTAAACTTTATTGTAGTGTTGTTTTAACGCTACAGTATTGTTGACTAACACTTTTTTACAAACAAATAATTTGTTTACGGGGGAGCTAGATCAATTTATGTAATTTTTAAACAAAAAAAATGGACTGGACTGCAAATTTATCATTTTTTCACAGTCAACATTTTTTGAGTTACTACCGGATCGGTAATAAAGTAAAATGTATCTTCAAAACCGTATCCCCGAAAAGGTAGGCAGAGGCAGAACAAGTGCACCCACTTGCCGAAGATAGTTACTTAGTCTCACAATGTGATACATGGCCAGCCTATCGCCAACCGGGTACTATTTTTGGACAACACTTTTTTTGAATTGCCCGACCCGGGAATCTAATCTGAGGCCTCATGTGTTCAACTGTGATACAAGACCAATAGAGCAGAAAGGTGATTTATCAAGTAAATACAGGAAAACCTTTCACACACAGATCGCAGCAAGCTCACAGCGATACAATATCAGATATATTACATACTACATGGCTAAGTTAGTACCATGCTTATGAAAAACAGAAAATAGTATGCCTGTTGCTTAACCTCCACAAACATTGGATAAATAACCAATTTCTCTTATAGATTGTGGCATCTGTAGCCTTTTATAATTTACAGAGACATATAAAATACTGTATGATTAATTAAACAACTGTTTACATTTTCGTTTCAAAAGTATGCTGTGTTAAAAACCAATGCCAATATGGCTGTGAACTTGGTCCTCATATTCTGTATAAATATTCAGTTGATCTATTAGTATTATTTATAAATAAAAAATTAACATATAATCTTGATCATAACCAATATTTAACAGGGCACAAATATTATACCGCCTAGAACAGTATCAAGACTGTTATAACCTATACCGAGACATTGTTAAGAATACAACTGATGATTATGAAGACGAAAGGAAAGCTAACATGTCAGCTGTTGTTGCTAACTTGGCAGCAATTAATCCAGTAAGTTACTTGTCTATTTATTCTAGATATAACACTTCTTACTATACATCTTTTATTAGGCTGCTTTTATCTAATATAGTGAATATATTGAAAGACAATTTTCAGTAAGCGACATTGAGTAATTTTTACAGGAGAGCTATTTAAAGTTCAAAACTAAAATAAAAAAATCATAAAACATCACCTAATTTAATTGTAATTAAATTTATTACAATCAGGTGATTTTTTAGAGTTTTTTTTATTTTATGTTTAAACTTTAAATCACTCACCTGTAAAATTTACTCAATGTCGCTTCGTGAAGATTGCCTTTCAAGCATAGATATGTTCCCTATGGATTCCGAAATGGCTGCAGCAATTGGTGTAGTTTTCATGCAAATATTTGATTAACTTGTAAATCTTGCATTTGCAGAACATCTAGATATAAATAAATTTAATACTACACAAACTGTACTTAAATTATATGTAAGAAGGGAAAAGCCTTCAGGAAAAAAATTCAGGTGTCCTTATTACCCTAATTCTTCTCTTAAATAGCCTTACCTTGATGCACCGTAGCAGTTAAATCTTATACTATGACATCAAATGACACTACATATCACAAACATTTAGCTTTTACTTTTTGTATATTTTTCTACAGGTCATACATTTCAACAAAATCATTTAAAAATATTCATATTTTTTATTTGACTGCATATTTTGATTACATAGCATTATTTCATGCAACTTTTCTGTACAAAATAGTTTCAATATTAGACATCAGCCAGGCGTCCCACAATAGCTTGGCAATACAATATTATACTTTGTATGCTTATAATATATTATTTCTTAAAGAAACGGTAAAAATTTATTAATTTCAGTCTTCTGAATTACCATCATTTGAGGAGAGCACATATGAATTGTCCTATAATGTGGGCACAACACTGGCAATGCGAGGTAAATTTAATGAAGCAATGCCTGTCCTAAAGAGAGCAGAACAGACATGTTCTGAAAGTGTTTTGGAGGATGGAGGAACAGAAGAAGAAGCAAAGGAAGAGGGTGCTATTATTAGGTTTGTCTTTATGTTTATATCAGATATTTTGTATTGTTGATATATTGGTATGTTATTAGGGAGTGTAAGACTAAATTTAAGATGGTTTAAAACCTGAATGTAAAAAATATTATAGAAAAACTGAATGACAACTAAGACTCAGGTAAGGTTGCAATCAGGGTTTGAAACCGGTTTATAAAATACTGGTTAATAAGTTATTTAGCGGTTTTTATGGAAGGTTTCGCTCTGTGCGAGTCTTTTTTTATAGAAGACAGGGCAAACGAGGAAGAGGTGCACCTGATGTAAGTGATCACCGCCGCCCATGGACATCTGCAATACCAGAGATCTTGCAGTTGCGTTGCCGGCCTTTTAAGAATGAGTAAGCTCTTTTCTTGAAGGTCCCTATGTCATATCCGTTCGGAAACACCCCTGCCGGTAATTGATTCCACAACAGAGTAGTGCGAGGCAAAAAGTGTCAGGAGAAACCCACAGTTGTGGATTTCCAGACATCGAGATGGTGATGGTGATCGTTGCCCGATAGTGGAATTCGGCGGCAGGAATTAATCCAAATAACTCGTCGGAACACTCCCCATGATAAATATGATAGAAGACACAGCGTGAACCCTACATCTCTGCGTAATGACAAAGAGTCAAGCTGTTTCGAAATAGCCTGGTCATCAACGATTCGAACCACTCTGTCCGTCTGAATTGAGACCTCTTCATCTATACATCTATACAAGTAAATAAAATTGGAGTGTCTGTAATATTAAAATAACTGCTTCTTACTAAATACTTGTGGATGTATACACAGTACACATACCAAAATAACATATTTTACAATTTTTGTTTGTCCATCTGTCTGTCTGTTTGTTCCGGGTAAACTCTGAAACGGCTAGACCGATTTTGATGGGACTTTCACTGGCAGATATCTGATGTAATGAGTAACTTAGGCTACTTTTATTTTCGAAAATTCCAGGCGGACAACGTCCCTGGCACAGCTAATAACTTATATAAACCTGACAAACATCAAAGAAATATTTAGAAAAACATCAATTAATCAGTTTATTCATTCAAAATTATAAGGGTTTTGAGATGTAACGAGATTTGAGTATAAAATGAGAGCATCCCAATTTAGGGTTGTGCTCTGCGAAAATATTTGCTATGATATGTTACACTAACTAAATGTTATATTGTAACATATATTTGTGATTTTTCAGTACATTGATTAAAGCGGATGTTATATTCCACAGGGTACAACAAGCATATTGCTTGCAACAAATGGGTAAGGAGAAAGAAGCGGCGTCAATATATCAGAATGTTTTGAAAGACAAGCCATCAGACCAAGCCCTCATCGCAATTGCAAGCAACAACCTTGTTGTCATCAATAGGTAAGAAAAATATTTTAATTGTTATTAAGTAAGTGTTTTTTTTTTATATCATAAGATAGCAAACAAGCAGATGGGTCTCCTGATGGAAAGAATCAACCATCGCCTATAGACACCAAAGGTGTTAATGGTGTGTTGCTATCTTGTGGCAAGGTCTAATGCCACATGCATAAGTTTACCGGCTACCCTACCCTCTAAACCGGAACACGACAGCGACAATCACTGACGCTATTGCGGCAGGAATAGGCAAGGCGGTGGTACCAGACCCGGGCGACACCTAGTAGCCACGATGGTAGTGACTCGCATAGCCAATCGGTCGCCTTTTTCGACCTGTCTGGCAGAACGGCAGTTAGTCTATTCTTCAAGGGAGCCCAGAACCAATTAAATTATGTTACTATTCCATTGTTGGACTGGTAAAAGACCTTAGCTAATGCAATCGGGAGGTAGGTTTCGATTACCGGCGTTTAGATGATGAGCATAAATGTTCGTATCAAAGGCGGATCCAGCCTTCGATTCAGGGGGGGCGGAAGGGTCACATATACAAGAGCCGATTCAGTCTTCGGTTCACATATTTGAGGTGCAGTGCAGGGAGTTCACATATTTGAGGTGCAGTCATCCTTTAATCCCTCTATTAATAAATCCATACCCAGACCCCTACTCAGGGGGGGGGGGTCATGACCCCCATGACCTCCCCCCTGGATCCGCCCTTGGTTCGAAATTCTGGGTTTGAGTGTTTTTCAATATTATGTATTTCTATGCATTAGTATCATTGAGTAACACCAATATCACAAATGTTGGATTCAAGGACTTTAAGGCCAGATCAATTCATGTAATATATTCAGCTATATTAATTACACCTATGTGTATATATAAATTAATAATGTCATTCGTATTAAGAATTAGAAGTTATGAAATGTAAAAATATCCTTCTTTTAAATAATTTATTATGATTTGTGCTGTTATGTTAAAAAAGTGGCACTACGTTAAATTCAGACTACAAGATCTTAGTTTTGATTCGCTTGTTAGGCAGAGAATTAGTGAAATGTATAAAATCGAAACGTATGAAATTTATGCTTGAAAAATAATGTACATGTTTAATTTGAAATACAAAGTGATGTTTTAAATATAATTATGTGCAAAAGTTTATACTATATTATGTAATAAATAATAATTTGTTGTATTTTTAATCAATTCAAACTCAAAAATAATAATTTTAAATAAAATTAAAAATTACATGGCTTTACCAAAGTGTTGCTTGTGATAATGAATGTTATTCAATCACATAGAAATAAATATATAATTATTAAAATATATTTAATAATCAGTTAATTCAGTAATATACATAAATAAATTCAGTAATATACATAAACATCTATGCTCATACGGATCAAATGCTTGTCCTTGTAAGGAGTCATTCGATCAACTGAAAGACTGTAATAAATAAGGAAAATTAAATCTGTTCATATCGTGGTTCAGATTTCACTACAACTAGTAAATCTAAGTCTACTGATGCGTCATACATTGTCTAATTTGATTTTGAATTGAACTGATCCCCCTTAGCTTTAGACATTAGCTTTGCTAGCATGTTAAAAACTATGACGAATGTCACTTTCAGTGACATCCTTAAACCAGTCTTTAATATAATTCCACTATAACAGGGATACCAACGTCTTCGACTCCCGCAAACGTATGAAAGCAGCGACACAGGATGGGCTGGAACACAAACTCAACTCGCGCCAGAGAGCCGTCATCGCATACAACCAGGCGATACTCGCCATATACTCCAACCAAGTATGTCACATTAAATTTGTATTAAAATAAAAGAAAACGGAGGCAGTCATGAGAATTGCCAACAGAAGCTAAAACTCAAACCTATGTTTTACATATTCAAACTTAATATAATATTGTTTTTAAATGGTAATGTTTGAACGTTATAATATTTAAAAACATTAAACGTTAGCATTTTGCTAATGCAAACCCATAAGATTTTCTCCTGCCAATAATCGTATTACGCGCCTATTGAAGTTTTCACTTTGACAAAATTCAACTTAGGGAACTATCCTGATTTCATTAAAATCAGTTCAGTAGTATTTATAGATATTATTTATAAATATTTGAAGTGAGCTTAATTTTTTAAAATTATTGTTTTAGAGATGACTCCGCTTTACCTCAACATCAATAAATTGAACTCGCTTGAACTTGGTGTTCTCGTCCTAATGCCAAAACATGCGCTCCTGAGATTATATTGGCTTTAACTCACCTTTTCTGACTATTTTATATCAAGGACACTTCCTGTATATTGGAAGACTGCCCTAGTTCACTCGATTTCCTAATGCGGAAACTAATTGTTTCCACATGCTGGCGGACCAATTAAATAGTTTCGCCATTGCACAGAAAGATTACTATATCAATCATATCTTCATGGGAAAGATAAAATAATTTTGAATCATATATAAAATCATAGTTTAATAACAAATACAATAATTAAGAAAAAACAAAATCTGTTAATACCATAATATTTTATGGACGTACTGTTTGAAATATATATATCCTAGGAGGCCTTATAGCGGTCTTGGCAGTTAGTATCCATCCATTGAAACTAATCGGTAATCAGCGTGCCGTCAAAAAAAAAAAAATATATATATAAAGTGTAATATATACAGGGTTACCTCTAAAACACCAGCAACCTCGCAGAACTAGGTAGCTAACATCATATACAACAACTTATAATTTGTTGGATTTTACTTTCATACAAAAATTAATATGAATTAAATTTTTGCTTGAACGTTCCTAACTCTATGTGCATCGCAAAGATTAGGTAGGTAAACAAACCTGTAATGACAGTGTTTCTATTATTACTACTAGCAGCGCATCCGAATGAATAGGTAAAAATGTCACAACACGACAATGAAAACTTAAAAAATCATTTTTATTTATTGTATTGAGTTTTTTTTTTATATAATAAGATAGCAAACAAGCAGATGGATCTCCTGATGGAAAGAGTCAACCATCGCCTATAGACACCAAAGGTGTTAATGGTGCGTTGCTATCTTGTGGCGAGGTCTAATGCCACATGCATAAGTTTACCGGCTACCTTACCCTCCAAACCGGAACACGACAGCGACAAGCACTGACGCTATTGCGGTAGGAATAGGTAAGGCGGTAGTACCAGATCCAGGCAAGACAATGCAGAACTCTACCACCTAGTAGCCACGATAGTAGTGACTTACATAGCCAATCGGTCGCCTCTTACGACCTGCCTGGCAGAACGGCAGTTGGTCTATTCTTCAAAGGAGCCCGGAACCAACACGAGTTATGTCAAAAGTCAAGTCATATATATATATATATATATATATACACTTCGCGGACTTCGTTTACTCCGCACTGCTTCTCCCCTGTAGGTGATAGCGTAATAATATGTAGCCTATATGTTGACTCGACCTGTTAGTAATATTCATGCAAAATTTGAAGTAAATCCATGCAGTACTTTTTGAGTTTACCCCAGACATACATACAGACAAACAGACAAAAATTCTAAAAAGTATATTTCGGCTTCGATATCGATTGTAGATCACGCCCCAAGTATTCTTTTAAAAAATATTCAATGTACAGTTTTGACTTTCCTACCATTTTATTATATACTAGCTGTTGCCAGCGACTTCGTCCGTGTGGACTTCGTTTACTCCGCACAGCCCCTCCCCCGTAGGTGATAGCGTGATAATATGTAGCCTATATGACCCGACCTATTAGTAATATTCATACAAAATTTGAAGTAAATCCATGCAGTACTTTTTGAGTTTACCCCGGATATACATACAGACAAACAGACAAAAATTCTAAAAACTATATTTTTGGCTTCGATATCGATTGTAGATCACGTCCCAAGTATTCTTTTAAAAAAATCTTCAATGTACAGTTTTGACTTTCTTACGATTTTATTATATCTTGAAGTATGTTCATCAACAAGTACTCAATTAGGTCCTTCCTTTAAAACGTGTCTCCTGCTCCTAATAATACCAAAACAAGCCAACAAAAGGTGTTAGTTAAACATGTTAGCAAAACATTTCAATCTCCTGCGACTTTTGAACGCGAACATTGAACATCCACCCGATAAAATGACTTCGGATGAAGAAAACGTACTTTATTTTATATTGGGTGTTAGAAAACAAAAAAACAGTGTCACAGGAGACCCATCCGACTTTATATAAACAAACGCTGGAATTTCACAAAAATCGGCATTCCATTGGCAAATAACTTTTTATGTTACAATAAATCTCTGTAGGCAGGGCTGACTGTTTTTCCTCATGTAGCGCTTATACGTATGCCTATAAATTAAATTAAAAAAAATGAGAATATTGTTCTTCCTTTAGCCGGACTTCTGTAAGCAATGCTGTGTTAAATTGACGCGCGAATTCGGGCAAGAGAGAAAGGCAGCGCTTGTCGAAGCCAGCTCCATGGTGAAGGAAGGGAAAACTGCTGCCGCGGTCACTTTGCTGCTCAAACACGCCGGTGTGCTCACGTTGGCCGCTGCGCACATACTGCTAGCACAGGTAACACACACGCACACACACCATCATATGTACACACACACACACACACATTTTTATACACACACAGACATTTTCACACACACACACTACCATATACACATACACCACCATAATATACACACACACGCACGCACGTGCGCACACACACACACACACACACACACACAGCACGCACTTTAAACGCAAGAGTGAGTTGTAAGTGGTAAATTGTGGATTATATTATGCAAAAAGGCGTAAATCGTTATGAGAAAAAATATTTTGTTCGTAAAAATCAATAAGTTTTAATCCCCTGAATTATGTTCATTTTCAGGTTTTTTTCGGGCTTTGGTTAGACATACTGAACGCTGTATTGAAATATGATCACCTATTTTGGAAGGACACTATATAAACTCACACAGTTATCTGCTGTTTTGAGTCGGGTCCTTAAAAAATAGTCAACTCTCCTATTGCAAATTATGATAAAAGATTGATTCTTGGAAGGTTTTAGTATATAAACCTTTCCGATATTCGCACGAAAACAAAAGCTACGCGGGAGAAACCGCGAGCAGGTCGCTATTTTGATATAAATTTAAACTTGATATCCTTATGCATTCTTGAGAAAAAGGGTCTTGACAGATGGATAGACGGACTAATGAACAGACAAACAACGAAGTGATCCTATAAGGGATCCGTTTTACCTTGTACGGAACCCTGGAAAACGAGGCAGTCATAAGAAATAAACAATGGATTGAAATCAGTTAGTTAGTTGAGCGATTAGCGAACCCGACTGCATCAATGTGGTTTGAGTTTGTTTCCCCGGCAGACATAGACTTTTGTGCCATGAGCGTAGATGTTTTTTTTTATGTTTTATTGTTTATTAAATATATTTGAGTATTTATATATGTGTCTATGTACTAGTATCAAGGAAGTTACATTCTATCCGGAATGTTCACACACGCTTCAAAACCGTTCCGAAGAGTACCACGCCATGGGTGGAGTGTGTCTCTTTCTACTAAATAAAGCGCCAGTCGCCATATATAAGTGCGGCCATGCGTAGCTTGCAAATTATTACTAAGTAATTCTACTAATTTGAGAAACGGCTTTGCACTGCATAAGTAATTACGTAATAATTAAAATAAGCAGATTTTAGAATTCACTATGTTGATTACAATATATTTTATGCTAATGTATTTATCGACCTGTATGAATAAAAGGGATTTAACGATTTCCGAATTTATAAAAATCTACCATCAGATAGTTTTATTTGCACTG
This sequence comes from Apodemia mormo, assembly GCA_036924255.1. Lineage (NCBI taxonomy): Eukaryota > Metazoa > Arthropoda > Insecta > Lepidoptera > Riodinidae > Apodemia > Apodemia mormo. The sequence goes on along the minus strand of JAUPFN010000007.1, from coordinate 6,637,681 downwards.
GCAATTGCAAGAAAAAACAACATCAACTCTTGTCGTTGTCTTGCTCAGAACGTTTTTCCCCTCTGTTAAGTAAGAAACAAATTTCAACGTTATTTGTAACGAAATAAAGTACATTTTTATTTTTCAAATATTGCTTCGTAGTAATTCCAGTTATCGTAATATATAAGTTCCTTGATTAGTATTGTAGTCTGACACCCATATTACAAATTGCTTATTTTGAGGTTAGATCAATTTATGTAATTTGACCACTGTTACTTATTTATTTTTTGTTCCTTTACAACTGACTAGCGCGATTATACATGAACGTTTTATCTGACCCGCCCTTGAATTCCTGCATTTAACATGTGGAAATTTTATTATCTGCTTCACAAAATGAAGATATTTTAACGGCTATTTCCTGTACTAAGAAAAATAATAAAATAAAAAAGATATGCCGCTTTATTTATCTCCCGTAAAAAAAACCATAATTTTTATACTGGTAACTCTTAAATTAAGAAGTGGTAAATGGCAAAACCCATACACGTGATTCGACGAGAGTTGAACTTACAGGGTGATCGTAAGGCGGCCGCCAAGTTGTTGGAAGAGAGCGAGTTCCGCTACCGGCCCGCCGTGGTCGGGCTGCGGCACACGCTGCTGGCCGCCGACAACGACCACGAGCGGGCCTCCGACTTGTTCGAGGAGGTCTACGAACATTACAAGAACGACAACGAGGTAACATACACTAGTTAAAAAAGTAACATTGTATGTCTATAATATTGGTTCATATTAGGGATGGGAGGTATAGCTACTTTTATTTCACTGTCACGTCGTGAAGTTATTTGTTTTTTGTCACTGTTATGTCACGGGTGATAAATCACGAATGTTATATTTTATTAGTAACGATTATTGAAACAGTGGGTGCATTTTATTCCGTATGTTTTTAAGCTATTGCGTAGCTTCTATCGCGGGCCTTGAGCGTGGAGACCGAATCCAGAAATTCCGTAACGAAAAAAACCTAACACCCCCCACTCTTACCGGCACAGCGGTGATACTTTTTAGTTTTTCCACCTATCGATAAATACCAGAACTTTTAATGAATATTTTTAATGAACAGCAACCCGCCTTTAGGTGGCATTGGTTGTATTGGAAAACTACCGTAATCAGCTGTTTGTGAGAAAGTATATAGGTGTATAGGTATTTATCATCTACATACAACAGTGAATATCTGTGCTCGTATAATTTGTGTACAAAGTGTTTTAAATATGAATATTTTTTATCGGTCACCATGCTCAAAGTGTAACTTGAATTAATATCAAAGAAAAAAAAACAAAGAAAAAAAATACTCCATAAATAAAATAAATATATAATTGTAATTGCATAAGTTGATAAAAAATGCTATGCAATAGCTTTACCGCGGCAGTCTCCGAGTACCACACGTCTTTTTTCATTATTTTAATACATATCATGCACATTACAGAAAATATAAATTCCAAGTCATACATGTGGGAAGTAATCAATTGTTTTATGGGACATTTCTTTACTATCTGCACTTTGGAGTAAAAAATATCCACTTCGCTTTCAACTGAGCGAACAATATCGTTGATCATTCGTAAAGCACGCGAAACTGGCGTTACATCGCCGCACAGTGATTACAATTTATAAGTGATTAGTAAAGTGAAATAACATATGAAAGAAATTCTGGCTTCTAGCTGCTAGCACGGTGTTGCTCAAATGTTGTTGATTTGTCTCTTTCGCACAATGGATTTCTGCGAATCATAAGCTTAAATAGTAGCTTGGCCCGCGTGAAATTAAATCACGCTCGCGTTATATGTAAGACAGTTTCGATGCATATAAATAATTGGTGTAACACGTGAATTATTTTATAACGAGTGATAAAACCAGTGATACGTGAAATGTCCCATGCCTAGTTCATATCATATAAATATTTGCTAAAATTGAGCTCTAAAATAATTCTTTTCATTATAGAGAAAACCCTAGATAAAAATTCCGCAATCGCTTTAACGCTACTCCTAACACAATTCTTTTGTAATGATAGAATTAGTCAAGCATCCAGCGCGCTATTTAAAACTTTAAGAATTAACAACAAAAAAAAATATTAAATTATTTCGCTATTGAAATAAAAAAGCTAATACAATAAACAGTAACATTTAAAACGTTACCCCAAGAAAAAATTAATTATTGTGTTTATTTTTATAAAAACTAGCCCTAAAGCTAGATTTGGGCTTGTTCTAGAATGTGCTCAAATGTATGCTCCTATATCAATTTCGAGCTTTTCAATTTTATGCTGGAATCAAATATTGCAGAAGTTTTCAAAAATATAATATATTTTATTTTACCACTCGACATAGTGTATCGTATTGCCTAATTATAGTTTTCTAGTACTAACAGTCTCTATCTCTAGAAAATGTATATATATGGTATGACTTGAAATTAACAATATTTTTTACGCAGATAACTGCAGCAACCGACTTCCCATTTCCTGTACATCCGAAATCTACATCAGATCTTCACCAAATTAAAATGGGACAATAAGGGAACTATACCCTCCCAAACAAAAAAAAATATTTTAAAAATTGGTTTACCAATGACGTAGTTCTGAAGTAACCAACAAAAAAACTTACAATTTTCCCCTCTTGGGAAATCGGTTGAAAAAAAAACAAGTGTGCATATATAAGGCACTCAATTCTTAAGCTATTTTATCCCATCAAAAACATAAATGTGAAAATGACAGGCAAGTTCAATATTAAAAAATAAGAATATGGTATAAAACATCCAAGTCAAACCTTAGGCTCCAGTTTATTTTAAATTGTCTGCTGACTGCTGTATGTAAATAATTTTAAAAAGTTCCTTTTGAATGGCTAATATTGTTATAGCAGAAAAATAAAAATGTATGTTATAAAAATGTAGATTATATGTCCTTTTTAAATAAATTTTAGGATTATCTATAGAACTTGACACCCATTTAGATTTCTATTCTTTTGTTAGCAAAATCGTCAACCAAACATTCTTGTAATCGAACTTATCTCCCATTTTTACATTTATGTTTTTGATGGGATAGACTTCAGATATACTTCGCTTACATTAAGATTACAATTCTTTTGTTGGCGAAGTCAACAACTATCCATATTCTTAATATTAACTTGGCTCCCATTTTATGATTTGATTTTTATGGCATATCATTACATTCTGCAAAGACATACTTCCAGTGGTTATCTTTGGCGTTCATCTTCAGTTCTACTTCACATTTGGTGGTTTTGTTTTACACACCAGTTGTAAAGTAGTGATAGTATGTGTTGTCAGTGTGGGGGCAGCGCCAGTTCTAGTGTAATGACAGTATGTGTTGTCAGCGTGGGGACGGCGCTAGTTGTAGTGTAGTGACAGTATGTGTTGTCAGCGTGGGGTCAGCGCCACTTGTAGTGTAGTGACAGTATGTGTCGGCAGTGTGGGGCGGCGCCAGTTGTAGTGTAGTGACAGTGTGTGTCAGCAGCGCGTGTCGGCGCTGCGCGAGGTGTGGCGCGCGGGGTGGGGGGGCGGCGCCAGTTGTAGTGTAGTGACAGTGTGTGTCGGCAGCGCGTGTCGGCGCTGCGCGAGGTGTGGCGTGCGGGGCGGGGGGGCGGCGCCAGTTGTAGTGTAGTGACAGTGTATGTCGGCAGCGCGTGTCGGCGCTGCGCGAGGTGTGGCGCGCGGGGCGGGGGGGCGGCGCCAGTTGTAGTGTAGTGACAGTATGTGTCGGCAGCGCGTGTCGGCGCTGCGCGAGGTGTGGCGCGCGGGGCGGGGGGGCGGCGCCAGTTGTAGTGTAGTGACAGTGTGTGTCGGCAGCGCGTGTCGGCGCTGCGCGAGGTGTGGCGCGCGGGGCGGGGGGGCGGCGCCAGTTGTAGTGTAGTGACAGTGTGTGTCGGCAGCGCGTGTCGGCGCTGCGCGAGGTGTGGCGCCTGGGCGGGGGGGGCGGCGCCAGTTGTAGTGTAGTGACAGTGTGTGTCGGCAGCGCGTGTCGGCGCTGCGCGAGGTGTCGCGCGCGGGGCGGGGGGGCGGCGCCAGTTGTAGTGTAGTGACAGTATGTGTCGGCAGCGCGTGTCGGCGCTGCGCGAGGTGTGGCGCGCGGGGCGGGGGGGCGGCGCCAGTTGTAGTGTAGTGACAGTGTGTGTCGGCAGCGCGTGTCGGCGCTGCGCGAGGTGTGGCGCGCGGGGCGGGGGGGCGGCGCCAGTTGTAGTGTAGTGACAGTGTGTGTCGGCAGCGCGTGTCGGCGCTGCGCGAGGTGTGGCGCCTGGGCGGGGGGGGCGGCGCCAGTTGTAATGTAGTGACAGTGTGTGTCGGCAGCGCGTGTCGGCGCTGCGCTAGGTGTGGCGCGCGGGGCGGGGGGGCGGCGCCAGTTGTAGTGTAGTGACAGTATGTGTCGGCAGCGCGTGTCGGCGCTGCGCGAGGTGTGGCGCGCGGGGCGGGGGGGCGGCGCCAGTTGTAGTGTAGTGACAGTATGTGTCGGCAGCGCGTGTCGGCGCTGCGCGAGGTGTGGCGCGCGGCGGCGGGCGCGCACTGCCGCGCGGGGCGGGGCGAGCGGGCGGCGCGCGCGCACGAGGCGCTGGCCGCGGCGGCGCCGCACGACCGACGCAGTCTCGCCAAACTCGTCAAGGCCCTACGAGGCGATCCTCGGGCCAAGGAGCTCGCCGCCAAGCTTCCACCCCTAAATCTAGAGGTACACATACATGTACACTTACACCACACACACACTCACACGCGCGCGCCCGCGTTTTCTATGTTACACAAACTAACATTCCCTTTATCACACACACTCACTTCTCTTTCAAAACGTACCCACAGAAAGACAATACAATTACCAACCCTCAGTACTCAATATCTATCCATATTTACAATGTCTATCTGTTTTGTCAAACGTTCATCTGGTATTATTTCTACATATTGTTTGGTCTATTTCAACACAAAGGCTATTATTTATCCCGAATTGTGGGCATATATACTGTTGCGGCTGATAATAAAAAAGTGAGATTACAAAGCTGCAACCTTTACGATGTTTGTCAAAAACAAAAATTAATTTTTTTTTCAAACCCTTTTCATTTTCATACCATTTAAAAATTTCTGGCTATGCCATCGACTTCTTCCTTGTGGAAAAAATCTAAAATAAAAGTAGCCTAAATTGCTTGTTATTACCGTTTTAAAACATAAGACAGGTTCGGGGTTTTACTGGCATAGTTCCCGTTCTCGTGGGATTTCAGGGATAAAAACCTATGTACTTTTTGGGTCTCTAACTATCTTTGTGTTAAATTTCATCCAAGTCGGTTCAGTGGTTTAGGCGTGAAGAAGAGACTGACAGACAGGATTACTTTCGCATTTATAGTATTAGCATGGATTTTTGTCTTAAGTATTTAAAGACCTTGAAACTATAAAGTTTATCATCTGCATGATTCAATATAATAATAAAACAATAATAAAGATTTTTGTTAATCTCACAGAAATAATATATTTCTCGGGCATAAAACAACCGATGTAATATAGTAAACTAAACTAAAAGTAAACTAACCTTTATATAAAATTTTATTAATTGCTGATCGAACTTTTTTGTTTTGCGTAACTAACCCACAAATATACAAAATACTAACTTATAAATTACATTACAGTTGTGAAAAGTAAATTCAAAATTTATTTTATGTTACTAGGGTAAAATTGACGTGGATGCTTTGGAATCTTCTAAATGGATGATGGGAGCAAAGGTTGTCAAAAAAACTGTACAGGGTAAACAGGAGCAATCACCCGGGTAAGTTTCAAGTTTATTTAAAATTATAACAAAATGTACAGGCTGATTCGATTGCAAAAATGTATTATCAATTCACATTCACTGTTATTCATGGTAATATATATTCGTTTTAATATAAATCATACGTCTTTGGATAGAAATTTAGGCCTAATGTCAGGTAGTTTTGGTGAGAAGTCGTTTTTCTCATTTAGTGTAAAATCGTACCTTTATTTTAAAGTCTTAGACCATTAAAACCCAGGTTTAATCAGATTGCTACTGAAACTGCCTAAATATATGACTGTATCGCCACTATTAAAAAGTTTTCTGATAAAAAAAAATACATTTTTGCTGAGTATTTTCTTTACTTGTATCTTAAAACCTATTTATATACCAAATTTAATGTTTCAACGATGTGTGAAAGAATAAGTCTGTCCGTCAGTAGTAAATGGCAAACTTTTAAAATCGAATATGTTATAACCACTATTTCATTATTTTTATTTAATAGCCTGTTAATTAGACTACTCGTGTGAAATTAAAATGTGAATACACACTAAAATTTTCGCGTAATATATACATTGCTTGTGTCAGACTGGAACTTGGCCTAGCGCACAACCGTGTGCTTAGATACTAATTTTGGTCTAAAAGTGTTTATCCTCGTACATTAGACCTTTTTTTACGTGCACGAAATGCTTTTAACAAGGCAATGCGAACGAAGCAACTGATACGACGAGTTGTTAACTGTTTTTTTTCCGTTAGTTTTTTTTCGCATTGTACTTTCAGACATTTTTGTCTGTGTTTTAATGTAATCAATAACAACTTTTTAATGACAGACCAGCGTGCTAAGTTTGAGTTTTTCTTTTCGCATTCGATCGTGAGCGCGTTTGGAGTTTACTAGGAATTTGTATGTGATTTGTACAGCGCCACCTAGTGGTAAACGTGAGAAACCAGTTTACCACTAGGTGGGGCTGTACAAATCACATACAAATTCCTAGTAAACTCGAAACGCACTCACGATCGAATGCGAAAAGAAAAACTGACAGTAGCACTCAGGATTTGATGAGCTGAAAAAACTCAAAATTAGTTTGTGTGTATTATAGGATGTTAATATTTACAACAATTACAGTATAGATGTCACAATAACTTAAAGATTAATAAACAGAGTTTTCAAAATCTGATTATCTATACATATAATAAAATCGTAGGAAAGTCAAAACTGTACATTGAATATTTTTTTAAAAGTATACTTGGGGCGTTATCTACAATCGATATCGAAGCCAAAAATAAAGTTGTTAGATTTTTTGTCTGTTTGTCTGTATGTATGTCCGCGGTAAACTCAAAAAGTACTGCATGGATTTACTTCAAATTTTGCATGAATATTACTAACAGGTCAGGTCAACATATAGGCTACATATTATCACGCTATCACCTACGGGGAGAAGCTGTGCGGAGTAAATGAAGTCCGCGCGGACGAAGTCGCTGGCAACAGCTAGTTCACAATAATCTAAGAATAATTTTAACACGAGAATCACTTGACCCGGTATCGGTCGGTACCGCTAAACGACTGAGGATTAATATAGAGAAGTAGGAAAAAAGTGATAATAAGTTGAAGTGGAAAGTGTGGTAATTGTACTAAATATCAGATGGCAGTTTTCAAAGATACCATTACGCATATTATTTAAATCAACTTCAGCCGCTATAAAAAAATCCCAAAGGATTTTGCTTAGTACTGAGTTCATTCAAACAAGCACTCAACGATTTTTAATAACTTCAACTCCAACTGAAGTGAACATATAAGATACAAACAGAAAAATCAAATCTAAACAAAATTATAGCAGTAAATTAAAGAAAAGGAAAATTCGGATTTATTGAAATTGAAAACTTGAATTTGTCAAGTTGTTTTGACTTGAAACTTGAAAATGCCTGTAAATAGTTATTTGAATAAAACATTTCTTTGATTTTGTGTTAGGTCGGGTAAGAAAAAAATATAATATGACATTAACACTTGAATATGAATGCGATTCCAGTACTCCAGGCTCGGAATTGGGTCAGAAAAAGAAGGCGAAACGCAAACGCAAGACCAAGCTGCCACCCAGTGCTGATCTCTCCAAACCTCCGGATCCAGAAAGGTAATATTTTTTACCAACACAATTCTTCATACATTTTAATTTGTTTCTTATTTTCTATACAATAAGGTTAACTGATATTGTTTCGAAGTTCTTATACACCAATACTTATAAATTGTAGTATTTGTTGTTGGTACCTTTCTATCACGGGATTAAAAAGACGACGTATTTTTGTTTAAATTTGCGGGTTGTAAAATTCTTAGCTAGTAAAGTTTCTAGAATTATAATACATTGAAGCTCGACGCTGAATTTCTAAATGTAATGGTAAGGACATGATAAAATGAGTAAAACTTCGGAGCTTACAGTGCGATATACTTTGCACATAAATATTAAAGCTAAACGATTTTGAAGTAATTTACCCCGGATCGTGTTACTCGTAACTTTATCAGCCCACGCTGAACATGCATAATTAACACAACCTTAATATGTTGTGTTATAAATTCTGTTTAGCTTTTTCACCGATATAGATAATGTTATATAAGTGTAATTTAATCCGTAACATAGATATTGTGGTTCAGTCTTAGAGAAAAGATTAAACCTTAATATGTTTATTCCTTTCTCTGTATTGTGGTATCACTAATTTTCATTCTTAATCCGTGCAGATGGCTTCCGAAGTACGAGCGCACGGCGTACCGCAAGCGGCGCGGCGTGCGGCGTGACGTCATCAAGGGCAGCCAGGGCATGGCCACCACCGCCACTGACCAGTAGTGAGTACACACACACACACACACACGTACACGCGCACACAGAGAGAGAGGGGGGGAGTCACGGGGGTCATGACAGGCAGGGGTCTAGGTAAGGGTTGGAGCATAATATCTTGACTGAACCTCTGAACTATGTGATGTGTGATGTAATGAACAATATTAAAAAGGCTTTTTACCCAACTACACAAAGCGTAAGAAGAGTAATAATTTTAACATGTTTTGCGTATACATATTGTTGCAGTTGATAAAATAGGCATTTATTTTTTATCGGAAAATCATTAGTGTTACTGAAGCTTTTAGTCACTCCAAAGCCTGGTAAGTGTGATAGGAAATTAGAATCATTATTATTACAGCTGTTAGCCGATCAGTTGATAAAGCCGCGTCGGTTGGTAACTGGCGTGACGCATACGCTCTAACGCACACGCACTGAGTAAGAAAGTAAATAACTTACTCTTACGTTAAAAGTAGATTATTTTATGCAGAAATAAGTACCTAAATTGTTATGAGACAATTTTATTCATATAAATCAAAATGTTTCAAACCCTTCAATGATGTTTTAACTGAATCTTTGGTTAGATATACTGAACGCTGTGTTAAAATATATTCACCTATTTTGGAAGGACCTTATACAGACTGACTGATGACTTATACAGACTGACTGATGAGTTACCTTCAATATTTAAGTACATGGTATTTGGCGATCATATATGATGAGAAAAAATAACATTAAAATAAATATAAAAATACTTCGTAGTAAACTTAGAAAACAATACACCGAGAATCCTATATTTACCTGCACCATCCTTGGACACCGCGCAGACGCACGTGTCGCATAACGCGCTGTGAATACAGAATAGCGGGGGTGGCGGCGGCGTGTCCTTGATGTCGACTAGCGCGTACTAGAGAGTATAGTATCCACATTTTACTTATTTTTAGAAAAATGTTGGTCAAAAAATTAAGCCCCTAATTTTATTATATCATTTTAACGAGAATCGAATATCAAGTACAGTCAGTCTGTATATGGGGACGTGTTGACACGAAGCAAGTCAGTTTTGTAAAGCGATTCGAAGTGATAATTTGGACGATATAGTAAAGCGCCACTGTGGTCTAGTGGTCCAGCGTTAGCGTTGACCACATGAGGTCCCGGGTTCGATTCCCGGGTCGGGCCCCATTAAAAAAGTGTTTTTTCAGTTTTCTGAGAAACACAAAGTTGCCTGGGATTGGAAAGTGCCCGGTTGGCGATAGGCTTGCCACCTATCACATTTGTGGGACCAAGTATCTTCGGCTAATCGTAGGTGCACTTGTTGTATCTCTTCCTACCCCTTCGGGGATATGGGCGTGAAGATACTTTTTTTTATAGTAAAGTGCGAAAAAAGTGATGCTCTATCACTTTTTTCGCGTTTAATGTACCGTCCAACGGGACGGCGGTTGTTATTCCAGCAACAAATATATCATTAGTTGCTATAATATTATCACGGTTCATGAGGCGGCCTGGTGACCGACGACACATAGCGGGGTCCCGTGAGTCCCGGGTTCCGCTTAAGTATGGAATCCTAAAAAAAATACTGACGTTAATCAGTATAAAAATGATAAATATTTTCAGTGACATGAGCAAGCAAACCCCGACCATTGCGGCGGCGGCGAAGAGCCCGCGCGTGGAGGCCAAGGCCGGCGACAGCGCCTGGCAGAGGAAACAGCACCAGAAGAAGAAGGGCAAGAAGAAGTGGTAGAACAATACACTTTTATACCAAACTATTGCTGTTTTATTTCTATCCTTCAAATCACAAAATGTTATACAATATGCATTTATTACTGTCAAGTTAATTTCACTCGCTTTTATTAGCTTCGGTCGTATATTGGTATTTATGTAACGGAAACATTGAACATGGATTTGACGTACTTTAAAGCGTCGGATTAATTAGAAACTTTGCAGTCTTATCAAGGACAGATGACAATACAATACTATAAATAGTCCTGCTCTCCAGTGTTGCCAGATCCATTTTTATAAAATCAGAGGATGAGACTAGAAAAAATTAAGAGATGTATGGAGAAATCTTTAAAAAAAATCGGAAGATGCATTTTGTTTAATAAAGCAATGTTGGGTACCTATTAAAGTAACATTAGGAAAATTTTTAAATTAGTCATGTACCTTATCATCTTCGCAGGGTTTATGTCAAACTGATTCCTGTGGAAAAAGTTTCACGTTTCAATATTCAACTATGTGCCCATTATATTAAGTCTATTTTACGATGACATTTTTGTAATGCCAACTCAATAATAATATTTTTGTGTTTCATTTCATGCAGGTTTTGTTACTTATCATAATATTTTAAAGTATTTGAAAAAATCAGTAGACTTTCAGTTCAAATCAGTAGATAAGTTGAATTCTGGAAAAATCAGTAGATCCCCCGAAAAATCAGAAGCTTTGGCAACGCTGCTGCTATCCTTACCAGGATCTTCAGGATTAGCGATTTGTTTTATTTACCCTCGGGGCTATCACGTATCTCTTATGCGTAATGCGTAATTATTGTAAATTCTAACTCACATTACATATTGTAATACATACAATTGTAATACGTGAAATAGAGCAAAAGAAGCCCGCTCAGTTTCTTCCGTCGGATCTTCTCAGTGTGTGGCCGCGTTCCGATCCGGTAGTAATCATAAAGAAATCGACCTAAATTAAAATGTTTGCACGCCATATTATGGTAGAATATGATGGTAATTTAATTTATTTTAATAACTTATGACAAATTCAAATTCAAATTCAAAATGTCTTTATTTCGTAGGTAAAATTTTTACACTTGAAATATGTCAGTAATTAATAGTTTATGCAAAATAAAGAAAATTAAAAAAAAAACAATACAATATCATAATACAAATAACAAAATAAAAAACAAATTAAAATATACTTAATTGGACACATCATCCCAAAAATACATTACTATGTACCCAATGCACAGATATCTTGTTTGTTTATAAATACAACTTATCAACACCCAACAGCAACCAGACACCCATATTCTTGCAAATAAATATTTTTTCATTTTTTTTTTCATTAAAAAACTAAGTCATTGTTATCTTTTTTTTTATCTAATATCTATATTAATATTATAAATGCGAAAGTTTAGATGTTTGCATGAATGGGTGGGTGTTTGTTACTCAATTACGCCAGAACTAGTGAACGGATTGAGATGAAATTTAGCACACAGGTAGACGATGACCTGGAATAGCGCATAGGCTATCCTGGAAAAATGCATTGTTCACGCGGGATACACCAAAAACTTTTGTGATACAGCGGGCTGCACGTTGCAGCTATTATAAAGTTTAAAGTAATCTGCAATATTTGCTTACTCACCTTCTGTGATATCGCTCATGATACATTATCATTTACGATACCATTGTCTGTTGCAGTGAAGTATTTGATTATAAGGAATTACCACAAACAATATGATTTCATTGTTTGAGTCAACGTAGTCCTAGATTTTTAGTGAATAAATTGCTAATAAGGAAATTGATTAACAGAATATACAGCTTACGTTAAAACTGTGCAATCGCAAAAATATTATAAAATATCGAGTTTATTTTTTTTGTTTACGGCATATAAATGATATATTAATTAAGATTATTTTGATCACCTTCGATGTTGTCCACATCAGGTCCCGGGTTCAATTCCCGGGTCGGGCAATTCAAAAATGTGTTTTCAGTTTTCTCATAAAAATAACGTTGCCCGGGATTGGAAAATGCCCAGTTAATAGTTATGACTCAATGTTTTAGCGCCAAAATAAACAAAATATTATGATACTCGATTACCAATCTTATTAATACTACATAGCATACATAATAATAATTTATGAAAATTAAAGGCATATATTATACTTTTTATTTAATCGCACAATATCTCAAAACTTAAATAAATTTAGTAGAGAATCAATTTAATCTATAATAAATATCGATTTGTTCGCTTACTCATTCGGCAATCATCATCCTCACTCGCCTCACGCACCATACCATAGACTTCACTCACGAGTCAATTTCGCCAGAACGAGGAATAAAAAGCGAATGAGGTGTTTCATTGTTGAAATTCGAGTAACTCTTTCAATTTGTCCTCACGAGTCCCTCAAATGAGGTAACTCATGAGTGATGAACGCATCACTATAACGTACGCTATACGTTCAGTATACCCGCTAGGTATATAACGCAATGCAGATGTGACCGGCTATTACCGGCTATCGTCGCAAACATTCGAACTGCGGGTGCCTTATCGCGCGGTTGGCGGTATGTCATGTTGTAGCGCGCTAACATATCGCGCTGCGTGGTCCAACTAACGTTCTTCATTTCAGCCATTGGAGGAATTCCAGTACCATTTCAGAAATGGTACTGGAATTCCTCCATAATTATGAATCTGAGCCGATCGTACGGGATTGAAAAAATTTGTAATTAATTGTTAGCACACATGTATTTCTGAGTAAAGTACGTCTTCTACAGTTCTAAAATTTAAAAAAAAAATCTGGCGGTAAAGTTGGTGAGTCAGAGTGTAAAAAGTCATTATTTAAAGAGAGCCGGTGCAACATTTACTACATTATAACTAACATTTTCTAATACCCGAAGTAATATGCGCCGAAGCTTTGTACGATTTGACACTAAAAATTTAATCTGTGATAGAAGCTGTGGTCCTATTAGCAACACCGATATTTCGCACGGACTATCGTGCAATAATCCAAGATGGCTAAAACCATTTTCAAACGTGTATCTATTGATGACTAAAGTCTGTATCAAATCCTCTGAGAAACTTGTGCGTTGACCTTAGAGCGGACTGCAGCGAATCTCATCCTTTTTTTGATGGGTACACTTTATATTTTTCAACTATAACTTAATCAACTTCAATGTCTAAAGTGTATTAAAAAATTTTTTGTCGCTCAAGTAGATTATTGAAAAAAACACATATTTTTGGAACTTGGCTCCAAAATAGGGATACACGTTACGATTCGATTTTTATGAAGATCGATTCAAAAGAATACGATCTAGTGATTTTTTGAATCGATTCACTTCAATGCGATATTCATTCGATCCGATTCATATGTAACGTGAATCGTATTCATAAACAAGACAATGTATTTGAATGTATTCATTTGTTATGATTTTGATAAGAATATTCTTAGTTAAGAAAGATCGATTACAAATTAATGTCGACACTATATTTACATCACTAGTCCGCAATGTTTATGTTACGAAGCGAAGCAAGTTGATAGACAAAAATAATGAAAACATATTGCAGGTAGTTTTAAAAAGTACTCGTGGATTTTATTTTGCTTTGGTCGTTTGTTTGTGCCGTACTACGTATCAAGATATTAAGCGATTGTGGCTACTTCTACGCCATCAGAATGGCTTTTCTCTCTCGCTAATATAACATTAGATGAAATTCGCAATAGGCTGCTGCCGAAAAAGCTTTCCACATTATTATTTAAAAAAATTTCATATTTAAAAAAGTCAATCGTCTGGCCAATATCTTTTTCACTATTTTTTTATTCATAATTTTTTTTTCATTAAAGTTGCTTCTTTATGTAAAAAGAAGTGTTTTATTTGTTAAGATTATTGCAATTATTTATTTGATTTTTATGAGATCGATTCATTACATTCAAAATACGAAAATACTTTTGCCCCGACCTATTATATTGTATAAGATAGCAAACAAGCAGATAGCTCTCCTGATGGAAAGAAACCATCGCCTATGAACACCAAAGATATTAATGGTGCGTTGCTATCCGTATGGCAGGATGGCAATGCCATGTGCATTAGTCTACCGGCTACCTTACCCTCCAAACTAGAAAACGACAATGACAAGCATTGATGCTATTGCGGCATGCTGTGGTACTAAATACCCGGACGAGACGTTGCGGAACTCTACCACGTAGTTGTCATGATGCTAGTGACACGAATAGCCAATCGGTCACCTTTTACGACCTGCCTAGCAGAACGTTATTATCTAGGCCTTACAAAGACCTACCAAAACATAGTCAAATGTACTATGTAGCAAAAATAGTTCGCCAAAAACTAATGTACTAGACAAGGCATGGAAAAATCTAACTTCTTGCCTCTTGGCCATGATGTTGTCTTTGGAGCAGTATTGTTCAAATAAACTTTTTTATGTTGCTATGGACTATAAACTATATTTTTCTAGCGCGCTATATTATATATAATAACTTGTAGCTGCAAGACTGATACGAAGTTACAAACTACGCGATGTAACACGCAATGATCGAAACGTGCTAGAACGTAGACACTAGACGTTAGAACTTATAACAGCTTATAGTTTATACGCTTTGTCACCGCGTGCTAACGCTCGCTGTATGACGTTATATTATGTCACGCACTATAGCGGCCGGCTCACACGCTTCGTATAATTACGGCCTACGCAAGCCGCTAGGTATATAAAGTGGAGTTATCAAGGAAGTTACATTCTAACCGGAATGTTCACACGCGCTTCAAAATCGTTCCGAAGAGTACCACGATATCGGTGGAGTATGTCTCTTTCTACTAAATAAAGCGCCAATCGCCATATATTCGCGTTTGCAAATTACTACAAAGTAATTCTACTAATTTGAGAAACAGTTTTTGCCTTGCATAAGTAATTAAATAATAATTAAAATAAGCACATTTTAGAACTCACTATGTTAATTACAATACATTTTATGCTAATGTATCTATCGACGTGTACAAATAAAAGGGATTTAACGATTAACGAATATATAAAAATCTACCATCCGAAAGTTTTATTTACACTGGCCAGAAAGGGACAACATCCACTCTTGTCGTTATCTTGCTCAGAACGTTTTTCCCCTCTGTTAAGTAAGAAACAAATGTCAACTTTATGAGTAACGAAATAAAGTATATTATTATTTTTCAAATATTGCTTCGTAATAATTCCAGTTATCGTAAAGTTCCTTGGGCGTTATATACCTAGCAGCTAACGTAGCGTATAAAGCAGAATGGGAATCTATATAGCGTACGCTGTACGTTGAATATAAATAGCGCGCCATAATAAGGCGCTATGCGTTATATTAACCACCATTACTTTGGGGCATCAATTTAACAAAAAAAAAAACACACTCATTAAAAAAAATATATTTATTAATGAGATCACCTCTTAGAATTTTTCCTCTTAGATTTACCTGGCCTCTGATTCTTCTTCTTGTTGTTTGGTTTAAAGGATTTTGTTTTGAAATTGAAAGGCTTTTTCTTTGATGAGCTATTAAATCCATCCATTTGGTTTGACGATTCCCGTGTATTAAGTTTGGAACCTTTCTTTTTACCACCAAAACCAAACTTCTTGTCTTTCATAGCACGTCTTTTGTTTATTTTATTTTTGGGATCTTTTCCCTTGGTACTGTTTTTACCTTTGTTGTCTTCTAAAAAGTCTAAATCTGTGGACTTTCCTTTTCTTACACGCTTAAGTTGTTCCAACATTTGTTTCTTATCAGCTGCTTGTTTTAATTTTGTATCAATCTAAAATAAAGAGAATATTTGTGTTAACGCTTAAAATAAAGTGCCGGTAACCGTATCCACTTTACCAATACAGTGCCTTGGAAATATTTTTTTTTAGACCATACACAAAACACGGACAGGATAATTTGATTCATAATTTTTTACATATGCTTTATATTCTTTTTACAGTGATATAAAAAACCCAAGATGCACAGTCCCGAACAAAACTGACTGTTAAAATGTCCCTAATTTCTATAGATATGGCAAAAATATATGTTTTTGCAAATCCAACCTTAAGCGTAAGATTTATAGTTGTTTTTACAAAGCAACATACATAAAGAAATAAAATTGACAGTGTCGCGACCAACGCGATTCTTTTTGAAATGAGCGCACAATTTAAAATTGTGCGCTCATTTTCGGAGGACGTTTTTGAGACACTGATTGTGTATCTTGGGTTTTTTATATCAATGTCTTTTTATTATAATTGTTAATTCTTTTTTTCTGTCAATGACAATTTAGTACTATGTCAGTTTATCAATGAGGTTGTAATTCTTTTGCTTACAATCTAATAATAAGTCAACCAAAACGATGGTATTGTAAAAGATAAAGAATAGTGTGTTACGATACTGCACACAATGTTAGTAAACAAATATTATAAAGGTGTTTCAAGTTTTGTATGACATCATCAAATTTGTTTGAAATTACATGTTTTTATTTTAAGTAAAAATAATTATTTTTTTATTACAAAGTATTTATAATGAACACCGTTCATGCCATTTGTGCAGTGATTAAACTAATAATGTTAATGGCACTTGGCACTTTATATACATCTTCTGGCTAAAATGTCTTATAGCAAGCATTTCATGAATCCTAAACTGACTAGAAAACTGCTTAAACTACCAAGGGTAGAATAAAGAAAAATATTTGGTCTGATAACGGGGCATTGCCCAATGAATAAATACATGCACACCATGGGGATGACTGATAGTCTCTTATGCAGAGCGTGCCTAAACTCCACACCACGTGCTGTTTGAGTGCAAAGAATTGAAGTACCTAAGAGCCCAGTATTTCAAAGGAGGCAGCACATATGGAGAGCTGTTTGAGCATCCCTCTAAGGTGCTGGATCTTTGGAATGGGCTGTGTTGGCAAAAATAGCCACTATACCTTTACACATAATGGCCCATAGTGTGGCTAAGTGCGGTATAGCCAGCTTTGATAGATAGATAGATGTCTTATTGCAATAATTTTATTACAAATACTGAAAGATTATATTTATATTTAAGAATCATTCAGAATTCACTCACTCAGAACTCATAATAAGATAGCAAACAAGTAGATTGCTCTCGAAATGGAAAGATACAACAATCGTCTATAGACAACAAAGATGTTAAGGGTGCATTGTAGTGGAACACGACAGAGACCAGCACTGACGCTATTGCGGCATGGATAATAATTAAGACAGTGCTACCAGACCCTGGTGAAGCAATGCAGGACTCTTAACACCTAGTAGCCACGATGGTAGGGACTTGCATAGCCAATCGTTCGCTTCTTACGAACTGCATAGCTGAACGGTAGATGGTCTATTGTACAGAGGGAGCTTGGACCAACACGCGGTTAATAATTTTTGCTCATCACATGAAAGCTGGTTTTCGCAGATATGCTCTCAGCTTTAAATGCACTTTATACGGATATAAGTTCTATTGAATCGATCTTGACAAAATATCTTTAAAAAAGTCAAAAGGCGTATAAAGATTAATTCAATAATTGTTTACTGATGTGCAAAATAAGTTTTTTAAAAAAAAAAGATTATAAGAAGTATGGGGGACACGGGTATAGAATTATTTATTTATTTGCATTCCAGTGTTTACAAGATGTTAAATTAAAATAATGGTTCGATCACTGTGGCCCTGTCGGGTATCGGGTAGAAAAGAGGAATATTCTTATATAATATTCAATTATCATTGTAATAAATGTAATTATTTATAAGAAGTATTTAATTAGAATTGAATTAGATTTATTATTTACATTATTTTATTTTAAAGAAATTTATCACTCAAATATTCATTTCTATCATAATAGCATTTATTTAATAACAGATTTTTTAATTTGATTACAAATTGATTAAACTTCTTGCATTGTGAGACGCCAGTCATGCCCGTGCCGTCAGATGATATACCAGTATATGTAACTTATAATTTAAGTGTGTGACATAATATAGAATATGTAAAGATTATAAACTTTATCATTAAATCACTTTCTAATAGCGACAACTGAACCCGAAGTTAAAGAGATAACAGTGATAAAGCCTTAACCCTGTCGGTAAACCAGTACAAAAGCAGATAGCTTTGCTACCGAAGAAAGATAACTATTGCCTATGGGCACTAAAATATGTTAATTGCTAAAAACTAAAATATATTAATAAAAGGCAGTGTGTGTAGCTAGGATTTAATGCTGCTACATATTGTTGCGAATAATCTAGAAACGTGAAGAGTGGAACGCTGGAGGGATCTAGAAATAAAATAAAGAGATAGCTACTCCTATTTATAACCAAATAGTTGGACATTATCCGAATAGCTATACCATAATGGACTTTGGAAAGGGTGAAAACAGTGTGTACTAGGACTTGTTTATCATGAGTTGTTTACAATTAGAAGTGATTCGTTTATCATAAGTTGTTTACAATTAGAAGTGATTCATTAATTACGCAATCAATTTAGATTTTTCTGGATCCAGGTAGAACTTTACCCTGGGTATAAATAGAGATGTGTTGACAAATAGACAGCAGTTTTATACAGTGATCGAAAGCGATAGTACAAGCGATCAGTGCAAATCGAAGTGACCAGTTTAAGTGAATACGGGAATTGTTTTCTTTAAACGTAGTCGGTTTCGTTGCTAGTGCAGCAAGGTGACCAGTGTGTAAAGTGTATTTACGTATTACATTTTGTTTGTGTACTTGTGTTGTAAATACACGGTTTTAATACAAGTGGCGTTTCCTTGCAAATTACGAACCCGAAGCACGTAACAATATAAATTTACTGGGTACTTTTCTCTTCTAACCAGAACACAACAATGATAAGCAATTTATGATGAGCTGCTTGGTAGACTGGCAATCTATCTTTTAAAAGAGGTCTGAGCCAACACAACCATACCTGAACCCTCTTAGCTATCTTCTTCTGATCTCTCAACTGTCGAACTTTTTCAACACGTGCTTGGGCTGCCTGTTTCGCCATTAAGTTCTTTCGTACTTTCTGCATATGTTCATCTGATTTAGCCATTTCAGCAAAATAGTCATCTGGCCTGATGAAATAACAAAAATCTTATATGATTTTGTGTTTCTAAATTTTAAAAATATATACGGTTAATATTTCGCAATGGGTTACTCCTCTATATAACCATTTGTTAACAAGGTATTCGTGAATTGATACAGGAACCTTAAAAAAATTGAGCTGGCATATGAGTGTTCTTAAAAGGCCAGCAACACAACCTCTAAGTACATACTTATCGAACACGAAATCTTATAATAGTAGTAATCTTAAACAACAAACACACCACATGACACAATCCTACCGGATACCCCCTTTTTAAATCACGCCTAATGCGAAGTATAATGCTCAACTTCTTCCTGCATTTAGTCAAAACATTAAACTATGGCGAGGTATAGTCTCACAGTATTCTTAATTGGCTCCCATTAAGAATACTGTACTAATGCTCATTTGTAGCCTAAATTGAACTTAAGAATCGGGCAGAGCGCTCTGTTTGCCACTTTGCTGTTATTTTATATTTTTTACATGATATACAAGCATACTAGAAACAAAAGGATTCTAATGCTTAAATTACTAATTGTTGACCTTATATCCTCCATGCACTGAAATCTGTGAATAAAAACAACACATTGCTAATATCAGCATCTGCTAGCAGTTTCTAAACATACACTACACTTACTTTTATATGTTAATTGCTATTTCAAAAATAAAACTCAGGTATTGCTTTACAGAAATGCATAATTTTAAAGATAAAGTACTGCTACACAAACAGGATTTATGATCTGGAACATAAAGATGAAACCTTCCATCTAAAAAGGTTATATTTTGAATCAAAGCTATCTAAAGTACACTAAGCTTTTTATCTGCCTAAGTCTTCCCAGATCATCAGTGAGTTAATTTTATTACTCACACTTTAGGAGCAAAATAATAGTCGCAAATAATCAAAGCTAGAGAACATGAATTATCTTATTTTCTTTTTGATAATAGCAGTAAATATTTATTTTGGAACATATATTAATATTATAAATGCGAAAGGATGGATGGATGTTTACCGATTAAAATGAAATTTGGCACACATGTAGATGATGACGGCTTTTTATCCCAATAAAAAAAGTTGTTCCCGCAGGATTCACCAAACACATTTATTATGCAGCTAGTATTTATTTACATTACTGGTAAAGCTACATGGATAAAAGTGTAGTTCACTAACACTAAAAAAGTGTAAGTGAACTACACTTATATCATTGTTATTTCTTAGTTAAATACTTAAACTAAAAATAATTTACCAATAATATAAAACAAACTTTGAATTAGCTTTTTCTTTCTCAGAATGGAAATGGTAAAAATAATTTTTTTTACCATTTCCATACCCATTAGCCACAATTTATTGATCCAAATAAAATACTTTCAATACATATTTTTTACTTCTCAATTTATTAAAAGTCTAAAGATTTATTTTTTATTTTATAGGCTATTTACCAGAAAATCTTGTGCTACATTTACTCACTTGCAGAGGCTTGACAAACGTCCACAAGCTCCAAGCATTTATACACTTGTAAGTGTGTTAATGTGTTCCAGACAGGCAAGCATGATGGATGTTAAAGTTATGTAGGCTATTGCGTTTTTCTTTACATATTTTTATTCAAAACAGTATTATACAACAATATTAAAAAATATGTTTATAACAAAAATTAAAGGAGCGAAAGTAGGGTAGAAAAGATGGTGAATGTTAAAAATTCATACAAAACGTAACAGCGACACCAAATACGCGCCAATATGTAAATGCATTGCAAGTGCTTGATGCAAGTTTTCTTTGATCTGTGTTCTAAAACCGACTACCCAAGCGGATCGGCGAGAAGCGTCCTCAAGCACAGCAAGCAAAAACCAAACACCCCATTTAAATGCTTGTGCTTGTGGACGCTTGTGGAAGCTTGCCAAGCATGTAAATGAGGTATAATAGATCAACATCAGATAGTGTTGTAGATGTTTATTTTGGAGACAGCAAAAATATAATATAAGTGTGTCATATCTGGCGTATAAGTGGTAATATAGACAGAATGATTATTAAATCCATTTTTATTTTCATACTTATACAAATTTTTATTTAATTTACATACAAACAGGCCTTATTATATTGTATCAGCTAATCTAATTAAATTACCTTTTTGTTGGAATATTTAATTCTTTCAATCGTTTAATTCCATCTATAACTGCGGCCTGAGCTTGACGGTGAATTAAATTCTCTCTTTTAAACTCATTTAGTACTGGATCTTGTGTTGGATCATATAAGTGATTGCCCTTTGTATTTTCTTGTATATTCCTGAAATATTGTGCATCAGAATTAATCTCTGTGGTCTAGTGGTCTGGTGTCGGAGTTGACCACATGAGGTCCCGGCTTTGATTCCTGGGTCGGGTAATTCTACCCATTGCCCGTTGCCCATGTTGTCCGAGATTGGAAAGTACCTAGTTGGCGATTTTAAAGTAATTAATATCAATTTTAAATCTCATAAGTCGAATCTTTAGAGTCGTAGACTCGCCAGAAAAACACCACGCAGGACAAAAGTTTTTTCGTGTTTTTCATAAAATAATTGAGCAATTGTAAAAAACAATTATTGTTATTCATCAATATTTTTCCCACACGAAATTAAAATGTTTGAAGCCTTTGACTTTATTAGTTACCCGATTCGAGATTTTTTTGACGATTGAAAAGATGGGTTTCCCGTGAAAACGAAGCTGTTGACAAAAATTCAGTTTTTTACTAATAAAAAAAATGTTTCTAGGCCTACGGTCTATTAGGAACTAGAGTATTTACAGTAACTAACACCTTCTCAACTGTATATATAATACCCTGATGATGCTGGTGTAAGCCAAACCAGTTGGAAATAAATTATAATTGCCTTATTGTGAAACAGTACAAGTATATTAAGGGATAAATACTATATCCATATATTTTTTGAGGTCTCAATATAAACTAGCTATTGGAAAAAATCCTAAATAGGACTGTACAATTTTTGTGTAGACCAACTTTATATTTAAAGTATTGCCAACAAATAATATGAAAATTACCTGATGTCTTCACTACAAAATATGTATTATTTCAAAATTCTGTGATAGACACAAAGTCACAAATATATAAGACACAAATATATATATATATATATATATATATGTCGCAGTGAAATTGTCAATACCGTTAGATTATAATCTACCTAAGTGATATTATAATTTAACTGCTAACCTAACCTAACCAAATTATAAAATCCCTAGGTAGATTATAATCTAACGGCTATTGACAATTTCACTGCGACATATATATATATATATATATATATATATATATATATATATATATATATATATATATATATATATATATATATATATATATATATATATATATATATATATATATATATATATATATATATATATATATATATTTTAAGATTTAGAATAGGCATTTGTCTTCCATCGCACCTGGTGGAAAGTGTTGATGAAGACGAAGGTGGTACACGCCCATCCAAAAGAAATCTATTCACTCTACTCTTAAAGGTTCTAGGACTATATTTGTCCAGAAAAATAGACGCAGGCAGTTCATTCCAAACCTTGGTGGCTCAAACTAAAAAAGAATTGTCAAACCGTTTTGTTCGATTTTTTGGTATATCAACAACATACGGATGGAACTTCTGCCTAACTACATCTAGTAGTTCGATAAAGAAATGGTGATGGCTCAATAAGTTCGAAGAGAGCCTTCGCACACTCACCAAAGTGCATCCTGTAAAAAACTGATAGGCTAGCGATACTGACTAATAAACTAGAATTATATTAAAAATATAATCCAGATACCTACTTTCTTCTCTGTGCTGTTTGCTGTAACTGTAAAGCGACATCTGGAGCCATGGGAGCTACTGAAGTGATAAGATCCAACGTTTCAACCCATGGTAGCTTCAATTCAAATTCCTTTAATTTAGCTCTAAGATCCGCAACATTATTTACATATTTTTTTTCAACTCTCTCTATTTCTTCATTTAACCCTGGTTTAAGTAAACCTTTAGCAAAAGCTTCTTGCAGCTAAAAACACATTTTTCTCTTACAATACTTGTATGAAATTCTACTGTACTACCAAAGCTAATCTAATATTTAAAATATTAGGGGTTGATGGTAAAAGGGTGAAATTTTAGGGTGTATGTATTTTTTCACATCATAAAAAAAATGTCCAGAAAATAAAAAATAAAGTTTGTGGTGGACCACCCAACCCTTATCACTTAGGGGATTACAAAATAGATAACAACCTATTCGGAGAATAGCCTAGTGAATATACATATAAAATTTCATTAAAAATCGGTCAAGACGTTTGGAAGGGTATGGTGACTAAAACTGTGACATTAGAATTTTATAAATTAGATTTATCTATATAATAAATCAACATAAATGTGTCCAATTAATAAATTTGCCACAATGAGGCTTCATGGATCATGAGATCTTTCAAACATTTTGCTTTTGACTTCAAACTATTTTTCATGAGTGAAAAAAAATATTTAATTAGTTATCATAATAACGTAATACATAATTTGATGGTACATATGTTATTGTGATAACTATACAACATATATACAGTGTGTAAAGAAAACCCTGTCGGATAATTAAAGGTGTTATTTGGTACCATAATATGTGTACTACATATCTGTAATTATTTTATGGGTATTGATTAGTTTTCCCAATAAAAAAAAGTAACCTTAAACAGTATTTTCATACATTAAGTATGACAAGATAC
The DNA here is from genome assembly GCA_036924255.1 of Apodemia mormo. NCBI lineage: Eukaryota > Metazoa > Arthropoda > Insecta > Lepidoptera > Riodinidae > Apodemia > Apodemia mormo. The sequence continues at coordinate 6,613,589 of JAUPFN010000007.1, read as the reverse complement.
AACACCTACAAATAAGTAAATTCTATTATTAAAGATGCCGCGTAAGTCGTATGCCACCGAAAGTCATGCGGGGTGTGTGCAGCGCATTTAATAGAAAGGAAAGTCTCTTTTGATCAAAAGAACTATATCTCTCTTTTAGTTCTTTAGCTCATTTAGCTAAATGCAATAAAGATATTCATTGTGCATGCAAATTTTTATAGGTAGGTCAATATGAAATAAATTCAGAGCAAGCTTGTCCTGTAAGGGATCTGGCGTGAAGGTATATATGTATGTATAGACTTTTTAACTAGCACTGCAGCTGCGACTTATTCACAATTTGTTAGCCATTATTTTATATTAATTTATTGTTAGTTTCCATATAGGTAGGTTAATAATTTATATGTATAATTATTTAAGCTATGTGCTCTTGTATATAATAATGTAATAGTATATAGGCTAAATATCCAGAAAAATTATAAGGTAGGCACAGACCCCTTTTGCTAATTATTTAGGTACTAATTATGTAACTAAATATGTTACAACTTTGTTCCAATCCGAGTAGAATAAACATATTTTTGGCAACCACATGCCCAAGTGGTGGCTCTCTTTAAGATAATTCTGTTACCAAAACTTATATTATACTTATCCATATTTCATTCATTCATGCTTATATGCTGCAGAAAGTCTTTACAATAACAGCGACATACCTTTACAACAACAGATACATATATTTATTATTAGTTACTAACAGCATTAATAGGGTAAACTAATACAATTTTTTCAGGCTATTTTAGTATGGTGTGAACCTTACTTTTACGTAATTATATGACAAAAATATTGTTTTTTGCTACAAGAGTTAATGTGCCAAGGCATAATCATCTTCATTTTTATGGGCAACTAGTATTTATTTAGCGAGCACACATTTTGTAAACAAGTGTACATATCAACAGGTCCCAAGAACAAAATTTTATGGAGAGATCAGACAAAATTGGTTTTATAATAAAATTTGCATTAAACACGCATAAAGCTACAGTACAATATATTTTTTTATATTTATTGGTCTTTTAATTTTGGTAATACTCAAGTGAACATCATTTTTTCTACAATGTACTCCCACAAACAAACATATTGTAATTTGGTATTTTAGTTGAGAGCTAAATAGAAACCAAAGAGATAGTTCATTTGTATGTCTCATTCAGGAGCTATACAAGTATATTTAACAGGAATAGGTAAAGCAATGGTACCAAGCATGGAAGATGTTGCGAAACTCTACCACCTGGTAATCACGACGGTAGACACGTATGGGTAATTTTTAGCCTATTACAAACTGCGCGGTGAGAATGAAAAATCTTACTTGAAAGTGGACGCAACCGAAACAAATATAAGGGTCAGTGTGGTCCATCCTATGGTGCAACAAAAAAGGGGTCATAAATAGGGTAGGAAAATTTTTCTAAGCCTGCATTCTTTATTCTTTCAGCATGGTTCAGTTTCGTTCAGAATTATTTCCGATCAAAAAAAAATTGAGTGCAAAATACTTCACTAACCTAACCTTTCGATAAATATGACACAAATATTCGTCGATGATACATTTCACGATACTTTCCCAAACTAGTCTTTCGTATACAAGACACCTCGACACAAAACCATCACATCAGTTAAATAAAACAAAAATAATCAATTAAAATTTACCTCCTCATCTGAGTCTATTTCAGTGTCACTGTCGTTCAGAATAAAGTCACTCATTTCTGTTTCAGAGATTAAAATAAATACTAAATGATTCCGGCTTATTTGAATTATAAGTTTAAAATTAGTAATTGGTCACTGCAAAGTACATGGCATTACAAATACCTATCAAATTATAACCTAAAAGGTTCATAACAAATCATGCGGCAACATAATAGGAAGTACGAACAGCACAGATTACTTATGTATAAACGAACAGTGTTACCAACTCCAATAAATCCGAGTCGCTACACTTAATATAAGATGTCGCTAGAAAATCGCTAAAACTGAATTTAATGTGAGACGGACTCATAGATTACCCCCCTTAGATTCCGCATACAGGGCGAGATACAGTCACAACACATACTTGATTTAGCTAATATAGAAATGCGCGCTTCGAGTCACGGCTTCAGTTACGACCAATTTTTAGACCTATGTGCAAGTGCGTGTTTATGTCATTTTAGAACGAGAAAAAAACATTTAAATGGTTTCCTGTGCAGAAAAATGGTGTAGAAAGTCAGCTAAAACATCAAGTTACAGAAAAGATTGTGTAACGTTTCACCGATATGTATTTTTTTATTTATTTCTAACATATTACGAGCTTAGTGGATTTCAAGTTTGCTGGATATGCATTATATAAAAATGGCACGCGTTGATGTCTTTTAGAAACGTCTATTTTACTCATTAAGCTAATTACTTTTGCCATCTCTGTTTAACAAGAACACGGGGCCTATTGCCTATCTTGAACTGACAATCAAGAAAGCGCGGGAAACATAAAATTTGGCGGACGTCATTTTTGGTTCTGCGACTTTTTATATTATTATTTAGCGAAACAGAGGATCGATATTAGTTTTATTTGTGTAAATATTTAATTTTATGTAAATATCATTAGTTTTACTATCAGTTTAAAGTAGGTAAGTCTCCTTTTCACTTTTTAAAATGAACAAACCCCCTGACGATCCTGGAGGTGGACCTCTCCAGGTAGCGCACTATGTTACTATAGATGAGAGTAGTGTCGATACAGATACTTCGCTTTCTTCAACTCAAACAACTAACAGGAAAAGATCTCATACATCTAATAAAATATGCAAACACTGCAATAAACGGCGCAAAAAGCGCAACAATGAATTGAAATCTACTGACTGTCAGTGCTCTCACTCTGTTTCTGAAATCTCAGATATAAATAATGCTTCGGGCGCCTCATTTATTACTGGTGATAATAATGTAAATGATAATGTTACAATGAAAGATTGGTCAAACCCCCTAACAAATAGTAAGGAACCCCAAAAACCTAAAGATTATATTAACTACCGCACACAGTATGAATCTACAGACCTTGGACCTTACGTTATTCATGTCCAAAGAGTTATTACATCTCCGACTGATAATGTTACTCTACATCCAGTCTCGTTTGGGCGATTCCTTAAAAATAATACTTTTAAAAATATAATTGATGGTAGCCTCAAGAAAATTGGACGCAACCGATTATCTCTATCATTTTCGGACCACAATGACGCAAACCACTTTATTAATGACCCTAATCTCTCAAATAAAAACTTCAAAGCTTTTATCCCATCATTTAACGTTTCACGAGTAGGCGTAATTAGAGGTGTTCCCTCAGACTGGTCACCTGAGGAAATTGCTAATAATGTTAAGGTTCCCATTGGTTGTGGAAAAATAATAAAGGTTAGAAGAATAAACCGTAAAATAACTATTAATGATAACACTACCTGGAAACCAACAGAGACAGTTGTCGTAACTTTTGATGGACAGACTTTACCGAAACGTGTCTACGTTTGTTATAATGCTCTCCCAGTAGATTTATACATTTACCCTACTATACAATGCTATAAATGCTGTAGGTACGGTCATACTAAAATAACTTGCAGATCCAACCCAAGATGCTTTAAATGTGGAAAGGATCATTGTGGAGACTCTTGTACTAGTGAGGCTGATTTCAATGTTAATTGTTGTTTATGTAAGGGATCTCACTTTGCCACTAGCAAATCATGCCCAGAACATTTAAGACAAAAAAACATTAAAATGTTTATGGCTCAAAACTGTGTCTCTTATGCCGAGGCATCAAAAAATTATCCTCCGGTTTCCAAATCATATGCTGATGCCATCTCAACACCTATTAAAACTGCTCTTCATCCACTTTTGAAAAAAAATTTAGATTCGCAAGAACAATCCCATAGGTCATACAAAAAAACAATATTTCAGAAACCTAAACCCCATACAAAAGTCAGTAAGAGTTATGACTATGATTTCCAAAATTCAGTTATTAATGAATATAATTCCACTAATTCTAGAGAAAATGGTACTTTGTTGACAAAAAATAATAACAATAATCAAGAATCAGCCTCAATAGGCATGATTATATCTTTTATTAAATTTTTATCTCAGTCCGAAGTAATAACACCGTCCAACGCTGCTTTAATGACAGAAAGTTTAATTAATTATTCTAAATTTAATGGTGATCATGGACAGTCAAGCCAAAATTCTTCAATGGAACTCGCAGAGCATCACCAACAAGAAAAGTGAATTAATTCACTTATTAAATAAATATGAGCCATTTTTAGTGGCTCTTTCAGAAACTTGGTTAAGACCAAGTTGTACTTTTAAATTCTCTGGATACACTAGTATCCGAGAAGATAGATCTGATGGTTATGGAGGTGTAGCCATCATGATCAAAAAAGGATATAATTTTTCCATTGTTAATCTTCCTGTACATACTGTAAATATGTCTATATTAGCTGTTAATGTAAATAATATTTGTTTCGTGTCACTTTATATTCCACATCCAAATTTGAATATTTTGACAGAACTTAATAACCTATTATCCATACTACCTAAACCCTTTATTGTGTTAGGTGATTTTAATTCTCATCATCAAGCCTGGGGTTGTTCCTCCAGTAATTATTATGGTGAAGAACTTTTGAAAGTCATTGAAGAATTAAATTTATGTATTTTAAACAACGGTTCTCCCACTCGTCGCACAAAACCCTCCGAAGGCAAAAGCGCTATAGACCTGTCCATTTGCAGTCCCAATTTAGCACCTTCTTTGACATGGTACACACTCCCATTTACGTTTGGAAGTGATCACTTCCCCATAATAATAAATTTCCCTTCTGCATATCATAAAACTTCACCTAAATCTACATCATATTTCAAATATAATTTGCATAACCCGGATTGGCACAAGTTTAATAATTTGACGGAAGTTGGTGTTAATGTTTTGCCTAACATTTCCTCATATAATGACTCTTCTTGTGCAGAAGCCTTTACTCAATTAATTATAAAATCAGCTGAAAACACTTTTCCCATTAAAAAACAATTAACTAAGAAAATAAATACGCCACCTTGGTGGGATAAAGAGTGCTCAGACGCTATTAAGGAAAGGAAAGCTGCTGAAAAATTTTATTGTCAGTATACAACTACAGAAAATTTTAATATTCTCACTAATATTATAAAAACTACTCGTCGATTATTAAAAAAGAAAAAAGCTGAAGGTTGGAAGAAATTCTGCTCTTCCTTATCACCCCAAACAAAACCTTCAAGTGTATGGTTAAACATAAGAAAATTTAGATCTGCATATAAGGTTTCTAATAATAATGAAATGTGTCCATTGTTAATAAATCAGCTGATAGATCATCTTGCTCCACCTACAGTACCAGAATGTATCCTTTCTCTTCCTTCTACTTCTTCTTCAGACAATTTTTCCCCTTTTACATTATTTGAGCTTAAAGGTATCCTTCAAAATGTTAAAGACTCTACTCCTGGATGGGATAATATTAACTACTCATTTTTAAATAACATGACTGATAAATCTCTATCATACTTATTAAAGGTTATGAACTCCCTTGTTTCTACAGGTAATATACCTCAGACATGGAAGTCACATTCTGTTATCCCTATCCTTAAACCTGATAAAAACCCTTCTGACCCTTTTTCATACAGACCCATTGTGCTTTCATCAGTTATGTTGAAAATTCTAGAGCACCTTGTCAAACTTCGCTTAGAATGGTTTATTGAAAGCAGAAATTTATTAAGTCAAAGTCAGTATGGTTTTAGGAGAGGAAAGAGCACCATAGATAATATTAGCTTACTTATAACTGATATTAGATTAGCTTTTACTCATAACAAATCTGTTGTAGCAGCTTTTTTAGATATATCCTCAGCATATGATAATGTAATTCTATCAATTCTGAAAAATAAGCTAGTGAAATTAAATATACCATTTTATTTAATTAATGTTATTATGAATATTGTATACAATAGAACTATTAATTTAGCAAATGACCCTAATAATTTAAAAAGACAACAATATAAAGGTCTTCCACAAGGTTCTGTTTTAAGTCCAATCCTTTACAACATATACTCATATGATATAGAAACTGTAGCAACTAGCAATGTAAATGTTCTTCAGTATGCTGATGACCTCCTTTTATACTCAACTGACAAATCTATACAGATGGCTTGTGATAATCTTTCCATGTCTATTCTATCCCTACAGACTTGGCTTAATAACAATGGTCTAGATATTTCTGTTTCTAAAAGTTCCATAGTTTTATTTTCTCGCTCAAAATTTCCACCCCCTATAAATATTACTTACAAAAATAGTTCAATTCCTGTTAAATCGAAAACAAAATTCTTAGGTATAATACTAGATAATAAACTCCAAGGACTAGATCATTGTGAGTATATAGCAGCAAAGTGTGAACGTAATATCAATTTAATGAGATGTGTTTCTGGGGTTTGGTGGGGTGCACACCCATCTACATTAAAACTTATGTATAATGCATTAATAAGAAGTTTATTGGATTATGGAATGTTTTTACTAGAACCATGTAGTAAGATTGGTCTAAAGAAAATTGACTCTGTTCAAATTAAAGCATTACGAATTGTTCTAGGAGCAATGAAATCCAGCCCTGTTTCTGCCCTACAAGTAGAATGTGCTGAACCTCCATTACATTTACGACGTAAATATCTATCTGACAGGTTTTTCCTTCGCACTTTGGAATCACAAAATCACCCTCTGCTTACAAAGCTCTCTAGTCTTAGTGATTTAATGTCAGATAAGTATTGGAAACACAAAACAATCCCAGCCCTTGTATACAGCTATATGAAATATCACAGCCTTAAGCCTTTTACTTTTACATCCCCTATAAATCCCTTATATAAACACAATTATGAATCATTAACTCTGCAGCCTGTTGTAGTAAATTTAGGTATAGATAAACAATCTTTGTATGCCAATCAATATTTTAACAATATTATCAATGAAAAATGGCAAGATTTTCATTTGATTTTTACTGATGCATCCAAAAATAATAGTAATGTTGGAATAGGTGTATACCATAAACAATACAATATTGTTCAAAAAATCAAATTTCCACCGGAAGCATCTGTATTTACAGGTGAATGTTATGGACTTTATAAAGCTGTAGAATACATACACATTATGAAACTACCCAAGTGTATGATTCTGACTGATTCACTGAGTGCTCTACATTGTTTGCAAAAGTTCCCTTTAAAATCCAAATTTATTCCTCCTATTATTTTAGACTTAAGAAATCTTTTATACAAATGTACTTTTAAATATAATCATATTATTTACTTTGCCTGGGTTCCAAGCCACTGTAATATCACTGGAAATGAGCGAGCTGATCGGTGTGCTAAAGAGGCAGTTCAGTGTGGTGATTTATACCCCTACATTAATTATTGCCATGATCTAGCTGCTCTCCCTAAACTCCATCTTAAGCAGTCATGGCAAAGTGTCTGGGATAGTGGTACATTGGTGAAAGGCAAAACCTATTCCCAATTACAACCATTGATACCTTCTAAACCTTGGTTTTCTGTAGTGAAATTAAATAAGTTGTCAACATCTGTTATCACCAGAATGAGGCTTGGTCACACTAATTCTCCTGAACACCTCTTCAAGCTACACATCAAAGATAGCAATGTTTGTGAGTGTGGCACTGATATTGGAGATCTCAATCATATATTTTTTGCTTGTCCTAAATACAATCATTCATCATTATATAACAATCTATATTCTAATGACATTCCTTTACCTACATCCATTCTAACCCTGTTATTAAACCCTTGTATGTATAATATTCTTTCATTATTCATTCAAGAAAATAATATTAATATTTAAGCGTAGTTAGATACATTTAGTATCTAATACCAAATTAATATTAACCCACTTGTAAATATTATACAAATAACTAAGTATTATCTCTGTATATATTTATTTAAATATTATTGTTGTAAATAATTTATAATTTTAGTATCTATGTTATTTTGATTACTTTCTGATCCTCTATTTTCCTGTCAATCCAAATTCCAAATCCTAGTTTATTGTCTAAAATATGTTTCCTCGTTTTACTTGATCATGGCAGTTGCTTAACGCCCATGCCAAAAAGAAAAAAAAAAAAAAAAACTGACAATCAAAGTGATAATCACCGTGCAAAGTTGACATCAATTAGCTGTCAGTTCCCTTATTTCGTATTGACTAACATGGGTGATCAACGAAAATGACGTCACAAGTACTTGGTGTCGTCGAAAGTCACTATCGTGCACTGGAACGACACTTTTAGTATGGGCAGTTTGACAATTGGTATTGCGTATGCTTAGTGACCAACGAATGACGTCAAATCGTTGATCACTTTTATGTTTTGAAAGCAACTAGTCTAGAGTAGTTTTTAATGATCAAAATAGTGATTAACACTATTAACCGGTGACGTTTGAAAGGTACAGAAAATGTACTATTGACAATATATAGTTTGTTAATACAATTTTTAGAAGGTTATTATTCTTAAATAATAAATAATGTAGGATACATAAGTCATAACACAATACTGCAATAAAATCAGAATTACATATCTAAGACTAATACTTATAATTTCACATGGTAACAATAATGCTTTATGCAGTATGCTGTTTGTGCCGAAGAAAAAATCGACTTGTAAGAGAGTGGTAGAGGCTTTAGCATCTTTAAGCTTGCAAAGTGATTTTATTAGTGAAAGAAATGAGCTTCTATTATGGACCTAATAAATGATAACCGATACTGATTTGGTAGATGCTAAATTGAGGTATTATCACCTGGCAAAGCCTTCTAGAATAGTTATAAGTTGTAACCTTAATTTCAAAAAGGGATTGTACAAGAGGTTTTGATAATTATGGAAATAAATGGTTTGTTATATCACATTTTTAAGATCTTTAACCATAGGTGAAGAAGATATGACTTTCTTTTCTATGTGATCACAACCAATACTGAATTTGTAAATGCTAAATTTGCCAACTAATTTTATTAGTGATTTTATTAGTGAAAGAAATGAGCTTATTTTATGGAGGATTCTGCTAATTATCATCTGGCAAATTCTTATTAATTGTTCTAATCCCCTTGATTTAAAAAGTAATTTTGCTAGAGTAAGTGTAATTATCAAAATAATATGTATACTTACATATTACTTACAAGAGTAATCAAATCAAAAAGCAATTTATCTGTATAAATTTAATTATTAATTTTGTTGCCTCTATGAACATATGACTCTATCAATAAATTAGAACTTAGTGTTCTTTTATGTAGGTGCTATTGAACTCCTATACCTAGCTATTATTAATTCTGAACATGAAGAGAGCTTCTCTTAGAAAAATTATCATTGTATTAAAGCTTAAAGTACCTACCGTACCATATACTTACAATTTTTAATGATTAACACTCAGGCCAACAAAAATGGTCTGAGGATTAACCATTATACTATTAACTATAGCATGTTGATGCAGTGATGCTTGCATATACCATTTTAAATATTTTATTTGATTTCAGATTTAATATTTCATTAATCAGCTACAACTTCTTAGTCACAAAAGTTCTATGTTGATGTTTGCTGGTACCTACTGTACCATACACTTACAATTTTTAACGATTAACACTCAGGCCAACAAAAATGGTCTGAGGATTAACCATTACGCTATTAACTATAGCATATTGATGCAGTGATGCTTGCATATATAAATAAACAAAACATTTTAAACATTTTATTTGATTTCAGATTTAATATTTCATTAAGCAGCTACAACTTCTTAGTCACAAAAGTTCTATGTTGATGTTTGCTGGTGGGTCCTAACTACTGAAAAGTTTATAAGAGTGCAGAGAGTGAATTGGTAATATATAACAAGCAGAGTAAATTCGAACCCAATAACACTACTAAATAATATCCTAATACATACCTATGTTGCTCTAAATGCCGAAGCCAAAACATCAAACACAACTGTTCCAATACAAGAGTAGCAGTACCTATCACATTGTGAATTGCTACCAGCAATACTAAGTGATCCAAAACAGCACCCTGACAGATCTATATAACTTGAGGCAAGGCACTAACAGGGAACCACATATGAGAAGGACAAAAGATTTAATATAATTGTTTTTTTTTTTGAATAAAGACTATGTGAAAAGAAAAAGCATTAACTTGCAGTTTTTATTTTTACCTTGTACCTACTAAAAAAACTTTACAATTTTGTAATAATTATAACAAGATGTAAAATTTTTTTAGCTGAAAAATAACCAGCCATAAGATTTAATTGTATTCAATAATAATAAACTTCTACACTTAGAATACATTATACAAAATGTTTTCCAGCTTTTAAGTATAATGTGAATGCTACTTATGTACTTAACAAGACAGCGTAGCTAGTTTACTTATTATGTAGCTTTACTGGCTTAGTAGGTTTTATGTATATTTGGACATATTTAAACCATAACACATACTGTGATTATAAATGATAAATTCAGACAGTTTCAACTGACAAAATCTTTAACTTGAAAATTTGATATTATTGTGCAGGAATAATTTGGCACATCTAGCATACTTTTATGCAAATTGAATATATTAGTTGAAGATATGGGTTTTTTCTGTCTAATAAAGCATAGCCTATATTAATTTATAAATTAAAAATTTTGGCTAATATGTGGCAGAGTTTTGCATTGTCTCGCCCGGGTCTGGTATTACAGCCTTACTTATTCCTGCCGCAATAATGTCATTGCTTATCACTGTTTGTTTTGGACGATGAAATAGCTGGTAAAGTAATACATGTATAAGACCCCACCACAAGGATAGCAACGCACCATTATCATCTTTAGTGTCTATAGGCAATGGTTGACTCTCAATGAGGGGAGCCTTTGCTTGTTTGCTATCTTTTGATATAAAAAAGGCAGTTATCATCTGGCAAATTCTTTATTTTTTCTAATTCTTCAATTTTAAATTTATTTTCCTTTTTTCCCCCCTTAGTTTAAAAAAGAAAATCTGTGTTAGATTAGGTAATATTAAAACAAATACTTAGGTACAATAGTAATAAAAGAAACAATCTATTCATATAAATTTATTTTATTATATGACCACACAGATAGTAATACACCATTAACATCTTTGGTGTCTAGGCGATTAATTCTTCCAAGAGTCATTTGCTTGTTTGTTATCCTATAATATTAAAAGAGAAACTTGTCTTATTCTATGCAAACAACTTTATTTTGACGTAGGAATTAGTTCAATTATAACTGTTACGCTCATCACACACAGTTAAGATACTATAATATTTTATCTTGAGATACCCTAATATAAAAGTATACAGTATCTTAAGGTATCACACATGGCTAAGATACAATAATATTAAAATTTGTTCATTTTATCATGAGTCTGCCTCGTTGCCTCACATATTCTTTGTAGGGGTTCTATATACAGCTGATTAACTATGAGTGATACGGTCTTACTTCTTGATTTGTTAGACAGCTCTTCAGACGATTTTATTATAGAATGTAAAATGAAAATTGCAGTAGCACATTCCTAACAAAGTTAACTTTGAATGAAAAACCATCAAAGACATGTCAATTGTTCAAGGGTGGACCCCTAGCTTGATATAAAAGGCAATAGCTTTCGTGTGTAGTTTTCCCCCTCTCCCTCTTGCCTGGATGCGGCACGAAGCTGGGAGCACCCCGCACTGCTTACAGTAGTAACTTTTATAATACTAGATGCACCCCATATTAACATCCCAACTTTCGCATTTGTAATATTACTAGCTGCAGCGTGCAGCCCGTTGCATTTTAAAAGTTTTTGGCGAATCCCGCGATCACCTAGTTTTTTCAGGATAAAAGTAACCTATGTGCTATTCCAAGTTATAATCTACCTGTGTGCCAAATTACATTCAAATTCGTATCGTAGTTTTTGTGCGATAGAGTAACAAACATCCATCCAAAGTTTTGCATTTATTATATTAATATATAGATTACTAGCTGTTGCCCACGACTGTCCATGCGGACTTCGTTTACTCCCCACTGCACCTCCCCCGTAGATGATAGCGTGATAATATGTAGCCTATTTGTTGACCCGACCTATTAGTAACATTCATGCAAAATTTGAAGTAAATCCATGCAGTACTTTTTGAGTTTACCCCGGACATACATACAGACAAACAGACAAAAATTCTAAAAACTATATTTTTGGCTACGATATCGATTGTAGATCACACCCCAAGTATTCTTTTAAAAAAATATTCAATGTACAGTTTTGACTTTCCTACAATTTTATTATATGTATAGATAAGGCACTGCGATCACCTATATCCCGAAATAAAAACATCATTTATTTTATGTTTTGTATCTTAAGATATGAAATATATATTTCCATATCGTTCGGTATCTTAAGATACTAAAGGTAAAATATATATTATCTTAGTTGTGTGTGATGGTGGATTTGTATGGTGAGCAAAATTTTGAAATATACATTAAGATATATTATATTAGGGTATCTTAAGATCAAATATTATAGTATCTTAACCATGTGTGATGAGCTTTATACATCTATCTAATGTACTAAATATAACATGTATACAGTATAACCACACAATGCTGAATGAAGATATGAATATTTTCATTTACCATTATTCTCAATTTGTTTAACACTTTTAAATTATCTTTTTCAACATTCCTTATGTGCACAATGTGCAAATAATCTGTTTCATGAGCTCAGCACACTTATTCCTAAGTAGGCTCTTAAAACACATTTCTTTATACTTTGAACACTGAACAGCATCGGCACTTGATAAAACTCCATGATGTTTTATTTAGTTTTTATTCATTTACACCAACCAGTTTCACATTTTAACGCTTTTACTGATGATAGTAATAAATCAATACCTTATTTAAATTATTGAGGTTATTGTATTGATTTGTTACCCTGATGATGCACTATACATATCTTTATCGTTGCATTTGTCTCTGTTTGCACATAATTCAATTTCTGAAGATTACCTTAAACAGAAAAACTTTTGGTTAAAAACTTTGTAAGCTACAACACAACACAAACATTGGGCGAGTCAGAGGTGCAACTATGCACTTATTACTAACATGCAGTATGAGGTTTTATGTTTTTTTCTCAACTCTTTTTATAAGATAAAGACAAACGGACTGTCTAATTATTTTGTCATATTGACAATTCGGAAGTAATAAAAAAATTAAATTTGTATGTTTTTTTATTACCTCTCAAAGCTATGCTATTGGATAGGATCATACATGTCTAGTTGTAGAAAATTTAGCACACTATAGACACTTATATACTATTATACTTCAATAATACCAATATCATGCCTTAGTCCTAACAGTAATCTAAAAACTATTATAATCAATGAATATAATATCTGCAAGTTAGGGGTTCTGCTATTTACCTCTTGGCTAGATTTATACCCATATCTTCATTCCAGATTATTCATGTTTTTCAATTAGATCATATTTGTTACTGTTTATATGCAGATGTGATATACTACTTTTATGTAAAAGGTAAGTAATACAATGCAATGACAATCAATAGATCTAAACTACTAAGTTATTACTCAACTTGCTCTCTGCCATTGCGTCTGGCTGGATAGAAAGCCTCCGGAGAAGTGACTGTAACATTTCGGTATCTTTTGGCAAATTCGACCGTCAATTTAATTTCTTTTAACTATTAATTTGCTTCAAGAGAGCATTCTAAACTTATTATTATTATATTGGTTTGGTGGTTATCTAGTTAGTACGGATTCTGCCAATATCAAGTCAGTCATGGGAGAGACACATAAAAAGAGTTGTCCGGTGACTATATCAGTTACAAGTTGAGGAATCTAAAACAAAATAAACACAAAGATTAGTAAACTTACACAACTACAACATTATGGATTAGGAGTTAATACTATGTACATGAATCTATATACAAACATAAAAGTGGAGAAAGTAGGATCAACAAAGGAATTTTAAAGCTAAATAGTTAATTTTGTTAGTCTAAACTTATTTTGAGGTTATTGTTATTTGTTTATTGTTATGACATTTGACAATTGACATTAGTCTGAAGAGTACAAACCGACCAAAACAAAGGACCATAATAAACCCTTATAAGCATTTGCGTTTATCTAGCTTTTTTATTTAGAAGCATAATATCGATAAAATAGTGCGGTGACAAATCAAACCACTGGAACGAACGCTGGAAAGCGACGAAAGTCACCGCCACTAAAAGCGATACGCAATACCAATTTTCACTGTTGTCAGTTGCCAACCAATTTTGAGTGTTCATCAAATGTCAGTTGATCACTATTAATGTCAAAGATAGGCAATAGGCCCCCACGTGGAATTTAGTGTTGGGAGTAGGTGGGTATCGATATTTCAAGTACGTAAATATTTAGAAAATGAAATAAAAAAAATCATTTTAAACATTAAAATTGATATTACAAGTAATTGCGATTGAATATTCTAATGCAATGTATTCACCCCGTGTTGGTCCAAGATCCTTTGAAAAATAGACTGACAACCGTTCTGCCAGGCAGGTCGTAAGTGGCGGCCGATTGGGGATATGTGTCACCACCATCGCGACTACTAGGTGGCAGGGTCCCGCAACGTTTCGTCCGGGTATTTGGTACCATGATTAAATTATATTAACACTATTAAAATACCACTCATCATACCAATATTGGCGTATTGTTGATTATCAAAATACGATTTACTTATGTATTGATCGAAACAAAGTATTCTTTTTTATCTTATGAAAAAATAGAATCATGATCATTAATGTATTTGTTTTTATTTATTACGTACCCATTTTATACTCTGTTATTAATTAAAATGTCATAACTAGTAAAAGTAAGAAGAATTCCCCCAGGTCTATGAAGAAAAGGACAAATGCCCTTCTGCCAGGCAGGTCGTAAAAGGCGACCGATTGGCTATGCGAGTCACTACAATGCATCGTGGCTACTAGGTAGTAGAGTTCTGCATGGTCTCGCCTGGGTCTGGTATGACCGCCTTACCTATTCCTGCCGCAATAGTGTCAGTGCTTGTCACTATCGTGTTCCGGTTTGGGGGGTAAGGTAGCCGGTAAACTTATGCATGTGGCATTAGACCTCGAAACAAGCTAGCAGTGCATCATTAATATCTTTGGTGTCTATAAGCGATGGTTGACTCTTTCCATCAGGAGACCATCTGCCTATTTGCTATCTCATGATATAAAAAATAGGCTCTAACTGCTAAGTAAACCCAGAACTGAAACGATATTTTTTTAATGTGCCATGCTCTACGTTTTATTATGTTCCCAGTTTTCATTTATCAGCTATTCTAGTTGGTGCAATTATGCTATTAACGGGCCTTAACCAAGTAAATGGAATATCTAATTCATGATTATGTTGGGTAGACGATTATGTTATGCTGTACTTCAACTGCATTATTATTATTTTCCTTTGTGTTATTCTTTCTCAGCTTTTTAAGACTGGTTTAAATCTGCAACTTATTATTGTTACATCATACTACGAAGCCCGCCTGATGGTAAGCAGATACAAGAATTATGGACGCTTTCTAACACTGAGGTGTCAATTACGCATTGGGCAGATTCTGTAAGTGGGAGGAATTTTGTTGCTCAAATTTTGCAATCGACTGGGAATGTATCCCAGTCGATTGATTGCCCAATTTGAGCAACAAAATTTAAAGAAATTTAAACTTTCTCATTTTTAAATACGAACGTGCTTTTAGTGTTCCGTACCCAAAGGATAAAACGGGACCCTATTTCTAATACTTTACGTTCATCCGTCCGTCTGTCTATCTGTCCGTATGTCACCAGGCAGTATCTCAAGAACTGTCACAGACAGTTAAATTATTTTCAAATCATTTATTTCTATAGCCACCATAACAAAAAATGTTGATAACATAATAAAATAAATATTTAAGGGGACCTCTCCCATACAATAAATGTGATTTATATGCATTTTTTTTCTTTATCTTAACAACTACAACTGGTAGAGGCTTGGAATATTCACAGAATATTTACTTATATATTCACTTTAAAAATAATAGTTAAATTAAAATATATTAAATATTTAAGGGTGGCTCCCATGAAACTAACGTTATTTTTGCAGTATTTATCGATGATGATACAGTTCCCTTCGTGCGCGAGTCCGACTCTCACTTGGATGGTTTTATTGATGTTCGATAATTTGATCTGCCCTGTCGCCTATGTCCCATTACTATGATTCGTACGTTTTCTAGCGCAACCTTGAATAGGCCGATCACGGCGCAGTTGTTGCACTCCCCGCGCCTCGCACTAATTTTGTGAACTCGAACATGAACAAAAATTCAATGATGTGGGATCTAAGGGAGGGTAATCTATGGACGGACACAAGAGATTAGCGACGCTATACAAGAATTTTTTGATAAATAATAAAGTATAAGCGCACGAATTTTTGTGTTTTAATGTCAAACTCCAAAAAAATTTTCAATTAAAAAGTTACAAATTTCGAACCATTTTGGTAGTAGGGCAATTTTCAAAATAAATGACCCGTAAACATTGATTTAAAAAACCCAAGATGCACGATCAGTGTCTCAAAAACTTCCTCTAAAAATGAGCACAAAATTTTAAATTGTACACTCACTGCAAATAGAATCGCGTCGGTCGCGATACTGTCAATTTTATTGCTTTTGCACATTACTTTGTAAAAACAATTATAAATCTTGCGCTTAAGGTTGAATATGCAAACATATTAGAGTCAGACCGAAACTGGTTTTCTGGCCGAAACCAAAACCAAATATTCGGCCGTGACTTCGGTTTAGGCCGAAACTGAAACCGGAACTCACGTGGTCAAGGATAAAATACCTTAAAGTACTTAAATATGGTGCATTTTACCCATTATTGTGCATTAATTAGGTACATGAAATGAAAACACTGTATATGTATGGAGTCCATTATTATCAACTACCAGGTTCTGATATATCCAGAGGAGCACCAGCTGATTAGTGACTGTCAGTACGGTTTTCGTCGTGGACGCTGGTAATCTCCTGGTTTATTTAACACATCGTTGGGCGGAGGCAGTGGAGAATAAGGGAAAGGCAGTTAGTTTGGACATAGCGAAGGTCTTCGATTGGGTATGGCACAAGGCACTTCTCTCCAAGTTCCCATCCTATGGGCTACCTGGATAATTGTGCAATTAGATCACCAGTTCTTTGATGGATCGGAGTATCAAGGTCATTGTTGATGGTGCATGCTCTGATTTTAAACTTATCAATGCTTGTGTTCCTCAAGGCTGTGTGCTACTACACCTACGCTGTTTCTTCTGCACATTAATGCCATGTTGCAATCAAGCAACATTCATTGTTATGCGGATGAAAGTACAGCATTCCGGACGTAGCGGAATTTCTCGGGAACACGTCAACGAGTGCAAGAACAAAATTGTTACAGAAATTGAAGAACAACTTTCCATAGCTTCGGAGTGGGGTTGACTAAATCTAATTCAGTTTAGTCGTATCTCCTCGTTTTGAAAACACTTCCCTGAAAGCCTCAGCCAGTATTGGAATACTTGGAGTCAAAATATCGAGCGACGTTCAGTTCCGCGGTTATATGGAAGGCAATGCTAAAAATTACACCTAAAAAGCTGGGAGTTATTTGCAGGACCAGGCAGTATTTCAAACCAGCCCATCAGTTACTGCTTTATAGGGCACAAATCCGGCCTCATATGGAGTAATGCTCTCATTTATGGGCGGAAGCTCCTCAGTACCAGCTCCTTCCTTTTGATCGCATTTAATCGTCAGCGGGCGGATTGATCGTCGATGACGAGACTATTTCAAATCGGCTTGATTCTTTGGCGTTACGTAGAGATGTGGCATCACTCTGCATCTTTTATCGGCTTTAACTATCATGGGGAATGTTCCGAGAAATTGTTTGGATTAATTCTTGCCTCCAAATTTCACCATCGGACATGCCAACAGAATTCAAAGTTCATCCTCACCATCTCGATTTCTGTCCACTGTCCACAACCGTGCGATTCTCGAGGCACTTTTTGCTCCACTTATGAGAAACCAGCCATCGCGATCGGCAGAATTTTTTCCGAATGGATAAGACTTAGGAACCTTCGAGAAAAGAGTCTACTCATTCTTAAAAGGCCGGTAACGCAACTACAAGACCCCTGGTAGTACAGCTGTCTATGGGCGGCGTAAATCACTTACCATCAGGTGAGCCTCCTGCCCGTTTGCCCCCGCTTCTATAAAAAAAAATGTTGTGATCATTTGTTAATCATTTTTTTTTAAATAATAAGAATACTTTTGTTATTTTTTCATTTATTAATCATCACTAAGAAGAAGAATAATCAGACTCTTTTACCTCTTATCTCAAAATAATCATTACCAAAAAGAAAAAAAAGTATCTTCAGGCCTTATCCCCTATTATTAAGAGGTGAGCAGAGGTACAATAAGTGCACCCACGATTAGCCGAAGATACTTGGTCCCACAATGTGATAGGTGGCAAGCCTATCGCCAACCGGGCACTTTCCAATCCCGGGCAACGTTGTATTTAACAGAAAACTAAAAACACACATTTTTGAATTGCCCGACCTAGGAATCGACGAATCCGACACTGGACCACTAGACCACAGAGGCGATAATTATTACTATTCTTTAAAATCGTTTAATTCTAATAATCGTTTTAGTACTTGCCTATATTCCACGTCATAAAATTTTGGTAAATGCAGTTTCAGTCCATGTACTATTTATTTTTTGGTTCATAGCTTCCGAACGAAACGAACTTGCTACATATCTTGCACACAACTTTTGAAATATCACTGATACATTTGTCGAAGTACTGCCAAAGCGGATTTTTTCCTCTTTGAGACATTTTAATCTGAAAAAATGAAACGGTAATAACCCTAATGCATCAAAACTACATTAATAGGTAATTGGAATGAAAAACAAATCTTGAAATAAGTTTACCTACACAACGTAATTCAAAAAACTAATCACTACAAATTTTTCATTTACAATCTCTTTTTTACATGTGATTTAATTTGCTAATAACAACAAAACAAATTGGTTCATAGCTTAGAGACTACATTTACTAATAATTTTGAACAAAATATGACAGAAAAGCTGGACACTACTATTTATAAAATTTAGGAAATGTATCTTTAGATTCTGTTTGCCCCTCTTGTGGAAATGATTATTATTTAATATACTAATACTCTTTTACGTTTTAAAATATTTTCTACAGTAAAATTAAATAACTGAAACATTAGAAAAAGTAAGAAGTTTATAAACCATTAACTATGCCCTCGAATTCGTCTGGGTGGAATAATTTCAAAAATAAAAATAGCCAAATTTATTCCTTATTACCGTGGTTTCTGTTACCGGTACGGACCGCGCGTGTGTTAGCGGTTTTTTAGTGGCATAAAATTGAATTTTGTGTTGTTTTACGGTGCATTTCTCTCATGTAAGTATCGTTTTTATTAGAAAGGCCGTTTGACTGTGCTATTTTGATAATTCGTTGTAAGAAATATACCGTGATAGCCAAAAATAAAGTCATTTAGAAGTTCATTATTTTTCAAGTGATTTTTGTTATATTTGTTTGTAAATATAAAAACTACTTTGTCGATTACTTTATTTTGATTCCTAATAGACAGAAAATATATCAATGGATACACAGTCGTTTATAGAAAGATAAAATACGGCTTAGTTGTAGAAAAATAAGAGATTTTTTTTTCACCTGAGTCACCATTCCCGTCAAAAGACGAGTGATGAGTCCTGGCGCTTAAATTCTTTCTGGCGTGTCAAAGTTTCAAGAAGTTAACATGCAATCGCACTGATTAATTTGTGTTTATTTACACATTGTGTTTTGACCGGAGTCAGTAATCGAGCTGATATTAGAAAACATGTCTGACTTGCTTTAATTTTTGAATACAAATACCGTGGGTATTTTTATTCAAAAATTTGATTTTGATTGTAAGTAAGTGATAAACGAAGACAGATTCTAATGACTGATTTACGAATGAAAGTAAATAAATAATTAATATTGCGATTACATTCTATACCTAGCCTTTTAATAACGTTTAATTCTACATTAATAACTGTCTCACCAAGATGTAATTTTAAATTTCAAGATTTAATTAATTACAAAATTTTGAATTTTGTTTACGTTTTAATATTATATTTAAGGTTAAGTGAAGGTCAAGATTGTGTTATTTTAACTATTTTGAATATGAAATGAAATATAATTTTGTATTGTGTTACTGGCACATATGTGACGTAATTTACATTTCTCTGTACAAATTGTGTTTAAACCATATCTTCAACTGTAAATTTAGATTTATTGCCGTCTTTAACTAACTTAAATGAATAAACAATTATCCTTAGTTAGTTTTATTTAAATAAAACAAAGTTAAAAATTTACTAAATGGAACTACAATGTGTATTATATTAATTTTTACTTATTTACGATTTTTTTTTTATAAAATTCTGTCATTTTATTTATTTATCTATCGGTATATTAACGATTAAATGCCAACTCATTCATAAGAAATAAAGTATCCACATACGTTACGGGCATTGATATAAAAAATCCAAGATGCACAGTCCCGAAAAAAATGACACTCAAAATTTTCGCTAATTTCACACAAGTAGTTATTGATATGGCAAAAATATATGTTTTTTTAGTGTCCGACCGGAATTTCGGGTTCGGTTTCGGTTTCGGCCAGTTTCAGCCAAAAAATCATGTTTCGGCCAAAATTGGCGGAAACTGTTGCCAAAACGAAACTGACTTCGGAAGTTGTCGTACGCGCTCACCTTACTTATTACTCGGGCAACGCTTTAGCGGACCCTGTCAGCCCTGTTCGGGATTTGTCGTGCGACGTTCGGATAGCTCTGTAGCAACACAATTTTCTCGGAGCGTGAGCGTCCGACACAAACATTCGTTAGGAGTTATATTTTTTAATGGAACTGATAACATGTAAGTTTTTGTTTCGTTTCTGAACTTGAATGATTTATATAGTTTGACATTGGGTCAGTAAATTTGTTTTGTTGTTGTTAGCAAATTAAATCACATGTAAAAAAGAGATTGTAAATGAAAAATTTGGAGTGATTAGTTTGTTGAATTACGTTGTGTAGGTAAACTTATTTCAAGATTTGTTTTTCATTCCAATTACCTATTAATGTAGTTTTGGTGCATTAGGGTTATTACAGTTTTATTTTTTCAGATTAAAATGTCTCAAAAAGGAAAAAATCCGCTTTGGCAGTACTTCGACAAATGTATCAGTGATATTTCAAAAGCTGTGTGCAAGATATGTAGCAAGTCCTTTTCGTTCGGAAGCTATGAACCAATTTGTTTTGTTGTTATTAGCAAATTAAATCACATGTAAAAAAGAGATTGATATTAAAAAATTCATTTATTTTTTGATATTAAAAAATCTAGTATTTCTGATGGTATTGACGTTGTTAGCCAACTGTTTGACTTTTACGAACAACCTGGCAAATATATTAAAGGATAAGGAGAGAGAAAAGCAAATTTGTCTGGATAATGATTGATATACAACTTTCGATTTATGCTACCCATATGGGATTTGATGTGAAAATTACACACACACATATATATATATATATATATATATATATATATATGTATATATATATATATATATATATATATATATATATATATATATATATATATATATATATATATATATATATATAACTTTCATAAATTAGGTTGCTATTTTGGCAATTACTCAATACTAAATACTAATACATCTGAACAATAAAGTGTTTACCAGCAATATACTATCTCGATTTGTTTTAAAGTACTAGGTACAAAAACCTAACGATTTTGTATAGTGTTGTAGTGGTATCTTAACATTGTTGAAAAAATCCTATAGAAGTGTTAGCATATTTTTACAATTGTATTTGCTTACCTTTGAAAGGCTTTCCTTTTTGAAATCCTTTGCACATACAAACTTCAATTGACGCAACTTCATAATTTTTATCAAATCTGTCCTTTTTCTCTGTAACCTCGATCCCTACACATTTAAAATTAATTTTAAATCATAATCAAAACCAATAAGAATTGCACAAGTGGATATTTGTCAGTGAATACTATCTACTGACGAAATCTATAAACTACTAGTATTTTTTTTAAATTTCATTACATGTTAATGAAAGTCGTCTAAATAATTTATTAATTCGAATTTTATCATATCAATCTTGAGAATTAATATCATTAGTATTTTACGCAGGTATGTGCTGAAATTTTTAAGTAAAAAATAGATTTTTTTGTATTAAAACAGCAATATTATTACTTCTAATACACAAATAAGATTTAAACACCAAAATATTTTTGTAATATAAAAAGAATTTTATCGATAATCGCATTAATGTACTATGCACTGCACTACTGCTCTGCTGTTTATTAAGATCATTTAGATTTTTTTGTTAAATACTATATAATTGCATTGTAAATAATTAGGAAAAAGATAAAATAATAAATTTAGCGCTTACTGTTTTTTGTTTCATAGATATTTGGCAGTAAATACTTAAATACTTTGTTTCACCCAATTGGCCAGTTTTTATACAACATATTTAGCGTAATCGTTTTACTTTTCTTTTAGTACATAGTACACTTTAACGTTTTGAAAACAAAATATATTTAAAATTGTTGTAAGTTAGATATTATATTTATTGTTTTTTTTTTTTTTTTTTTTTTTTTTTTTTTTTTTTTTTTGGCATGGGCGTTAAGCAACTGCCATGATCAAGTAAAACGAGGAAACATTTTTTTTAGACAATAAACTAGAATTTGGAATTTGGATTGACAGGAAAATAGAGGATCAGGAACAAATCAAAATAACATAGATACTAAAATTATAAATTATTTACAACAATAATATTTAAATATATTTATGTAATATTTACAAAGATAATACTTAGTCATTTGTATAATATTTACAAGTGGGTTAATATTAATTTGGTATTAGATACTAAATGTATCTAACTACGCTTAAATATTAATATTATTTTCTTGAATGAATGATGAAAGAATATTATACATACAAGGGTTTAATAACAGGGTTAGAATGGATGTAGGTAAAGGAATGTCATTAGAATATAGATTGTTATATAATGATGAATGATTGTATTTAGGACAAGCAAAAAATATATGATTGAGATCTCCAATATCAGTGCCACACTCACAAACATTGCTATCTTTGATGTGTAGCTTGAAGAGGTGTTCAGGAGTATTAGTGTGACCAAGCCTCATTCTGGTGATAACAGATGTTGACAACTTATTTAATTTCACTACAGAAAACCAAGGTTTAGAGGGTATCAATGGTTGTAATTGGGAATAGGTTTTGCCTTTCACCAATGTATCACTATCCCAGACACTTTGCCATGACTGCTTAAGATGGAGTTTAGGGAGAGCAGCTAGATCATGGCAATAATTAATGTAGGGGTATAAATCACCACACTGAACTGCCTCTTTAGCACACCGATCAGCTCGCTCATTTCCAGTGATATTACAATGGCTTGGAACCCAGGCAAAGTAAATAATATGATTATATTTAAAAGTACATTTGTATAAAAGATTTCTTAAGTCTAAAATAATAGGAGGAATAAATTTGGATTTTAAAGGAAACTTTTGCAAACAATGTAGAGCACTCAGTGAATCAGTCAGAATCATACACTTGGGTAGTTTCATAATGTGTATGTATTCTACAGCTTTATAAAGTCCATAACATTCACCTGTAAATACAGATGCTTCCGGTGGAAATTTGATTTTTTGAACAATATTGTACTGTTTATGGTATACACCTATTCCAACATTACTATTATTTTTGGATGCATCAGTAAAAATCAAATGAAAATCTTGCCATTTTTCATTGATAATATTGTTAAAATATTGATTGGCATACAAAGATTGTTTATCTATACCTAAATTTACTACAACAGGCTGCAGAGTTAATGATTCATAATTGTGTTTATATAAGGGATTTATAGGGGATGTAAAAGTAAAAGGCTTAAGGCTATGATATTTCATATAGCTGTATACAAGGGCTGGGATTGTTTTGTGTTTCCAATACTTATCTGACATTAAATCACTAAGACTAGAGATCTTTGTAAGCAGAGGGTGATTTTGTGATTCCAAAGTGCGAAGGAAAAACCTGTCAGATAGATATTTACGTCGTAAATTTAATGGAGGTTCAGCACATTCTACTTGTAAGGCAGAAACAGGGCTGGATTTCATTGCTCCTAGAACAATTCGTAATGCTTTAGTTTGAACAGAGTCAATTTTCTTTAGACCAATCTTACTACATGGTTCTAGTAAAAACATTCCATAATCCAATAAACTTCTTATTAATGCATTATACATCAGTTTTAATGTAGATGGGTGTGCACCCCACCAAACCCCAGAAACACATCTCATTAAATTGATATTACGTTCACACTTTGCTGCTATATACTCACAGTGATCTAGTCCTTGGAGTTTATTATCTAGTATTATACCTAAGAATTTTGTTTTCGATTTAACAGGAATTGAACTATTTTTGTAAGTAATATTTATAGGGGGTGGAAATTTTGTGCGAGAAAATAAAACTATGGAACTTTTAGAAACAGAGATATCAAGACCATTATTATTAAGCCAAGTCTGTAGGGATAGAATAGACATGGAAAGATTATCACAAGCCATCTGTATAGATTTGTCAGTTGAGTATAAAAGGAGGTCATCAGCATACTGAAGAACATTTACATTGCTAGTTGCTACAGTTTCTATATCATATGAGTATATGTTGTAAAGGATTGGACTTAAAACAGAACCTTGTGGAAGACCTTTATATTGTTGTCTTTTTAGATTATTAGAGTCATTTGCTAAATTAATAGTTCTATTGTATACAATATTCATAATAACATTAATTAAATAAAATGGTATATTTAATTTCATTAGCTTATTTTTCAGAATTGATAGAATTACATTATCATATGCTGAGGATATATCTAAAAAAGCTGCTAAAACAGATTTGTTATGTGTAAAAGCTAATCTAATATCAGTTATAAGTAAGCTAATATTATCTATGGTGCTCTTTCCTCTCCTAAAACCATACTGACTTTGACTTAATAAATTTCTGCTTTCAATAAACCATTCTAAGCGAAGTTTAACAAGGTGCTCTAGAATTTTCAACATAACTGATGAAAGCACAATGGGTCTGTATGAAAAAGGGTCGGAAGGGTTTTTATCAGGTTTAAGGATAGGGATAACAGAATGTGACTTCCATGTTTGAGGTATATTACCTGTAGAAACAAGGGAGTTCATAACCTTTAATAAGTATGATAGAGATTTATCAGTCATATTATTTAAAAATGAGTAGTTAATATTATCCCATCCAGGAGTAGAGTCTTTAACATTTTGAAGGATACCTTTAAGCTCAAATAACGTAAAAGGGGAAAAATTGTCTGAAGAAGAAGTAGAAGGAAGAGGAAGGATACATTCTGGTACTGTAGGTGGAGCAAGATGATCTATCAGCTGATTTATTAACAATGGACACATTTCATTATTATTAGAAACCTTATATGCAGATCTAAATTTTCTTATGTTTAACCATACACTTGAAGGTTTTGTTTGGGGTGATAAGGAAGAGCAGAATTTCTTCCAACCTTCAGCTTTTTTCTTTTTTAATAATCGACGAGTAGTTTTTATAATATTAGTGAGAATATTAAAATTTTCTGTAGTTGTATACTGACAATAAAATTTTTCAGCAGCTTTCCTTTCCTTAATAGCGTCTGAGCACTCTTTATCCCACCAAGGTGGCGTATTTATTTTCTTAGTTAATTGTTTTTTAATGGGAAAAGTGTTTTCAGCTGATTTTATAATTAATTGAGTAAAGGCTTCTGCACAAGAAGAGTCATTATATGAGGAAATGTTAGGCAAAACATTAACACCAACTTCCATCAAATTATTAAACTTGTGCCAATCCGGGTTATGCAAATTATATTTGAAATATGATGTAAATTTAGGTGAAGTTTTATGATATGCAGAAGGGAAATTTATTATTATGGGGAAGTGATCACTTCCAAACGTAAATGGGAGTGTGTACCATGTCAAAGAAGGTGCTAAATTGGGGCTGCAAATGGACAGGTCTATAGCGCTTTTGCCTTCGGAGGGTTTTGTACGACGAGTGGGAGAACCATTGTTTAAAATACATAAATTTAATTCTTCAATGACTTTCAAAAGCTCTTCACCATAATAATTACTGGAGGAACAACCCCAGGCTTGATGATGAGAATTAAAATCACCTAACACAATAAAGGGTTTAGGTAGTATGGCTAATATGTTATTAAGTTCTGTCAAAATATTCAAATTTGGATGTGGAATATAAAGTGACACAAAACAAATATTATTTACATTAACAGCTAATATAGACATATTTACAGTATGTACAGGAAGATTAACAATGGAAAAATTATATCCTTTTTTGATCATGATGGCTACACCTCCATAACCATCAGATCTATCTTCTCGGATACTAGTGTATCCAGAGAATTTAAAAGTACAACTTGGTCTTAACCAAGTTTCTGAAAGAGCCACTAAAAATGGCTCATATTTATTTAATAAGTGAATTAATTCACTTTTCTTGTTGGTGATGCTCTGCGAGTTCCATTGAAGAATTTTGGCTTGACTGTCCATGATCACCATTAAATTTAGAATAATTAATTAAACTTTCTGTCATTAAAGCAGCGTTGGACGGTGTTATTACGTCGGACTGAGATAAAAATTTAATAAAAGATATAATCATGCCTATTGAGGCTGATTCTTGATTATTGTTATCATTTTTTTTCAACAAAGTACCATTTTCTCTAGAATTAGTGGAGTTATATTCATTAATAACTGAATTTTGGAAATCATAGTCATAACTCTTACTGACTTTTGTATGGGGTTTAGGTTTCTGAAATATTGTTTTTTTGTATGATCTATGGGAGTGTTCTTGCGAATCTAAGTTTTTTTTCAAAAGTGGATGAAGAGCAGTTTTAATAGGTGTTGAGATGGCATCAGCATATGATTTGGAGACTGGGGGATAATTTTTTGATGCCTCGGCATAAGAGACACAGTTTTGAGCCATAAACATTTTAATGTTTTTTTGTCTTAAATGTTCTGGGCATGATTTGCTAGTGGCAAAGTGAGATCCCTTACATAAACAACAATTAACATTGAAATCAGCCTCGCTGGTACAAGAGTCTCCACAATGATCCTTTCCACATTTAAAGCATCTTGGGTTGGATCTGCAAGTTATTTTAGTATGACCGTACCTACAGCATTTATAGCATTGTATAGTAGGGTAAATGTATAAATCTACTGGGAGGGCATTATAACAAACGTAGACACGTTTCGGTAAAGTCTGTCCATCAAAAGTTACGACAACTGTTTCTGTTGCTTTCCAGGTAGTGTTATCATTAATAGTTATTTTACGGTTTATTCTTCTAACCTTTATTATTTTCCCACAACCAATGGGAACCTTAACATTATTAGCAATTTCCTCAGGTGACCAGTCTGAGGGAACACCTCTAATTACGCCTACTCGTGAAACGTTAAATGATGGGATAAAAGCTTTGAAGTTTTTATTTGAGAGATTAGGGTCATTAATAAAGTGGTTTGCGTCATTGTGGTCCGAAAATGATAGAGATAATCGGTTGCGTCCAATTTTCTTGAGGCTACCATCAATTATATTTCTGAAAGTATTATTTTTAAGGAATCGCCCAAACGAGACTGGATGTAGAGTAACATTATCAGTCGGAGATGTAATAACTCTTTGGACATGAATAACGTAAGGTCCAAGGTCTGTACATTCATACTGTGTGCGGTAGTTAATATAATCTTTAGGTTTTTGGGGTTCCTTACTATCTGTTAGGGGGTTTGACAAATCTTTCATTGTAACATTGTCATTTACATTATTATCACCAGTAATAAATGAGGCACCCGAAGCATTATTTATCTCTGAGATTTCAGAAACAGAGTGAGAGCACTGACAGTCAGTAGATTTCAATTCATTGTTGCGCTTTTTGCGCCGTTTATTGCAGTGTTTGCATATTTTATTAGATGTATGAGATCTTTTCCTGTTAGTAGTTTGAGTTGAAGAAAGCGAAGTATCTGTATCGACACTACTATCGTCTATAGTAACATAGTGCGCTACCTGGAGAGGTCCACCTCCAGGATCGTCAGGGGGTTTGTTCATTTTAAAAAGTGAAAAGGAGACTTACCTACTTTAAACTGATAGTAAAACTACAATGATATTTACATAAAATTAAATATTTACACAAATAAAACTAATATCGATCCTCTGTTTCGCTAAATAATAATTTAAAAAGTCGCAGAACCAAAAATGACGTCCGCCAAATTTTATGTTTCCCGCGCTTTTCTATATTTATTGTTATACAATAAAATCATTTTAAAAAATGGCGGGATGTTACAAGTTCTACGACAGAAACGACAGATAAAATAATAATTGACATCTAGTAGGTCATGGCGCTGACATAATCCCTTTAACTTTAAAAGCCTTTATGCTAGTAGAAGATCTAGGATTTTGCGTGCTTCGTAATATCTACGTGTTATATACAACCATTAAAAAGACAGCAATGCCCGTACATTTTGGTTTTTCCAAATGACTTGCGCCAGACTGACGGTTCATAGGTAGGTACCAACCAAGGAAGTTACATTTTTCCCGGAATGTTCACACGCGCTTCAATATCGTTCCGAAGAGTACCACGACATGGGTGGAGTGTGTCTCTTTTTAATAAATAAAGCGCAAGGAAGTTAAATTCTACCCGGAATGTAAACAAGCGCTTCAAAATCGCCCATCGCCATATAAAAGCGCCAATCGCCATATAAAAGTGCCGTCAAGCGTAGTTTACAAATTACTACTAAGTAATTCTATTAATTTGAGTAACAGTTTTGCATTGCATAAGTAATTACGTAATAATTAAAATAAGCACATTTTAGAACTCACTATATTAATTGCAATACATTTTATGCTAGTTTATTTATCGACGTGTACCTATGAATAAAAGGGATTTAACCATTACCAAATATATAAAAATCTACCATCAGATAGTTTTATTTACATTGGCAATTGCAAGAAAGGGACAACATCCACTCTTGTCGTTGTCTTGCTCAGAACATTTTTCCCCTGTGTTAAGGAAGAAAGAAATGTCAACTTTATTTGTTACGAAATAAAGTACATTTTTAATTTTCAAATTTTACTTCGTAATAATTTCAGTTATCGTATATAAGTATCTTGATAAAGCGCCAATCGCCATATTTAAGTGCGGCTATGCGTATTTTGCAAATTACTACTAAGTGATTCTATTAATTTGAGAAAAAGTTTTTACATTGCTTAAGTAGTTACGTAATAATTAAAATAAGCACATTTTAGAACTCACTATGTTAATTACAATACATTTAATGCTAATTTATTTATCGACATGTATGAATAAAAAGGATTTAACGATTACCGAATATATAAAAATCTACCATCAGATAGTTTTAATTACACTGGCAATTGCAAGAAAGGAACAACATCCAATCTTGTCGTTGTCTTGCTCAGAACGTTTTTCCCCGCTGCTAAAGAAGAAACAAATGTCAACTTTATGACTAACGAAATAAAGAACATTTTTATTTCTCAATCGTATATTTCAATTTCAATATTTTTTATCGTATAGGTATAAGTTCCTTGGTAGGTACAAAGTAATCTGTGGCACAGATTTAACCAAGGAAGTTATATTCTACCCGGAATGCTTACACGTACTTCAAAATCGTTCCGAAGAGTACCACGACATGAGTGGGGTGTATCTCTTTCTACTAAATAAAGCGCCAATCGCCATATATAAGTGTGGCCATGCGTAGTTTGCAAATTACTACTAAGTAATTCTACTAATTTGAGAAACAGTTTTTACATTGCTTAAGTAGTTACGTAATAATTAAAATAAGCACATTTTAGAACTCACTATGTTAATTACAATACATTTAATGCTAATTTATTTATCGACATGTATGAATAAAAAGGATTTAACGATTACCGAATATATAAAAATCTACCATTTAGATAGTTTTATTTACACTGGCAATTGCAAGAACGGGACAACATCCACTCTTGTCGTTGTCTTGCTCAGAACGTTTTTCCCCTCTGTTAAGTAAGAAACAAATGTCAACTTTATTTGTTACGAAATAAAGTACATTTTTATTTTTCAAATATTGCTTCGTAGTAATTCCAGTTATCGTATATAAGTTCCTTGGATTTAACAGAATAATATACACCTGACAGAGATATGAACACAGAACCATAGACACTAGACTATTGGACAACATCCAATGACGTGTATAATATTACCACTGGGCAGGTTATCCCATACAAATGACAGCTAATTTTTTGTGTCATTTTGAAACGCTACACATGAGGATCTCGGGAACTAATTTAGACGTATGCTGTATATGGTTGCCAATCACATCAGAAGACCCATCTGCTTGTTTGCTATCTTAAGATATAAAAAAGTGCGATTATTGTTAAACTATAAATTTGGATTTTTTTCCTTTCATGGAGCTATTTGACAAAACCTTTAGAATAGACTCCCGTTAAAAAGATTTAAAAAAAGTATTTTCACTTCGTTAGTAACAATTTACTGAGATAAAAAATTATAAAGCGCGATTAAACATTTATTTTTTTCATAATAATACTATTGTTTCGTTTTTTAATGATGAAAAGCTATCTGAAATGATTTTTATATCATTTTTATTTCCTATTTTTTAAAAAGTTGTTATAAACAAATGCATTGTTTATAAGATAATTCAAATTTTTTTCAGAAACATAATCTTTATAACAATTATGATTTAAAAAAACATTATTGCATTCTCAAAAAAAAATTATTGCATAAAGACGGATTTGTTAATTAACAATTATTTTCCATCACTTCTAGTTAATATTAAGGAATCATTTTTTTTAAAAGATTATTTTTGGCTTTTCTCTTTAATTTTATTAAAATTTTTAAACTAATGAAGATACAATGAAAAATAATCATTTAAAAAAATGATTCCTTAATATTAACTAGAAGTGATGGAAAATAATTGTTACTTAACAAATCCGTCTTTATGCAATAATTTTTAAAGAAAAGTTTTTTTTTAATCATAATTTTTATCAGATTATGTTTCTGAAAAAATATTGAAATACCTTATAAACAATGCATTCGTTTATAACAATTTTTAAAAAAATAGGAGATAAAAATGATTACAAAACATTACAAATCAATGATTACAAATCATTTTCAGATACCTCTGAATCATTAAAAAATGAAACA
This sequence comes from Apodemia mormo, assembly GCA_036924255.1. Classification (NCBI taxonomy): domain Eukaryota; kingdom Metazoa; phylum Arthropoda; class Insecta; order Lepidoptera; family Riodinidae; genus Apodemia; species Apodemia mormo. The sequence continues at coordinate 6,582,232 of JAUPFN010000007.1, read as the reverse complement.
ATAATATTATGAAAAAAATAATGATTAATCACGCTTCAAAATTGTTAATAACAAAGTGAAAATTATCATTTTTATTAATTTTTCCAACGGGAATCTCTTTTAAAGCCATTGTCAAATAACTCGATGAAAGGAAAAAATCCAGATTTATAGTTTAAGGTGCCCCATAGATGTACAATAATATTGCGCAATATTACGTATTGTGCAATATTATTGACCGTTTAGGGTTAATATTGAAGATTGCACAATGATTGAACGAAAGTTTGAGCGGGTTTAATTTTTATTGCGCAATATTTTATTTTTGCACTGTGTAGGCTTAATATTGCACAATATTATTCACTTGAAAGTTTGGAGCGGTCGCGTTTGGTCAATTATCGTGTTTAATATATTGTCGTGTCGTAAATTTAAGCAAAATGGCGAGCAAGAATGTTATAAAAGATAGAGAACGGGAGTTTTTACTTGAATGTATAGAATTACATAGAGATTTATTTAACAAAATCACCAGCATGGTTGCTGCCAAAACTTCATTGTCAGCCATTGAAGTATTACTACTACGTACGCTAGTAATATAGTTCAACTAGCGACCTGCCCGCGGTTTCACCCGCGTAGCTTTTGTTCCCGTGGGAATATTGGAAAGGTTTATATACAAAAACCTTCTTCAAGAATCAATCTATCTATTAAAAAAACCGCACCAAAATATGTTGCGTTGTTTTAAAGATTTAAGCATACATAGGGACATAAGGACATAGGGACAGATAGAGAAAGCGACTTTATTTTATACTATGTAGTGATGTTGTCAGCCATGTTGCTCGCACGAATATATTGATGAGACTGGTTTGTCAATTTTATTGAGTGAATTTATTGAACGTTTGGAATCAAGGGGGTATTCAATATAATTGCACATTAAAAGTATTGCTCAATATTATTATAGGTCTATGGGGCACCTAACAACTGTCGCACTTTCAGTGTTAACATTGGTACTACAAAAAATGTTAGTTAATTAATGGATAAGTAATAGGAAAATCGCGATGAAAAAAATTGCCAACGGATTATTGTTTTTTGATCTATCTTGTAGGTGCATGAATTTTTTTACTTCTTAATTTTCTAATCATTTTTTTTTTTTGTTATAGCACTCACCCCGTACTTGGGAATCTGGAAAAACCTTAAAAAGAACAAAAAAAAATATCGACACGCGGGATTTGAACCTGCGACCATTTCCCTAAAGCCGGGACGCTCTTCCGCTGAGCTAGTGTCGGACAGGCTCGAGGCGGCGAAATTCTTCTTTGCTATATGACAATATCAATCATTTTTTGACTTTTTTTGGAAAATTTCCTTGTCTCTTTGAATCATTTTTTCAAATTTATAAAATCTTAAATATATTTTGAGATATTTGCAAAAAACCAACCCCCCCCCCCTCGTTTTTTTCCACTTGTTTATAACTTTTGCAATTTATGCGAGTGGCCCTAGAATTTTCTCAAAACGTTTCTATTTGCCATTCTGAATCGAATGGCACGTAAATTATAATTTTTAGGGAATTATAAAAGTTTTTACGTAAAAAGCACTTGTTAACCAGACTACTAGTGACCGGGACAAAACATTTTTCATATTCCGAGCAATGCCAGTAGCCACGGCATTAGTGCAATGTTAGCAAAAATGATTTAAACGCATTAAAACTAAAAAAAACTAAGTTCCCACTTTCTGTATCTCCGGAACCCAGTCTTCGAGAAATCGTCGAATATACATTTAAAACAATCTTAACCGCTCACACCACCAGCCATTTTCGTATTTTTTTCTAAAAACACACGGACCTTTACGCGCACGCGTTTCGAGTATGTTCCGGTGGACCGTGGTCACAAAAATGGTTTATGAGTTGTTTGGATTGAATCCGATACTGTAAAGCGTATATTTTTTAAGAGGTCTTGAGCACTGCAATACACTGGTTTTAGAATTATTTAATTTAAATGGCTTAAGCTACAAAATAATTCAGGTGTAACACGACACTTTGAGAAAAATATGACTACTTGTTAGTCGAGGATTTTTAATTCAAAAAGTAAATCGATGATCCATGCTTTTTATATTTTTTTTATATAATTGGTTAACATTTACATACGGAAAAAAATAAACAACATATATTATAGTATAAAAATATTTATTTACATAAATATTAATATCTTTTTTTTTCATAATTAATACGTAATTTTTTTCTTAATTTTTAAATAATTTATTTCTTTTTCAATTTTACCGCTATGTTAATTTTTTTTTTAAATATTGTTTAGGATATTTCACATTCACATCATATGATTTTTTTGAGATCATAGATATCAACACTAAAATTTACGAAAATAAGTAAAAATAGGTACCGTCATACCCAAAGCGCTGATATCATTAAGTTGGTCATTAACGAAATATATGTTTTATTAATTGATATTTACGGTTTTTTGACAAAATTATTATCTAAACTGTTAAATCTTGAACTAATCTTGATTATAAATAAAGTTTACTTGTTGATTAATACGCCAAAACACTTTTAAATTAACCTGTATCATAAAGTGCAACCAACACATAACATACAGTACGAATCAAAATGTCGAACTAAATTCTTTTATTTTTCCCCAAGAGCGTATTTGAAAAAAGAATGCCAATTGGATGTTATTCTATACAATGTTTCGTACGAAAACGATAAAATATTACCATACCATAAAGTATTGTATTAAAACTGGTAAATAGTGAAAATGTGGTTTTTTTGTATGAAGTTAGCGTTGGTCCCTGTAGAAACCATAGTGTATTAACGTAATGTTCTCAGAGGTCTCATTAGTTACCAAAGTGATGTGAGCGGTTAAAAATTAATGAGAACCTCCTCCTTTTCGGTAAGTTGGTTGAAAATAAGCGGCAAAGACTATCCCACAGACCACTTAGAGATGCAAGCACTATCCTGTTACGTAATGAAAAAACTGTATTACAATTTGACATAATGACGTGTGTTGCTATCATGAAGTACCTATTAGGTATAGGTGGACCCAAAGACTTCTTAGAGATGCAAGCATTGTGGAGCTATCACTCGTATAAATCAATGGAAAGAAATATTTACGTTATATCCACGGATTATAACTCTGTCTATGAGGTCTCGCCATCTCTTTTTACACAGCTTCGTTAGAAATAGAGAGTAAGACCTCAGAACATTGACATGTATAATAAATATTATACACGTAAATGCCTCAGAAGATGACAGCAGTATTTAAAATTTGGTTTCAAGTAGGTATAAGAAGTGTTGCCTCCAGATATAATACAGCTTAATTGTTGCTATAAGAACTTTAAAAATTTCTTCCAAAAAATCGAAATGACTTAGTAATTTCGTGGACGTACCTAGGGTTTTTGTGAAAGGAAGATGCGTCCTTTTTATTTTTTATACTTTCAGAAATTGCACTTAGAAGCTTTTCCCAAGAATCTCAAATGAACCATTCGAAAGGGAATGAAAAATCATCCAAGCTCAAAACCGTAAAATGTTGACTTAGTCATTTTATGAATTGCATAACCCAAAATTGTACTTGAACAAGTGTAAGGGGAACAGAGTGAATAGAGCGTTAGAGAAACTACTTCAAAGCACCGTTCTTAGTTGGGGTGTTGTGGGGGGGGTGTTCCACGGGAACAAAAGCTACGCGGGTGAAACCGCGGGCAGGTCGCTAGTTGAACTATATTACTAGCGTACGTAGTAGTAATACTTCAATGGCTGACAACGAAGTTTTGGCAGCAACCATGCTGGTGATTTTGTTAAATAAATCTCTATGTAATTCTATACATTCAAGTAAAAACTCCCGTTCTCTATCTTTTATAACATTCTTGCTCGCCATTTTGCTTAAATTTACGACACGACAATATATTAAACACGATAACTGACCAAACGCGACCGCTCCAAACTTTCAAGTGAATAATATTGTGCAATATTACGCCTACACAGTGCAAGAATAAAATATTGCGCAATAAAAATTAAACCCGCTCAAACTTTCGTTCAATCATTGTGCAATCTTCAATATTAACCCTAAACGGTCAATAATATTGCACAATACGTAATATTGCGCAATATTATTGTACATCTATAGGGCACCTCAAACTATAAATCTGGATTTTTTTTCCTTTCATCGAGTTATTTGACAATGGCTTTAAAAGAGATTCCCGTTGGAAAAATTAATAAAAATGATAATTTTCACTTTGTTATTAACAATTTTGAAGCGTGATTAATCATTATTTTTTTCATAATATTATTGTTTCATTTTTTAATGATTCAGAGCTATCTAAAAATGATTTGTAATCATTGATTTGTAATGTTTTGTAATCATTTTTATCTCCTTTTTTTTAAAAAAAATGTTATAAACAAATTCATTGTTTATAAGGTAATTCAATATTTTTTCAGATACATAATCTGATAAAAATTATGATTAAAAAAAACTTTTCTTACAAAAATTATTGCATAAAGACGTATTTGTTAAGTAACAATTATTTTCCATCACTTCTAGTTAATATTAAGGAATCTTTTTTTTAAATGATTAGGAATAGGTAAGGCGGTGGTACCAGACAAGGGCGAGACAATGCAGAACTCTACCACCTAGTAGCCACGATGGTGGTTACTCGCATAGCTAATCGGTCGCCTTTTACGACCTGCCTGGCAGAACGGCAGTTGGCCTATTCTTCAAAAGAGCCCGGGACCAAGACGGGAAATTCACTTTCATAGTTAACATTGGTACTACAAAAATTGTTAGTTAATTAATGGACAACTAAATGAAATATCGCGATAAAAAAAAAATTTGCCAACGGATCATTGTTTATTGATCTATCTTGTAGGCGCATGATTTTTTTTACTTCTTTTCATATTTAATAAGTTAAAATAATATTTGTTCATTAAAAGTCCAAAGTGGACGTAGCTTGTGCAAGCCGGAGTATTCGTTTTCGGGCGTATTTTCATCTCTAAAAAATGTAATGGGGCCTTGTCGGGGCACACAGCCGTTAGTTATAATGTGAAACGTTTAATTCAGCGAGTCGTTATGCGATTGGAAAAAAAAAGTTAGATTCGTTCTAAGTATTTTAATAGGTATAGGTACCTATTTAAATATAATACTGAATAAGTAATATAATCAATACTGTAACTTATAGAGGTGCTCGCGGGATCAGCAGCAAAAAAGTTTCAAAAAAAAGGAAGCGGCGTCGTTTACTGCACGCGTGCCTTGGCAGCTTTCACCTACTCCTAAAATCACCTTTTTCACTCTGCGCTGGACATTGAGGTGAGATTGAGGTTTATTTGCACTTGCCTCCCTTTTTGACTGTAGTCGTAATTTATATTTTAATTTATTTATTAGTGAATTATAATTCCGTGGTAGCTAACACGAATTCTGTCAGTATCAAGTAAGTCGTGGGAAGGCAAAGAATATAATACTCTCTTGGGAAGGACAATAAAAATTATTGTCCGTTAAAATTTTAAGTTTTCAAGTTGAGATATCTAGAACTAAAAGACAAATATTACATAGTTATATATCAAAATATATATCACATTTTAAGTTATATTTCTTAATAGGTCTTGCATGGTCAGACGGAATTTTAATTCTTTTTTCACAGTTTATGATTATTTTTAAGTACAAATGTTTTCCAAGTTATTTTCTAAATTTTATTTATATCGGTTGTTCTTAAAAAATTGCATATATACGCAAAATAATTAGAATACATGTTGTTCGTATTGAATTCAAGTCAATTCTAGTTATTTTTTAAGCCTTTCTCATCGTCTCGTCTCGTTTCGCCTTGTTTTGCCTGATTGGTGAAAGAGGAGGTTCAGAGCAGTGCACTGGTTTAGATGATATTAGGTATTTGGTTAGGTTATTAAAAAATACTTAATTTTTAATACTTTTATTTCAGGTTAACGATGCTTAGAAGCGTATAGCAGATATGCATTCCTATTATTAAACTAAAAAAGAGAAAGGAATCTTTGAGGATTGTCTTTATCTATATTAATTTTCTCTTTGGGATTGTCACTCTTACGGCAGTAAGAGATTCTACGTCCATCTTTATTAAAGAGCCAATGCAGAATGGTCAATACACCAATGTATAAACAGGGACTTTTACAATTCACTATTTTGGCCCAACATGCTGGCCTAATGTGCCTTTATGTGAATAGGGGCACTGAGTTGATAATCGTAAATTTCGGAGAGATTTTAAAAACATTTTACATCAAAATTAAATTACATTATGATTGTAAGAGAAACAAATATCTTAGACAAACGAATACCTATCATATTTTCGTGACCTGCCTGCACAATGGCTTGTACCTTCTTTCTTTCTTTTTTGTTTGTAATTTGTTATCTATGCAAGGACTGAAAAAAAAAACATTTCACTATAGCTTAAATCATAGATAAAATTAATAAAAGTCATAAAGAATTAAATCCCATAAACAAACATAAAGGGAATCATTTGAGTGTTTAATTAAATCAAAAATAAAAATACTTTTATATTGCTGTTACATATACACCAAAATTCAAAATTTTATTGTTTATTAAATTTATCTTTTAGTAATTTTTAACAATTTTTCGTCCAAATAAAATAAGTTACATAATTTTCTTTTGACCGGAAGTAGAAAAGTACTTGGACGTATTTGTGAAACCCCCCGATGTTTTGTATCCAGAAAATGCAATGGCCGCCATCTTCGACTCTTGTGAATGTTTTGATCGTAATTTCGGACTTTGAGGCCTATTTCAAGTGTGCTATGCATATATTGGATATAAATAGTTTCGCTACGTCGTAGGTGTTACTAATTAACTTGGACACAGGTTAGTGGTTGTTTCTTTCATTATTTTTCGTTTTAGTGTTTACATCTGGATTTCACAGCAAAACTTTTGTGATATTCCAAATTTTAGATATTAATTTCTTTAAATCTATTATTACCTACCGGGAATCGCATCATTTTGAGTGAGTAATATAAATCAATCTTTTTCTCTTATTACTAAATGGTAAAACTTCCAATGTGTAGTATACCATAAATTTTGTATGTAATTACCTGTCGCTAATAGCACTAATCGTCATGGCAATTTTAAAACATATAAAATTCACCTAATAAATATCACATTTTGCAGTTTTAGGTTAGTGTTTACTTTTTTGATGTTTAGAGACATTTCAGTTTCGTGCCACAATAATGGCGGCAGTAGATTTTAACCTATCTTGTAATTATGTCTATTTACATCACAATCTCGTAACATTTTAAAGTTATTTTTGATATTACATGTTGTATTTGCTCGTAGGAACAGATATAATGTGGCTTTGTAATATTTTGTGGAACAATGACCTACGCTGTAATATCATTTTTAAGGAATAAAAATATTTCCAAGTTTTAATTTCGATCAGCCGCTTTTTGTGGATATAATGAAGATGGATGGATAAAACATAGTTTTTCGATTGCAGTCGTATGAAATAATTTGGAGACCTAGTGTTCTCCAAGGCATCATCTCGGGTTTAACCCAAGATGGTATTCTCAGCATGTCAGCTGCATCAGAATTCGAACCAACGGTCCAACAAGTGAGTATTATTGTCTTAAACATCACACGAGAGCCTGTTCTCTAATAGTATCCCTTCACCTTCGTTTTTTTGAAAGAACACCTCTATTTTATATGTCTAATGTGTTTTCATTGTATTTAGGAAATACTAAGGGAGGAAATTGAAATACATTACTTTCTTGTTTTTGTCGACATTCCTGTGATGGTTTACTCGTTTTTAGAAATTTTTAATATAATAAACCCATATATACAATGATGTTTTATTATTAATACTTCCTTTTCAAAACTAGTAATTACAAAGATTGTGGTAAGTAGTTTTTGTAGATTCTGGACTAATGTTTATAGTGTACATCAATGGATTGTTAATATTGATTGCCATTGTATGTTACTATATTGGATGTATTCTAGAAACTGATATAATTGATATTAAATGAATATATTATGATATACATACATTATAATCTATATATATGTCACAGTGAAATTGTCAATAGTCGTTAGATTATAATCTACCTAGGGAGTTTATAATTTGGTTAGGCTAGGTTAGCAGTTAAATTATAATATCACTTAGGTAAATTATAATCTAATGGTATTGACAATTTCACTGCCACATATATAAAAATCAATTTCTGTTCGTTAGTCTAAAACTCGAGAACGGCTGAACCGATTTGGTTAATTTTGGTTTTGAATTATTTATTGAAGTCCAGGGAAGGTTCAAAAGGTGAGAAAATAAAGAAAAAAATAAGAGTAGTAGAGGCAGAACAATGTTTGTCGGGTCAGCTAGCTAGTAAATAATATATTTTATCAATGACATTTGCTTTTAAAAATATATTTTGCCTAATTCTTTTTAATTTTGTTATAGGACTACGGGCCGACCACCTCCAGTGAAAATATATTTGAACATGTGTTGGAACATAAATTAACAGAAAAAATGGATGTATCAAGTGTAAGAGCTCCTGTGTTACGAGCTATTACCCTTTCTCCAACTCAGGGTGACCCAGAACCTGATTCTACTAACCCTGAGAGTATTATTCATTCAGTACATAAACTAGATAATAAAGATATAAAATACCATGTTAATGAGAAGTTATGTGAAACAGAATTGCCAGTAGATTCCCTTTCCAGAATAGTTAGAATTGAGGAGACAACCATAAATGATGTAGGCCACATTTTGCCTACTTATCCGATTATTCAAGAACCTGATGATTCAGGTGACAATAATTATGTTGAAAATGCAGCAACGCTCATTCAACCATTAAACACAGCCATTGTCCAAAATGTGACTAAACTTCCCCAGAATTTTACAATAAATGTAGATGCTACAGTCGGTAACATTACTACCATTCAAAATGTTTCCCAGGATGTTACAGGCAACCAAACATTATGGCTGCCTACAATTTTAGCAACAAGTGCTACTGATGGCAAAAATGAAGATGAGAGACCTCCAGGAGTTTCACAGATTATAATCACAAGTGAAAGTTATATTGACGCAAATCAGTCAAATAGAAGGACAAATATTATAACTGAGGCAAGTTACATGTCCAGACCAAAAACGTCTAAGGTGCAAATTTTAAGCAACATATCTCTACCTAAAAATACAAATTATTCACAACAATATATTGTTCATAGCAAGGAAGTTATTCCTCCATCACTTTATGGCACTCAAAATCAAGTATACAAACTAAGTACAGCTTCCGTTTCTCAGAAACATTTAAACAATAACATGCTTAGTACAAAGCCACCAAAGACACAATCTTTGATTGGTGGTTCTACCCTTTCTCCTACTGTTATAAATAGTAGCTCAACAAAGAATGTGTCATACAGCCACACATATAGTAAAAGCACAAACAAAGTTAACAATGGTGCTAATTTAAATGCCATGGTGGCAGCATCCTCTGGCAACACACAGTGCCATATCTTGTCCAGAGTTGTATCTGGACCAAATAAAATATCTGTACATTCAGGAAGAAAATCTGTCAATGCTACCAAAGGTTCTAAAAATTCACAAAACTCAGGCCAGAAAAATCAGTCTAGATCCGTTAAGATTATCCAGCAGGCTGGAAATACTAATAAAAGCGAAAATAAGACTTGGTCAGTGTCTAATGTTACATACAAAGGGCCGACACCAAATTATGGAGTTGATACAAGTTCTTCAATGGTCATACAGAAAATTGGAAGCCCTACACAAAAGATCCAACAACCAATGGCATTGCAAAAGGTTACAAATGTTGAACGTCTCGTACTTCAATCTCCATGTGGACCAGTGCTTTTATCAACGGCACCATTTAGTAAATCTTTACCCAAAGGGCCTCATTATGTACAGTCAGGATCTACGCCCAATCTCCGATACGTTCAAACATATGGACCTGACAATCAGCTCTCTACAGTTTCTCAAGTATCTGTCAATCAACAGCTAACAGCACAGATATTGCAGTCCTTATCACAACCTAAGCTAATGTTACACCAAAACCCAACACCTCTTCCTATTAAAAGTAATTTGAGTCCTGTAATCAATATAATGGAAGAACAAAGTGATATAAAACCACCCAATCCAAAGAGAACAGTTTTGTAAGTATTTAACATTATGAAGTCATCTTTACCAATCATATTGTACATTTATATCTGCATATTTAAAATAAATTTTATTAATAATATATATTTTTTTACAGCGGCGATAAGACTATTCTACTAACGGCTGATGACATTATTGGTGTAGAAGAAAGACCCAACCTGTCTGAAGAAATACGTAGATATTCATATCAGGCTCTTGCCTTTGTTATGCTTGATCATACATATGCTCTGCCAGCACAAAAGCAAATCATAGTTAGTTCACCAAGTACGACAGTGGCTGCTATATCACCTATTACAACCTCACCAATTACAACTTCAACTCCAATGAGTCCCTTGAAGAGAAACTCACCAGTTGCTGTAACATCTCCACAGGAAGTTCCTACCACATTGACTACAAGTATCGTTGGTGCCACAATGATGACTCCTGTCTCAAGTGTACCCTTAGGTGCCTTAACATATAAACCTCACCCAATGGCTACACCACCTGACGATGATACTGCATCCGTTATATCTTCTGTAGAAGGTGAAAGAAGGCCTCCAGAACCAGGTGGAAGTGATACTGAGACTGCCCCTGAAGGTGAAGAAGAGGGGAAGACTCGATGCATTTGTGACTTTACTCATGATGATGGCTACATGATATGTTGTGATCGCTGCGGAGAATGGCAGCACGTTGACTGTATGGGAATTGATAGAAATAATATACCAGATGCATATATGTGTGAGCTTTGCAATCCAAGACCCATAGATCGTCGGCAGGCTCGAGTTATACAACTAAGAAAGAGAGAAGAGCTTAGTGCGCTAGGTGCTTCTGATTCTGATTCATCTGAGTGCACTCGTATTCCTGGACAAAGGCGAAAGAGGTTATTAACAGTCACCACTTATACTAATACAAGTGGTACATGTGTGACAACTTACAATTCAAATTTACCAGTGTTGCCACCATTACCACAGCCATCTGTTGCACTTCCTAAAAGAGGTCCTAAACGGCCTAAAAAAGTGGAGATAGTGAAAAAAGGTGCAAAACGGAAACTCTCTGAAAAGAGAGTGAAAAGGAAAAAGGATTTAATGTTTAACAAAAGCAAATATAACTCAAGTATGCAGAATCAATCTCATTGGCGGGATATGTATGAGTTAGCAATGACAAATCATTATAGTCCTGAATTGAGAGCAAAAATAATGAAATACAGCAGCAAACTTGGTAACACTTCCAATATGGCTTCAGCAATTACAGCACATCTGTGTACTACAGTGCCACATGCAGGTGGAAAAATACTTATTGCTACAAAAGACCTTAAAGAAAATACACCAGTTATAGAATTAAGAGGCAAATATATGTTATCTAATCAACACAGGCCTCAGTTGCAAAACACAGCAAGAGCAGGAAGCCAAAAGCCAGGTCCATTTGTATTTTTCTATCGTCTACCTAAAGATAACACACAGATATGTATTGATACAAGAACATATGGAAATGAGGCAAGATTTGTTCGCCGATCTTGCAAACCAAATGCTGAATTGCAGCATTGTATTGTAAAGGGTGCATTACATGTTTACTTGGTGACTATCGGTGATATTCCATCAAATACAGAGATAACTGTAGGACATGACACAAATGGTAGCAAGCAACCATGTGCTTGTGGGAATCCAAAACATTGCAAAGTAAATGGCCTAAATACACTTATTTCACGGAAGAGTATAGATTACCCACAAAGAGAGAAGAGAAGCAGAACCAGGTGTCTTAGCACTTCATCCCAAGTTTTATCACCTATGTCACCACCAGCACCAATTTTGACAACACCAACTAAAGAAATTGCCATGCCATTTAGTCCAATTGTCAAAACTGAGAAAAAATCTCCAATAAAACATGAATATCCTCCCATGTCACCAGTGAAAGACATTTTGCCTTTCACATTTGATGAACCAATGAAATCAGAAGTATTTGATATCAAACAAGAAAATCAAGAAGAAATAGATCTTACAGCTAAAGAAGAAATGAAACCAGAGTTAGATGAACCTGATTTTATGAAAATTGAACCAAAAGCTGAAGAACCTTTAGATGAACCAGAAATTAAGGATGAACCAATTCCAAAACCTGAGCCAATGTTGGAAAAACCAGAATATGAAATAGAAGAAAAGGAAGAAGTTAAAGAGTTAGAACCTGAACCAGAACCAGAACCACCCGAGGAAAAAGAACCTGAGGAAGTAATAGAAGCAGTCAAAGAAGAGGTGAAAGAAGTTAAAGAAGAAGACAGGCCAGTTACTCGAGAATTGGCTGCAAAATCTGCTTGTCATGACAGATCTTCAAGGTCAAGTCGGACTACGTGTACAAATCAGGATTCATTAGATGACAAAACTGACGACTCTCAAGATAAATTACCAACACCTTCAAGCAAGGAAAAAGAGAAACGGAAGATGGTGGGTATTTATTTAATACATTTTACATTAGTCAGTACAACCCATAAGAAATACCTGTGGGCCTTAAAGTGTCATCACACAAACTGTATGGAGACATGCTAATAAACATTGTAGACAAACAGCACTTCAGTGAGGCCCGCATTTATTTCTGATGAGTTTTAAACAGTTTTAATCATGTTCTAAAGTTTAATGTTCTGGCATCTTAAATCCGCCCATAAATTACATCACACGAATTTCCTGATTTTCAACTTCTCCCCATCCTTGTCACACCTGGTCACATTTGTGGGACATTTAGTGTGTACACAGTTTTACAATTTTACATTGGAATAATGATCTCATTTGATTATTTTTAAGCAATTATACACTGCTATTTTTAAAATTTTAGTAAATGATAAAATTTACTAAATTTAGAAAAAACATTGCTCCCATAAATTGAAAGAATGAGATGAGTTAGTTACAATGACTGGAAGTACTCATTAAAATCTGAATTTCTCTGAATGTTTTTAGATGCATTTTAAATTTGTCTTAAATTGCAGACTCGTGAAGAGCGTAAAATGGAAGCAATAATGAAAGCTTTTGAAAGAATGGAAAAGGCTCAACAGAGAAAACAAGAGGTGAAAGAGAGACAGAAGCGAAGGGAGTCAGACCCTCACCCAACTAACAATACCGAGAGGGAAGATGATGATGACTTACAGTGCAGTACTAAAAAACGGAAGAGGTAACTTACTTTTGACTTTTTATTACAAAATAATGCTAAACTTCAATATGTTCCCCATCCTTACCACATTTTTATCTTAGGTAAAAATAAACTTGCAATAAATAACCCAGAAGTTTAAGAATAATATATGTATAGTTATTATGTGTACTATATTACTTCCTTCTGTGATCACACACACATATCTACATTATACGACTTTAACCATTTTTTTTGTCCTGAATATATAAATAATGTAATATATAAATAATTGAACTAAATTAAAAATTATACAATAGAATTGTTTACATGTAGTCTTCCATGCACTACACCTACTAGGACAGCTTGTGGGATATTTAAGTGCATTATTCTCTATTTTGAAACAATTTACATCAATAAATAATATAGTATTGCACTTGTTATTAAAGTTACTATTTGATTCAATAATATATTCTACAGTAGTATAGTGTGAAAGTACAAACTTCTACATTTTCGTTTTGTAAAAAATGAAGTGTTCTTCATGACAAATGTAAAGTGCCTTTCATAATAAACCACCTTTCTCTCCAAACAAAAATGCGGCCGGTACTAACTTTGTGTGGGAAAAAAAGTAACTATGTAGGTGGTTGGTTCCTCCTTACCTATTCCTGCTGTAATAACTCCACTGTCATGTTCCAGTTTGGAACAAAAGATAGCCAGTAAACTTATATTTACGGCATTTCATCACCCACATGGACAGGCCATTAAGACTAAGTGGCTATAGACAATGATTATTTCTTTCCATCAGGTCAGCATTCTTCTGCTAATTTGTTATCCTATAATTTAAAAAAATTAAGTATTACTAGTTTAGAAACAACAATCACTATATTAATAAAATATTATTCACCAAACTATAATAGGGTATGTGTGCGCAGACGTAAAGGTCGCGCAAGAACCGCATCGCAATCGGTACAGTCAGCGCGACGGAGACTCAACTCCGCCGACAGCGAGATGCTCACCTCAGGCGACGAGGCCAACGCTGATCACAACGACCACGTCGACACCGATCATAATGACCACGTTGACCACAACGACCATTCAGATCCGACGCCACATCATGACTCGTTAAACGAGGTATGTTTTAAATTATAAAGTTAAAATACATAGTTTTTATTTACTGGTCTTTTGTGCATAAATAAACCTATGTTATAATATAAATTTAGTAAGTTATCCTTTGGCACAGACCTCCTTAGCTAACAGAGTCGCCTAGTATATGTACGTGAGATATATTGCACACGACAATAACATACTTGTATATGTCGAAAGTATTTCAGTTATCTTTATATACATCGTGATGTACCTACATTAATATTATTATCTCGACTTTGTATTGCTAAGTAAAATCATGTTTGCAGCCTTTTTAGGTAAACATACATAACTAACAATAATGCCTTCTATGACAAAAAATGGAGTTGGCAAAAATTCTCACATTACATATCCTATGCGAGCAAAAGACTGAATATTGATATTAATATATCATTAATTTTGACTCCATAAATATTGTATGTTTATCTTGTTGTAGGACTTGGGTCTAAGTTCTGCGTGTCTTCTTGTCGAAGCAGCTGTTGGATCGGTAGAATCTGCCTTTAAATTGCCCAAAACAAAGAAAACTATGGCAAATGAATGGATTGGTCGATCACCAGAGAGAACACCATCTCCATATAATTCTCCTTACAGACCCTCTCTAGTATCTGCACCATCTTTAGAAAGCCTGGTTCGAGTGGCATCTACTATGATTGGTGATCTGAGTGCAAATCAAGAATACCATGAAGAAGAGCAGCGGTCACCACCTAGAACACCTGGAAGAGAAAGAAACAGACCACCTAAGAAAGCTAAACGTATCACTAGAAGTACTCCAACTGTAGAAGTTGCTGAAATAGCACCGGCAATGCAACACAGTGCCAAGAAACGGTGGCTGAGACAAGCGATAAGTGAAGAAAGTGATTCACCCAATACAGGTAAAAAAGTTTTTCAACAATTGTCATCTGTTTATAATTGAAATAACTATATAAATATAAAAATTTTATAAACACGGATGTCATAGAAAGTATGTGATAATATTTAGTAGAACTATTGTTATTATTTGATATATAATTTCCAGGGTTTATAATATAAATTTCTTATTCAACACTTTCTGGCGGCATAAAATTTTAGTTTTGGATTGGATTGAGAACCATTTAGTTCTCAAATTTTTCCAATAAAGTCTCAATTTGTGATTGTTATTGAATTCTTCTGAATTGTATTAAGATATGCAATTATGATGAGCTGTAAAAATTTCAGTTTCTTTCATTCATTCACTACATAATATAAGGACTTTGGCTTGTCTATATAAAGTGGTATGCAAAGATACAATTAATGTACCCACAATTACTTTTATTTGTTAGAAGTGTAAGCAATAAAAAAAAATTGAGAGCTCATTCTGAAAATTGTAACTTAATTTTAATATAATATCTGAAAAATATAAACATGTTAAACAAAGAAAAAGAGTTTATTTCATATATAACTAACTCCTAAAGCAAAGGTGTACAATGTTATTCAACAAATCATTAAATTTTTAAAACATTTTGCAATATAATTTTAGAAACTAAAATTTATATTATGATTTTTGTATATATATCTTTTTCTCTTTACAGTTGTGTTTCTGTTACATTTTACTTAAAATTCGTAATTGCTTAATGTTACTTTTTACGTATTTTGTTTTGTGTTGTGAATTAAATGTGTAAACAAAAAAATTAAAAGTATTATACTGTGTTGTTATAAGTAGCAAAGTTACTTTACTAAAAGAATTTAATAATACATACAACTACCACGCTCATTTGTTTTAAATTCAATTATAAGCAGATGACTATTAAGAACAAGTTATAGAACATGTTAATGCTATGTTTGAAATAGATGTGTTTGTTTCAGAGTCGCCACCCAATGAAATGGTCACGCCATTAAAGAAGAGAAGGTTAGCGCGGGAATCGCTATCCTGTGAACAAAACACAATAGTCCCTGTAAGTTAATATTTTAAATGTTAAACTTCTAATGCAATAATTTTTCAATTATTGTGTTCTAATAAAATAATTTATGTATGCAGTGCAATGACGAAACATCGCCAGTATTAATGTCAGAGGACTCACCAGTCAAAGAAGATTCACTAGCACTAGCAAGACAATACAAACGGAGCATGATGGACATGTACAGTCGGGACAGGACGCGCTCTGATAGTGGGCAAGGGTCAGATGATCCATGTAATATAGATCATGACCTTCTTAATGTTAACCTCAAAGGACCTCACGATCAAGAAAATATAAGACGAATAATAGGAGTCCCCACACCAGAAGAAGATTTACCACCTGAAATTATTAAACCTGAAAACATACAAACAAATAATAATAATTTGGAAATAGAAGAGAATAATTACAATAAAGTAGTCCCTATGGAGATTGACACTACAATTATAACACAATCAAAAATAGAATCTAATGAAAATAGTAATGAAGTCAAAGGAATGGATAGTCCTAATGATAAGGTTCATAGTTCACAATCAGCAGATACAAGTGGCAATTCATCACCACAACGAGATGAAATGGATGATATTCAGAAGAAGATACATTCTTTTCACACAGAAAATATATTGATATTGAAAAGCAGAAATAAAAAGCCTCCAAAAGAAAAACGAAAGAAAGTAAATTTAAATTTTGACCTAAATATGGTTGACGATCAGATCAGTATTCAACTTCGAACAGAGAATGATACTGGCTACAAGTCTCCAGAAGTAAATGGTGATATTCATGATGAAGTCAATTCACATGAAGATAAAATGAATGTTTCACCTGAGAATATACCGTTACCTCCAGTTGAGTCAATACCGTTGCCACCACCAGAAAACATACCTTTACCTGAAGAATCAATACCAATGCCCGTTGTACCTCCTCCAGAAACAATACCTCTGCCAGAGGAATCTCCAAAACGAATAAAATCTGTTTCTCCACCTGTCACAGAAAAGATAGAAGAGAAAGAAGTGATTGAAAGGCCATCAGTTCTGGAAAAAACTTTTCCATTCTCAACACGTTTTAGTTCAACAGGTCTGTTCTCCGGGATTTTCAGCAATATATCAAAAACATTTGAGTCAGACTCGTCAATAAATGAGAACATACCCAACATGTCTTTAATAAAAAGTGCAATAGATAGGACTACAAGTTTAGATAATAGTTTGTTTGATAAAGACAGTATTAGCCCAGTGGACGAATTGAAAAGTGTTCAAGAAATTTTGACACGAGTGAATAAGATGGACTCGAACAATAGTGTGTTATTATCAGGTGTGTTGCGAGCATCACCAATCCCTAGGGTTGGAAGTGTTTCCGGATGCCTAGGGGCTCCAGGGGCTCCCTCTGGTTTCTTAGGAGCCCCCAGTGGGCCTCTGGTTAATTCGACTGCAGTTCCCTTGGCCCCAGGCACGAGACCACGTGTGGATCCACGGCTTCATCCACCTCCTGTGGATAAACCCAAACCTGTCAGAAGAAAGGTCAGTATACATTTCTATAATTATATAAATTATCCAAAATGTTTATAAGTTTTTAGATCATTTTTAATGATTGAAAAAACCTTTGAAGTCTTGGCTTGAGAATGATATCGAAGCTTGAAAGGCAATCTTCATTAAGTGACATTTAAAAATTAATTAAAAGAAAATTAAAGAAAATTAGGTGAAATTTAATGATATTTATGTTATATTTGAATTCTAAATCACTCTCCTGTAAAGTTTACTCAATGTTGCTTAGTGAAGATTGCCTTTAAAGCGTTGATATGTACAGAAGCACAAATATTGCAACATTATAGTAGTACCTTAATAATTATCAATTTCTTTACATTATTACAGTTTCAACTATTGCTCTGTTTTTTTTTTTTTCAATGAGAGCTTGTGCAATTTTATTAGGCCCTTAGAGAATGTAACTTTAAGTTTATGTCATTAATATTCAAAATTGCATGTCACATGCTACTCATAACATGTTATTGTGATGCATTGGTACGTTAGCTGTGATTGGACAAAATAAGACCACATTTATTTGTGCTCTTATTTCATTAGCCATTTTTTAAGGCTGCGATTTTTCATTTGGTTATTTATCTATGTCTGAAATGGTCTACACTGCTAAGTATTATTTGGGCAAAATTTTCATTGTGCGAAATTAAGTTACACTGATATTTTAAATTGGTTAAAAAAGTATAAGATATTTATTTAAATGATGTTTGAAATCTTCCTTGATAAACTCCATTGAATTTTATTTGTTATTGACATTAGTGGCTTCTGGCTTTTTTATTTATTTTATTCATACATTATAAATGTGTCATAAATCAGGGCTTTTTAAGTCAGAGACTTTCTCGAGCCAAAAAATTGTACATAGAGTGGTAGGTTGCTATGCTAAATACTTGTAGGTCAGAACCAAAGCTATTTCTTTAATTTACTACTATTTAGAAACACTAAATGTTCAAACATGTCATGAGTACAAAAAAGCCAATTTTTAAGAATTTTAGGTGAGTGAAATTACATCTTATGATCCTGTAATATTTGAACATAACTCGGTAGGCCACACATATTTGTCCCAGGTCACTTGCTAACAAGGATTTATAACGTTATAATATTAATATATTTGCGTCGTTGTGATTGGTTATGGTATATGATATTATGATGTTGTCTTCTAGTGCTAGTTGGCGAACCAATCACAAAACAGCATGAAACGCAAGGAACCAATCACAAAACAGCAAACATATCGATATCATAACGTTTTAAATCCTTGCTTGCTAATTGGACAGGCCTGATGTTAAGCGCTACAAGAAATTATAAACATTACATAAAAATATGACATGTCTTATCATTTAGTTATTAAATCCAAATACCTACCTAAATTTGCTATTGCATAAATTATCAAGGTTTTGATAAGAGTAAACACAAAAAGCCTTGATGTGATAACATAATAAAACACTTTTATTGTTTTTATATCAGGTTTATTTTAATGTTAACTCAAGATTTACAGTAGCGCTCAAAAGTATTTTGACAACATACAATTTTTTAATATTTTTTAAAAATAAAAGCCTATCGGAAAATGTCTTGAGTATAATGTAGAGTAGTGTAACTGCAACTATTTAAGCGTATAAAATTACAACTTGTTTGTTTACACATCGCGCCGCCGAACGTACTTGACTTACCGTGAGCTCAAAAGTATTTTGACACGCATTTAACTTGGCAAACTCTCGCAGATTACTTGTTCCTTAGTTTTTATTTTTACGTAAATTTACTTGTTGTGGTTACTTCAATATGCCTAAGGGCAAAGAATATTCTAGTGACTTCAAAAAAGCCGTTATAAATGCATTAAAACAAGGATTGAAACAAACAGAAGTTGCTCGTTTGTTTAAAGTGTCTCGACAATTATTTAGCTTATGGATAAAGTTTATAACAAACGAAAAACCGTCGAAAGTAGCCTCGAACAGGCCGTCCAAGAAAAACTTCTTCTTACATCGACCATTTTATAAAAAAAGATATCAGCAAATGATATACGGATGTCCGCTGTAATGATAAAAATGAATTAAAAGAAAAATATAACGTAGATATTCCTGTTTCTACTGTCAAACGACGCTTAAAGGTCCTAGGGTTACATGGCCGAAGACCGGCTAAAAAACCTTTAATATCGAAAAAAAACAGGAAGTCTCGTCTTGGGTTCGCGAAACGGCATATATCGTGGTCAAGTTTAGAGTGGTCTAAAGTTTTATGGAGTGACGAAAGTAAATTTAATTTAATGACATCTGATGGTATCAAGTACATTCGGCGTCCAGTAAACAAAAAATATGATTATCGGTATCAAATACCCACAGTTAAACATGGAGGTGGTAGTGTGATGGTTTGGGGATGTTTTTCACGATCTGGAGTTGGACCATTAGTTTGAATAGAAGGAAAAATGGATCGGTTCATGTATGCAAATATATTAAAGTCTCAAGTGTTACCATATGCTAAACATCACATGTCAGCTAAGTGGTATTTTCAACAAGACAATGATCCCAAACATAGATCAAAACATATTAGTGACTTATTAAATCGTGAAAAAGTTAAAGTTCTTAAGTGGCCAAGTCAAAGTCCCAACTTAAATCCGATTGAAAATCTCTGGGAAGAATTAAAACGTAGAGTAAAAACCAAAAATTATTCAAATAAAAATGTTTTGTTTGAAACTCTAAAAAATGAGTGGGATCAAATTCCAATAAGTCGATTACAAAAACTAATCGACTCAATGCCAGAGCGATGCAAGGCTATCATAAAGGCCAAGGGATATGCTACTAAATACTAATATATTTTTTACTGTAAATTATAATTATGCATTAAATTAGTTTTTTTTTTAAATGTCAAAATACTTTTGAGCCACCATTTTCCTAATATTTAAAAAATTAAACTTTCTTTTATTACGAATAAGGACTACTTTGACACTATTCTGTAGTTTATTCAAAAAGTGTTAAAAAAATAAATAAATGATTATTTTGTTTCATATTTATTTTTAATTAAACCATTAAATGTATTTGTCAAAATACTTTTGAGCGCTACTGTATATTGTAATATTTGCTCAGATGTTGGTTTTAGATCAGAAAATCATTTGAATGTTTTGAAAATAGATTATTTAGCAATTCAGAGGGAATGGACAAGTGGCATAACGCTAGTAGGATAGAAAGATAGTTGTATTAATTTGATGTAAGCAGATTGTGCTGGGCCTCAGTTTAGAGTCATGTCTCTTAAGATATGCAGTGTGAGCTGACCAGCATTAAACACTCCTGTATTCAACAATTCACCAGATTGTTAGCTGAAGAGATATCACCATCTAGCTGCCTAATCTATCGCTTTTACCTATTTTAACATTTGATACTTATTTTATTTACTATTTTGACACATAATGCTTGCGATATGCATATATAGGGTGTAATATTATCGGTATATTGCTGAAATCAGAGACAAATTATCAAAACAATACTTAATCCATTTGATTAAAAAAATTTAAATACCGGTTTGGTTTCAATTTATTGTAATTGCTTCTGAACTTCTCATATTGACCAAAAACATATTTTATGACCTCAAAATTCACAGCATAAAAAAATACTGCTTTTATACAAGTTGGTTAGCCATTACTTTTATTTTGATTGAGGATAGTGCTAGGTTAGGTAATCGTGAAATATACTCAAGATAGAGCTTCTAAGAACACTTTTTGGTAGAAGTGTGTGTGAAGGACCTTTGCATCTCTTTACTATCTGCAACCTGCCAATAGTACCAAACACATAACATATTTAGCTACTAAAATAAGCATTGTCAATGAAAACTTAAAAAAGTATGCAATATTGCTATAAAAATAGTGAATTATTAATTTGCATATGCAAACAAGTAAATGTATAAAATCTAATGTCCATTTATTAGAACAAGTTGTTTTAGATTGCCTGATGTGATGTTTCAATTAGTAGAATTGTACACATAGGACTATCCAGCTGCTCAATCACTTCAAATGAAGGATGTTAGCTTGTTAAAAAAAGTTGCCCTGCACATATGACACACATGGCATGCTTGAATGGTGGTCTGATAATGGAAAAATGAAGTGGGGGTTTTTTAATTTTAATTTAGATCCATTAATTTTATCTTTATTTTGGAGATACTTAACTAAAGAAATATAATGGGTTGGTTGAAAATAAATGTTAAGTGGTATATGTGAACATATTGTTTTATATTTAAAATTAAATCTGTTGAATTCTGTTAATTCTGTGCATGTGTAGTTAGTTGTTTACCTGTAATTTTATTGATTACAGGTTTAAAAAGAACTTGTTTACTTATTCAATTTTATATTATTGATGTAGTTTAGTAAGTACTAGTTGACCTGTACAGTTTCACCAGCATGTAGAGTTACATAGCATTAATGCAGGAAATTTCATACTATCTTTCAACTGCATATTAATAAGTTTTTGAAAAAAATAGATTTAGTTTGACTTGGGTCTTCAACTTTCATCAAAATCTAGTTCAACAGTTTATCCATTAAAGTGTGACAGACAGACTTTCGCAATTATAATATTACTATGACTAGTATGTATAGTTTATGATAGTACTAGCTTTTGCCCGCAGCTTTGCTCACGTTGAATTGGGGGCAGATTTTCAAAAAAAAAGACGTGTGATTTTTTTGTTAGTTACAAATAGTCTGCGTATCAATTTTTAGCTTTCTTCCTTAAAAATTGCGGAATGCTCCGTCCCCCATTTAAGGGACTTCCTTTAAGGGGGGGTTAAAAAGAAACAAAAAGTAGCCTATGTCACTCTCCATCCCTCCAGCTATCTCCACTTAAAAAATAACGTCAATTAGTCACTCCATTTTGCCGTGAAAGATGGACAAACACACGCGTACACTTTCCCATTAATAATATTAGTATAGATCACAGTAGATTTTTCTAGTGAAATGTGTAGGAATAAATGGTGTAACGTTGTGTGGTGCAGCTCTCTATAAGCGAGTACCGCAAGCGGCAGTTGGGCGGCGCGGGCGCGCCGGAGGAGGGGTGCGAGGGGTCGGGCGGGGAGGGCGGCGAGGCGGGGTCGGGCGGCGAGGGCGAGTGGTCGCGCGGCTCGTCCTCCGTGTCGCTGTCGCCGCAGCGGCTGGACGCCGCGGCCGCGGCCGCCGCCGACGACCTGGAGCTGCGGCTCACGCGCGACCTGCCGCAGCCGCCGCACCACCACCCGCACCCACACCCGCAGCCGCACCACGCGCCCCTCAACCCGCTGCCGAGGGGTGAGTCACACTACACCGCCACACAGATAATACAATACATTGGACACTAACAGAACTCAATCTACACGCAAGTAATATTTGAGCAACGCACACATACACCTCTCCCGGACGCGATATCTCAGAATAATTCTGGACAGTTTGTTCCACACCAGTCCATGAGAAGTGCTAAGTGTGCTCAAATATTACTCATATGTAGCATTGACTTCAGTTAGTCTCTAGTATTCTGTGCCTATACAGTGTAAACCTTATACAGGCTGTTTTTAACCGAGGGACAGAATCATACCCGTGAAAATTCACATTTATACATATCAAATAAAAGAATTTAAAAAAAACAATAATAAATAACTAAAAAAACAGTGATTGAAATATTGTCAAAAGTCTCATAACTCATGGCAACACTTAGTCGTCAGAAATCATCATAAAAATAGGTAGATAATGTAATTATAATCTACCTCCCGTATTAAACTAGTGTGATTCATTTTCCCATCATACTTTGTTCCTGGCTTAGGAAGGAGAGACAAAAATATCTAGACTCTAAATAATAAGACATGTTTTAAGCATGACATAATTTAAAAAAGAAACCAGACAAGAATATAAACAGCTAATATTTATCTTGGTATTTCTGGCTTAAATGGAATCATCCTCTTCACAATGATTAAACTTGATTAATTATATCTTAATTTTTTTTACAATAATTTCACTATTTTTCTGTATGTATTCTGTAGCATGTCGCACATAATCATTACATGAGTAATCTCATTCAACAGAACAGGTCCCTCAGCTAAAAAATCAGCCTGTATAGCCCCACACAAGGGACTGCACATTTTATAACATTGAGAGCTGTCGTTAAAGAGGCATTTGAATGTACTTTTTTCATTACACAGAGATTTTTACTTACCCTTCGGCCGCACCTGCGTTTAGCGTCTCGAAAATATTAGCGTGCTAAGGCACACGCAGTCGGAATGTATGCGACGGTAGCCGATAATAGCCGGTCACATCTGCATGTATCGCGTCATTGCGCGAAGCTTTGTCATGATAGACGAAAGTGCGGCCCCAGCATTAGTCACCATGTTCAAAATTTGAAATTTTGTGTGCAACTGAGAATATAATAACATATAAACATTACATACCTAATACCCTAACGACAATGTAGCAGTCGAAGTAAAAATGTACAAGGTAATCACTACAATCAAAAAAACAAATTTCTTAAAATGTTTGCTACCTATGATGCCAGCAGTGGAGGTAAATAACAATAGATAATAAAAGAACGTACACAGCTGCAGTTGTTATTAATTTCGGCAACTTAGAAGAACTGTTCAGTACTTAACAATGACGTATTATTGACGTTGCTTAGGGCCTACACCTACGCACTATACGGTTAGCCGGAATGCGGCCAGCCGTGCGGGCTGACCGCAATCGAAAATTTGTACGAGAATGTAGTTTTGTAAAATGTCGTCATTATATAATATACATGACATTGTCTCTGACAAAGCAAATGGCTCTCCCGACTGAAAGAGTTGTTTCTTACGTCACATTATATTCAATAAAGATGTTAATGGTGTGTTTGTTACCATCCATCTAGCAGGATGATGATACCTCTTACATAACTTTACCGGATACAGCCTAATTTATTACAGAACCTCTATCGAACTTCCAAAAAATTAGGAGTGCTAACAACGCGAATCGGTCATTTAAGGTTGTTAAAATGCGGCGATGTACGACTGCGAGCGCGTATATGCTATTGCGGGTGAAGTCATTGACAAATATAGTATAAAAATACCTTTCAAAATACTGTGTTATTTGACACGTGAGTCATAAAATTATTATTTGTAATTATTACAAAAATATGTAGATTTATTTTTATCATTGAAATGTTTTTGTCGAATGCTCGATCCTGTGCCAATTGCTTTATTTCGGTCGTAAGATATTCTTTTGTTTAAGTGTTAAGAAATCGTTTACAAAAAATTACAAATTGACGTTAATTTTTTTATAATCAAAACGTCTTAAGACTGTTTTCTGTATTCAGCGCTGGATTTAAACTAGGAAACTAGTGCCCGGTCGGCAAAATTCGAGGTTTGGGAAAAAATTATTTGCGATATAGTTAAATATTTGAATTTTTTAAGAAATTAAGTACTATATGTCAATGTGGCATTGCCATCCTGCTACAAGAATAACAACTCACCATTAACATCTTTGGTGACTATAGGCGATAGTTTCTCTTTCCATTTGGAGAGCCTTCTGCTTGTATACTATGTAGTTATATAAAAAAAGGTGAGCCTCTTTGATTAGGTCCTCTAGTCACACCAGAGGGAGGGTGTAAAAAAACATAAAAATTGTGTGAAGTAATTTATGGATGGTCTCTATATCATAAGAATCATCTTTATATGTTTACCGCCCCGTTGGTCGAATGGTTAGCGACCCTGACTACGCAATCGACGGGGCTCGGGTTCGACCCCCGACGGGGACAAGCATTTGTGTGATGAGCATAAATGTTTGTATTTCCGGGTTTGGGTGTTTATTACATATATTCTATTCTAGTATTTGTATATGTATTTCTATGTATTAGTATTGTTGACTAACACCCATACCACAAGCAAATAATTTGCTTACTTTGGGGTTAGATCAGTAAGTGTAATTTGTCTCTTAAAAAAAATGTTTCATTGTCATCTTAGTGTTTTGTATTTTTCAAAGTGTGGGTCGCGGCGATGCCTTTGCAAGGTGATCGAAGACGGTAGTATAGTATTACTAAAAAAAAAACAAAATATTTACTTGATAATAAAGAAAAATGTTAAAAGGATGTGATTTTATTAATGTAAGGTAGGCGGTAGTGGGTCGCAATTTTTTGTAACATACTAAGGAGATTGTGTCTTGAAAAACATTGTAAAACACTGTCCTAGTGTGTAGCCTGATAGGTAAATCAGATGCCTCAAGTACGATTAACACCAACCGGCTCCATCGGTCAGGCCTGGACGGTAGTTTACAATGCGGTAAAGGAAACTTCAACGTGTAAACAGGAATTACAGTCCATATTTCCGTTTCTTTCATGTTCTGCGCTGGTCGCACCGCGACAGATAGCCGGCCCCATCAGCATGCGACGGGGTCTGTTCGCAGCCGTACGGCCGTCACGGAATGTGATAGCAGCAGTGTAGCGAAACGGGTCATTCAAGCGACGCTCGGCTGCCACAGCACGCGTACGGTTTCGATAGTCGCGCCGATTTCCGTGGCATAGATATGCATCCGTTTCGACGCGGGCAGATGCGAACCGGTCGGTCGGGATTCGTACCTTATTCTAATAGATCGGAGTATATCGTAAAGTTCCAATCGTTTGAGCATGGATAATGTGTAGTGTGATTGAGGGTGGTTCGTGTTGTGTGTCAGGAGTGTTCGACGCGCAGCCGACGGCGTCGGAGCGGCAGCGAGAGAACCTCAGCTCGCGGCTGCGGAGAGAGTTCGGGCTCGCGCTGCCCGACGACGACACGCCGCCCGCAGGTGAGACACACACACACACACACACACACACACACACACACACACACACACACACACACACACACACGAGTTCGGGCTCGCGCTGCCCGACGACGACACGCCGCCCGCAGGTGACACACACACACACACACACACACACACACACACACACACACACACACACACACACTCCAGAACAACTCAATCACTAGCTAGACTCATGCCAAACGTTGGTGGTCCACGTCAGAAGCGAAGAAGATTGCTTGCCTCGGTAGTCTCATCAATTCTTCTGTATGCAGCACCTATCTGGGAAAAAGCACTGCATCGCAGCGACTCCCGACGCAAAATAGCGTCCATTTACAGATTAAGCGCACTAAGGGTCGCATGTGCTTTCCGTACAGTTTCGATGCAAGCTATATGTGTAATTGCTGGACTTCTCCCAATCCATATACTGGCCAAAGAAAAGAAAAACCAATTCTATGGTGAGGGGAGAAAGGAATACCACACCAGAGAAAACAGCTTAACGGAGTGGCAGAAGGAATGGGATGCGACCACAAAAGGTAGATGGACTCATCGTTTAATTGCACGGGTTGATGGTTGGGTTAACCGAAAACACGGAGAACTCAACTATTACCTAACGCAGATGTTGTCAGGCCACGGGTGCTTCCGCTCCTACTTGCATCGTTTCGGGCACGAAGATTCGCCAAACTGTTCGGAGGGTTGTGATGCCCCAGAAGACGCAGAACACGTCTTTTTCCACTGCCCGAGCTTCCTTAATGAACGTGAGAAGTTGTAAAACGATCTCGGAGACCGAATTAAACCCGAAACTCTGGTGGAACAAATGTTGCTATCTGAAGAGAAATGGGAAGCGGCGAGTAGTTTTGCAACGCAAGTGCTGAAGAAGCTAAGGCAGAGAGAACAGGAGCGACGAAGATTGGAGCGAGCAACTTCAAATGTCCCACCAAATCACCCATGAGGAAGAGCATACAGCTGGACCACCCTCACGAAGCAATGCTTGACGGCAGTACCGTGGGGGATTAGTAGGTCACGGCCGTAGAGGATGGGAGTTTAGTCGGTAGGGCCTGTAGTAAATTACGACTACGGGAGGAGTCCGACACTACGTAGTGCGTAAAGGCATTCTCCAACCTCAATAAAAAAAAAAAATAACACACACACACACACACACACGAGTTCGGGCTCGCGCTGCCCGACGACGACACGCCGCCCGCAGGTGAGACACACACACACACACACACGAGTTCGGGCTCGCGCTGCCCGATGACGACACGCCGCCCGCAGGTGAGACACACACACACACACACACACACACACACACACACGAGTTCGGGCTCGCGCTGCTCGACGATGACACGCCGCCCGCAGGTGAGACACACACACACACACACACACACACACACACACACACACACACACACACACACACACGAGTTCGGGCTCGTGCTGCACGACGTTAACATGTCGCCCGCCGGTGAGAAACACACACACACACACACGCACGCACTCACAAACGCACGCACTCATACACGCACGCACTCATACACACGCACGCACCTATACACACGCACTCACACACATGCACTCACACACATGCACTCACACACACGCACGCACCTATACACACGCACTCACACACATGCACTCACACACATGCACTCACACACACGCACTCACACACACGCACTCACACACACGCACGCACTTACACAGGCCGCGCTCGCTCACACAGTCACACACACACACGCACTCACGCATACGAGTTCGTGCTCTCGCTGCCTAAAAACTTCACGTCGCCTTCGGTGAGACACACACACATACAGCGAGATTGACTTTGTACTATAGATATGATTTTTCGAAATTATTTCTGCACACACCATGACGATGACACTAAAAAATACCATAAATGTTCCGTTTTTGAACATGATAGGTGCAAGAAAGGATTTGGAACACAGTGATATAAAATTATGTATTTGTTAATATACATGCGGAATGTGCCCTTTTCGAAATCGCATATTCAATTAAATTCTAGAATTATCAATATTTTTAACCAACTCAATACTTTTTATTGATTTTACTCTTATTTTATTCAGAAGATAATTTTAAAATGTTGAATGTTTTTTTTTTAAATATATCATAAGACAGCAAACAAGCAAATGGGTCTCCTGATGGAAAGAGTCAACCATCGCCTATAGA
This sequence comes from Apodemia mormo, assembly GCA_036924255.1. Lineage (NCBI taxonomy): Eukaryota > Metazoa > Arthropoda > Insecta > Lepidoptera > Riodinidae > Apodemia > Apodemia mormo. Next base: position 6,553,547 of record JAUPFN010000007.1, on the reverse strand, counting down.
CTCCAAAGATGTTAATGGTGCGTTGCTATCTTGTGGCGAGGTCTTATACCACATGCATAAGTTTACCGGCTAACTTACCCTCCAAATCGGAACACGACAGTGACTAACACTGACGCTATTGCGGCAGGAATAGGTAAGGCGGTGGTACCAGACCCGGGCGAGACAATGCAGAACTCTATCACCTAGTAGCCACAATGGTAGTGACTCGCATGGCAGAATGGTAGTTAGTCTATTCTTCAGAGGAGCCCGGAACCAATACGGGGAAAAACCAAAATGGGAAAATGATTTAATAATATTGTTTGTTTATTTATTTATATTAGTGATCACCCTGTGTAATTCTATAATGTCTTGGGATAATTGAGATAAAAACTATCCTACCTTTTAAATTGGACGAAACAATAGACATCAACAAAATTTCATTTAAATCAGTTGAATCCATAGCGGATAAATCAGTAGGAATCCATAGCGGATAAACAATGTGACACGTCATTTGTAGATATGATAAGTAAATCCCGTTATCTATGTACCATATTGGTGGCAACTGATTGTAGGGATGGGGTAATTATAATTAAATAAATCTCGATTTTATTTTTTATTTACAAAAAAAACTTTTTGCCGTCGGTAGAAGTTGAAAGATCATTTTCTTGTCTCAAATAGATATTTTCGAGTATGCAAGTCATTTACTACGAGTGTTACATACTAAACAAATGTCAAAAATATATTATTGTAATTATTTATTTTGTTATGTAAATAAAAAAAGAAAACAGATTTATTTAACTAGCAAAAAGCAGAGCTTTGTAGGGGCTCGCAAAGTTATACTATCTAGTAATATTGTTAGAAAAGTATTTTTATGAGAATTACATCTTTTAATGTATAGACTTTATTTATAATAATAAAGTCTATAAGTCTTTTAATGTATAGAAAAATAATAGTAGTTTGTTCACCAAGGCGAGAAAATGAGCGATACCTTACGAGAGTGTAATTTATTAGGTATTTATTAAAATTTATCTCTCGTAGTACATTTTAGTTAAAAGTTATAAATTCTTCATCTCTTTCTCTCTCTCTCTCTCTCTCTCTCTCTCTCTCTCTCTCTCTCTCTCTCTCTCTCTCTCTCTCTCTCTCTCTCCCTCTCTCTCTCTCTCTCTCTCTCTCTCTCTCTCCCTCTCCCCCCTCCCTCTAACTCCCCCCTCCCCTCCTCCTCTCCCTCTTCCTCCCCCTCCCCCCTCCCCCTCCCCCTCCCTCTCTCTATTTTTATGGTAGATAACATATCTAGACATGAATTTATACTACTACGTCGAAGCACAAACCTAAAAGTCCGATAATTTTTGAGTAAAATGTACCACAAAAGTGCATAGAAAGTGGCTTAGTGTAGGGCTCGCTTCGCTCGCCCTAATTACTAGCTGTGGCCAGCGACTTCGTCTGCGCGGATTTCGTTTACTCCGTACAGCCCCTCCCCTGTAGATGATAGCGTAATAATATGTAGCTTATATGTTGACCCGACATGTTAGTAATATTCATGCAAAATTTGAAGTAAATCCATGCAGTACTTTTTGAGTTTACCCTGGACATACAGATAGACAAACAGACAAAAATTCTAAAAACTATATTTTTGGCTTCAATGTCGATTGTAGATCACACCCCAAGTATTCTTTTAAAAAATAATCAATGTACAGTTTTGACTTTCTTACGATTTTATTATATGTATAGATAATTACTCAATCCCTAAAATGATTTTAGGGATCTAGTAATTATAATTATATAGCATATTATTGGTGGCAACCGATTTTACTAAAATTGATTGCCACCAATATGCTGCATAGATAACAGGGTTTAAATATTAAGATATAGATTTTTGGCAGACCAATTTTTTTTATTATAAAAAACATTTTTTTTTATAAAGATACACAGTTTTGATAAAAATGTTTGTCCACAGATCGGAACGGGGCGAGGTAGAGGCTAGTGGCGACAGTGTTCACTTGACAGTTCTCCGGGAGTACAAATTGTTTTTATTTCCTTGTGTACATACTGTAAATAGTAGACGAGTGGTACTGTACTTGTATAATGGTATAGACATTTTTTTATATATGTACGTTTGTGTATTTTATCGATATCTTTATTTATTATAGGAAACGTCGTCTAGGAGTTTTTGTACGCATAATGTAATTTATATTGTTTGTTTTTATTTTTTAGTGTGTATAGTCGAGCGTACGCTCGTCCTAGGTGTTCTAGTTCATAATGTTAATGGGTTTAAGTCTAGACGTGTCGATATACACATAAGCCATGTTTTAGATTTACCATTGTGGCATAATTGAATGCGCCTGAGTGCCCATCACAAGGCGGACCGCGCGTGTGTAACAATCCCGTGATGTTGTAGCTCTTATTACATTGGCAGCTGGGGTTAGGGATGAATTTTATATAGGCATGGGAAAATAATGTATTTTACTTTTGTATATAATTTTATGGCACTACAAACTAAAATAATGATTGTTGGGTTGTCAAAGAATTAAGAAATACAAGCCAATTTAAAAATAATAAAATCTACAACATTATCGTGACCCGTTGTAATGTTTTGCACAACACTTCCACACAGATTATTTCAATATTGAAACTAAACTTAGCTATTTTCGCCTTTATTGCCATAAATAGGATATAAATTTAAAGTGATAATGTGACAACAACGAATGAGTCGTATGTCTTAAAAGTGAAACCAGTGATTGTTGAAAGAACTTAGATGTTTCATATATCGTAACCGCCTTAAACTCAAATGAAAAACCCGGGAGATGTCGATGTCAATTGAAACCATCACAATGGATGCAAGGCATCCTGAATTCTTAAACTAAAATTTATCTAAGCTTAGGTGGAAAAAAAATTCATACGTAAGATTTTTTTGTGTTGACCTGTTTAAACCATAAAAACTGGATTTATTATCTTGGTTCATAGTTTATATTGTGTCACTTATTATATCTGTACAAAGAGTAAACAGATTGACAAGTAGACAACTAGATATGTCATTTACGTTATATTATCTGAAACTGTGATTATATTATTAACATTTAGTTATAAAATATATCTACAACAATCATAACATGACCTCCCTTAAAATTATATGCATGTTAATACATTCACGACATGTATGGATATAATAATACATTTTTCTCTCTGGATGAACCTTAGTAGTATTTTGAAGTATTTTTCTCCTGGATCATTATACGTTTCGATTCGTGCAATATATTCTAACTATAAGCTATATTGTCATCAATTCAATAGACTAGGAAGGCTAGCCTTTTGAAATCAAAAACTTACATAGTCAGCCAGAACAATAATTCTACAGAGTAAATCAGTGCTTTGCAAAGTTCAGTAAAATGTAGCTTTTCGGGCTCATGAGTTGGCTTCTACAGTAATTATTGGTTCATTTGATATAAATTTCAATTTTGAACAATTCTAGACAGTGTATGTATAGAGAATTTACTTATAAAACTGTCATATGGATGTGAAAATTCTCTGAACTCTTGAGTTTTTCCAGATGAAAATTTAGATAAAATTTTCGTCTGTTAAAATTTAATTTCTGATCTGAGTGGTCGGGATCTGTCATCGAGCACATTAACGGACTCAACGGAGCGGAAATATGGTTCATTCAATTATAAAACTGTGTGATTTGTCAGTAATAAATATCAACTAAAACATTTCAGCACCAACAGACAACCTATATACTTCATCATACAATTTCAAAAGATATCCAAATAACACACAAAAATTAAAACGCATACTATGGCATGGGAAAAAATGCTGTTTTTCAGCACAAAATTCAACTAAAAACTGATATCACAACAGTGAAAATGCAATTTCTCAATTTATATTACTTTAAGTACAGCTCAAGTTAATCTGGTTGCAATTTTTATAAATACAAATATTTGCTTTCCGAAACTTATGAGCGCCTTGCCTTATTTATTTGGTAAAATTATTGTTTAATTTAAGAAATAAAATGATACTTCCTCTCTGTTGGGTATGTGCTCGATGGGATCTGTACATATTTAAATATATATAAAATAGCCTCAAAAACAGTTACATAATTATTTTATTCAAAAAATATAATAATCTATATATACATATAAAATCGTAGGGAAGTCAATGTATGTCCGGGGTAAATTCAAAAAGTGCTGCATAGATTTACTTCAAATTTTGCATGAATATTACTAACAGGTCGGGTCAACATATAGGCTACATATTATCACGCTATCACCTACGGGGGAGGAGCTGTGCGGAGTAAACGAAGTCCGCGCGGACGAAGTCGCGGGCAACAGCTAATATTTAATAAACACCCCAACCCGAAAATACAAACGTTTATGCTCAACACACAAATGCTTGACCCCGTCAGGATTCGGATCCGAGTCCCAGTCAGGGTCGCTAACCACTCGACCAACGAGGCGGTCAATTTTATATGCTATATTTATTAAGTATATCTGGAATTTTTTTTAAACACCAAATACTGATGATAATTAGCTTTTTAATCTATAATAATCGTCAAAAGATGGAATGATAAATGCCATTTCATAGAATTACCTTATACTCAAAATATTTTTTTAATGTATAAGTACCTAATTGCAAAAAACAATATATAACCCGTTATGCACCCTTGTCTAATTATTTCTCTTATCTGATTAAGGACTAGTAGAGCACACGGATTGATATAACATGAACATAACCATGCAGTGTTGTGCGTAAATTTTAAATAAATAAAAAATATGCATCTCCCAAAATTGTTCTTATAATTTTAATATTCGCTTAGTGCTGTAAAAAAACTTAAGTAGAACGGCGAGAAGTTAAGCTTTGATTTAATATTTGTATTATTCTACAGATATAAAAGCTTATTTTTTTTTATATACACAACCAAATTCCAACACTTATATTCACAAAACTGGTTGAATTCTCAGAAAACACGCCTGTAGAGAGCAAATACTTCAATTGATAGTCCATATTTCTTTTGACGAGTAAATACCTTTAGTGACAGAGTTTACCCCTTACTGACAATTGAAACCTATCAACAGTAAGTGTTCCTTATGTAAGTAAATATTTAAAGGCCAATCACTACCACCAATTGAGACTTATATACCTAATCTTATCAATAACTAGCTGACCCGGCAAACATTGTTCTGCCTTTCAACTACTTTTATTTTTTTTCTATATTTTCTTACCTTTTAAACCTGTCCTGGACTTTAACAATTAATTCAAAACCAAAATTAGCCAAATCAGTTCAGCCGTTCTCGAGTTTTAGTAAGACTAACGAACAGCAATTGATTTTTATATATATAGATGATAATGCAAAACATAATAATTCTAGTGGTATTTGTGATGAGTTATCAACTTTTACTATTTTAATTTGAAGGAGACAGAAGAAAATTTAGGTTACCTGTTCTTTTAATGTTGATATTTTTTTTTTTTATACTTGGTAATTGAAAATTTATTAACAGTAAATTCGTAATGTCCGTTAGTAGCATATTTTCTGTCAATTTTTTTCTGTCAAATTTTGGCAGTCAGTACCTTTATTTTTAACTGATACCTATATTACCAATACAAACTAGGTATTGTCCGTCAATATCCATATTGTCCATTAATTCCTAAAAGTTCAGTCAATACACGGTATATTAATTTAGAGTTATTGCATATATGAAAATAAATGTGAAGCTGGCTTTGCAATATTAATTCAGGAGTCGTTAAATTGCTTAAAATTAAGACAAAACACGTGGTTAATGAATAAAATTAGTATCACTGGACAAATTACACAAATTGATATTGATTGTGATACAATAAATAGCTAAAAGATAACTAGAACATTTATATTCATCACACAAATGCTTGTTCAAGTCAGGACTTGAACCTAAGCCCAGTCAACTCTGAGTCAGGGTCGCTAACCATTCGGCCACCGTGGTGGTCGAAATAAATATATAATTCAAATTAAAAATGATATTTACAAGAACTACTTTGTCTATGGTGCAGAGCCTTTGGTGTTGGAGCTTTGAACTTGAAACATAAAAATTGTCGTTATAACTGGCCTTTCAAAATACCGCCTAAAAATTTTATTGAATTGGCTCAGACATTTACGAAATTTTTATTTTCAATATATTTACATTGATTTTTATATCAACTTACAAATTTAATACTACGCGGTCAGAAAATGTGAGAAGTTAATCCGATGACGTCACTGTCGCGGTTTAGTGATGTTTAGTAGAGATATCGATAATGTAAATACGATCTACGAAACAAGATAAAGTCGTTTGTAAATGAAAATATCTACTATGTGTTACAGATAATGGTAACTTGTTGTATAGTAATCGTATGGGTTGAAAGATATTGGACACATTACTTAGCCCTTTTCTATTTTTAATGGGGTAATTGAAAAATATGTTGAAAAGGGCTACTTATGAATATGTACTTGGATGTATTACAAATAGGAAATTGACTAAATCTGATCTATTTCTTCAGTGGTCTAGCGATACAGGCTTCAGTATAAGAGGCGCAAGGTCCTGGATCTGTTATGAACAAGTTTTTTGTTTTTCACAGAATAACATGTCTTACACGGAACTGAGCATGATTGATTTTTTCAATTGTAGATTGTTCACAGCATATAACACTTAATATCGTTGGTTAATAATCCATTGCACTTTTTTATCTCTTCCGGAATACGGGCGCGGCCATTTTTATTTATTATTCAAAGTTTACATACAGAGAAGACTTGTATTTTGTATGTTGTGTTTATAACAGATAAACTAAAACTATTACCAAATTTAAAAAATTCTTAGACGTATGGATTTACACTATTAGTTACCTACAAAGCTAATATTTTGTTTAAAAAAAAAAGATAATTTTTAATATTAGAATCCAAGATAAAAAACTCATTTCTCTTTTAGCTTGAGTAAGCAAAACACAAAACACAAAAAAAAAATACAAAGACACAACCATTGATAAGGAATTGTAAAATGTCGATCCTAATTTCATTTATTATTTAATCGACATGTTTTTTTCGTTTTTATTGATAAATTTTGTTCATCTTTTTAAAAATCCATATTACTTTTACTACTAAATTTCGGTCGTTACATTTTTATTTACATATTTACATATTATGTTGTACAAGTTTTTAGTTGGTATCAGGAAATTATAATCAAAATTTTATACTGATTCTTTTTGTAGATAGGTTGCGCGAATAATAAGTGTAATAAAAAAATCTAAATTATTACAAATTCTGTGTGAAGTTTTTAATTCAGCAAAATTAACCTATGTTGTGTAAAATTTTAGGTAGGTTTAAGAATGTCTAAAATTGCAATATTTAAATATCTTGTTGGTTGTGAGAGAAGGCTAAAACTAAACTATTTGCATTGCCAAGATATTAATTTTCGTATGATTTGAATATGGTGTAAGCAATTTCATTGTGGGTTTTAATGTCATTTTTTTCTGAACGTTTTGAAATTATAAGTTTTATTAGTCTATGTATTTTTAATTGACAATTTAAAATGGAAACACGTGATTTGTTTCCATAACGTTTGGAAGTGTTATGTAGATGTGCCAATATCTTTAAATCGATTTTACGACAACACTACTTAAATCTCAACGCTGCATAATCTTATTA